>OY776676.1:87758348-88958348 GCA_963675555.1 Leptura quadrifasciata
TATGTATGTATTTATATGTATGTATTTATATATATGTATTTATATAAATGATATTACATATGGTTTGCAGGAAACAACTACTCAGCGGGCAAATAACCCCGACCTGCGTTGAATTATACCTTACAAATCATGAAAGTTTGGTAGCCAATGTCATTTGTCAATTCCCTGACCAGACATAGACCGGTTTCGAACTTATTAGTTCTCATCAGTATGCCATAGGTCGTGGAACAGACAAATGACAGTGGCCAACCTGCTAGTTTTATACAAACTGATGTAAATGGTGTACCGGTGAGAGGTAAGTGAATCCTCTCCTGTGGTCAAATGCTACTATACACCAGACATCATGGATGTCTCCATGGTGCATAGCGACTTGCTATTTTGAAAGCACCGAGAGCGGCGACCTTCAGCCCTTGGTGGACTTAACCTATACTGATATCACATATGGTTTGCAGGAAACAACTACTCAGCGGGCAAATACCCCGACCTGCATTGAATTATACCTTACAAATCAAGAAAGTTTGGTAGCCAATGTCATTTGTCAATTCCCTGACCAGACATAGACCGGTTTCGAACTTATTAGTTCTCATCAGTATGCCATAGGTCGTGGAACAGACAAATGGCAGTGGCCAACCTGCTAGTTTTATACAAACTGATGTAAATGGTGTACCGGTGAGAGGTAAGTGAATCCTCTCCTGTGGTCAAATGCTACTATACACCAGACATCATAGATGTCTCCATGGTGCACAGCGACTTGCTATTTTGCAAGTACCGAGAGCGGCGACCTTCAGCCTTTGGTGGACTTAACCTATACTGATATTACATATGGTTTGCAGGAAACAACTACTCAGCGGGCAAATACCCCGACCTGCATTGAATTATACCTTACAAATCATGAAAGTTTGGTAGCCAATGTCATTTGTCAATTCCCTGACCAGACATAGACCGGTTTCGAACTTATTAGTTCTCATCAGTATGCCATAGGTCGTGGAACAGACAAGTGACAGTGGCCAACCTGCTAGTTTTATACAAACTGATGTAAATGGTGTACCGGTGAGAGGTAAGTGAATGTTGTGTTGTGTCATAACTAAGTATATCATTAATATAAATTAAAAAAGGATTGGTCCCATGACTGTGCCTTGTAGGATGCCAAATTCCACAGACTGTACGCTGTTAATTGACTTATTAACCGTTACACTTTGTATCCTATTTTTTAAATAATTCTCCATAAGTTTGTACGATACCACGAAATCCAAATATTTCTAATTTCTGCAATAACAGGTCGTGATGCACTGTGTCGAATGCCTTGCAAAGATCAAGAAAAACTCCAGATGTAGGAATAGACTTATCTAAATCAGTATAGACAGTTTTTGTTAACAGTATCAAAGCATCTTTTGTGGACCATTTTTGTTGAAATCCGAACTGATGTGGATGTAGGAATTTGATTTTGTGTAGAAAATTCATTAGTATAACCTTTAACACCTCAAAAATTTTTGAAAGGCTCGATAAAAAGGATATTGGATGATAGTTTGAGTTTTTTATTTATTTCCTGCTTCATATAGTGATTTAATTAACATTTGCGATCTTAAAGTATAATGGGCAAATACCTATAGAGAAGGTGCTATTTACAATATGAGTTATCGGTTGTACTATGAACTGACATATCTTTTTTAAGAGGTCTGAAGTAAGTCCATCTATCCCAGGAGCCTTCCCATTTTTAAGTTTTCTGATAATTTTTTTCTATTTCATTAGGATTAGTTGGTTTCAAGAAGATCGAGTTCCACTGACGATATTTTTTCTCAAATTCACTTAGATATTTTTCTCTGCTCAATGGCTTTATTTCCTCTGCTAATTGCTACTAATATTAGAGTAGAAGTTATTAAAGAGTTCTGCTTTATCTTCATCTTTCTGTAGAGTGACACCATCCTTTCTCACTATGTTTCCTATTTTGTCATATTTTTTGGAGATATTCATCGCATCTTTTACTGTACTCTAAAATTTACATGGATCTTTTTTGTTATTCTTAAGTAGATTGCTGTAGTATGAGTTTTTGGCTGCGTTTATAAGCTTGTGTATTTCATTTCTATATTTTTATATCTGTTTTTTAGATTCTCATCATCCAGATTTTGTTGGAGTTCATTATGGAGATTGTCACGAATCTTAATTGATTGCATAATACCCTCAGTGATCCACGGTATTATTTTTTTTTAAATTTTTTGGTAGACCTTTGGATCTGGGTTAAATTAAACAAATAACAAACAAACAACAACCGCATAATTTTTGTCAATGAACCAAAAAACTAGCCTTTCGTAGTATAGAGGAAATGAATCATGCTTGATGTAGACGAAATTTTATTTGTATTATGAGGTAGGCATTATGGGCAGTCCCCAACCCGGTATACTGTAATTTTTTAAACCTGATACATTTCTATAGGATATTTTAATAATGCCCATTCCGGCACAACGCTACGCAGGTATATTTCTGTTGTGTTGAATTTATCCCGACATTCATCGTGATGTTGCCGATATTTGGAGGTGATATCGTACCCTCTGTGATCTAAAGAGCAACATATATAGCCGGAGGTGACATCGTATTGACTGTTGTACAAATGAAAACGACAGCAGGGCCATTGATATACAGTTGAACTAAAAATTTAATTTGTGGATATAAAAGGTGTCTTTTCACCTCCACACGAAAATTTAAACATAGGGTTCTAATGTCATCTAAATGCTTGTAAAATTGAAAACTGTGCAAAACGTTGCATATATATATATATATATACAGGGTGATTCTTTTAAGGTGGCCATTAGAATATTTTCCACTTGTAGATGAGATAGACATTTGAGATTTGGTACCCTACAATAGTTGGCCATTGTGAGTCCGAAAATAATAATTTCAAAATGGCGGCACTGTCGGAAATACCGGAAATCGATACCAACTTTCTTATTTTAAATAGAACACCCTACATATTTTTGACTTTTCGAAATGACGTAAAAATTCTGAGTCGAGACATGTAGCACAACCCATACCTAAAACGAGCAGTTTCGGATATATTTCTATTTTATAGAAAATTTGACAGATGCAACGGTTTGCAAGAACCATTGTAACTTTCTTCATGTAGGACATCCTCATTTGCTCTGGCACGTAGAAAGAACACTAGATGAGCTACTCTCTACAATAAAAATAAATTCCATAATAGTATACCAAGTGTTTTATATTTCACGTTACATTTTGTCAAGTTCAAACCTCAAAAACTTTTTTATTTCAAATGGAACAACCTGTATTTTTTTACATCAAATTATGTAAAATTAAATTTCCTTTTTTCTAGTCTAAGCATTGTGGGGGTTAGTTACAGCTTTTTAAAAATTGTCGATTTTCTTAAATGTCCAAGAATTTTTTATAAACATTACCATCAACTTACACATGACATGACAATCATTAATGTCAGCCATTCTCTTATGTTAAAAAATGCCAGCACGTTTATATTACACCCACGAAAGCTTTTAAATTTGTTTATTAGTTATGGAGAATGTGATAAAGTAATACCAAAAACATGTAACACATTTGCTTTGCTACTCGATACCCACAAGAACATAAACCATTCGCTTTACGCATATTGGTTCATTTTAGAATACATATCCGGCTCTGTCAAATGGCACATGCCAAATTTTATTATGGCAATCGATGCAGAATTAAATTTGAGGTGGCATCTCCTACCTAGCACGTACTTTTTGAATTATTCACAGGTTTTTGTTGAGAATTATAATTTATCCAAAAAAACATAGTAGCCTATAACAATTGAAACAATAAAGACAAAAGAACAAATTGACTTTTAAACTGTCAGTTTTTAGTTGTAATTAACTACGTTTTGCTGCTCTTTCATAAACGAAAATGGCTCTTTATTTCAATGAAACGATTTTTGACTTATTTGTGATACACGGCAACTGCCAGAAAATCGTTGCAAGAACCTGTCGCGAATTTAATGTCAAATATCCCAATTTGCCACGGATGAATAAACAAAAGTTTTCAAGACTGAAAAACAAGTTCCTTTGTGCCGGAAACATTCATCATCCAAGAAGAAGAACTTACAAGTTACCGAAGTAACCCCCTGGAAGGTCTCAAGGATCTTGTGCTAGGTAAAGAGAGACGAGGCCCTACAGTTTATTGTGGATTTTTTTTTTTTTTAGTGGAAAATTGTTTCGCTTTGCGGGTATCAAACCCACTTCGCTAGGCAACTCAGTTTGCTGGCCTGACGCTTTAGCACACTGAGCTGTTAGAGAATCTGAAGACAATCAAATAAATGTTCTGGAATATTTTGAGGCGTTTCCAAGATCATCGATAAGAGCAGCAACTTTTGATTTGAGATTGAGTTACTCCTCGGGGCAGAGAATCTTACATGATCATAAAAGACATGCCTACTCTTTCATATGGTTACAAAAGCTTCGACCAACTGATTATCCCAGACGAGTAAATTTTTGCGAAGAGACCTTTTGATGAAAATACAGGAAGACTCCAATTTTTTGAGACGAATTATTTGGATGGATGAAGCAAAATTTGAATAGGTGGGAGGTTTCAACAGAAGAAATCGACATTTTTGGGCCAACCGCAAATCCCCACCTAATCTTTGAAGTTGAAAATCAATTTCAATTTTCTGTTTAGTAATGGATAATCGGTTACATTGGTATATGTATGATGAAAATTTGAATGGGGACAGATATTTAGAGATTATTAATAATGTAGTTCAAGATTTTGTCGATAATCTTCCATTGCAACATGCCATCAATTTATGGTATCAAATGGATGGAGCACCAGCACATTCAATAAATGCTATAGACTAAGAGAACTATTTGAAGACAGATGGTGGGGTAACAGAGGTCCAATTCTTTGACCCCCAAGATCACCGGATCTGGCGCCATTAGATTTTTATTTATGGAAGCGAGTTAAGGATTTGGTTTATCAAGCTGCACCCACGACTAGGGATGACTTGAGATTAAAAATAACACAAGCCATGAATGAGATTGATGGAAATGAAATAAGAAATGAACTTTGAATGAATGAATGTTATTTAGGTTTAACAAAAGGGTTTATATATATATATATATATATAGGTCAACTCCTCCAGGAGTCACGGTTGTCTAAAGACGTTTCGGCAGACTCTCATCTGCCATCTTCAGATTCTCACTGAAAGCTGCCTACTGTTGCTCCTCGTTGCTCGAATTGAACTGACGTTCTCCGCGTTGAGCGGCTGCTTATATAGGCTCTGGTCTAGGGCGCGCCTGCGCGACTGGCTACGTGTCACTGGTCCCCTACTACTTGTGGGAGGCGTAGCGGGCGCCTGAGCCAACCCGACAAATGGCCTCACTGAGACGTCACGCTCCACGTGACTTCTCGTTGGTGGTTGGGCATCCTCGTGTCCAATGGTTGCTGTAGAATGCCGAGGTTATCTCTGATTGATCAGCGCTCGGCTCTGACTCCTCATGATAGGTCCATTTCGGGCAGGTTGCTGTGTTTCTTCACTATTTGTCAATGCTTGAACGTAGCTCCTCATGATTGGTTCGTCCACGGTGGATCGTCGTGTGTTTTCTGTTACGTATCTTCCTACAAGAGCGGGCTTCCAAGAACAGGGTAATCTCTGCGTATCATCTCGTTTATTAAGATTTTGTGGTCTTTTTTCGATCTCTATGGCCTCTCTGGTAATCTTTGACCTATAATGCTCGATATTAGCTACTGTTCTGGAGTTGTCGAAGTCTATTTTGTGTAGTATGGATTTTATATGCTGTGCTAGGGACGATGTTTTCTCCTCTTTTCGTACTGCATTCATATGTTCTTCCTTTCTTACACTAATACGTCTATTGGTCTGTCCTATGTATGATTTATTGCAATCTTGGCACGAATTTCGTATACTCCTTGGTTTTCTGGGGTAGTTCTAGGTAGTTTCTAGGGTAATCAAAAACTGAAAAGTGTGCCTAAATAAAAAAAATTATCACAAGTAGCAAGCTACCAGCGCGTGACCCATTTCACTTTCTCACATTGTTGTCAAGTTGATTACATTATACATATTAATAATACATTAACACACTATACTCTAATGCAAACGAAGACTAACATAAATAAAAATTGGATATAAAATGAATGTGCTTTAAAATGTATTTTACGATTACTTTGCTTTTTTTTTTTATACATTTATTTAACGTCGGCCTATTTCCGCTACTGAGGCCTAACACCGACGCCTGTAGACGAGCTACCCCCAACCAGAAATTTTGCCGAACCTCTTCCCTTAAGAAGAGTAGGGATCTTTTACTTGCCTAACATTTAATAGACAAGGGACCGACGGCTTTACATCCCCTCTGAAGGATGGTATATCTCCTATACAACCCTCGTCTAAGGTTGTATAGCTTCCGCGCATACACTGATATACAAGCCGCTGGAAGATGTGTGAGGCGAGAACGCGGTTTCCGTTGGATGGTCACCCATCCAAGTACTAACTGCGCCTGTCGTTGCTTTACATCGCATACCGAAGTATGTACATAGTAAAGACGCACCTATGCTCGCCCCCCCGATTACTTTGCTTAATATAGATTCGAATTCAGGCATGTTAACAAACAAATTTTCATGCAAATTAATTTTTTAGTTGAATTTTTGCATATTTATAGAATACTTACAGGTTTTTATGCTCAACGGGAGCTCATTATATATTTTAGATTCCATGTATGTTATGCATTTTTGAGATACTCTTTTGGATTTTTTTGGTATTTCTATAAGTTTTACTGGCTGTATTGTATTGTAAAATTGGCAATTCACGAATGTTAGTAGGTTCTTGTCGTTATATATTTTTTGTAGTAATTTCTGAGTGTAGATCTTTCTTAAGTTAAGGACGTCAGTCTTGTTATACAAGAGATCTGTTGGATATGTGTTATTTTTGTTTAGCAGAATCTTTATTGCTATTTTTGTTGTAGAATTTCTAATAAGTTTATTGTGGTCTCATAACTAGAGCCCCATGCTATAATCTCATATTGCCATACTGAATGAAACAATGCATATATAATTTTTAAGTTTCCTTTGCTCATAAATTCTTTTAATTTTCTTAGTATAAATATTGTCTTCCGCAGCTTAGAAGTGATGTATTGTATGTACATGCTTGTCGAAACTCAAGTGGGTGTCTAAAATTATGCCTAGGTATTTTACTTCTTCCATGCAGTGGCGGTTCGTGGAATTCTGAAATGAGGAGGCAACCGTTGTATGTCCAGTGGTAAGGGGGCCGAAAACGTTTTTAATAATAATTGCTTCATGTTAGTCAGTTTAATTTGTTTCCTAATAAGTATATACTTAGTACTACTTAAGTTATAGTATATATGTATATGTATGTATGTATGTATTTATATGTATGTATTTATATATATGTATTTATATAAATGATATTACATATGGTTTGCAGGAAACAACTACTCAGCGGGCAAATAACCCCGACCTGCGTTGAATTATACCTTACAAATCATGAAAGTTTGGTAGCCAATGTCATTTGTCAATTCCCTGACCAGACATAGACCGGTTTCGAACTTATTAGTTCTCATCAGTATGCCATAGGTCGTGGAACAGACAAATGACAGTGGCCAACCTGCTAGTTTTATACAAACTGATGTAAATGGTGTACCGGTGAGAGGTAAGTGAATCCTCTCCTGTGGTCAAATGCTACTATACACCAGACATCATGGATGTCTCCATGGTGCATAGCGACTTGCTATTTTGAAAGCACCGAGAGCGGCGACCTTCAGCCCTTGGTGGACTTAACCTATACTGATATCACATATGGTTTGCAGGAAACAACTACTCAGCGGGCAAATACCCCGACCTGCATTGAATTATACCTTACAAATCAAGAAAGTTTGGTAGCCAATGTCATTTGTCAATTCCCTGACCAGACATAGACCGGTTTCGAACTTATTAGTTCTCATCAGTATGCCATAGGTCGTGGAACAGACAAATGGCAGTGGCCAACCTGCTAGTTTTATACAAACTGATGTAAATGGTGTACCGGTGAGAGGTAAGTGAATCCTCTCCTGTGGTCAAATGCTACTATACACCAGACATCATAGATGTCTCCATGGTGCACAGCGACTTGCTATTTTGCAAGTACCGAGAGCGGCGACCTTCAGCCTTTGGTGGACTTAACCTATACTGATATTACATATGGTTTGCAGGAAACAACTACTCAGCGGGCAAATACCCCGACCTGCATTGAATTATACCTTACAAATCATGAAAGTTTGGTAGCCAATGTCATTTGTCAATTCCCTGACCAGACATAGACCGGTTTCGAACTTATTAGTTCTCATCAGTATGCCATAGGTCGTGGAACAGACAAGTGACAGTGGCCAACCTGCTAGTTTTATACAAACTGATGTAAATGGTGTACCGGTGAGAGGTAAGTGAATGTTGTGTTGTGTCATAACTAAGTATATCATTAATATAAATTAAAAAAGGATTGGTCCCATGACTGTGCCTTGTAGGATGCCAAATTCCACAGACTGTACGCTGTTAATTGACTTATTAACCGTTACACTTTGTATCCTATTTTTTAAATAATTCTCCATAAGTTTGTACGATACCACGAAATCCAAATATTTCTAATTTCTGCAATAACAGGTCGTGATGCACTGTGTCGAATGCCTTGCAAAGATCAAGAAAAACTCCAGATGTAGGAATAGACTTATCTAAATCAGTATAGACAGTTTTTGTTAACAGTATCAAAGCATCTTTTGTGGACCATTTTTGTTGAAATCCGAACTGATGTGGATGTAGGAATTTGATTTTGTGTAGAAAATTCATTAGTATAACCTTTAACACCTCAAAAATTTTTGAAAGGCTCGATAAAAAGGATATTGGATGATAGTTTGAGTTTTTTATTTATTTCCTGCTTCATATAGTGATTTAATTAACATTTGCGATCTTAAAGTATAATGGGCAAATACCTATAGAGAAGGTGCTATTTACAATATGAGTTATCGGTTGTACTATGAACTGACATATCTTTTTTAAGAGGTCTGAAGTAAGTCCATCTATCCCAGGAGCCTTCCCATTTTTAAGTTTTCTGATAATTTTTTTCTATTTCATTAGGATTAGTTGGTTTCAAGAAGATCGAGTTCCACTGACGATATTTTTTCTCAAATTCACTTAGATATTTTTCTCTGCTCAATGGCTTTATTTCCTCTGCTAATTGCTACTAATATTAGAGTAGAAGTTATTAAAGAGTTCTGCTTTATCTTCATCTTTCTGTAGAGTGACACCATCCTTTCTCACTATGTTTCCTATTTTGTCATATTTTTTGGAGATATTCATCGCATCTTTTACTGTACTCTAAAATTTACATGGATCTTTTTTGTTATTCTTAAGTAGATTGCTGTAGTATGAGTTTTTGGCTGCGTTTATAAGCTTGTGTATTTCATTTCTATATTTTTATATCTGTTTTTTAGATTCTCATCATCCAGATTTTGTTGGAGTTCATTATGGAGATTGTCACGAATCTTAATTGATTGCATAATACCCTCAGTGATCCACGGTATTATTTTTTTTTAAATTTTTTGGTAGACCTTTGGATCTGGGTTAAATTAAACAAATGTGTTCTAATTATGTTTGTAAAGTTATTCACACATAACTCAGGATCGTTGCTTTCATAAACGCTAAAAATGCCAAATGCTACCACAGCCGTCCAGTGTCATATTATTGAGTGTTTGAACATATCGAGCATCTTCTGCACACATAGTTAGTAATCATTTTACGCTAGATCAAGTATACCTATTCAAAATATTCGCAAATTGAATTAGGTAGGTAGATATCTACATAATATGTTGTATTATTTAAGTTTAGTTGCTATTTTGTGTTCTTTTGTTTCTGTTGTCTCGTAGGCTACTATGTTTTTTTGGATAAATTATAATTTTCAACAAAAACCTGTGAATAATTAAAAAAGTGTAAGACGAATGGTTTCTGTTCTTGTGGGTATCGAGTAGCAAAGCAAATGTGTTACATGTTCTTGGTATTACTTTATCACATTCTACATAAATAATAAACAAATCTAAAAGTCTTCGTAGGTGTAATTTAAACGTGCTGGCATTTTTTAAAATAAGAGAATAGCTGACATTAATGATTGTTTTTAATAATCAAAAAATTTTTGGTCATTTAAGAAAATCGCCAATATTTAAAAAAGTTGTAACTTTAACCCCCACAATGCTTATACTAGAAAAATGGAAATTTAATTTTACATAATTTGATGTAAAAAAATATAAGGTGTTTCATTTGAAATAAAAAAAGTTTTTGAGGCTTGAATTTGACAAAAATAACGTGAAAAATAAAACACTTGGTATACTATTATGGAATTTATTTTTATTGTAGAGAGTAGCTCATCTTGTATTCTTCCTACGTGCGAAAAAGCAAATGAGGACACACGAAGAAAGTTATAACGGTTCTTGCAAACCATTGCACCTGTCAAATTTTCTATAAAATGTCAAATATCTCCGAAACTGCTCGTGTTAGGTATGGGTTGTGTTACATGTCTCCACTCAGAATTTTATGGTCATTTCGAAAAGTCGAAAATATGTTGGGTATTCCATTTAAAATAAGCAAGTTGGTATCGACTACCAGTATTTCCGGAAGTGCCGCCATTTTGAAATTTGACGTTCCCGCATTTCGCGGCTCCTTATATATGCTCCAGTCTAGGGCGCGCCTGCGCGTTGCTACGTGTTACCGGTCCCCCACCACCTGCGGTAGGCGTGGCGGGCGCCCGAGCCAACCCGACAAGTGGCCTCGGTGAAACGTCACGCTCCACGTGGCTTCTCGCTGGTGGTCGGGCATTCTCGTGTCCGATCGGTGCCGCAGAATGCCGTGGTTCTCCTTGATTGGTCCGCGCTCGGCTCTGACTCCTCGTGATAGGTCCATTTCGGGCAGGTTGATGTGCTTCTTCACTATTTGTCAATACTTGACCATGCCTCCTCATGATTGGTTCGTCCACGGTGGATCGTCGTGTGTTTTCGGCCCGCTCTTGTGGGAAAATACGTAACCGAAAACACACGACGATCCACCGTGGACGAACCAATCACGAGGGGCATGTTCAAGTATTGACAAATAATGAAGAAGCACATCAACCTGCCCGAAATGGACCTATCACGAGGAGTCAGAGCCGAGCGCGGACCAATCAAGGAGAACCACGGCATTCTGCGGCACCGATCAGACACGAGGATGCCCGACCACCGGCGAGAAGTCACGTGGAGCGTGACGTTTCAGCGAGGCCATTTGTCGGGTTGGCTCAGGCGCCCGCCACGGCTACCGCAGATGGTGGGGGACCGGTAACACGTAGCCAACTGCGCAGGCGTGCCCTAGACTGGAGCATATGCCGAAACGTCTTTTAGATAACCGTGACTCCTGTAGAGTATATATATATATATGTTATTACACATGACTTGCAGGAAACAACTACTCAGCGGGCAAATACCCCGACCTGCATTGAATTATACCTTACAACTCATGAATGGTAGCCAATGTCATTTGTCAATTCCCCGACCAGACATAGACCGGTTTCGAACTTATTAGTTCTCGTCAGTATGCTATAGGTTGTGGAACAGACAAATGACAGAGGCCAACCTACTAGTTTTATACAAACTGATGTAAATGATGTACCGGAGACACAGGAGAGGATTCACTTACCTCTCACCGGTACATATATATATATATATATATATAAATTAAAATCTATTCTATACATACGTTCTAAAAATAATCTTGATAACTCAGGAAGATAATCTATAGAAGGATTTTTACTAAGTTTTTCCATGGTAACCAACCATTCCTGGATTATTTCATCAGAAATGTTCAAAAAGTTTTTTACTGATACAGGACTGCTCAAACCTTTTTGAAATGCACTACGGATTCTTAACCATTCTGGGCCGTTTCTGGAATGAATAAGTTTATTTACTTAATATCTACATTGAATAATCCACTAACTGTTTGATCAATTTAATTGAAATTAACGGAAATAATTTTTTCTAAATATATGAATATAGTCCAATTCCTTCTATTTTAGTAATAAAACATATGTAATTAAAAAAATTTAAAGTCTTAACAGTAAAAAGCCAAAATTTGTTTATAATGTGTTCGCAAAATTTCTTATTTCAAAAAATTTCTAGAATTTCATTGTGAGAAAGATACTATTTTTGTTGTTTCGATTCAATTACTAGAGTATGATCATATATTAGGCAGGTAAAGGCAAAATTCGTGAAAGATTATCAGAACAGTGCATATAATTTTTGACACATCGCCACTTTTCAGAGAAAATATTTATTTCATGATCAAGTCAAATTGCTCAAGAATCATCAATGAAATTTCGCCAATTTCACATCCTAATATTTTTATTAGGATATGTGTGTTCTGAATGGCTCAAAACCGGTTTGTAGATGACTATGGACACTGCCCATGCGGCGGAACTCCTCTGATTTAATAATGGGTACCTTCACCAGTGTCTGCTATAAACACTCTATTGCGTTTCTAGTAATTGGTAACTAAAATGCCATTCAGAACGCACATTCTAATAAAAATATTGGGATTCAAGAGGAATATATATGTTGTTTTTTAGGTTTTCGTGGGTGTTAAATGAAGTGTTATTGTACTTCCGGGTGCTCTCCCGGGTAGATGCTCGACTCCTCCAGTGGTCACCGTTGTCCAAATGACGTTTCGGTAGAATCTCATCTGCCATCTTCAGGTTCTCACTGAAAGCTGCCTACTGCTGCTCCTCATTGCTCGAACTGAACTGACGTTCCCCGTGTTGTGCGGCTCCTTATATATGTTGCTGTCTAGGGCGCGCCTGCACGTTTGGCTACATGTTATCGGTCCCTCACTACCTGTGGTAGGCATAGCGGGCGTCTGAGCCAACCCGACGTGACGTCTCGCTGGTGGTCTGGCATCCTCGTGTCCAATCGGTGCCGCAGAATGCCAGAGGAGTCAGAGCTGAGCGCTGATCAATCAAAGAGGACTATGGCATTCTGCGGCACCGATTGGATACGAGGATGCCCGACCACCAGTGAGAAGTCACGTTTTAATCAGGTTTAAAAAGTAAATTATTTATTTAAAATGGGCGACGTTATATTACATTCCGATTGCGCCACGGAGTTTTCTCAACGTAAATATCTTTACACCTATATGAGAAACATTCATTAAAAAGAACCAGTAATTTCCACCTACAGATAAAAAAATTCGATTATATGTCCCAGCTGTTCCAGTATTTTAAGTTCTTATCGCGACTTAAGAGATCATATCATTGCCGAACACGGTGTCAGTGTCTTCAAAGAAGAGTTATGTTTTCAAAACAGAAGTAGTAGGTAGAAAAATGTTTATATAACTATAACTACTTTTAATTGTAAGGTAGTGTGACTATACTTGTAAATTTTAGATTTTTTGCTGTGGAAAAATGAAAAAGAAAATGAATTGAAATGTTCTTATTTGAAACCATCGGAGAAGAAAATGAGGTCCAATCACAAGAAAGAATACTCTACATTTATCACAGGTCACATATACAAGAAAAATACAAGCAGACGTCGACAACACCATCAAAAAAAAGTGAAAAGTATTCAAGGTTCGGCTAAAATCATGTATTCTTGCCATCTACATTAGAGCTTGTTGAAAAAGATGGAAAATATAAAGCGATTCTCTTTTTACCTCATTTTGGACATGAATGCTCTTTAAAATACATTAATTTGTCAACTTTTGAGAGAGCTCAAATTGAAGGTTTGTTATTGTTGCATTTGTTTATCTATGATTATATTTTTTAGGTTTTTGTTAAAACTGTTATTAGAAAGTCTTCATATACAAAAAAAATACAATTAGGACCTGTGTGCAAATAACGAAATATTAATTTTAAATTATTTTTTTGTGAAGGCCTTTTTAAAAAATGTTTTGGAAACTGTTTAAAAGACGTGAGGTTTCTTTTCTAACAGATCTATTACAAAAACTGAATATCTTTCTAAAAATTGTCAAAAAACCAACTTAATATCGATAAATTTATGTTTTATAAATCCCTAAATGCATAGTACTGTATATATATGAATGTTTTTTTTTGTTTAAGGAAAATTGCTGAAGGAGTGTCTTTCGAAAGAATACTTAATGACATTCGAAACAGTATAACATTTGAAAGTTCTTTGGAAAGAATCCATTTGCTTGATAGACAGGACCTTAGACATATTAAACGACAATTTAATTTAACACCACAATATCATCAAAATGATGTTATTAGTGTCGACCTAATGATTAATCATATGAAAACATTAGGAGACGAATGCCCCATTCTTTATTATGAAAAAGAAGTTGTAGTGGATGATATCGGAGTTTTTGAGAGATCAGATATTTTTTTAGCTATTATGACTGATTTTCAAAAATCTATAGCAAAAAAATGTGCGACAGAAAAAGTGTGCACAGGTTCCACCCATGGAACTACAGGGTATGATTTTCTTTTAACCACTATCTTAACTGTCAATGAGTTTGGAGAAGGAGTGTCTATTGCTTTTCTGATTTTTAACAAAACAGATAGTCCCACTCTAACTTTTTTCCAATTAGTTAAAGAAAAAATTGGCTTTCCTTTAGAAACAGACACATTTATGCCTGATGATGCTCCAGAACTTTATAACTCTTGGTCAGTATTCTTTCCTATTATTTGGGTTTTCTACCACATGTATTATTATCCTCTTCAAAACAAATCACCGAATCTACAAAATAATAGAATTATTGGAAAAAAGTCTCTGCGCCCGTGATGTTTACGCCAAAGGAAAAGTCACAGGTTATGTTTTGCAAATAATATAAATCGGAATAAACACAGAAATAATGTATTTAGCTGATAATGTTCACAAATCTTTGATTTCTGAATTTCATTCTTTCTAATGTAATTCTTGTGCTCATCCAATCTCACACTGAAAGGTCTGGATGACTCACCCACATAACATTTATCACATTCGCACGGGATATTGTAAATACAGTTTTTTGAATTCTGCTCCCTGTTTATCGGTTTTGTTTTTGTTAAAACAGATCTTAAAGTGTTCCCCGTTTGAAATACCGTCCTAACATCAAATTTGTCACCTATACGGCGTAGCTTTTCCGATAGTCCGTATACATAAGGAATTATTGCTGTATAATGACGTTCAGGTTTTTGTCGTACCTGATTGTCCCTATTTTCAACATTTATGAAAACTCTATCAACAAAGGCTTCAGGATATTGATTTTGTACTAGAACCTCTTTGATAAATTTTTTCTCGCTATTTAATATTTCATTATTAGATGAAATTATTTTGGCCCTATCGTATAAACATTTTACAACACCCCTTTTAACATTTATTGACTGATTTGTCAGTAATTATGAAAAAACCCAAAAATCATTTATTGCGTTTATGGCATGTAGACAGGAATTGGAGAACCAATATTAATCAGAAAATCAAAGGAAACCAAGAGTTAAAAGCTTCTGTGTACAAACAGTTACGTTGTTTAGTAGAATGCCAACATAAAGATGAATTCAACCAGCTGTTAGTTCAAATTGTAAATAATCTTTCCATCCAGGAATCCACCAAAGCATTTGGAATATATTTCAAAGATTATTATGCAAAAAGACCTCAGCAATGGGCATTTTGTTTCCGGCGCGGACTAGGTATTAACACAAATATGTTTTTGGAGTCCATGCACAAAATGTTAAAACATGTTTATCTAGATGCATACAGGCCTTAATGTTCATGATTCGAGACCATATTTTTAAAAGAATGAAGAAGACTATAAAAGGAAAACGTACATATAGACTTAACTTGATACAAATGAGTCATAAAAAAAGTAGTACTATCCAAAAGAAAGATATTACAGAGGTTTCCAACTTACAATGGAAAGTTAAATCCAGTAATAAAGAAAATGAATATTTGATACAAAAAGGAAATTCTCCTTGTAGTGTTAATGATTGCCAATTAATTTGCAGATATTGTCAAGTTTGCATATATGCTTATACATGTACTTGTCTTGACAATTTTGTGAAAGGCAATATCTGTAAGCATATTCATGCAATATGTAGACTTATGAGTGTTATGAGATTAGATATACCTGGACCATCCCAAATACAACTTGAAGAATCTAATAATTTGCAAGTTGAATTGCAAATTACAAACCAGTGATGGAAATCAAAAAATAAAAACTAAGTTGGACATGCTGTACAAATATATATCCGAAACCACTTATGATAAAGATACCTGCCTAAAACTTGAAAAAGTTTTAGATAATGTGTTACATATTGCGAGACAAAACAAATCAGGGGAAAAAACACCAAAAGAGCCTGCAAATAAAAAAACAGAAAAAAAAAATACGGTTTCAAAGTACCAAAAAAAAGAGAGCAATATGCACAGATGCATTAAGAAAACCAACAAGTACCGAAAAGAAAAAAATAACTAAAGATATTCAATGCCAACAGAAAATAATTAATGTTATTAAAAATGACCACTGTTATTTATAAGTGTTAATTTAAATTGATTTTTTAAATAAAATGATATTTTAATTCAATAATTAGGTACTTTTTTCATTCTATTGTATATGTGCTTAATGTTTTCATTTTCAATTTGAATGTGTATATGTGTAAAGCTCAATACTAAAAAAAATAATTTAGTTTGCGATTTCTACATAATACGTAGAAATCGCACACTAGATTATGTTTAAATTAACTATATATATCATTTTTAGATACTTTTATATTTAAATGTTTATGCATTAATCTGTACTGTGTTATAAGTTTATAAATTTTTTTAGTTTTAATTTTGTACCCTTGTGTCAATAAAAATATATAATAACAACAATAATAAAATAATCTTAATTGCAACAAATTTTCAAAGGGCCATCGGCCGAAGCCTTTAAGGCAAAAAATGTAGTATATTATTCTAGTGATGAATGAAAGTAATTAAAAATAAGTAAATTATTTTTTGTTAAAACGTATGGTTTAATAAATATCTACATAAAAATATTTTTTTAATGCAGTAGGTAGTTATTTATATTAAACAGTTCATTCATCATTTGGTTTACTTTTAATAAATTCAGTGGCATAAGTTAAAAGCCGCTACCAGTATTATAGATTAGATAAATTCATCACGCATATTTTTCACACAAAAAAAATTTGCATACTGGTATCTCAAAATAATTCAACGTTAATTTTCCGTAGTATTGGGAACATTGGAAGTACCGATAATATACTAATAATCAATGTAGTGCAGAGAATGTATTTCTGTGACATATTTAAAGGTATATTTCTTCCAGTTTTAAGATATTTTTCTGTTTAATAGCAATAAATAGACGAGATAAACGAGTTAACTGGAATTTTAAATATACTGCCCAAATATGACAAAACTGAAGTATACAAGTTTGCCACCAGAGACGCTGTTGTAGCGGATCATATATATATATATATATATATATATAAGACTCATTTGTCTCGTGTCATAGGTGAGCAAGTACTCACATATGAGGAGCTATATACTGTGATAGTCCAAATTGAATCATTACTTAACTCTCGACCACTTTCTCCAGTTAGTTCAGATCCTAGTGATTTATCTGTACTCACTCCAGGTCATTTCTTGACCCTGGAACCCTTAACAACACTTCCGGAGGCAGATTTAACGAATATCAATTTAAATCGCTTAACCAGGTGGCAATTAATACAACGACTCCACCAAGATTTTTGGTCCCGTTGGCACAAGTAGTATCTATATACCCTTCACCAACGAGGGAAATGGACCAATCCTTCTACTCCTGTAGAACCTGGCACAATGGTGCTGATAAAAAAGGAACTCTCACCACCCATGCGGTGGCCTTTAGGTCGCATCATAGACACTCATCCTAGTGCAGACGGTGTCTCACGAGTAGCCACAGTTAAAACACAGCAGGGCATTTTTAAAAGACCAGTGATTAAGTTATGTCCACTGCCCACATATAACTAATTCTGTTTAAAACCATGTTTTAAAGGTCAGCGAAATGTTCAGTATTTGTAAAACCCCGACTGAAATTTTATTTACTTATTATTTCCATATTATATATATATATATATATATATATTTTTTTTGTTTGTTTTGCCCCATATTTATTTGTTAATATTACCAATGTAATATAATTTCAATTAAACTCCAAAATAAGTTCTTGCCGCGCTAATATATTTTTATTGCTTGGTATTTCAAAACCCTACCTCGGCTTCAGAGCAAAAAAAGAATGCCGCGGCCAGGCAGGAATCAGCTCATTATTAAGGATAAATACTTATGTTCATGTGGTTCGCTCTAAGATCTCTCTCTCACTTTATCATTCAATTATTAAACATTATTCGTGTTCGTAGTGCCTTGTGCATATTACATTTGTGAATTTTCTAACTTTTGTGTTCGGTCACCCATCTACAGTCCACTTCAGATCAAGATCCAAGAAATCCCGAGGCCACCAACATCGGACCATCAGGTAGGAATTGTCTTACCAAATTATCTTGCATTTTCTTTCATTTCAAAATTTAATATCGAACAAATTTCATGAAACAAACTTTAATATCCGTGTTGTAGCTTGAAGTACTATATAAGAATTCGTTTTTCGGGACACAAAATGTAAGCAATTCTACTGCTATGTTGCCACTTTGTTTGTCGATGACATAATAATTGATAATAACAAGAAGAAGTTTAAGGACAACAAGTTAGCACTAAAGAACAGTTTTTTTAAATGGCCTTATTTAGATTAATGTCCTGGGAATGGATTCAAAAAAGTATTTTGCTATTAAAGGTTTAATAAATTACCAGCAAATATAAGAAATTAAATGAAAAAAATATTTAAACAAAGTAATAAAAAAATATTATTGAATAAATGTTACTATTCAGTTGGTGATTGTTTTAGTGGTCGATTTTGTTCAAATTTTACATGTATTCAAGACGGCCACACTTCGAGGCGAAATCACAAAATCGATCCTAGCTCAAATGTGAGAGTAAACCCCTAAAAACAGAAAAAAATGGAAAATAATTTCGGGAGGGAAGGTGTGGGGGGGAGGGGGAGTTTTAAATAATTTCATTTTTTTTTCTTAAACATATCTAACAATTTTAATCAAATGTAATACACGAATACTGACAATTTTATAATTTTTCCTCTAAAACGGTTTTAACGATTTTAATTATATTTGGCATATGGACACTCCCTAAAACCGGTATGAAATGACATGACCAGTTGCTCCTAGAAAATGCAGGGAGGGAAGCTGTGGGGCGGTCTACTCCTAAATGGGAAAGTTTCTCCAAGATGTCGCGGACTGATTTTTTGGCTTATTTTTAATGACGTGTGTAAATATATATGTGCAAATGTGTATAAATATATAAAAGACCTTGGCCACATTGTCAAGGTTATTGAAGGGTCAATTTTGTTTTTTTAAATGGAAATCTATATTTTTATCAAGGATCTTATTTTTCAGAAGAAAAAAAGTAACTTTTATCTATCTCAACTTTGTAAGACAAGATACTAATTGCTTAAGAAGATTTTTCGTTATTTTTTGTTGGCCAAATTTAAAACATAATATTTCAGTCGCAAGCTCCTATGAAATCCTTATTTTACTATAAGGAACATAACCAGACTACAACCGACAGCTACTCTCCGAGCTATGTGCCCCGCCGAGCGATGTATTACAAGTTACAAGCCTGGCACGTTAAGTATAATAATTGCATATTACCAACAAAACGCTAATGCTTTGATTGCAACAAACACAAGACGAAAGACTGATCCTACTTAAAGAAGCTCTCGTACCTGTTGTCCCACACCACTTGCAGACTGCAATTTCGAGTTGTTGGCTCTCGTCAGTACAAGGTAGGCATGTGACGACTGACATGAGAATCCTTCGACCATTTGGTCAGCTAGATGGTGCCTATTTTAAATATCGTTATCCTAAGGATACCGAGATGTACCTATATAAATATATATATATATATATATATATATATATATATATATAAGGTAGGCATGTGACGACTGACATGAGAATCCTTCGACCATTTGGTCAGCTAGATGGTGCCTATTTTAAATATCATTATCCTAAGGATACCGAGATGTACCTATATATAGGTACCGAGATGTACCTATATATAGGTACATCTCGGTATCCTTAGGATAATGATATTTAAAATAGGCACCATCTAGCTGACCAAATGATCGAAGGATTCTCATGTCAGTCGTCACATGCCTACCTTATATATATATATATATATATATATATATATATAGGTACATCTCGGTATCCTTAGGATAACGATATTTAAAATAGGCACCATCTAGCTGACCAAATGGTCGAAGGATTCTCATGTCAGTCGTCACATGCCTACCTTATATATATATATATATTTATATAGGTACATCTCGGTATCCTTAGGATAACGATATTTAAAATAGGCACCATCTAGCTGACCAAATGGTCGAAGGATTCTCATGTCAGTCGTCACATGCCTACCTTGTACTGACGAGAGCCAACAACTCGAAATTGCAGTCTGCAAGTGGTATGGGACAACAGGTACGAGAGCTTCTTTAAGTAGGATCAGCCTTTCGTCTTGTGTTTGTTGCAATCAAAGCATTAGCGTTTTGTTGGTAATATGCAATTATTATACTTAACGTGCCAGGCTTGTAACTTGTAATACAGCGCTCGGCGGGGCACATAGCTCGGAGAGTAGCTGTCGGTTGTAGTCTGGTTATGTTCCTTATAGTAAAATAAGGATTTCATAGGAGCTTGCGACTGAAATATTACGTTTTAAATTTGGCCAACTAAAAATAACGAAAAATCTTCTTAAGCAATTAGTATCTTGTCTTACAAAGTTGAGATAGATAAAAGTTACTTTTTTTCTTCTGAAAAATAAGATCCTTGATAAAAATATAGATTTCCATTTAAAAAAACAAAATTGACCCTTCAATAACCTTGACAATGTGGCCAAGGTCTTTTATATATTTATACACATTTGCACATATATATTTACACACGTCATTAAAAATAAGCCAAAAAATCGGTCCGCGACATCTTGGAGAAACTTTCCCATTTAGGAGTAGACCGCCCCACAGCTTCCCTCCCTGCATTTTCTAGGAGCAACTGGTCATGTCATTTCATACCGGTTTTAGGGAGTTTCCATATGCCAAATATAATCAAAATCGTTAAAACCGTTTTAGAGGAAAAATTGTAAAATTATCAGTATTCGTGTATTACATTTGATTAAAATTGTTAGATATGTTTAAGAAAAAAAAATGAAATTATTTAAAACTCCCCCTCCCCCCACACCTTCCCTCCCGAAATTATTTTCCATTTTTTTCTGTTTTTAGGGGTTTACTCCTCTCACATTTGAGCTAGGATCGATTTTGTGATTTCGCCTCGAAGTGTGGCCGTCTTGAATACATGTAAAATTTGAACAAAATCGACCACTAAAACAATCACCAACTGAATAGTAACATTTATTCAATAATATTTTTTTATTACTTTGTTTAAATATTTTTTTCATTTAATTTCTTATACTTGCTGGTAATTTATTAAACCTTTAATAGCAAAATACTTTTTTGAATCCATTCCCAGGACATTAATCTAAATAAGGCCATTTAAAAAAACTGTTCTTTAGTGCTAACTTGTTGTCCTTAAACTTCTTCTTGCTATTATCAATTATTATGTCGTCGACAAACAAAGTGGCAACATAGCAGTAGAATTGCTTACATTTTGTCCCGAAAAACGAATTTTTATATAGTACTTCAAGCTACAACACTTTTAAAAAAATTGTATAGGCAGGTACCTAAAGTCCTTCGGATATTAAAGTTTGTTCATGAAATTTGTTCGATATTAAATTTTGAAATGAAAGAAAATGCAAGATAACTTGGTAAAACAATTCCTACCTGATGGTCCGATGTTGGTGGCCTCGGGATTTCTTGGATCTTGATCTGAAGTGGACTGTAGATGGGTGACCGAACACAAAAGTTAGAAAATCCACAAATGTAATATGCACAAGGCACTACGAACACGAATAATGTTTAAAATTGAGTGATAAAGTGAGAGAGAGATCTTAGAGCGAACCACATGAACATAAGTATCTATCCTTAATAATGAGCTGATTCCTGCCTGGCCGCGGCATTCTTTTTTTGCTCTGAAGCCGAGGTAGGGTTTTGAAGTACCAAGCAATAAAAATATATTAGCGCGGCAAGAACTTATTTTGGAGTTTAATTGAAATTATATTACATTGGTAATATTAACAAATAAATATGGGGCAAAACAAACAAAATATATATATATATATATATATATATATATATATATGGTTATTATACATGATTTGCAGGAAACAACTACTCAGCGGGCAAATACCCCGACCTGCATTGAATTATACCTTACAAATCATGAAAAATTGGTAGCCAATGTCATTTGTCAACTCCCTGACCAGACATAGAACGGTTTCGAACTTATTAGTTCTCATCAGTATGCCATAGGTCATGGAGCAGACAAATGACAGTGGCCAACCTGCTAGTCTTATACAGACTGATGTAAATGGTGTAGTGGTGAGAGGTAAGTGAATCCTCTCATGTGGTCTAATGCTACTATACACCAGACATCATGGATGTCTCCATGGTGCATAGCGACTTGCCATTTTGCAAGTACCGAGAGCGGTGACCTTCAGCCCTTGGTGGACTTAACCCATATACTGTTATTATACATGATTTGCAGGAAACAACTACTCAGCGGGCAAATACCCCGACCTGCATTGAATTATACCTTACAAATCATGAAAAATTGGTAGCCAATGTCATTTGTCAACTCCCTGACCAGACATAGACCGGTTTCGAACTTATTAGTTCTCATCAGTATGCCATAGGTCATGGAGCAGACAAATGACAGTGGCCAACCTGCTAGTCTTATACAGACTGATGTAAATGGTGTAGTGGTGAGAGGTAAGTGAATCCTCTCATGTGGTCTAATGCTACTATACACCAGACATCATGGATGTCTCCATGGTGCATAGCGACTTGCCATTTTGCAAGTACCGAGAGCGGTGACCTTCAGCCCTTGGTGGACTTAACCCATATACTGTTATTATACATGATTTGCAGGAAACAACTACTCAGCGGGCAAATACCCCGACCTGCATTGAATTATACCTTACAAATCATGAAAAATTGGTAGCCAATGTCATTTGTCAACTCCCTGACCAGACATAGACCGGTTTCGAACTTATTAGTTCTCATCAGTATGCCATAGGTCATGGAGCAGACAAATGACAGTGGCCAACCTGCTAGTCTTATACAGACTGATGTAAATGGTGTAGTGGTGAGAGGTAAGTGAATCCTCTCATGTGGTCTAATGCTACTATACACCAGACATCATGGATGTCTCCATGGTGCATAGCGACTTGCCATTTTGCAAGTACCGAGAGCGGTGACCTTCAGCCCTTGGTGGACTTAACCCATATACTGTTATTATACATGATTTGCAGGAAACAACTACTCATATATATATATATATATATATATATGGAAATAATAAGTAAATAAAATTTCAGTCGGGGTTTTACAAATACTGAACATTTCGCTGACCTTTAAAACATGGTTTTAAACAGAATTAGTTATATGTGGGCAGTGGACATAACTTAATCACTGGTCTTTTAAAAATGCCCTGCTGTGTTTTAACTGTGGCTACTCGTGAGACACCGTCTGCACTAGGATGAGTGTCTATGATGCAACCTAAAGGCCACCGCATGGGTGGTGAGAGTTCCTTTTTTATCAGAACTATTGTGCCAGGTTCTACAGGAGTAGAAGGATTGGTCCATTTCCCTCGTTGGTGAAGGGTATATAGATACTACTTGTGCCAACGGGACCAAAAATCTTGGTGGAGTCGTTGTATTAATTGCCACCTGGTTAAGCGATTTAAATTGATATTCGTTAAATCTGCCTCCGGAAGTGTTGTTAAGGGTTCCAGGGTCAAGAAATGACCTGGAGTGAGTACAGATAAATCACTAGGATCTGAACTAACTGGAGAAAGTGGTCGAGAGTTAAGTAATGATTCAATTTGGACTATCACAGTATATAGCTCCTCATATGTGAGTACTTGCTCACCTATGACACGAGACAAATGAGTCTTAACCGATTTAACCCCGGCCTCCCAGAGTCCACTGAAGTGTGGCGCGGACGGTGGGTTAAAATGTCATTGTATATTTTCCTGTTTAGCCGCATTCTCGAAAAGCTGTGCAAGATATTTTTCAGCACCCACAAAGTTTGTGCCACAATCGCTATGTAAATGAGAGCAACGGCCGCGACGGGCGATAAATCTGCGAAGGGCAGCTAAAAATGCCTTGCTAGTCATATCGGAAGCAAGTTCCAAATGTATAGCCTTTGTAGCAAAACAAATAAATAAACAAATGTATGATTTAATCAGCGTTTTAGAGCCTCGACCTTTATTTAACCTTATTTTAAAAGGATCACAATAGTCGATCCCTGTTTCCGAAAAGGATTTTACTTGAGAAATACGAGAGGGGGGTAAATCTGCTATAGGTGGCTGAAAAGATATAGGTTTAAGTCTCCAACATTTAAAACATCGGGATAACATTTTGTGTATAGTGCGCCTCGGAGAAAGCATCCAATAGTTTTGGGCGAGTAAAAAATGCATCGTTTGAATTCTGGGGTGAAAATGTGCATTATAAACATCTTCAATTATGAGATCAGTTAGTCGACTACAACGTGGTAGCAAAACAGGATATTTTTGATCGTACGTAAGTTGAGAATGACATAACCTATCGCCGACACTGAGAATGCCCTCTTGGTCAAGAAAGAGACTTAATTTTCTTAAATACTTAGATAAATTGCGACGGTTTCTCAAACGTGTGATATCTTCACCAAAAGAAGTGTGCTGAACTCGTTTAATTAATATTAATAAAGTGCTGTGGAGTTCATAATTTGCGAAATTGTCGAATTTTTTGGAGTTACGAAATTTCAAATTGTAAACAAAGCGTAATACATATGCGACAATGCGTTTAATTTTTGACAGAGATGAATATTTCTGAAGTAACATATCAAGTGAATCGAAGTTAATGAATGCAATTAAGGTGAATTTTTTTTCCTCCTCAACTACCTCAGGCAGAGAGGTCGAGGAATCTTGAGATGAGAATGATGGCCAATAGGATTATGATAACATTAAAAATGAGGGACCTGTCCACCAGAGTGGAAAATGTAAAAATTCTTTGGGTAAAAGACCCCGTGAACCACAATCCGCAGGATTTTCTGAAGACGGTACATGATGCCATATAACTGGAGATAAAGTTTGCTGTATATGAAAAACGCGGTTGCTGACAAATGTTTTCCATTTGTGGGGCGAGGAGGATAACCTCCTCGCCCCACAAATCCACGAGAGTGCTACTTTGGAATCGGACCATGCAAAAAGTCTACTGATATTTAATTTACCTTGACAAGTATTACAAACAAACGACATTAAGTTGGTTAATAAAACTGCGGCACATAGCTGTAACCGTGGAATTGAGATATGTTTTAATGGGCTAACCTTTGATTTGGCACATATAAAATAAGTGGAAATATCCCCATCTGAATTTATTATCCTGAAATAAACAACCGAACAATACCCACGTTCACTAGCATCGCAAAAACCATGCACTTCACATATTTTATAATTTTCTGTAATTATCCGCCGGGGGTAATGGGGTAGTGAAGCGCAAGTTATAGCCTCTCCTACTCAATTGTTAACCTCACCTTCGCGATGAGTTCAATTTGAACTTGGTGCACCCTGTTTTCACTAACGAGGCTCTAACGACCGAGTAAGGGCGGAATAACCCTTACCTTTTGCCGTGAGCACATCCACCTTCTCACGAAGAGTGCGGTAAAAATAACCCACCGCACACAAAGGTTGCTTTTGGAATCGTTTGGTTACCCCATCGTCGCAGTCTCCTTCTGTGCCATGGGACCACACCACTCGCCTTCCGCAACCGAGCTGGTCAGTTGCATACCTGCTCCAGCTAAAACTTCAAATGCAGCTTCGTTTTCAGTCGATTAAGGCTTTAAAAAATGATGGAGCGTTCAAGTGGGACAAAATCATCCGGAGGTAAAATACCCTCCCGATCGGATCTCCGGGGGAGGGTGCCCACAGGGACACCTCATCGAATGTCGAAAAAACACCGACAAGTTAAATCAAACAAAACGAATTCTTTCATCTACGGCGCTTGGAATGTTCGTACTTTGAACGACAGCACTCGCACCGATCGGCCTGAAAGAAGAACTGCTCTAATAGATAGAGAACTTCACCGACTCAACGTTGACGTTGCAGCTCTCAGCGAAACTCGATTTTTGGAGGAAGGCTCTCTCACAGAAAAGTACTACACCTTCTATTGGAAAGGTCTTCCCACCAATTCAAGAAGACAACATGGAGTAGGATTTGCCGTTCGGAATCAACTTGTATCCAACTTAACACAAGTACCACAAGGCCTATCCGAGCGTCTAATGCTGCTACGCTATGAGCTATCAGATGGCAACGCGGTAAATCTAATAAGCTCCTACGCTCCCACTCTGGATGCAAGTCACGAAACCAAGGAAAGCTTCTATCAACAGCTGGAAGAAACCCTCTGTAGAATACCTAAAAAGGAACGACAAGTTATTCTTGGCGATTTTAACGCTAGAGTAGGGAGAGATGCAGACACCTGGCCAGGCATCATAGGCAAGAACGGTTTGGGCAACATGAACGCTAATGGTCAACTACTCCTAACTAAATGCGCCGAACATGATCTAGTTATAACAAACACCATTTTCCGACAAAAGGATAAATTTAAAGGCACCTGGCGTCACCCCAGATCAGGTCACTGGCATCTACTGGACTATGTTATCGTACGTAGGAAGCATCTCAAGGACGTCCAAATTACAAAGGCGCGCATTGATAGCGAATGTTGGACCGATCATCGTCCTGTTGTCTCTAAAATGAAAATTGTTATGAGACCCAAACACCGAAGAACTCAAGTAAAACGTAGACCCCGTCTCTGTATTAGTAAATTGCGTGACCAACAAACCGTCGAACAGCTAAAGCAAAAAGTTCAAGAGAATTTGAGTGCACTAGAAGAAACCAATTCTGTAGATGTCGCTGCTACCTGGACACAAATTAAAGACAGTTTAAAAAGTGCGAGTGAGGAAATTCTTGGCACTGTAGCAAGTAAAAAACAGGAGGACTGGTTCAATGATAATGAAGCTTTTATACAAGAACTTCTTGACCGCAAACATATTGCCTTCCAAAACTCTATCAACCACCCCAACGACTCATCAAAAGCAGAAGCTTTTACCCAATCTAAGTATGAAACGCAACGCGAAATCAGAAGAATAAAGAACGAGTGGTGGGCAAGCAAGGCCAGAGAAATTCAAAGGTACGCCGATTCACACGACTACAGGAATTTCTTTCAAGGAGTAAAAGCAGTGTACGGCCCCAGTCGGAAAAATATGTGCCCTATTAAAGATTTAAATGGAAATCTCCTCAAAGAAGACCAGGAAATAAGAGCCCGATGGAAAGAACACTACTCTAACATTCTTAACCAGCAAAGTCAAGCCGATCACGATATTATAAATCTTATCCCTCAATACGACACCTTCGAAGACTTAGATAAGCCACTAACAACGGAAAAGATCTTAACCGCCATTGGGCAGCTAAAAAATAACAAATCTCCCGGCGCCGACTCACTCCCAGCTGAGATCTTTAAAGCTGTGTCGTCAGAGCTCATACCCTACCTCAAAAAACTGTTTGATGTCGTGTGGGAAAGTGGTCAAGTTCCGCAGGAGTTTCGTGATACACTTTTAATTAACCTCTTCAAAAACAAAGGGAGCGCTACGGACTGTGGAAATTACAGGGGTATAGCTCTCCTGGCTGTTGGAGGGAAGATACTCACTAAAGCGATGGCAAATAGGCTAACACCTGTTATGGAAAAGTTACTTCCTGAAACACAGAGTGGCTTTAGACCAAACCGAGGCACATCGGATTTAATCTTCACACTTAAACAGCTTCAAGAAAAAGCACTCGAACATCAAGGAGAAATTCACATGGCCTTCATTGATTTAACCAAGGCGTTTGACTCGGTGGACAGGGAAGTGCTCTGGAAAATTATGTTCCGCTTAGGTATCTCTAGAAAATTTGTGGAAGTATGTCGCAGTCTACATACAAACAACAACGCCCAGGTTATGTATAATATTGAGGCAACCGAACCTTTCCAAACCCTCACTGGAGTTAGGCAGGGATGTGTCCTGGCACCCCTACTCTTTAATTTGTTTACCACTGCTCTAACAATTATTGTTGACAACAAACTGACAGTCAGAGGAATAGGTCTCAGATACCGTTTTGATGGCGGTCTTTTTAACATAGGGCGCTTTAGAGCTTTCACGAAGACACGCACACGATTCATTTGTGATCTCCAGTATGCGGATGACTGTGCACTTTTAGCCTCTACGCCGGAAGAGCTTCAAGAACTTTTAGATGTGTATGCCCAGAGCTATGATTCCTTAGGACTTAAAATCAACATTGGAAAGACTAAGATTATGTCAACTCCTCATCAAGTGAACCAAATAGACATTACACTTAACGGAAATTCTCTTGAAGTGGTGGATCAGTTCAATTACTTAGGCAACGTTGTTAATGACAAAGCAAACATGGACAGCGAGATTCGCAATAGAATTAACGCTGCATCTAGAGCACTCTGGGGACTTAGAGAGAGAGTATTTGACAACCACGACCTTGCTTTGTCAACGAAAATGGCTGTCTACAGAGCAGTTGTCATTCCAACACTGCTATATGGATGTGAAAGCTGGATCACTTACCGTCGTCATGTGAAAGAATTAGAACGTTTTCAGCAAAGACATCTCAGAAGTATGATGAAAATCCGTTGGTTCCATCACATATCAAACGTGGAAGTACTCAGGAGAGCAAACAGCCTTGCAATTGAGGTGCTTATTTCAAGAGCACGCCTAAGATGGGCAGGTCACGTTCATCGTATGCATGATAACCGCCTTCCTAAATGTACACTTTATGGTGAATTGCTAAGCGGTAGAAGAAGGCGTGGCGGTCAACGAAAGACGTTCAAAGACGCTCTCCATGAAAATCTAAAATCCTGCGGTATTGCAGACGAGCAATGGGAACAACTTGCAGCGGACAGAACCGAATGGCGAGGGGTTGTGGCCAGCTATCAAGGAAATGTTGCTGCAAGAAGGCCGAATCCAAGACCTAACCAGGTCTATGTTTGTCCTGACTGCGGTCGACATGTGCTCTCCCGAATTGGCCTCTATAGCCATAGTCGTGTGCACCGTAGATGAATGGGAATTACAATAAACTACACCTGTTATTTGTTTTTTATTGTACACAATTTATCCACTGTAACATTTTCATACTCGGACTCTAGTAACGGCTAATAATAATAAATTTAATTCAGATAAGTAAGTAATTTCTGCAAGATATTTTGACCAAATTTGTTCTATATTTTTTGGGAGCGGTTGATCCCAGTCTAAACCTAGAGACCACAGTTGTTGTATTAAATATTTTACAAAAAAAGTTATGGGTGAAAGTATACCGAGTGGATAAAAAATCCGAGCTATATTTGATAAAATGTTGCGTTTAGTGCAAGGTTTTTCTAGAGCCGTGATTGCAATTATAAAAGAGTCATTGGAGGGGCGCCACTGCAGCCCTAAAATTTTTAGAGAACTTTCAGATTCAAAATCAAATGAAAAGTTGGCATTATTTAAATCTGAAGTAGGAAGATGAGATAATAAACGTGGATCATTACTGGCCCATTTTCTAAGTTCAAATCCACCTGATTTTAATAAAAGAATAAGTTCGTGTTGAAGAGAGAGAGCATGTTCCAAGGTGTTGGCACCAGTAACTATGTCGTCTACATAGGTATCAGTGGCTAAAACTTTAGCCGCGCGCGGGAACCTATGGCCCTCATCATATACTAACTGCAACAGTGTGCGAAGTGCGAGATAAGGAGAAGATGATATGCCATATGTAACCGTATTTCATTTGTAATCCTGGATAGGATCATTAGAGGAGAATCGCCATAAAATGCACTGAAAATCTCTATGGCTTTGATTAACCAGAATCTGTCTGTACATCTGTTTTATGTCAGCCACAAAAACATGGGAATGTAAGCGAAAGGTTAAGAGAACTGTGATAATATTTTTTTGTAACTTAGGACCCACTAATAGTAAATCACTAAGAGAAATACTGCCAGGAGCTTTAGCTGATGCATCAAACGCTACCCTTAATTTAGTGGTAGTGCTATCGGGTTTTAATATGCAATGATGAGGTATATAATATGTATTATTTATTTGGTAGGGAGTATTTATAATTTCCATGTGATTGGAGATTAAATAATCTTGCATAAATTCAATGTAAAGGTTATGTAATGTGGGATTGTTTATTAAACGACATTCTAAGGAGAGAAATCTACGCAAGGCAAGGGAACGTGAATCGCCGAAGAAGGGGACAGAGTCTCGGAATGGAAGCGATACTATATATATCTCCCATTTTTACTTCGTTGATAATTTTCGGAAAATAATTTCTCACACAACATATCATCACTAGAAAGGGGAGAAACGGAAGGCATTTCTTCTATTTCTCAAAATTTTTTAAGAGTATTTTCTAAAGACAAATTATCTGAGGTGCAATAAAAAGTATGGAAACCTGGTTTGTTATAATATTTTATCGGCCCCACCAGAACCCAACCAAATATAGTATGAAGAGCTGAAGGCTTATTAATATTACCAATAACACGCCCACTCTGCAATATTTGAGGGTAAATGTCGGCACGTTGTCCTCCAGTGTAAATGAAGTTATAAATATAAACAAAAAAGTTAATTCTACATTTACTGATACAATGAAAAATAATAATAATATAAACATAATTACCAATAATATAATAAAAAATGAAAAAGATTGTAGTGAACTTGATGTCAAAAATCGCGCTAAACTGTTAATATTAGGAGATGACTTTGGTCGTGGCTTGAATAAACTAATTAGCAATACCTTTGCAATGGCCAACTATCAAATTGAATCAATTATCAAACCTGGAGCTACGTACAAGCAAGTAATTGAAAACATGGACAAGTTGACTAGGAACTACTCCAACAAAGATCACATCCTCATACTAGCAGGGTCAAATGATTTTTTGCTGAGGAATAGATATCCCCTTTTCAGGGTTATCTCTGATCAAATTAAGAAATGTTCTTCATTAAATATAACCATAGCAACGGTGCCTTTGTGTAAAAATAGTGATCTGAATAGATTTATTACTAAATTCAATAATAAGCTAAGTCACTTTGTAACTAAATTGAATAATTATGTTCCCGGTATAATCAGATTGTTAGATTTGAGTAAAACCCAAACTTCTAATTTAAACAAAAAGGAAATATACAGCAACATCATAAAAATGATTAACAAAAACCCTATAGTTAAAAATTTAATATTTATTGACACACTTAAAAACTATAGTGACAAACTAAAAAATATAAATAATGACACAGGAATTCAGGTCAGTGACATACCTGAAAATGTTACGGAAAGTGTAACTCCTATTGATAGTTTGATTTATAATAATGACAGGAATTTTTTATACCCGAATCTGTCTCAGATGTCACTAATATAAATGTAATAAATATTGCTCATGTAAATATACAGAGTCTAATCAATAAAATAGATAGTGTTGACATGTTTGCTACCGACAATAGTCTAAATATATTATGTATATCAGAGCACTGGATATCTAGTTCTAATATAAATTATGTTGTAGTACCAAATTTTAAGTTTGCTGCCCATTTTGCGCGCAGCAATCATATACATGGTGGCTCTTTAATATGTGTTAGATCAAAATCTAAGTTAGATTATTTTGAAATGTGTATTTTTAGGGAATTATCGGTGGAATGTCACATTGAAATGTGTGGCATCTCTGTAAATTTGGAACAAAATATTAAAGTTGTTATATGTTGCGTGTACAGACCACCTACTGGTGATCTAAATATTTTCTTTAATAAATTGACATTGGCCTTAAATTTTGTTACAAAAAGTATTTACAATTATACAATTCTGTGTGGTGATCTCAATATAAATTTCTTAGATAGAGGCCTAGCGACTAAGTTGTTGTGTGACACATTTGAATCTTTCCAACTGGATATCACTACTAAGGAGCCAACAAGAATATTCTGTAATGTAAATGGGCACATTAGTTCCTCTGCATTAGACTACTTAGTAACCAATATGCCTTTGCAAAACTACAAAGTGCAAGTCTATGATGCAATATTGGCAGATCACTTTGCTCATCTTTTCTCATTCAGTATTAGCAAAACAAAAAAATGTGAACAGACCTACAGGTTTAAAAGAATTCTTAGAGAGGAAAATATTCGGGAACTTAATGTGCGATTAGCGAATATTAACTGGGATTATATCTTAGCATTAGATACATCAGATGGTTTTCACACTTTCTTAAGTGATGTACAGTGTTGTTTCGATGTAGCTTGTCCTATTGTTTATGTCAGAAATAAAGGTAATAATAATGTAGATAATGGATGGATAACTGACAAAATTATTAAAGATGGTCAAACACTCAGAAATTTACATAATGAGCTAAAAAACAACCCCAATGAGAATAGCCTTACTATATATAAGAATATGAAAAGACAACATATGATAAATATTAAGAATACAAAACAAACATTTTATAATAACAAAATAAAAAAAGCTGAAAATAGCTCTAGGGAAACATGGAGAATCGTTAATAATAGACTTGGCAAAAAAGACAATTTAAGAAAACCGATCAAATTAACGATCAATAACGAATTGATCTCTGACCATAATAAAATTGCCAACTGTTTTGTGGCCCACTTTTCTACTATTGCCCAGAGTAATGTAAATAAACACTTTGGCTATAATCTTTCATTACCACCTACAGTATCTGAAAGCAATCAAAATTCTGTGTTCTATGATGAAGTTACTAAATCAGAACTCATTGAAATTGTCGGTGAACTAAAAAACAAAAGATCATCTGGACCAGATGGACTAGCTGCTCAAACAATAAAAAAAATTATATTACATATAGCTGATCCATTATTATATCTTATTAATAAATCCATTTCAAATGGATCTTTCCCGGATGCACTTAAAATCTCGTCTGTAATTCCAGTATTTAAAAGTGGTTGTGAAAATGACATTGATAATTATCGACAAATATCTCTATTAAGCGTTGTATCTAAAATTATGGAATATATTATAAGTAATCGTTTAATTATATTTTTAGAAAAATACAATATGCTGACTAATTCTCAGCACGGTTTTAGGAAGGGTAGATCGACTGAGAGTGCATCTGCTAAGTTGTTTGATTTTATTTATACGGAACTAGACAGAGGAAAGTATGTTGTAACAATTCTTTTTGACTTATCAAAAGCGTTTGACTCTGTTGATAAAGATATTTTGATTAATAAGTTAGAAGCAATTGGTATTAGGGGAATTTTGCTTGACTGCTTAACCACGTATATGCAAAACAGAAGTCTTAGTGTAAAATGAGGTTCAGTCAGACACTTTTGATGTAGTTTTAGGGGTTCCCCAAGGCTCCGTCTTAGGTCCGCTATTGTTCTTAATATATATAAATGATCTTCCGAAATTCATTAACAACGGATATACCATTATGTACGCGGATGACACCACAGTAACGGTAGCTGCAAATAACCCTGATGAACTTTATAATAAAGTAATGATCACTTGGTGTGATCGGAATAAACTAATACTGAATGAGAACAAGACTGTGTTTATAAATTTTAACTTAAGACGCCCTGTTGTTTTGCCCGGCATTAAGTTATGTGATTCTGCAAAGTTCTTGGGCTTATTTGTTGATAGTACGTTGTCATGGGATAAGCATATTGATCACGTATGTAGTAAGTTAAATCAAGCTTATTTTGCCCTGTTACAACTCAAACAAAGCTTAAATGTAGAGGGACTTATGAATGTCTACTATGCACTGGCCTATTCACATGTGTCACTAAACATTTTTAATTGGGGTCGATCCTCCTATATTAACAGGGTATTTGTTCTGCAAAAGAGGCTACTGAGATTAATATTTAATTTGGATTTTAGACAAAGCTGTAAAACCACATTCATAAATAATAAAATCCTTACAGTGCCTAGTATTTATATCTATAAATGTCTGATATATATCAAAAATAACTTAGAATTATTTGAAGGCCTCTCGGATCATCACCTATACAATACTCGGAACAAAAATACCTTATCCATTCCCTTACACAAGACCTCAACATATAAAGAGTCACTTCATTATAATTGCATATTATTTTATAATAAGTTGCCAAGTAATATAAAGAATATGACTACACTGAGATTCAGAAATGCTATAAAAAATATACTTTTGGAAAAAGGGTACTACAGTATAAATGAATACCTCGATCAGGAATTTATAGGGTAAATTACTTTATATTTATATTACTTAAGTGTTGTTTGTCTAAATACTTGTTTTGTGTTTTATTTGTTATTTACACCTACCTGTATAAGTTTATTATTCTTTACATTTCTAATGACTTACCATATATACTGAATTGTATCATTTTAATGGTGAATAAATTTTATTATTATTATTATTTATTATTATTATAATAAATCTATATTACCGGGTGTACCAAAAAATGGATCAGCTAAAGGTAACTTAGCTAGAGGAGAAAAAGAGTTAATCGAAATATTATCAATGGGCATTTTATTGCATATTTTGGGTAAAATTACAGTATCTATTGTAAATGAGGGCACGAGTTTTCCCACCGGACGTATTGTGCATGTGACACCTCCTGAGGATGGCGTCATCTGCATGTGTCCCACACCGTGAACTGAAAGAAGTAAATATATCCAGTTAAGCCTAATCTATTTAGACATTTTTGACTAATAAAATTTACTTGACTGCCGGAATCTAACAACACACGAATTTTTTGATAATTATTGTGCGCATCTAGGACCTCAACAAGTGCTGTAGAAAGAAGCACTCCTCGTTTATTTGGAACCACTCCTGTAAAACTATTTACTGATTGTGAGGTGGACGGAATGCATCGCGTGTCCGTATTTGGACATGGCTCTGGTATGTTTTGAGGTTCTGAAGGAGGATTTGAATTGGAGTTCGAAATGTCTGGAAAATGTAGAAGAGTATGGTGACGCTGTTTACACGCACGACAGACTGATTTAGAAGCACAGTTTTAAGAAGTGTGTTTAGTTCCTAAACAATTTATACACCAATGTTGGGTTTTTATTAATTCAAATCGATCTCTCGGAGATTTATCGTTAAATATTGGGCAATTATAAATTGAATGTGCGGCTTTACATACAGTACATATTAATTTATTACTGTCTGCTTGAAATGAAGAAGTCGTGCGTGATTTTAAAGCTAAAGTGTTAAAGGAATGACGGGTGTTTTGATTGGATTTTATATTTGCTTTCTCATTTTTTGTTTGAGGACAAGCAATGTCGACAGGTCCAAAGCATTGCATTGTTTTAAAACAAATTCTTTAAGAGAATCAAATGTGGGAAAATAATTATTTTTATCAGAGTTCTGATCGAGTTCAAATCGGGCGCGTGTGTTGGAATCTAAGTGTGAGTAACATCCGAAATAAAAGAAAGTCCCATTCTGCAATAGTAAACTTCATGTTTTCTAAAGCTGCAAGGTTTTCATTAAATGTGTCTAAGAGTCGTCTGAGATTATTAGAGTTAACATTGTTATCTAATAATTTGGGAGCCTTTTCGAGTTCTTAATATTTATTATGATAGCGACTAGTTAAGCCATTGTAAGCAATTAAGTAATTATCTCCCGTCATAGATGTGCACTGTACTAATAATGTTAAAGGGGGACCTTCTAGTGAACTACATAGATGAGTAAATTTTTCTACCTCCGACAGAGCAGCATTAATATGCACCAATGAATTAAAGAGATCAATAAAAGTTTTAAATTTTTTGTAATCTCCAAAAATTTTTGGTAGTTTAACATTACGTTGAATTGACAGATCTATTTTAATATTACATAAATCTCCAAAAATTTTACAATATATTTCTTGGGTTAAACTACAATCCTTTTCAAAAGATTGTCTAATTCCAGGCTCTGCACCCTCGTGGATGGCATATTGAAGAAGACCGCCCTGGGGGGGCGTCCTATTTTAAAAATAAGTCTTAAATTTGTTTTAAATTCAGGGAAATATCGCTTTTATAACTACAATTAACCAGAAATTATTTAAACATTACATTCTTAATTTCATTTCCAAATTTATGCAAACATTAATTTTACAACAGAAATTATTTTCACAATACCAGATAATAGCCGACTTCAGGGCGCCGTTACGTTTTAAATTATTGGGGTAGAAAGTTGTACATATTGCTACGTCAAATTTTAAAACTCAATCTGACGTAACTAGTTGGTCGTTGTCTGTTGACATAACGGTATTTGCCGGCCGACTAACAGTGGAGATGGTCGGGGTTCTAAATTACTATGATGTATCAGGGCGCCAAGTAAATTTTTTTCTCTCCAAATACCAGCTCAAGTACAATGTAACCTTAAATTTACTAAATAAATTACTTAGCGAGACGATAATGAAAAATTCAAATTCAGTTTTATCTTTTAATAACAATAAACGAAGTAACTTTATAACATTCAAGAGTACAATAACGTAGGGTATGGTAGACAAATTCACACAAAAAAAATATATCTAACTGGGTATACGCGTCTTATGTAAGTGCTTAAACCCCCAACAAATATCATAGATGTTTTAATTAATTAATAGAATATTTTCATAGTATGTTTAGCAAAATTTAAAATATATACCTATATATAGGTACAGTGGTGAAATTTTTTTAAGCAAAATATACAATATATTTAAAAAAAAAAATCAATATATGTATGGCGTAAGAAGGATACAAACTGCAGGCAGCAGGGCTTCAGCTTCGGCTCAAATTTCAGGAATGGGCAACTTCCAGCCTATCAATTAACCCAAAAAAATGGATGGCTCTCCACAAAAAAGAAATTCCAATCCAGCAAGGAGAAGTAATTATTATTAGTATTATTATTATTTTTTGGAACATAATACTCGATGAGCTCTATTTGACCATTTTTTAAAAGATTTCGTAATAAGTGTAATAATTGCATATCACCATCAAAACGCGGCCAGGCTTGTAACTTGTAATTCAGCGCTCGGCGGGGTACATAGCCCTGAGAGTAGCTGTTGGTAGCAGTCTGGTTACATTCCTTATAGTAAAACTAAGGATTTTATAGAGGAGTTTGCGACTAAAAATATTATGTTTTAATGTATTTCAAATTGTTGTGTTGTGTTTTCAATATAACCTCCTTCACACCTTATGCATTTTTCATAACGCTGTTTCAAATTTTGACGGGTCCTCATTAATTATGGTGTTATTTCCCTGCACTCTCGTTTCACAAAAATATGCACTCGTCCAAACATAAATGGATAACCGAAAAATATAACGTTGCGAATATATCCCAAAATGGTGAAATTACTTGTTTCAAAAATCGCAACGAGCACGTAAAAATACCACTTAATAAATTGCCAAGCGTTTGAGCGAATTACACGTGAAAAGTGACAGACTACCGGAAGCCAAAAACTATTGTGAAGAAATAAATCTGTGTTACCGATCGTCAGTCGGTTATAAGAATCTACCTATAAACTAATTAAAAGTTATTGGTTGCCTAGCTTAAGAATTACAGAAATAGAGAGCCTAAGTATATGCAACACGCTACACAACAAAATGTATAATGCCATGTCTACAAGTGCAACAGATTCCTTAGAAATGCGGATTCATATAGACAACTAAATAATAAATATTACGCGTGACGACGGATAACACGAATTCGTTAGACATTAAATGTTAGAGATTTAGTAATGATTTAAAGATTTTTTTTAAATAATGTATAAATGTTAAATTGAACTGTAACAATATGTCAAGTGCCACTTTAAAATAGCTTGTAACATGGTTAATTCTTATCTAAAACTTGGCAGTTTTAAAAACAAGACTAATGCATTAGTAAAACCAGCAAAGCGTCGAGAGTTGTGTATGAAGTGAATAGGGCAACTTTATGCAAACGTATAAGACGAAGATAGGGCAGGATACCGAAGCCACGTCTCATGTGTCAAATATACAAGCCACGTTCAGCTAATGGGAGAATTGGCACTGTGATTTTGGAACCGCGTTGTTGGAAGAACAGAATAAAAGCCAGGCGATGCTATACCTCCTGGCAGAACTGATAGAGGACGCTTGCCGACGATTAACTACGAGCCCTCTCGGTTTGCCCGGAAGAATGCTTATTCATCGAGGATGTTTGTTGTCGATTTTCGAACCCTCTGAATTTGCTAATTAGAGAACTAATTGCAGGATGCTTGTCGACGATCAAAACTCGAGCCCGCCTTAGTTCTCTAAATACATCCATAAATTCTACGAATAAATCCAGGCTGGCTACTAAAAGATTTGGGCTGCTAGAACATAACTTCGCAATTTACACGACGACAATTTCACCAACATAACTATCTAAGTATCAAACCTATTTACTTCTCTGCGTTATTATTTAATATTGACTTTACATTCTGGTTTGGGGGGGATAGGGGAAATTGACTTATTTGTGGTACTAAAGGAATATTAGTTTTTTATGAAATGAGTGAGTGTAAATTCTCACCTCAGCAAGATTAATATGATTATCTGAACGATTGTTCCTACTCTAATTTCAATCAATAAACAATGTATAATTAAAGGATATTTCCTCAACACTCTATGATCTCTTACATGAGTATTTAATGGTCATTTCTCAACTTACTATTGATAATGTATAAACATGACATGATTCTTGTCCTTGGTTTTGCATTCGATTCATTATTTGGCTATTGCTAACAACTTTAATTATAAATCATTATTATCTAGCGATTGCTAACAACTTTCTTTAATTATAAAACATTATTACCTAGCAATTGCTAACAGCTCTATTATAAATTATCATTTACAGACTATTGTCACAACTGTTCAAAATAAGTATTGTCTGGCCGATAGTCGTGTTGTTTGAGATGCGAGGTGGCAATCGCTATTAATCACACGAGTTTCGCGCCACTGGGTTCGAATCCCGGCTCCGGCCTTGGCACCGTCGGAGGAAATGGTTGTCTTATTTCTGTGTAGTTCAATTATTAATTATTATGTAGGTACATAGACTATTGTCACTGCTCTTATTCTTGTCTATATTAATTTCTCAATGTAGACATGTGATATGTTTATTCAGGCATTTGCCACAACTCTAATTACTATTAAAATAACACAGCATACTTTTGTATCTCAGTTCTTGTTATTGCATCAAAACACTCAGCATATTTATAGTATGGTCATTACTATAGCAGGGCAAATTTTCCTATTATAATATTTAGGCAATTGTCTCAAATATTTGGATTGTTTTGATTTCATGTATGGCTATTTGCCGCATCAATTTATATAAAATAAAAATGGGTTTTTTTGACTACTTTTTCCCATCAATTATTGTCTTTGCTTTCACCTTTACCTTTTTCATCCCGCAAGTAATAAGCTAAATAAATGATTTCCTTCCAATCAAATAAATTAGAAAACAAACTTCAACTATAAATGTACAGTGCAACCTTGAGTAATAAAATACTACATAAATAATATATCAAATTAACTAGGTCTCTCAATTAATAGACAGTGTGTTCAAGTTTACCAGGTATTTAGATTAACAGAATGATAAATCTTCTAAGGTATATCGTATCAGACAGAAACAAGTAATACCAAACTTTAAATCAAAGAACCTGGGGTAATTATAAAGGGTTACTACACACACACAACGTAATTAAAGTCCTAACCACATAAAAACTAGACGATCACATAAATGGCCAATTTGTTTATTTATCTTGACATAAAATTGAGATAATTAACTACTGGGTAGGAATTAATAAGTTCTTGATTGCTTCTCGATCAAGGATTTTGATATTAATTAACACCCCTGGGGTGGAGATGTTTCACTGGTTCACGTGACCAGGATTTTTATTTATAATTAATTGAGGGGGGGTAGGGGTGTTTCAATATAAAGATACTAAATAACCATGATTTTTTTTAAATTCATCATAAATAGCGTCAAAACGCTTGTAAGCGATTTTAAAGGATAGTTGATATTTTTCATCTTCCTGGGCGCTTTCAGCTTTTACTTTGATCTCCTTCAATTCATTATAAGCCACATCTTGAAGAGTTATATATTGTTTTATTTTATTTGAGTTGGAAGACATATTAATCAGTGAAATAACACAGACCAGTGAATAAGTAAATTATTTTTAAATTTAGTGGTGCAAATGACTTATTTGACAAGAAAGCAAAAAGTTAAAACCAGAGCAAATGTTTTGTAAAATAAACATGTCTATTTTATTTCCTAAATGATAAGGAATAAAAGATTAAACACTCGGAAAGAATGCGAGCAAAAAATAAATCTATTAAAAGAGACACTGCGAGTGCAAACGTTGTATAAAATTTCTTATTATTACCAATATATATAATTCATAGAGAAAATCTAAGCATCCGTTGGCTTGAAGAACCAAATTTTATGGTTGGTATTAAATTTTGAAATGAAAGAAAATTCAAGATAACTTGGTAAGACAATTTCTACCTTCAACAAAAATTACAGTGTATAACACTATTATTAAACCGAATTTTGAATATTGCTCAACTATTATTATGTATCTTTTTGATCTTAATAAAATTTCTCAACTACAAACATTGCAAAATCGGGGTATGAGAATTATCCTCAAATGTAACAGATTCACGCCCATAAATACTATGCTGTTAGCTCTAGAATGGTTAAAAGTGTCTGACAAACTGTACTTAAGTGCAATGATCTTTATATATAAAATTGTGAACAAGCTACAACCCAGTTATTTTAACGAATTTATTGTATTTAATAATGAAATCCATGGACACTATACAAGGACAAGAGATAATATTCACTTAAGTCAAGTACACAAAAAAAAGTCTATGAATTCGTTATTCTTCAAAGGGATTGACCAATTTAATAAACTATCTCCTGAAATAAAGAATAGTCCTTCGGTTAAGCTATTCAAATACAAATTGATCGAGCATATTAAACAACGGTGATGCAGTGTCATAGTTGTTAAATCCCTGTCAAGCTTTATATTTCTTTTTCCCATTTGTGTGTTTTTATGTCTCTTTTTATATTAGTATTTTTATGAATATTTTATTTTTAATTTGATATTTGTATTTTCGATACTTGTATCTTTTTGATTTTATATTTGTGTTATCTATCTGTATATTATCTACCACAGAATATCGAACATTAGCATTTAAACAAAGATTGATTATTTTCTTTTGCAAAACATTGGTATTAAGTAAAATAACAACTTTCCAAATGAGGTGTTGAATCTCAAAGACGAAATTAAAGATCTTAACCAGGAAGTTAAAAATCTTAAACCTTAATGAAGAAAATAGAATTATTAGAACTCAACTTGAAAACTCTAATAATGCAGCAGATATTGGTAATAACGGAAATAGCCTCAGTATGATTGTACTCTTGGGCTGCTCTTATCACCCTGGACGTTAAGAATGCTATTGCTTTTAATACAGCATCATAGGATAAAATAATGCATTACCTAGAAAAAAGAGGCATAGAGAGCTACCTGATACAAATCATAAGCAGCTACTTAGACGACAGATCCTTGCAAATAGCTAAAAATATATGTCTGGAAGTCACCGCAGGGGTTCAGCAGGGCTCAGTTCTTGGACTTACCCTCTGGAATATATTATATGACGGAGTGTTGGAGGAATTAGTACCAAAAGAAGTGACCACGCTGGCTTACGCAGATGATTTAGTGGTACCAAAGAGGAACTAAAATGGAAAGCGGACGAGGCTCTATGGCAAATCCATAAATGGACGAACAAGAACGAATTGGAACTAGCCCCTCAAAAAAAACAGAGGCAGTCATCCTTAGAGGTGGAAGGGCAAAGGAAGATGTTAGATTTACGTGCGGAGGTGTAGAACTATCACTTAAAGAGAGTTTAGTATACCTAGGTATCACTATCAGTGAAAATTGTATTTTTTTAAGACGCATCAAATCGACACTAAAGAAATCTGAAGAAAAAGTCGCAGCTCTCAGTAGGATAACCCCAAACATAAAAGGACCAGAGTCCAGGAAAAGAGAGATGCTCTATAACATTGTCCAGTCGATTATCCTATATGGGGCACCTATCTGGCATGAATATTTCAGAAAGAAAACTTACAGGATGCAAGCTACAAAGGTCCAACGAAGAATGCTACTAAGAGTTACCAGCGTGTACCGTACGGTATCGGCTAGAGCAGTACAGGTGGTGGCAGGAGGTTGGTTGAAGGAAGAGCAAGACTATACCAGAGAGGGGACGGAAATACTCCGAGAGCAAAGTAGAAGAGAGGACTTGCACCTTGGAAAAATGGCAGGAAATGTGGGAAAACATGAGTAACGTTGCGCAGTGGACAAGACAATTGGTCCCAAACGTGAAGGAATGGATTGAGTATAGACACAGGCAGACTTACGGGGCACGGTTCTTTTAGAGATTACATATGTCGAATTGGCAAGGCTGAAAATAATACCTGTTTATGTTGCAAAGAGGCTGACACAGTGACTCACACAATTATTAACTGCAAAAGGTGGCAAAACGAGAGGAAAAATCTGAGGCAAGACATAGGCATCGATATGACAGTAGAAAACATTGTCGGACAAATGATCGAAACCTCCAATAAATGGAAACTGGCATATAAGTCTTTCAAAAAGTCTCTTATTACTGAAGAGAAAATCGTTATGTGGGAAAGATATAAAAACTGCAGAAATGCAATTATTGTTAATTTATTAAAAAAGAAAAAAAAAATGAGTATTTTGAAACCGCCGTTGATCGCTGTTAAGATTTAAAAAAAACGTGGAAGACTAAAAAAATTGGTTAAACCCTGAAATAAAACATTACCCGATGAAATTGTTTTCAAATTACAAGATATTGATACTATAGCTACAGTGAAAGCGGACTTGTTTAACTCGTTTTTTGTCAACGGTATAATTGAAATTAAAGCCAGCATACCTCTTGCGCTGATTGGACACAAATAAATCTTCCACAAATTGAACATAGAATGAGTGAATTTCATACTTTAACATTAAATGAGTTAAGAGTGATTGTTAATAATCTGGATAATAAATGTGGTCAAGATATAATTAATAATAAAATTATAAAATCTGTTCCCAGTCATTAGTCCTGTAATATTAAATTTCATAAATTCTTCCCTTGTTACTGGTGTTTTTCCTGATGAACTGAAATTAAGTACTGTTATACCAATTCCTAAGTTCTGCAATAAGAAAGAAGCCATTAATTTCAGACCAATTCAGACTTTACCTGGGTTAGAAAAGATATTAGAAATTGCTGCGTACAATCAGGTCTGTAGTTATATTGAAAATAAGAATCTCCTTATGGATTGCCAATCTGGTTTTCGTGTTAAGCATTCATGCGAAACAGCCATTCAGTTAACATTCAGTAAATAGAAATTAACAGTAGATGAAAATAAATACATTGTAGCTATATTTCTGGACTTTAGAAGAGGTTTTGAGACTATTGACATTGATAAACTATAAAAAAACTTAAATACTACGGTAGTACAGAAAATGTATACGCGTGGTTTCAAAGCTTTCTTCTGAAATACCAATACTCTCTGGAGTCCCACAAGGCAGCGTGTTGGGACCTCTTTTGTTTATATTATATCTAAACGATATTCATTTTATTGAAGATTGTGAATTTTTAAATGTTTTTGTTGATGACACACTAATTGCTGCTAGTGATCATAATTTGAAAAATGCTGTTAGTAAAATCAACCGTTCGCTTGAAAAAATTTCTCAATTTCTAAATGTAAATAAGCTTAAACTAAATATATCCAAAACAAAGGCCATGATAATTACCACTAGTTATAAATACAATCAACTTGACAAAAATACTATTAATGTCCAAATTAATAATGAAAGCATTATTTTGGTTGAAGATATTAAATATCTAGGTTTTATAGTCGATAATACGTTGTCTTAAAAAATATTTTCAGTAAATAATAATAAAATTTCTAAAAAAATTTTTCTTTTCAGTCGGGTTTGCAATAAGCTTAGTCTAAAAACATCACTTACAGTCTATAAAATAATTATACAACCTCATTTTAACTATTCTCAAACCGCGTTCTCGCCTCACACATCTTCCAGCGGCTTGTATATCAGTGTATGCGCGGAAGCTATACAACCTTAGGCGAGGGTTGTATAGGAGATATACCATCCTTCGGAGGGGATGTAAAGCCGTCGGTCCCTTGTCTATTAAATGTTAGGCAAGTAAAAGATCCCTACTATTCTTAAGGGAAGAGGTTCGGCAAAATTCCTGGTTGGGGGTAGCTCGTCTACAGGCGTCGGTGTTAGGCCTCAGTAGCGGAAAAAGGCCGACGTTAAATAAATGTATAAAAAAAAAAAAAACTATTCTCAAGCTTATTAGCTCTACTAAACTCTGATACTATTGGTTCTTTGCAAAAGCTCCAAAACAAGGGGATGAGAATTATACTAAAGTGTAATAGATACACACCCATTACGTTAATAATAATAATAATAATGATTTATTGATGCTACTATACAAAGGTATTTACACAAATCAAAAGAAATACAATATAAAAATAAAATTGACATGAATTTATATTAAAAGTAATACAATAAAAAATACACAATACACAAAAAAGTGTGCAGACATGCTACATATAATAAAAAAGACAACATATATATAGTAAAATAGAAATTACAAGTCAAAATTGCTAAAATTATTCTGCAGGTACTCCTCAACACTATAGAAAGCTTTGTTGTTTAAGTAATATTTAATTCTGTTCTTAAATTGTGTGAAAGCTAAGTCTTTTACATAATCAGGGAGGAGTGGAGGACATTGTACATTTTGGTCATGTCTAGAAGTATACAGCAACGTCAATGATGCTTGTGACAAATTCTATGCAATTCTACATTCAATTTTTGATAAATGTTTACCAAAATTTAGAAAAACTAACAGAACTTTTCCACCTTGGTTTAACTATGAAATAAAAAACAATATTCGCATCAAGGACGTAGCACTAAAAAATTATAAGAAATACAATAATGATCACTATCTACGCAGGTTTCAAACACTTAGAAGTACAATCAAACGTCAAATTGATAGCGCATACAAACAATGTCTCAAACATTGAAAATGAAATTTCTGGTGATCCATCTAAATTCTGGTCATTTGTCCAGTGTAAGAGAAACAAATCTCGAATTCCAGGAATATTAAAATATAATGATGCAATTTTTGACACGCCACAAAACATCGTCAATGGTTTCGCGGATTTTTTTTCCAGTATATATACTCAGTCTAACCATCCCCTGTTAAGCAACCCCGTATCAGATCACGGTAATTGTATAAATATTATTCACATCACAGAGGATGACATTATAAAGGCGATAAAGAAGCAAAAAAATAAAATGACTTCCGGTATACATAATGTACCGAGTTCTCTTGTACGAAATTGCGTCATGGTATTTGCTAAACCACTTTATATTTTATTCAATCTTGTTCTTGATACATCTAGGTTTCCAGACATTTGGAAAGTTACAAAAATCTGCCCAATTTTGAAATCTGGCAATCCCTCTTGTCTTAGTAACTATAGATCCATAGCAATCTTAAGTAATTTTGTGAAAGTCCTCGAAATAATATTATATGAAAATATCTATAATGAAACTAAAAGTTTAATATCCCCATCACAACATGGTTTTATGACGAAAAAGTCAACCTAACAAATTTGGCTGTCAGAAACAATGTAACGACCAGCGTCTAATGAATTCCAACAACATAATGGGAGACACCTGGAAAATTATCAATGAATCCAAGTCAGTTAATAAAAAGCGATCATCCATAGACATACGTGATAGCCAGGGTATTCTGATATCAACTGCCACGGAGAAGAGTAATTTTATCAACGATTACTTTATAAGTGTTACTTCAAACCATCCCAAACCTAATTATAACATCAACATTGAAAAGGCACATACCAGTTTTTTTCTCACACCGACGACACCACAAGAAATAAACGAAATAATTGGAAAAACCACTCTTAAACCGGCTGCTGGTATCGACGGCATCAGCGGAAAAGTGATGAAGTCAGTAAAAGACTTTATTGATGAGCCATTAGCATACCTAGTGAATGAATCGTTCTCAGTTGGTGTATTCCCCAACCTAAAGGAATCCAAATGTATACCTGTATATAAAAACAAAGGCCCCAAAACGGACATCATGAACTATAGAGCTATATGTATGCCAAGTCAAATTGCTAAAATTTTTGAAGCATCATACTCCATAAGACTAACTAATTATTTAGAAAATTTTAATCTGATATCAAATGTTCAAAATGGTTTTCGTAAAAGTAAATCGACCAATACTGCCATATTAGACTGCATAGATTTTATATACAATGCACTAAATAACAAGAGTCATGTCCTAGGGCTTTTTTATGATTTAAGTCGAGCATTTGATACTGTAGATCACAATCTGCTACTCATGAAATTAAAAGGCATTGGGGTACGAGGTGCACCATATAGCTGGGCCGCCTCATATTTACAAAACCGCACGCAAACCACCGTCATTGATGATGCTAAATCCGAACGAAAAATGTGTAAATCTGGGGATGCCTCAAGGCTCGGTTTTGGGACCTCTGTTTTTTATAATTTTCATCAACGACATACCTAATACATGTATTACTCCAAAACAACTTCTTCTCTATGCGGATGACACAAACATGCTAATATCTCATAACTGTATTGAACAGATTGTCATCAACAGTAACAATGCATCACAGGAAATGAGTCGCTATTGTAATGAGAATGGACTAAACTTAAATATAAATAAAACGTGTTATATGCGTTTTTTGCCAAAAAATGTGGTGACAAACTATGATCTATATCTGAAGATATCAAACAAATCCATTCAGAGTACAACAACTACTAAATTTTTGGGTGTTATTTTAGATCAGAAACTTACATGGGAAATGTATATAAATACGGTTTGCTCAAAATTAAGCACCATTTGCTACATAATAAGGAATCTGAGAGACACTGTCAGGATAAACACTCTGAAAACTCTTTATTATGGATTGGTTCAATCTCAATTACAGTATGGGCTCATTTTCTGGGGAAATTTCCCATATTTTAAAAGAGCATTTCAACAACAAAAAAAGGTTATAAGAGCTATGTGTAAAACTCACCCCTTAACTAGCTGCAAACCATTATTCAAAGAGTTACAAATACTTACCTTGCCTAGTTTATATATTTACCAAATAATAATGTTCATCAAAGAAAACGAATCTCAATTCCCGAGAAACAGTGATATTCATACACATCACACAAGAAACAGAGATAACCTATATCAGCCGTACTCCCTCCTTGCACTAGAAGAAAATTCTCCAAGACACATCGGCATTAAATTTTTCAACAAAATTAATCAATGTATTGTTACTGGCAGCAACGTGTCATTTAAGAATAAAATGTTAAAATTTTTATGTGATAATGTATTTTATGATGTTGATGAGTTCCTTAATTTTTAAGTTTGTTTTCACCTATACTTTATGTTATGTTATGTTTTGGTGTTCCTCGCGGAGACACTCTAAAGGTCTGCAAATAATAATGTTTAATATATGTATGCGTGTAACTGTGTGTTTATGTATGTGAAGTGAAATTACTGTGCGATGGCGGGATGTGTGATAAGCCTTCGGGGAGGCAGGGGGGGGTGTATGTTACGTGACATGCATTTCTCTCTCTATCTCTCTCTCTGGTGTTTTGCTGCACGTCTCGCCGTCGTATGGTAGCTTCACTGTATCTATTACAAACGTTTTTAAATTGTTCAATGTTTATAATTGTCTTTTACTGCAAGTTACTGTTCTTTTTTGACTAGTCAGATAAGTTTATATGTTTGTATAACTTTATTGATGAATAAATTTTTATCTTTATCTATCTATCTCATTACACAGTTTATTTGTAATTCCCTAGACGATGAAAGCTAGGTTGATGTAATATACACAGATATTCAGAAAGCTTTTGATATACAATTGATCACAATTTATTGTTAAATAAATTACAGATTATTGGTTTCTCTGATAGTTTAATTAAATTACTTACGTCATACTTATCGTTGCATAATCAATATGTCTATTATGGCGGTCACTTATCTCAAAGATATATTGCTACATCGGGAGTTCCGCAGGGGTCTAATTTGGGCCCGCTGCTGTTTCTGATCTTTAGTAATGACTTATCATCAGAAATTAAATGTGATCATCTTCTGTTTGCGGATGACCTCAAAATCTATGTAGAAATAACAAGGATGGAAGATTGCGTGATTCTTTGAAATTACAAATTACAAATACATTGAAATTGAATGTATCTAAATGCAAGTATTTAACTTTTACTCGCAAATTAAACTTTGTTCAATTTAATTATATTATAAATGGCAACCTTATTGACCGTTGTAGGGAATTTAAGGATCTAGGAGTTATTTTTGACTCTCAATTAAGTTTTTCACAACACATCAACTATGTAACTCAATCAACGTCTAAACTACTTGGAAACGAGTTGCCTTTCTAAGATCGAAAGCATTAAAATTTTATTTTATTCATTTATTCGAAGTAAACTGGAATATGCAGCTCTAATTTGGTTCCCAATTTATAATAATGCTATCCACTCCATCGAATCGATTCAGAGAAAATGTATGAAATTTATTTTTTTTAAGCGTCACGGCTTTTATCCCCCGAGAGGCATCGACAATAAAATCTTACATGATAATTTTAATATGATTTCCCTTGTTTGATCGAAGAAAAGTCATTGCTATCTCATTTCATTATAATTTATTAAATAATATCATTGATTGTCCAGCACTATTACGCAGAGTAAACTTTTTAGTTCCTAGACCTACGTCACGTCACTCTCAAGCATTCTATTGTTCTTTTGCACGAACGAATGTAATGTATAAATCACCAATTATTAATATGTGCAGAATTTTTAATACTATATCAGATCGATGTGATATAATTTTAACAGCTTAATATTCATCATTTATATATACTATAGAAATGTGGCTGATTGAATGCAAATTGTATGTAATGTACCATCTATGGAGTAATTAAGTATTTTTTACCGATGTATTAGTACGCTAACTTACTATTAAGTACTGTATGTATTAATGCTTTATATGTTAGTTTTTTCCAACAACAGTCAAATACTTGGGTGTAAGTCTTGACCATAAGCTGAATTTCAATAACCATACCAAAATCATAAAAAAGAGATGCATTTCCAGAGGCAAACACTTCCGTAGTCTGACTTATAAAAATAAAGGCATCAGTATGAAAACGGCAGCACATATTTACAAATCGATATGCAGGCCTATACTAGAATATAACCATCCCATGTACCTTAATGCAAGAAGACCAGCACTGAAAAATATCAGCGTAGCCGAAACATCAACGCTCAGAACAATCACCAAATTCCGACATCCAGACAATCCACTTCATAACCCACCAAATGATCTCTTATACCATGTTGTTAATATAGAACCGATCTCAAGGAGACTACCAAAATTGTCAGCCAAATTTGCCAAAAATGAAGACAACAGGGAAAAACTACGACTCCTATGCAAAACAAGAAACCAACAGGCACCTAGACGCAGAAAATACCCAGAACGAACCCTGTGGGAATATATTAATGACATAAGCGCAACATGAATGACAATAATCCATGATATATAGCACACCCTCTATATTCTCTATATTTATGTTTATATACTTTAATTTTTTTTTTTTTTTTTTTATATATATATGTATACAGATAGCACACACTATACACATAATGTATGTATATGATTATATATATCTGTAAACAGGCTGAAGGACTTCGGCCGATGGCCATTTGAGTCTATACTCAATAAAGAACTTTTATTATTATTATTATTATTATTTTTATGCAGTGATAGCTAGTTCCGTCTCTAGTACGTGAGAGTCTCAGATGGTTATGAGCTATTGTTATCGAATCATAAAATTCATAAATATAATTGAATTAAATAATATTAAAACCACTACTATGCACAAAACACATCAATGGCAGCATCGAAACACGCCAGGGGCCTTCCACAACGTTCAATACTCCAGCCGTCCTGCCGTCTAAACTCCCGTCCGGTTCGGCTCGTCGCATCGGTCCCAACACCAAATCAAGCCAGAGGTCGTCCACAACGTTCAATACTCCAGCCGCCCTGACGTCCAGAGCCCCGTCCTACCCGATGTCTAATTATATGCAGCAAGGTTTCTGCAGCGGCAGTTCTTCCGCAGTTATCGTCGCTACAACATCAACTACAACCATCAGTCCAGTGAAAGCAGATCAACAAGAAGCAACCAGTCCAGCCTACCAGAGTCTACTGGACGAACCAACCCTCAATACAGCGCTTTGTCTGCCGCCAGCGCACAATCCAAGGCTCTGTTGATGTGGAGACAAGTACGAACAGCGTACAGCGACAGTCGCGACTTATAAACGCTTCATCCGTGCATAGTAGTGCGGGGAAAATTAAAATCAGTGTTAGCTCAGTACAGTTAGGGCCCAAATAATTAAACAAATACCATTTTTGGCATACAAACGCCGTTCGAGTTGCTTTTAGTTATTTTTTTTATGGATTTTCGTCTTTTATTTACTTAACCTAATTGCAACTATGGGTATTAGCAACAATAATAAAAATAGTTCTTGGCGCTGTAATTAGTCAGTCTGGGCTCTCCCGTCATGGTAGAAGCCTCGAGAATTCTGACGTCATAAGCAACACCATCCTACAATTGGAGTTTCATGCCATATCTATAAAAATCGACCCTGAGAACCACAGTTTGTCCTCACCAGCTTGTCGGAATCTTTAACTAGACTACTGACGCCCTCTATCAATCAAAAAACGTAGTCTCAATTCTCACTCACAACAACACTATTCTTTCTCTATTTCGTGTATAGTAATTATGTATATCACAATGTTTAGTATATAAGTTAGCCTTTGTTTTATAAATAGTAGACACTCTAGTATATACAAACATGGTAGGGTAAATATATTTAATTTTTTAAACTGCTCACGGCAACACTCTCTGTAACCTATTTGAGCTATGATTCTGATGCATTTACGTTGTAAGCTAAATGCTTTAGCTGAGTGAGTTGAGTGACCCCAATTTAATATAGCATATGACACGTTTGAATGAAAAAAACTATAGTAAGCTACTATTAAGGTTCTTTGTGACACACTATTCGCTAGATTCCTTATTAAAAAAATTATTTTTGAAAGCTTCCCTGACAGGTACTCGATGTGCTTTTCCCATGTTAGTATTGGATCAATGTAGACCCCTAAAAATTTTACCGGCTCACAATCTGAATTACGATTTGGTAAATTAGTAAGAATTCATGTTTCAGTTTTACTTTCATTTATGCTTAATGCATTTGCTGTAAACCAAGCCTTAAAATTTGAATGTATATTTGATAGATCACGTTTAATTACATCTAACGATGGATCTTGAAACAGTTTGGTTGTATCATCTGCGAACAAAATAGAGTCGGCATCCGGGCAACAGTTTGGTAGGTCATTGATGTAGATTAAGAAGAGGATGGGTCCTAAGATAGAACCTTGCGGCACGCCATGCTTTACCAACTGCCGCTTGGATGTGCACCCGGAATGCTTTCCACTCTAGATTGGCTTTCAGTAAAGGATAGATTATTTTTGTTCTCTATGATATAAAATATTATCAGGAAATGCTCCCAAATACTTTGACCAATTTATTGCCTTTAAGAATCAAATTCATAATTATCTCACTAGAAGAATAAATGACTTTCATATTACCAGAACAAATTTCTCACGTACCATGAATTCAATTTTTCATAATGGCTTCATCAATTTTAATGCTCGTTCATATGAGATAAAAAATGTTAATTTTGTATTTAGACAATTCAAGAAGCAACTAACCATTTTTATTAAGTCTAAGTAACTGCAAATTTTGAGATATATTTGGGATACATGCAGGTGTTGAACTTGCCTAGTATTTTTATTGTATTTTTATATATGTTTACACTACCGTTGCTAAGTTTTCTTTGATTTGTTGATGTATATTTGGTGGTGTATGTTTTATTGTAAATTTGCATCAACTTATCCGTATATATATTAGGAGTTCCTATTTTTTTATTTTATTTTTATTTTATTTTATTTTATATATATACGGGAAACCCCCATTACAAAATATAAATACAATATGTATAATTTGAGGTAAATAAATAATTTAACAAATATAATAATTATAAATATACAAACAGATTCCATATTATTAATGAATAGAATTTCTTACTGACTGCCGAAATGAGTTGAATGAATGACCTACTACTTCCAAATTATATACGTTAATTAGATTTAAGGACCTATCGATAGGTGAGTGCTTTTCATAGTTTGTTGAATGGAATTGAACATAAAACATATTTTGACTTCTGAGAGTTCTGTTTGGAACATTGAAATTAATCTTCTTTAGCAAATCAGGGCAGATAATCATACCATTTAAAAGTTTATATATCAAATAAATGTCTGCATAAGTTCTACGTGTTTCTAAGGTGTTCATATTAAGCCTGTTCAACACATGTGAATAATCATGGTTCTCTACCGGGCAATGAAGTTTAAAAGCACAATATCTCAAAAATTTATGTTGAACTCTTTCAAGTGAGACAATATGAACTGAGTACAATGGAGACCAGACCATAGATGCATATTCAACATGTGTTCTGACCAATGACATATAAACTCTCCGGAGAGTCATGATTGAAAATTCTGAACAATTGCGAAGAATAGTTCAAATGTGCTTTTAGAGGGCGGAATATTAAACATAATATTTTTAGTCGCAAACTTGCAAGGGAGTTCCTTTAAGTAGGATCAGCCTTTCGGCTGGTGTTTGTTGCAATCGAAGCATTAGCGTTTTGATGGTAATATGCAATTATTACACTTAACGCGCCAGATTTGTAACTTTGGTTGCAGTCTGGTTACTTTCCTTATAGTAAAATAAGGATTTATAGAGGAGTTTGCGACTAAAAATATTATGTTTAATTGCGAAGAAGAAAACCTAACATTTTTGATGATTTAACTACAATGCTGTTAATATGCTCTATGAAGTTTAATTGTTCATCAAAAATTACTCCTAAGTCACGAATAGATGAGACATATTTGAGCGTGGTATTATTAATGCTATAAGAAGTGTCAACTTTCCTATTAACTTTAAAGAAACTAATATAGCAGCACTTATTAATATTTAGATATAGATGATTAATTTCACACAATCGAACCAAGTTATTTATATCCTTTTGCAATAGTATTTGGTCTACATAAGAGTTAATGCACCTAAATAATTTCAAGTCATCAGCGAACAGTAAAAACTCAGAGTTATTAAAACAGTCACCGATATCATTGATGAAAAGGTTAAACAGAAGGGGTGTATTTAAATAAATAAATAAATAAATACAAGCAAAGATAAATGGTACTATCAGCCGATAGCCGCGTTGGTTAAGGCGCAAGGTGGCAATCGCGATTAATCGAACGGGTATTACTTTACCGGGCTAGAGCTCCTGCACTGTCAGAGGATATGGTTGTATATCCGCGTTTTTCAATGTGTAACCCCCTTCCGCACAAGCCTGTGGCTTCTGAAATTGGGGGTTGTCTAATTTCTGTGGTGCGGTGTTTGATTTATTATTTACAAATTTTGCTATGTACAGGGTGTTTCAGGTATGCGGTCATTAATTTCTAGGGTAAGATGTTGGATTTATGGGACAAAAAACATTGTTAAAAGTGAGCTGCACAGGTCTTATGTGCATGCTTTATAAAAGAAAATTACAACGAATTTTTTAGTAGATACGAAACCAATCATGTTTTCAATACAAGAGGTTGTGCAATATCAGTACTGCATCGGCCACAAACTACTTTCACCAAAGTGCAATGAAATGCAGTAATACAATTAATAAAAATTTAGAAAAAAATACCAAATACGTATAAAAATTTATTAACAAAAAACTTGTGAAACTAAAGACATACTTGACCAATCAATCCTTTTATTTCGTCTCAGAATACTTTAACCACCATTTTGATTTTTCTGTGTTAAGTGAACCATAATAAATAATAAAATTTATCGAAAATTGGTTTACATTACATAGTACATATATTAGTTTCATAACGTGGTATATTTTTAGGAGGTATATGTAACACCTAGGGGCATGTTATGCCTGTATGTGTCGTTTATACAGTTTATTTTTAGATTTATAATTATGATTAACAATATATGAAACAAAATAAAGGGTATTTTAATATAAAATTATATACATATATAATAGTTAATAGTTTATTGCACAATAGAAGTTGAGTTATGGTGTTTTCATATTATACGACATACTGCATATTATTAGTTGTCAATAATACACGCATCTTGTACATGCGGGTACTCCAGGCAGTTAACCCAGTTTACGAGCGGATATATGAGCAATGAGGGTCGAAGAGAGATGTCGCTGGCTGCAAGGAGAACCTGTTGATTGACAGATGTGTCACGCAGGACTCCGTGCAGTATAAGCGGAATCTCTCCATGGCCTGGATCGATTACCGCAAGGCATTTGACATGACATCTCATGAGCTTATTGTACACTTGCTCTGATGTCTTGCGGTCGCCGGTCCCGTAGTGAGATGCATTGAAGATCTGATGCCGCTCTAGAGGACTCGCTTTACCATAACATCTGGTAATGATAGAGTCCAAACAGAGCCGGTAACGTTCAAAAGGGGAGTATTTCAGGGAGATTCCCTCAGCCCCCTTTTGTTTTGCATCTCGCTACTGCCATTATCCGTCTCGCTCCGGAAAACCCGCGGTTACAACTGTGGTACCCCCGGCGACAGGAGGCATAAGGTCACCCATTTGTTTTATATGGATGACCTTAAACTTCATGCCTCCGGAGAAAGGGATCTCCAACAATCCCTTAGGGTGGTACAGGAGTACACGCAGGCTGTCGGTATGCAGTTCGGATTGGACAAATGTGCACTGGTCCATCTCAAGAGAGGACAATGTGGGGACTACGGCGAGGACGCGCAGCTCGTAGACGGAAGCATCCTACACCACCTAGATGCCCAGATGTACACTTACTTGGGTGTCGAGCAACGCTCCACCCAAGGAGTGGGTGTAGTGAAAAACGCTCTCCGCGGCAAGTATCAGCACCGACTCCGACAGATCTGGTCTTCAGAACTGTCGGGGAAGAACAAGGTGTCTGCTACTAATATGCTTGCGGTTCCGATCCTTCTCTACTCCTTTGGAGTAGTGAAGTGGACTCAAGAGGAGCTGTGTTAACTCGATGTAGGAACCCGGAGAAAGATGCACCTCAATAGGAGCCTGCATCCTAAATCGTCCGTTCCACAGTTATAGTATAGTATATTTATTTCTCATGCCAGATATACATAGTATATATATGAACGTCACAACAGTAATACAAGTAAATAGTACAGGATCAATAAAATTTATAACTAACAATACATGTAACATCACATTTTACGACTAATTAATCAAATGATCACAAGTAACAGGTAAATATTTAAAACATTTAATCTAAATCATCACAGATAGTGTGTATGGACGTTTCAGTATCACTGTGGCTCAAGGTTCAAGTACTCCTCAACAGAGTAGAAACCGTTTGTAGCAAGAAAATTTTTCAAACAAGAATTAAATTTATTTAGCGAATTTATGGATTTAATTTCTGACGGTAACTTGTTATACATTTTAATACCTGTATGATATGGAAATTTCTTGTACAAGGTTGTGTTGTGATTTTTCATTTTTAGTAGATTACCATGTCTAGTACTATATGAATGGTTGTCTGAATTGGTTTCAAACATGTTTAAATTTTTTTTGACAAGTTTAATAGTGTTGAATATATATATGCTGGAAATAGTTAGGATTTTATTATTTTTAAAATAAGGTTTACAAGAGTCTCTTGGTGTAACATCAAATAATAATCTGATGAGCCTTTTCTGCAGGATAAACACGCGATTTATACTAGAAGCAGCACCCCAAGCTATGATGTTGTATGATAAATGTGAATATGCAAGTGCATAATAAACATTTAATAGAGATTTTATATTAAAGATACCCTTCAACTGTCTTAGTGCAAAGTATGCATAATTTAACTTTTGGCAAATATGTTTAATTTGATCTTTCCAGCAGAGGCTACTATCAATCATGGTTCCAAGGAACTTGACAGTTGTTGAGAAGCTTTCAGTAGGTATTACTTTAATAAGATCATCTGTAGGTGATCTTCTTTGCGAGAAGTATACACACTGAGTCTTGCCAATATTCAAGTTAAGTGTGTTACTGTGACACCAGTCTTGATATAATTGCAAAATCCTATTTATTTTATCTTGGAGTACTACAGGGTCCCGTGCTGAGAGCAACATTGAGGTGTCATCCGCAAACATAACAACCAATCCCTCCTGCATAATTGTAGGGAGATCATTGACAAATAACAAAAATAGTAATGGTCCCAGTACGGAACCCTGAGGGACTCCTTGAGTGACATTATAATTTTCCGATGTTGTGCCGTGTATTTTCACATGAAGTTTTCTATCAGTCAAGAAAGATTTAATAAGATTTAATGTTAGACCTCTAATTCCCAATCTTTGCAATTTGTACACAACAAAATCAACATTCAAAGTATCAAACACTTTGCTTAGGTCAAAGAATAACCCCACGACATGATTTTTCCTATCAATTTCATCGTACACAAACTGCTGCTGAGTTGGAAGGTGGCAGATTCTATTGATTTATTTTGCTGGAAGCCATGCTGATTTGTTGTTATAATATTGTGTTTAGTTAAGAACGATGATATTCTGTTAAATATTAATCTTTCTATAACTTTTGAGAGTACACATAGGATGGAAATTGGTCGATAGTTTTCAAAATCAAGCTCATCACCTTTCTTAAATACTGGCAGAACTGATGCAATTTTGATGATACTTGGAAAATGGCCTTGTTGGAAACATTCGTTAATTAAGTGTGTCAGAGGTGTAGCAATTATTTCACATGAATATTTTAGGGCTTTAGTAGATATTCCATCTACACCTATAGCAGACTTATCTTTTAGATTTTTTATTATGTCTATGATTTCCTCACGTGTTGTAGGCTTTAAAAATATTGTATGTTCAACATAGGAGCAACCAGTACATTCAGTGGAAATATTATCCTTAAAATGTTCAGACATTTTTTCAGACGCAACATTTGAAAAGTAATTCCCAAAATGGTCCGCAATGATTTGAGGATTAGTTGTGGGTGTGTTGTTTATATTTATTATTAATTTATTGCTTTCAAAACTTCTACCAAGTTGTTCGTTAACCAGACTCCAAATTTCTTTTGAACTATTTGTTGCTTTATTTACTCGTTGTGAGAAATAATCTCTTTTAGATTCTTTGATGTTTATGTTAAATTGTTTTTTCTTGTCTTTGTATAATTTAGTCAGATTGAAATCATTCAATTTATTTGCCAACCAATAGAGATTTTTTAGTTCTTGGCTCTCCTTCATCAAATCACAATTAAACCAGTTCTTGCAACTTACTTTATTTGATTTCTTGTTAACAATGAGCAACTAGGGGACATGAGCCCTCAAGACATATTAGGAACAACTCGATAAAATGTTTGAAAGCTTCATCAATGTTTTCACTGGAAATGCTATCCCAAGCAGTGTTTTCAAGCATATAGATAAATTTACTAATATTTTCCTCTGAAAAATGTCTAACATGATAAAATGTATTATTCTTTTCTGAAGTTATTTTTAAATCCTTGCAACAAATAATTTGTGCAGCATGATCTGCTATACACGGATTACATACATAAGCTAAGTATCTACCTTCTGGTAGATTCGTAGCTATGTAGTCAATACCCGTATTTGAGGTTACATAATTTATATTTGTTACAGTGCGAGTGGGTACATTTAAAGTTGATGTGAGATTAAAACAATCAAAGGTATCTTCCAAAATATCTTTTTCTGCAGATTCTTTTAAGGAGTCTATATTAAGATCTCCACAAAGTATAATTATTGGATTTTGTTTACTAGAAATTTGCAAAGTATGCGACAGATTATTAAAAAATATATCAAAATTGCCTGTTGGAGGCCTATAACTTACAATTACATAGATTTTGAAATGTTTATAGCCTAATGATGCTGCACACAGCTCAATGTTGGTCTCAGATGCAAAAGAATTAACATAATTCACCTTTTTTGGTTTGAGTGTATCTTTAATGTCATTTCTTGCATATATAGCTACACCACCGTGTTGGTGGTTCACCCTGCAGAAAGCACTTACCAGTGTATAATGTGGGATTCTTAAACTATTTAATTCGGTTTCCTTAGACCAATGCTCAGTGATACATAAAACATGCAAGTTTTCTTGATGAGCAAAAATTTCCAGATTATTTACTTTATTTCTAAGACATTGTACATTAACGTGACCAACATTTAATATTGGTCTTAAGTCTGTATTCTCTGTCATGCTATCTCCGTTTATGTTTTTGTTTGATTTTTCTATGTTGGTCCTAAAAAAGAAGCCGGTTGTGTTATGTTGTGCTGGATTTCAGCATCATTCTGTAGAGTATGTCTTCTCTGGTATTTTTTATAGAGATGAAAATCAAACCTACGGTATGCGACACCTTTGGGCCAGAAAGACGGTTGATAAAGTTGGTCTTTATGTTTAAAGTCTGCTGCTACCATATAACTTTTAAGACCGTTTGATTCTGAAGTTAGTTCTTTAGCTATAATATTTTCTTCATCGTCTCCAGTTCGTTTTTTCAGATATGATTTTATGTCTTCCTCGGTCACGTCACGTGTTACCCTAGATATGAACATCCAAACTTTTGGACTGGCTCCTTTAAATTTTTCATTTTCTTGTGATTGTCCCACATTTCTCTGACGGAATGGCTTACTTCTCTGAGGGACTAGCCAGGTGTCATTTGGCTTGTTTCCCTGATTTGAAATTTCTCCAGAGGTTGCTTGTGGTGTGATCAAATTGTCATGTTCATTTATTTTACATTGTTTATTTTCTGCAATACTTAACTTATCTTGTGATGTTTTTAATATTTGAGAATACTGTTTTGGGGTCACTAGATTTTGTACTATCAATCCTTGAGTTTTTTGTGTGTTTACATTTTTTGGATCTGCTTGGTTGTTTTTTGTTTGGACTCTATTTTCATTGTCATTATTCAGTTTAAGTTTTAATTCATATATTTCATCCCTTAGTGTCTTAAAATTATTCTCAAATATTGCTTTTATTATTCTCCCACGACATCGGAGAGGCCGTGGACTCTTGAGCTTGGAGAGTCTACACAGCAGGATGGTGCTGGATGGAGCCTGTAAGGTCGTCAGAAGTTCGGATCCCCTCCTCTGCATGGTCCGAGACCATGAAAATGCAGGGGTAGGAGCTTTTCTGTTTAAGGCAGCATGCAGAGCAGCCGATGAACTCGGTCTCATCTTCGACGTTGAGCGGGATAATCCCGACTCTGTCACCGAGTTGGAACCCGCTTGGCGGAAAGCCCAAATAAAAGCTGCAGAACAAACCATCTTTCTGCAGCTCCATTCGGATAAGCCACTGCATGGTGTCTTTTATAGAAATATAGAAGAACTTGGCTTATCCGAAAGGCTGACCTTCGCCTTCTTAAGGTCAGCCGGGCTGAAGTCTGAGACCGAGGGATTTATATTGGCTTGCCAGGACGGTGTATTCAACACCCTCATCTATCTAAGTCGTGTCATGGGTATGGAGGTCGCTGACGTCAGCTGCAGGGCCTGCCGCAGAGCACCGGAGACGCTTATGCACTTGTTGTCGGCCTGCCCGACATATGCAGCCTCCGCCTATATCCAAAGGCACGACGGAGCACTACGAGTGCTTTATTACGATCTGAGGCACTCGTATGAGATAGACGAGACACCAGTGCTGCCTTATGCTCCGGGGGATATTGAGTCTGTTGTGGGGAATGAGAGGTGTCTAATTTATTGGAACTACTCGTTTCCCACGGTCAGGCAAATACAGGCAAACAAGCCTGACGTAGTCCTCATAGACCACCAAGTCAAGACAATGTTCGTCATAGAGTTCTCGGCTCCTGCGAAGAACAACATTGTCTTGAAGGAGGAAGAAAAGCAGACAAAATATCAAGACCTACTCTTCGAACTCCGCAGACTGTATCCAGACCATACTGTCAAGCTGGTGGTACTGATTATAGGAGCTCTCGGAACGAGACACACGCTGCTTTCGGAATTGAACATCATACCGACAATCGGCAGAAGTCCTAGCCGGAAGAATGCAGAAGGCTGTCATTCTTGGTTCATTGCGTCTGCTCAGGGCACACGAGTCACGGAACCAGTGATCACTGACTCTACGGTGTAGAGAGTGGTTACTGGCGCTCCCAGCGTACCCTCTCTGGTATCGGAGGCAGGGAGAAGGATGACTGGTTTTATTTAAAAAAATAATAATAATAATAATAGAAGAGGTTCGTAGGGCTCTTGAGGGCTCTAAGAACTTTGCTGCTCCAGGTCCCGATGGGATAAATAACTTTTGGTGGAAAAAGTTATCGAGCACCCACCACCATTTGGCCAGAATTTTTAATTCCTGGTTAAATGGGGAGCAGCAAATCCCTTCTTGGGTTGTTGAGGGGCGGACAGTGCTGATCCCCAAGAACAGAGATTTGTCCAACCCAAAGAATTACAGACCGATAACCTGTCTAAACGCATGTTACAAGGTGTTTACACGCATTTTGTACATGCGGGTGCTCCACGCAGTTGAACCGGTTTACGAACGGATATATGAGCAACGAGGGTCGAAGAGAGGTGCCGCTGGCTGCAAGGAGAACCTGTTGATCGACAGATGTGTCACGCAGGACTCCATGCAGTATAAGCGGAACCTCTCTATGGCCTGGATCGACTACCGCAAGGCATTTGACATGACATCGCATGAGCTCATTGTTCACTTGCTCCGATGTCTTGTGGTACCCGGTCCCGTAGTGAGATGTATTGAAGAACTGATGCCGCTCTGGAGGACTCTCTTTACCATAACATCGGGTAACGATAGAGTCCAAATAGAGTCGGTAACATTCAGAAGAGGAGTATTTCAGGGAGATTCCCTCAGCCCCCTTCTGTTTTGCATCTCACTACTGCCTTTATCCGTCTCGCTCCGGAAAACCCGTGGCTACAACTGCGGTACCCCCGGCGACAGGAGGCATAAGGTCACCCATCTATTTTATATGGATGACCTTAAACTTTATGCCTCTGGAGAGAGGGATCTCCAACAGTCCCTTAGGGTGGTACAGGAGTACACGCAGGCTGTCGGTATGCAGTTCGGTTGGACAAATGCGCACTGATCCATCTCAAGAGAGGACGATGTGGTGACTATGGAGAGGACGCGCAGCTCGTGGACGGAAGCATCTTACGCCATCTAGATGTCGGAGAGTCGTACACTTACTTGGGTGTCGAGCAACGCTCCACCCAAGAAGTGAGCATAGTGAAAAACGCTCTCCGCGGCAAGTATCAGCACCTACTCCGACAGATCTGGTCTTCAGAACTGTCGGGGAAGAACAAGGTGTCTGCTACAAATATGCTTGCCATTCCGATCCTTCTCTACTCTTTCGGAGTAGTGAAGTGGACTAGAGAAGAGCTGCGTCAACTCGATGTAGTAACCCGCAAGAAGATGCATCTCAATAGGAGCTTGCATCCTAAATCGTCCGTTCCACGGTTATATCTCCCACGACATCGGGGAGGCCGTGGACTCTTGAGCTTGGAGAGTCTCCATAACAGGATGGTTTTGGATGGAGCATGTAAGGTCATCAGGAGTTCGGATCCCCTCCTCTGCATGGTCCGAGACCATGAAAATGCAGAGGTAGGAGCTTTTCTCTTTAAGGCAGCACGGAGAGCAGCCGATGAACTTGGTCTCATCTTCGACGTCGAGCGGGTAAATCCCGACTCTGTCACCGAGTTGGAACCCGCTTGACTAAAAGCCCACATTAGAGCTGCAGAACAGAACATCCTTCTGCAGCTCCATAAGGATAAGCCATTGCACGGGGTCTTCTATAAAAATATAGAAGACCTCGGCTTATCCGAAAGGCTGACCTTCGCCTTCTTAAGGTCAGCTGGGCTGAAGTCTGAGACCAAGGGATTCATAATGGCTTGCCACGATGGTGTATTTAACACCCTCGTCTATCAACGTCGTGTCATGGGTATGGAGGTCCCTGATGTCAGCTGCAGGGCCTGCCGCAGGGCGCCGGAGACTGTAATGCACTTACTGTCGGCTTGCCCGACATACGCAGTCTCGGCCTATATTCACAGACACGACGCAGCATTACGAGTGCTTTACTATCATCTAAGGCACTCGTATGGGATAGACGAAACACCAGTGCTGCCTTACGTTCCGGGGGATATTGAGTCCGTTGTGGGGAATGAGAAGTGCCTAATTTATTGGAACTACTCGTTTCCCACCGTCAGGCAAATACAAGCCAACAAGCCTGACATAGTATTCCTAGACCACCAACTCAAGATAATGTATGTCGTGGAATTCTCAGCTCCCGCTGAGAGCAACATTGTGTTGAAAGAGGAAAAACGGACAAAATATCGAGATTTGCTCTTCGAACTCCGCAGGCTTTATCCAGGCCATCCTGTTAAAATAATGGTACTGATTATAGGAGCCCTCAGTGGAATGAGACAGATGCTGCTTTCAGAACTAAAGATCACACCAGCATGCCGAGATTCGGCAGAGATCTTAACTGGCAGAATGCAGAAGGCTGTCATCCTTGGTTCATTGCGTCTACTCAGGGCACACGATTCGCGGACCCGGTAGTCGCTCACCCCACGGGCGTGGGGAGTGGCTATTGGTATTACCAGCTCCCCTCTGTGAGGGTCGGAGCCACAGAGTAAGGTGACTGGTTTTTTGAAAAAAAAGAAAAAAATAATAATAATAATTTATTGATCTCAAGAAAATATAAAATTTTATAGACAAGCCACAAGCACAAATGTCACATAAATTAAAAGAGTAAAATTAGAAATTAAAAAAATGTTTTCACTACAACACAATACATTACAACACATTAAAAATTTATTTATTTTTGCAATAACTAGTCAATTTCTAAAAACGTGTAATATCTACAGTAATAAATTCTTCTTGTAATAACAGACACATTTACATATATTAGATAATTTATCACATAATATATTTTTACGATCCAGAAACGTTTCAGTCATCAAAATCAATATAGAAAAATTAATTTAGACTATATAATGGATTTTTATTTAAGACATCTTTTATTTTATTTTTAAATATTTTCAACGGCAACCTGCGCCAATTCACTGGTAGGGAGTTGTAAAATTTAATACCAATGTTCTCCATTTTTTTTAATCTAGTCATTGGGGGGACAAGATTCATTTTATTACATGTGTTATGTTGATGAACATCCGTGTGAGTACAATAATCATTTAGATTTTTATGAACATCTAATAGGGATTGATATACTATTGCTGAGAACACAGTCGTTATTTTTAAAGATGCAAAAAATGGCCTGCAACTTTCTTCATACTTAGCTCCTACTATACTTCTCACAGCTGATTTTTGAATTACTAATATTTTATGTATAAGAGTATGGGATGCATTACACCATGTAATTAAGGCATAAACCATAACTGAATGAAAAAGTGAATGATAAATAGTTTACAAATCTTTGGTTTATGTTTATGTTGCTTATTGGCACTTTTATATGACAGTTTGCTTTGATTCTTGTTTCATGAGTATGAGAGATAAAGTCCTTTGAATTTTCATTTTTGTGCATAAAAGTAGAAATGCTGATTATTTATTTGCTGACGATACTTTGCTGTCGGTAAGCAATGACAATTTAGACATAGCAATAAATAAAATGAACAATTCACTTAAAAAAATGTCCCAGTATCTCAAAAATAATAAATTAAAATTAAATATTTCCAAAACCAAAGCAATGATTATTACTACACCGTATAAATATAAAAATATAAACACTAACCTAATTAGCTTAAAAATTGATAACGATAAAATAGATATGGCTACTGAAGTCAAATACTTAGGATTTATATTAGATAATCATTTACAATTCAATGCACATTTTATATATATACAGAAAAAAATAGAAAAAAAATTATATTTCTTCTCTAGAATATCTCAGAAATTATCAATCACGACAAAAATCGCCGTGTACAACGCCATTATACAACCTCATTTCGATTACTGTGCCAGTCTATTGTACTCCTTGGATTTAAACAAAATAACTGCCCTTCAAAAATTGCAAAACAGAGGAATGAGAGTTATTTTGAAATGCAACCGATATACTTCTATCCAACATATGCTCTCTTCTCTTCAGTGGTTGTCTGTAAAAAATAGATTGCTTTACATGGCCATGGTTTTTATTTTTAAAATTTTGAATAACTTGATACCTGAATATCTAAACAAATTTATATCATTTGCCAACCAAATACATCAACATAATACAAGAAACAACAACAAATTCTATATACCAAGGCAAAATCTAAGTCAAACTATGAAAATTTTGCTACATAAAGGTCTCGATCAATACAATAAGTTACCTGATCATGTAAAGGAATCTAGTTCACTACCAGAATTTAAGCGTAAAATTGTAAAATATATCAAGTTGATTACTTGATTATTAAGAGTATTATTTTTATTTATACATATATGTGTGTGAGTATAATATGTGTATACATGTGCATATTAGTTCAAATTATGTAAGTGTGTGGATTTATGTACAAACTATTTGTTATTTACTTAAATGAATTTGTATATTAGGATTTCCTATTCAATAAAGTATTCTTCTTCTTCAATTATATACAGCATTCTCACATTAGGTACTTCTTCATTATATAACAGGTTAGTTGAATAGTATTTACTTTTCTTCATTATTATCTTTAATATAGTGTTCTGAATTACATTTAGTTTTTCGAGTGTATTGTTATAAAGACCTCCCCAGACCAATATTCCATATCTTAGTAATGACTCAACTAAAGCCTTATAAATGCTTTGTAGTAATTTTATCGTTAAAATTTCTCTTAGTAGATAGAATTTATGTATAAGACCTCTAAGTTTCTTAGTTAAGTAAATTATTTGCTCATCCCATTTCAGGTGTTTATCTATTATGATGCCTAAGTATTTTATATGACTGGTTTCTTTAATGGCATCTTTTTGATGGCATTGAAATTTGGGCGGTTTGCTGATGTGACGGTGAAGGCTATATATTTAGTTTTTGTAACATTTAGTGATAATTTAAGTGTATCTAAACAATTTTTAACTATCTTGACCTCTTTTTGCACTATCTCTTGGGTTTCTTGCCATGTTGGCCCATGAAATACAAGTACAGTATCATCTGTGTATGATATGATTTTACCTTGAATGTTAAGATTTGTTACTGCATTTATATATAAGTTAAAAAGAATTGCACCGAGAACTGTACCTTGCGGTACTCCAATACTTATATTTTTAGGATTGCTTAGTGTGTTTCTAATTCTAACATATTGTACACTATCTGATAAATATGATTTGAAAACATCTAATGTAGTGCCTCTTATTCCATAGTATATTAAGTAATATATCATGTGAGACTGTGTCAAATGCCTTGTCTGTAATCATTTTTGTTAAATCGTACATTGCGTCACTTGTACTTGTACCTGCTGTGAACCCGAATTGATTAGGTGATAGTATGTTGCTTTTGCTACAAAAATGTATGAGTCATTCTTTTAGGGATTTCTCAAATATTTTGGCTAGGTTATTTAGTAAGCTGATAGGTTTATAATTGCTGATTTCTTTCTTATTTGTGGATTTATATATTGGCACTACTATTCATTTCTTGCAGTGACTAGGTACAATTCCAGTTTTGAATGTTATATTTGTAAAAGTGTTAAAATGTATTGATGTATGTGTTTTATTGTTTCCACTGATACTCCATCCTTACCTGGAGAGCTGTTATTTTTTAGGCTACTAATATGTTTTATAAGCTCGTTTTTTTTAACCGGCCTTAAGTACATAGATCTATTAGAAAAAAAGGTGTGTCTGTATGGTTCAGTTGGTTGTGCAATGTCTTTTTGCATTTCTTGACCGATACTTGAAAAATAGTTGTTACAGTAATTTCCCATTTGCCTATCATCGTCAAATGGTTCTTATTTTCATTGAGAATTTGTATATTGTTATTCGTGCTATTTTTGTTTTCATTTGTGGCCTCAGATATAAGTTCGTACATTTTTAAAGGTTTTTATAATTTTCATTAATTTTATTTGAATAATATCTATTTTCCGTATCTTTTATAATCTTATATAAGAGTGCCTTTGCACGCCCCCAGTCAATCGCGGCAGTAACCGAATTACATCGTCTTGTCGATAACACAGAAGCCCAGTAGCCTAGGCGGCGTACGGGACCTTAGGAGGACCGTACGAATTGTAATCGTGACGCAATTTTTGTTTATGTTTGTAGCAGTCACAGACAAAACCTCGGTGACAGAGAGAACATCTTGAAGTATTGTGGGTTGCGCATATTTAGTTGGCATAAAAGACGAAACATAACATGACATGTTTATTTACATTACATATGATACCGAAGCTCTCAAGGCTAAATTTTATATTTCATTCAGTAAGTAATTTACGGTCATCAACTCGACATTTACATTTATGTTTATAGTTGTGCAATATACATTGAAGTGTGAAAATACTGAAAATTCGTGTATTTATTGCCTGACGAGATTCATTGATTGCAATAGGTAAGTAATATATGATTTAAAATTTAGATCATGATAACTGAAATTATTTTACAATAATTAGTAGGTTATATTTTGCGTGAATGTCAATTGTGCTTGCATATCTTGCATTTGCATTTTTCTAAATATCTTATAATATTGAACAGTACAGTAGTGTGTTTCAAAGGAAAAAGTATCTTTTCTATGAGAAAAAACGAACATTAAATAGATTATTTTCATATATCAGATAATTCTACTTATACTCTATCCACAAGTGAATTGTTATAAAAAACTGTGCTCTTTATAACCAAAAGTGCAGTTTTAAGTGACATTTATTCAGGAAATTCTGAACAGTTTTTATTGTAAAAAAACTAAATTTTTCTCTCCTCTCCTTAATAATCACAAAAACACCAAAGCGATAAGAAAATTGTATTTACCAGTGCAGTAGAGTTAAAGGGGACCCACACAAGCATAAATAAATACAAAACCCTATAATTACGAAATGGAATGCCCTATATGCAACCTACCACCAGATAAAGGAAAAGAAAGAGGAAACATACAATGTGATATATGCAAAGAAAGCGAATGTAATAACTGTATTCTGTCAGTTTCTGAACTAAGAGTAATGCAGTTAAAAGGTACAACACTACTAAGTTACACATGCAGAAAATGTAGAAATATTGGAGACCAAATAAAAAGCACTGAGAATTTAATTCATGAAGAAATGAAAAGACTGCATAAGGTTATTGAAGATCAAAATAAAAAAATACAAACCAAAATGAAATAATAATAATAAACATTCTAAATGACATACAAAACCTAAAGGAGGCCACTAGTAAAGAAACATATGCGAATACCCTCAAAAGAAATACAGAGGTACTTGTGGTGAAACCCAAGGAAAAACAAGAAAGTAACAAGACAAAGGACGACCTAAAAGAAACTATCAATCCAAAAACCTTAGCCATAACAATAGAGAATATTAAAGAAGAGAAAGAAGGAACTGTTATTATACAATGCAACAACTCTAGCACTAAGGAAAAAATTAAGGAAAAAGTGGAAAATGAACTGGGGAATCAATATAATGTAACAGAAGGTACACAGAAAAATCCTAAAGTAATTTTACATGGAGTAGAAGAAATTCATCGAGGGATCAGATGAGATTCGATAAAGGAACAAAATGATTTTGACATGGAAAAAAATGCCACAATCCAAGAATACTCTAAATATAATAAAAAAAACAGAACAAACAAGGGGAATATTATTTTAACTGTAAATCCTGAGTTAAAAACAAAATATGCCAGATAGGAAGAATAAACATATTATGGAGAAGGTGTGTAGTAAGTACATGAATTCTTCAAAATAGTGAGATGCTTTAAATGTGCAAGGTATGGTCACTTAGCTGGAAATTGCGAAAAAGTGAAACCTGCTTCAACTGCGCTGGACCACACAAAACCAGCGAATGTAAATCAAAACATCTAAAATGCATAAATTGTATATAAACGATAAACTTAAAAAATCACTTAGTGTAAATCATGCAGTAGCCGACAGCGAGTGTGCCTGCTATAAAAGAATACTCGACATGCAAGCAAGGAAAACCAGTGCTATATAGCAACTACCTAAAGACGAGAGGAAACCGCATCAACCTCAAAATATACAAAAAAACACAGTGAACATCTTCCATCAAAATGTGCAAGGGATATCAAACTGGTATAAATAACTTAAATGTGATCATAAGAGCTGAAAATTACTGAGTAAATTTTAAAATAAAGAGAAATGAGGTTGTGAGTTTAATTCGAAGACATAAAAGAGACTACTACAATAAAAAATCTGATGAATGCAGAGATGACTCAAAAGAGATGTGGAAGACACTCAAAGAGCTTATAAAAGGGAGAAATGAAATAGGTAAAAATGAAATTATATTTGATGATAATGTTTTAAACAATGAAAATTTAATATGTGAGTCTTTTAACATTTTTTTTCTTGACAGCCTCAATAATATTTTACACAGTATTGACAAGCATCATGACAACAACTATGTACTAAGGAACATTCAACCAGCACAAAATACAATTACCACGTTTAATACTGTTGATATGGCCTCACTTAAAAACAGCATACATAATATGCCAAATAAAGTTAGTGATATTAATGGAATCACTACAAAGGTATTAAAGCTGGCTTTTGATGCTGTAGGTAATCGGCTATTAGATATATTAAATGTCTCACTACAGTATGGTGTAGTTCTTAAAGAGTGGAAAGTATCCACTATAATACCAATAGAAAAAAAAGAAAATACTTTGTTATGCCATGAATTTCGTCCAATTAATACTCTGCCTCCATATGAGAAACTACTAGAAATTTTAGTAAAAGAGCAACTGCTAGATTATGTCGAGGATAATGACATATTATCGATCTACCAGGCTGGATTTAGGAAACAAAACTCTTATGAAACAGCATTACAAACTGTTTTGGTCAGATGGTTAGAAAATATAAGTGGTAAGAAACATGTAGGAGCAGTGTTTTTAGACTACAGAAGAGCTTTCGAGATGATCGATAGGGGTTTATTATAAAAAAAACTGGAGAAAATTGGTATACAAGGAGTAGTGTTGCAGTGGTTTGACTCATATTTAAGTGAACGATATCAAGTTGTCAAGTACAATAATAGTCTATCTAGCAGAAGAGAAGTAATAAATGGTGTGCCCAGTTTTGACTCCTATATTGTTTATATTGTACATTAATGACATTGTTAATATCCCATCCCATTGTCGTATTCAACTGTTTGCTGATGATGTATTGTTATATGTTACTAACGATGATGTTGGTGAAATTATTAATAACTTGAATATTGATTTAGCTAAAATAAAACTTTGGTCTAATGAAAATAACTTAGCAATTAATTTGGATAAAACTAAATTCATGTTGTTGACCAGTAAATATAACAATAATATCGATCCTGACATAACTGTTAAAATTGATGATTGTCTTCTTGAACGTATTTCAGAGTATAAGTACCTGGGAGTAATAACAGATCAAAATCCAACTTTTTCTAATCATGCTAATTATATCTTGAAAAAGATATCAAAAAAACTATATTTTTTTCGTAGAATTTCAAATAATTTAAGTACTTGGACAAAATTATTAATATACAAAACAATAATTCTTCCGCATTTTACATATTGTCCCACTATCCTGTTTACAGTTTATAACAATGAATTAAATATGCTACAGGTAAAACAGAATTTAGCGTTACGAACAATATTAAATTGTGATATTTATACACGAATAAAATTTATATTAGACTCTTTAAACTATTATCTGTTAAACAAAATTTGATGTTCAATATTTTTGTTTTTTTGTTTAAGCTTTTAAATAACATGTTGCCTCAACACCTTTTGCAGTTTTGCACATTCTATATAAAGTTCATGAATATCACACACGAAATCGTGATCATTTTTATATAGAGTGAACTTATAATAGATATGGTGAAAATCAGTTATTTATAAAAGGACTCAAATTATACAATGATTTACCTAATACCACAAAAAATTGTAATAGATTAAATAAATTTAAGAACCTGTGTGTGCAGTATGTTAAAGATACATGGCCTGTTTAAATTGTGTTTGTCTTTTGTCATTATTCAAATTTATATTTATTAACGGTGGTATTACTATGTATGTAACTTTGTGTTTTCTTTGTAATTTAGCCAAGCTAATAAAGATTATTATTATTATCTACAGGTTCAATTCAAAGCCATCACCGAGCATTAGCAGACTTCAATTAGCATTGAAGCATATCAACTGGAGAACTATAAACTAATTTCGAGTCACTGTAGACAAAATATCTCAGCACATGGTGATGCAGCGTTATGTCAACAAAAACAAATAACTAAACAAACGTATACAGAGTATAAAAATACGTATTCAAATTTATTGAGGAAAGAGAAGAGCAGATACTATGAGCAAAAAATTACTCAATCGGACAATAAAGCTAAAACCATATGGAACATTATAAATAAAGAAAAAGGCAAGGTGAGGCAAATGAACAATTCATTCAATGGTATAAGGTATAAGTTTAAACAATGAAATGATTTCTTCAGGGCAAGAGGTGAGCAATATATTTAACGATTTCTTTTGTACAGTAGCTCCAAATTTAATAGGTCCTATACCTGCAAATTCAGATTTAGAAACATATGTCAGAAAATTCTAAATCAATATATCTGATGGAAGTCATGCATATCGAAGTGCTCTGGTTATGATAATATAAGTAATATATTGATAAAACAAGTCCGACAGTACATAGTTGAACCAATAACCTATATTCTAAATGAGTCGCTTCTACATGGTATATTTCCTGAAAGATTAAAGCTAGCGGTTGTTGTCCCGGTATACAAAAAGTGTGACCATCTGTTAATAGAAAATCATAAACCAATAAGTTTATTTTCTAGTTTCTCTAAATTATTTGAAATTGTAATGTATCGTAGGCTAACTTGCTTTTTAGACATCTATAATCAACCTTGTAACAGTTAATCAACATGGCTTCCAAAAAAATAAATCCACTACAACAGCAATTTTCAGCTTTACTGAAAGAATCTTACGTTTTTTAGACCAGGGTCAACTAGCTCTGGGCGTTTTCTTAGACTTACCAAAAGCTTTCAACTGCGTAAACCATCAGACACTCTTAAACAAGCTAGAAAAAACAGGAATTCTTGGAACGGCATACAATTGATTTAAATCTTACCTTACAAATCGAAAGCAGAAAGTCTGTATCAGAGACAATAGTAGAGAATACTTCTCAGAGGAAAGACTTACAACCATGGGTGTACCCCAGGGGAGTATTCTTGAGCCCATACTCTTCTTATATATGTAAATGATTTACCAATTCTCTTTAACGACACGACTTTAACATTAACCACATATGCAATGATACTAATGTTTTAATTGCAGAAAAAACTATGAAATTCTTCAAGACAAAACAAACGAGATTGTCAAAAAAAATGGCTGATTGGTTTCAGAAAAACTCACTATTATTAAATACAGGGAAAACAAATTGTATTTTGTTCAGACAGTCCAGAAATGGAACGGAATACCCAGCTGAGCTTAACTTAAATGAAGACAAAATTCACTGATGCGACCAAATTCTTAGGTATAACAATAGATGCATACTTGGATTGGGAGAAATACGTACAATCAATCTGTACCAAGCTATACAAAGTATGCTATTCCTTAAAAGTATTAAGCAGATTAGTAAGTCACAGTGTTCACATCACTGCATACTACGGCAATATATACTTTGTAATGTCCTACGGTATATTGTTTTGGCGTAACTCGACTCATAGTTCAAAGTGCAAAAAAGAGCATTTAGAATAATAGCAAATTTAAAACTCAACAGCTTTGTAGAGGTTTCTTCAAGAAGCTTAGTCTTCTTACGTTAACTGCGGTTCTTACATTTGGATGCATCTGCTACGTCTTTAAAAACAAAGACTAGGATACCTATGGTTGGGCTAGTCCCCAGTCGGCACGCTTCTTGGGCGTGTACTTGGACCCTAAACTTACTTGGGAGATACATGTTGATCACTTAGCAAAAAATATCTCGACAAACATCTTTGTTATAAGAAACTTGTTAGGAGTATGGTATGGTCCTTTATGTTAAAAATAATTTAAATGCTTCAATCGAAAATATAAAACTAAGTGAAATAACGCTAATAAGACTTTAGTGTAATATCGAGAAACATAGCTTTGAGTGCATAGGGATATATCGCCCACCATCATCTGATCTACCAATATTTTTAAATGAGTTGGATACATATATTAATTCCATACAAAAAAATGAAACTGAAATAATTATTGGAGACATAAATTTAAATATATTGGACAGAGATAGTAATATCGCATCCAATTACTTAAGCGTACTTAGTACCTTGTAACGAAGTGTTTTTCATTACCCAAATATGCCCAAGATTTATTTTATTTAATCTCTTAAATATTTTATAGAATTGCTGTGTTATATTTAATTTCGATTATTCCGTATAAATTGTACCGCTAACAGCGAATTAATTAGAAAATAATTAATATTTGTGATTGTCAATACCGCGTAAAAATATTTCAGTTGTAAGGTACATATGCACTCAGGTTAAGGAAGCAGCGCGTTGAATAGAAGGAGTCCAGGCTCGCAAATTACCAGCGGACACGGCAGTAGTCTGTCGACACGCACATGAGACGGTTGGGTGCGCTCCTGAATTAAGATCGCACCGAGTGTTTCCACAGGAGTAAGGTAATTTTTCTAAGTCCACAAATTCTGTATCTCATTATTTTTCTAAGTCCGAAAATATTTTAAAATATTTTACAAGTCCGTTCGACGTCACTTATGTGACGTAGCCCTTCAGTACATGGGAATAATTTAATTATTCCGCATTTAGTCCTCTGGTTGCCGTCCCACGAGGTACACATGCCTGCTGTTGACTCTGGTACTGTACTGAAAATATTACAAGTCCACAAATCAGGTAACATTTATTTTTCTAAATGCGTCAAATCAATATTTGAATTATTTTTCTAAGTCCACAAATCCATCGTGGAATTATTCTTCTAAGTCCCCAAAGACATTTCAAATATTTTTACAAGTCCAGCTGACGTCACAGTGATCTACCGCGCACCTATTTTCCGCTGACTCTCCCACTCCTTCATCTCTGAAGGCAGTAATTAAATTCACACCGACCAGTTAGTCGCCCGACCGACTCAAAGCCAGCAGACGTGTTCAAGCTAAATATTTTAAGCCGCCAGGTAACATTTATTTTCTAAGTCCGTAAAATCTGTATTTGCAATATTTTTCTAAGTCCACAAATCCATCGTGGAATTATTCTTCTAAGTCCACAAATCTGCAGTGGAATTATTTTTCTAAGTCCATAAAATATTACAAATATTTTGTTAAGTCCATTTAATGTCGCAGTAATCCATCGCGCATCTGCTTTTCCGCTGATTCTCCCACTCCTTCCTCTCTGAAGGCAGTAATTAAATTCAAACCGACTAGACAGTCGCCCCGATCGACTCAAAGCAACTAGACGTGTTTCCTCCAAGTCTTGAACACCAGGCACAATACCTGTCATAGATTAAATCCCAGCCGCAATTCCCAGCACAATTTTGTAACCGCGCATCCAATTGGCGCATTTCTCCCGCTGCTCTAATAAGCTGCTTAATTATAGAAAAGTTCCTGCAAGCCAAGATAGAGGGTCAGTCCGATCTGACCGTTCCCGCAAGCAGACGTGTCTGAATCCAGTCCTAGAAGTAAGTACGACCATAGGAGAGAGATAACGGAATGGAGAAACTTGGCTAGTGCAACTACTGTATACTAATCATACCTTGATCTTTCAGCATTGTCTTGTTCTTTAAAATCGTCACTGTTACTCGTAGGTGCTCACCATGTATCTTCGGAGCTCTGGGAGCACTGAAAAGTAACAGATCTGTTCTATTAACCATACCTTACCTTTACAGGGAACTAATAATAATATATTGTATGTTTTAGCTTATACCAAGGAACTGTCACTACACGCACTAGCCAAGTATTCTGTATTTCCTCATATACTGTTATACTGTAGATTTATTTTTATGATTGTGGTCTTGCTTCATTCTGCCTGGTATCCGTATCTAGTCTGCACCCTGTTATCGCTTTATTACATTGCCCACGTAACGCCGCTTACTTTGTGCTAACACTCTGCCATTTGCTTGGTGCTAAAGTTTTAAATAGTAGTTCTATGCTTGCTATCCTTGTCGCCTGAGTCATTTGGTACTAGATTTTTGCTTGCTCCTCCCGGTATCCAGTAACTAGTAAATTTTAATAGTAACTAAGTAGTTGAAGTAGCTTTGTACATATAGGTTTATAGTAATATACTGACTTTATTGAAATACTCTGAGTTTTACTGTCTGTGTGTGAACGTCTAATTTCCCATATATTGACCCACTGGAATAAACTTTCTCCACTTGAGCTGCTCAGCCTCGCGTACTCGGCTTGAGGGTAGTGTGTCCTATCACTTAAACTAGGACTAGCGCCCGAGTAATTCGAAAACTTGTTTCCGAAGCTCGTGTGTCAAAGAGTGGCTGCGCCTTTTCTCCATGTCAACGTGCGAGGTGGAGAAAAACGCGTCACAACCTATGGCTTTATTTTATATATAAATATACCTATGAGGGAAACATTAAACGGTACATCCTGTATAGATCATATTTTCGTCAGTAATAAATCCACTCTGAAATACAATCCATACATTATAAAATCTGATATTAACGATCACTATCCAATATTATTAAATATTAGTTTTGATGAAAATATAAAAAAACCTAACAAAGGTTTCAAATAAAAAAAAAATCGATTTTGAAAAATTAAACACGTTATTAATTAACGAAACTTGGGAGGATGTTATAACTGAAAATAATGTAGATAAGGCCAGTGTAATATTTGTAAATAAAATAAAACAGTACATAGACAACTGCACAAAAACACAAAATGTTAAACCAAGAAATTTTAAAATTAAACCATGGATAACAAATGGTCTAGTTAAAAGTATACGTCATCGTGATTATTTAAAGAAAAAGGTATTAAAAGAGAAAAATAATCAAATTTTATACTAACAGTATAAACAATATAGAAATCATTTAAATAATCTGATAAAGCTAACTAAAAACAATTATTACAAAGCAAAATTACAAAATTCTCATAATAATTACAAACAGATATGGAATATAATATCCGAAGCCACCAATGAAAGAAACGGAAAAATTAATGAAATAAAATCAATTCTTTCAGAAAATAATAAATTAATTACACACTCTAAAACTATGCTAATGAATTTAACATGCATTTTATAAACATAGGATTAAAAATGGCAAATGAGATAAAACAGAATAATAACATACCAAATAAAATTAATTTAACGTCACCCTCTAATTTTATGTATTTAAATCCAGTATGAGAAGAGGAACTAATAGAACACATAGCATCATTGAAAACTAAAAGTGCCCCCGGAATTGACGGAATCACCCCTGATATTATAAAATTAATTCATAAGCATATCCTGGCCCCACTTGTATTCATCATAAATAAAATATTTAACGGGAGGGCGACACATTTGTGGCACGTGATCAGCAGAGAGAGCGGAAGACGGGTAGGCAACCATTTTTCTTGGTTTGGTAGCTAGTTGTTAATTCTGTGAACCTCGGTTTTATCCAAGGCATCCTGGTGGATTTTAGAATTATCAACTCAAGAAAATTTCCTCAATCTGTTGTTGTTCCGTTTAGCGGAATATTTTGTGGTTGTGAGTAAATTTTATCTGTGGAAGCAGGATATTTAATTACACAAGGTAAGCTAACCTTTTCACGCCATCTTGCCCGTTCTCTACCCACGTGTTTCGCAAATTTGCAGGCTCTCCTTTGGGAAATACCGTGCCAACTTGAAATGCTGACTCGGCCCCATTTATCCGACTGTGGCTTCCAGGAGTTTTGGTGGATTGTTCCCTCATCAGTGAGGTAAATTATGTTTCCATTGTTTCACGTACATTTCTGACTTTGTGAATTAAATCGTGATATCTTTAGTGTTCTACGGACGGGGCTTCTACACACGTCAGTGAGAGTTCCACGGACGGGGCATCCACACACAGTGGAAGGTGCCAGGACTGGTGAGGCTACCATCAATCCCATCCTTGGGTCCATTTCTTGTGTCCCGAAGACATCTCCGTAGGGCTACAGGTTCTTCCATGTCCGGACTCGGTATCGTACCACCCTAAATAAGTGTGCTGTGTTGTGTATTATTTTTACTTACCGGGGACCACCTTCTGTGGTTCGGCTGGATATCAGTTCATACTTTGCATTTTACTTGTACATATTTAAAGATTTTATGCATTTACATATATTTAAGGAGGTTCTTTAAATCAAACCTTTGTGGCAGAATCTATGACAATTTTTGAGGACATTGTAAACCGATGTGTAGTTACACGAGGCATTTTATGAATGTTATAACTTATTAATCGTGAAATTGGCCACAACTGTGAGCATTGCCAGGTTACATGCTAGAGAACCAATATCTGTAAATTGTTTAATATAGTGCATTTCATTTTTAAAGAAAGTGTCATTATTTCGTCTGCAACCACTACATATGGAAAACCTCAGTGAATTGTTAAGTAAGTAAACTAATAATTCATTATAGTTTAAGTAAACTTGGACTTAACGCCCTGAGATAGTCTGAGCTAGTGAAATTTCATCGTAGGCACGTACATCACTTTCCGGGTTAAGTTTGCCTACGATATCTGCTACACTACAGTAGCCCAAGTGATTTCGTTACGTAATATCTTATAATCATTAATATCCAACGTATTTATTTGTTTAGGTACGTGAATCTCGTAGCAAACTTTGTCAAAGAGTATAATCAAATAAATGTTAATCAATTTGGATTCTTGGAAGGTAGGGGTACAGAGGCGGCCTTATTCAATCTGACTAATAAAATAATAAATGGATTTAATGAAGGCAATCCTTGACCTAGCAAAAGCATTTGACACAGTGCGACATAAAAAGTTACTTGATGGTTTAAATAATATTGGTATTAGAGGTGCTGTGTCAAATGTTTTCCAAAGCTTTCTTACCAATCGTGAGCAATTTGTTAAAATAGACGAGGTTTATAGTGAGAAAGGTATTATTAAAATAGGTATACCCCAGGGAACTGTATTGGGACCAATCCTCTTTTTACTATATATCAACTCAATTTATACCCTGAACACAGGAGGGAGTATTTTCTCATACGCTGATGACACTGCACTACTGTTTTCAGGTGATACATGGGAACTAGTAACTGAAAAAACAGAAAGAGGGTTGGGCCTAATCAGTAATTGGCTACAAAACAATAAGCTAACATTAAATACAATAAAATCCACTTTTTTAACATTTTCGCCAACATCAGCAGATTTACCATCAAAAGATATTATTCATATAGGGAATACAACTGACAGTATAAGTAGATCAGATCATGTTAAATATTTAGGACTAATGGTGGACCAACACTTAAAATGGGGTAATTGTGATCTATCCTTAACCGGAAAAATATAATGATAGTTTATTGTTCACTTGCTGAATCACTACTCAAATATAGTCTACATTGCTGAGGTGGAACTTACAATAATACATTGCAGCCATTACAAGTTACGCAAAATTATTTAATGAGGCTTATATTTAATAAAAACAGATTTTTTTCGGCGGCTTTGTTATACAATACATATAAAATATTTGAGGTACGCTCCTTATATATTCATTACATATCCCTTTTCACATACAAAAATAACAAAAATTCAATATTACATAGATATGAAATGCGAGCTAATATTAATCAAAACTTAACCAGGCCAAGAATCGGTAAGAATGTTTGTCAGTTATTTCTAAGTTATTTAGGGCCAAAAATTTACAACAAAATTCCTCCAGAAATTAGGCATATAAGTAAATATCACAATTTCTATAAAAGCACCAAAACATTCATATTGGAAAATAAAGAAAAATTTTCTGATATATTTAAATAAAGCTTTCTTTTTTTTTAAGTTAAAAATTACATTTTAAAATATCCTTAGATTGTTTAATTAATTAGTTAATAATATAATGTATATGTAAAGGCAAGTCTATTTCTCCATATTATTCTCTATTGTTCACGTAGTGCATTCGGTCCCAGGTAATTAGTAATAAACCTTCACAAACAAATAGCACAACACATGCTCTTAGCATAGGTGCTTCAAATCATATACTTTATTTTTCTTTTTTTCTTTTATATTAATAATATTTACTTGTTTAATTATTTGTTTGTACTAGGAAAATGTACATGTAATGAATTGTGAAATATGATGTGACTAAAATAAATAAAAGAAATAAAAATAAATAATAATAATAATAATATCCGAAAGGCTGACCTTCGCCTTCTTAAGGTCAGCTGGGCTGAAGTCTGAGACCGAGGGATTCATAATGGCTTGCCAGGATGGTGTATTTAACACTCTCGTCTATCGATGTCGTGTCATGGGTATGGAGGTCCCTGATGTCAGCTGCAGGGCCTGCCGCAGGGTGCCGGAGACTGTAATGCACTTACTGTCGGCTTGCCCGACATACTCAGTCTAGGCCTATATTCATAGACACAACGCAGCATTACGAGTGCTTTACTATCATCTAAGGCACTCGTATGGGATAGATAAAACACCAGTGCTGCCTTACGTTCCGGGGGATATTGAGTCCATTGTGGGGAATGAGAAGTGCCTAATTTATTGGAACTACTCGTTTCCCACCGTCAGGCAAATACAAGCCAACAAGCCTGACATAGTACTCCTCGACCACCAATTCAAGACAATGTATGTCGTGGAATTCTCAGCTCCCGCTGAGAGCAACATTGTCTTGAAAGAGGAGGAAAAACGGACAAAATATCGAGATTTGCTCTTCGAACTCCGCAGGCTTTATCCAGGCCATTCTGTTAAAATAGTGGTACTGATTATAGGAGCCCTCGGTGGAATGAGACAGACGCTGCTTTCAGAACTAAAGATCATACCGGCATGCCGAGATTCGGCAGAGATCTTAGCCGGCAGAATGCAGAAGGCTGTCATCCTCGGTTCATTGCGTCTACTCAGAGCACACGATTCGCGGACCCGGTAGTCACTCACCCCACGGGCGTGGGGAGTGGCTATTGGTATTACCAGCTCCCCTCTGTGAGGGTCGGAGCCACAGAGTAGGGTGACTGGTTTTTTGTTTTATTACTATTTATTATTATTTTATTAGACTTTATTACAATTACAATTACAAATTGCAAATTACAATACAAAATAATAGAATTAAAAAAATAAAAATTTAAGGTGCACCTAGGTGAGTAAACACCTGTATGTGCAATATTAGACAGAATATCGTATATCCAATTACATTATTATTCAGATTATTTAAAGTAAGCAGGAATAGGAGAAAATAATAGAGGAGTTGAAGATGAAGAGAGTAAAATAGTGTAAGAAATAGTTACAAATTTTTATAAGAGGTTATTAATGTAGTCCCTATTTTGATATATAAAAGTTTTACATTTATTAACAAAAAAATTGTATTTAGTTATTGTTCTTATTTCATGAGGCAAGATGTTATAAATTTTTGGTGCTAAGATTGAAGCAAAACGTTGGTTGGCATCGTATTTTCTAAATGGTATAACCATCATATTGTTAACATTTTGTTTGGTTTGATAACAGTGGTTCACAAAATTTTTGTTTATCGATTTAAAGTAAAATATACAAATATTGAGATAATATAAACATCGGACATTTAGTATTGATTCATTATATAGAAGGTTACTTGAGTACAGTCTATCTTTGAAGAAGATAATTAGCAAAATATAGTTTTGGACCACATTCAATTGTTTTAAAGCATTGTTATAGAGCCCCCCCCAAACAATGATACCATATCTAAGTAGTGCTTCCACTAAAGACTTGTATATTTGAATTAACAATTTTTTAGGTAAAATATTACGTATTAAGTAGAACTTATGAATTAAACGCCTAATTTTGTTGGTTAAATCATGTATATGGTCGGTCCATTTTAAATTCTTGTCAATTGTGATGCCTAGATATTTTATATAGTTAGTTTCTTTAATAGTAAGGTCAGATTCGTTTAATTTAATGTAATTAGAATTCGGTCTATTTGCATCAGTTATAGAATACGCAGTGTAGAATGTTTTATCAGAATTTAAAGTTCATTTATTTTGGTCAAACCAACATTTGACTCTTTCTAATCCTTTTATCACCTTATTTTTCACATTTTCCCATGTTTTATCCTCAAAGAATAAAACAGTATCATCTGCATATGAAATTGAGGTGCCATTTATATTTAAATTCAGCAGTGAATTTATATAAGTAATAAAAAGAATTGGACCGAGTACCGTCCCTTGTGGTATACCAATCTTAATATCCAAATAATTCTTGAAGACTTCCAACACCGTACCCCTGATACCATTATGCTCAAGAGTATCAATGAGCATTGTATGGGGTACAGTGTCGAAGGCCTTTGCTAGATCTAAAAAGACTGCAATGCCTTTTTGGTTATTATCGAGGCAATTTTTTATATTATTTATGAGTTTGAACATAGCATCATTTGTACTGATCCCTTTCATAAACCCGAATTGGTTATCATTTAATAAATTGGTTGAAGTAAGATAATCAAGTAACCTTTTTTTTAGGCACTTTTCAAATATCTTTGCAAATGTAGAAATAACACTGATTGGACGATAGTTTGTAATATTAGTTTTGCAGCCCTTTTTAAATATTGGTGTTACAATCGACATCTTAAATGAAGAGGGAACTTTGCCTGTTACAAAAATAAGATTTATAATATGAACTAGAGGATCAAGAATGTATATATGGAATTTTTTAATAAGTTTTGATGTTATGCCATCTATGCCTGGTGCACTATTATTTTTTAAAGCGTTTATATGCATAATTAATTCATTACTCAATACCGGATTTAAGGCCATAGAATTCATTAAGTTAGGATAAACTATATTAACTTTAGAAATAGGTTCCTTTATCACTGAAGCCATGTTCACGCCTATATTTACAAAATAATTATTGCAAAAATTTGCCATTTCAGTATCATTTGGGAATTGTGTGTTATTATTATCAAGAATGGTTAAATTGTTGTTAGTTTTATTTTTAGTTTCATTGGCAGCGTCAGAGATTATCTCATAGATTTTTTTTATATTCTTAAGGTTTTCATTAATTTGGTTAGTGTAATAGCTGTTTTTTGCCTTTTGTATGATTCCATTGAGTCTGTTTCTATAATTTTTATACTCTTGAAGTAAGTTAATATTGTTTTTATTTCTTAAAACTAGTGTTTTTAGTTTATCTCTATGCTTAATTGACTCGATTATGCCATTTGTAATCCATGGTTTAAGTTTCTTGTATTTCCTACATGGTACTGATTTGGTGGTGGTACAAACTTCATGTAAGGACATAAAAATATCAATAAATTTTTGATAGGCCAATTCAGGATCACTTAATGAAATAATATTATCCCATTGTAGTGAACTAATCATATTTTCAAATTTTTTATCATCAAATTTGGTAATGGTTTTTTGTTCAATACCTTTTTTCTCATTACTATTTTCATCAAGACTAACATTTAAGTAGATCGGGAAGTGGTCAGTAATATCTGTATCTATAACCAATGCATCGAGTAATAAATTGCTCATTTCAACATTCTTTCTTATGAAAATATGATCAATACAAGACCTACTGTCCGGAGTTACTCTAGTATATGAATTTATGTATGGCTTGAAACCAAAAAAACTCAACATAGACAAGTAACTATTAATTGAAGCCCGTGTGGGGTTAAGTATATCAAAATTTATGTCTCCTATGAATATATCTATTCCATTACTTTTTAATTTGGTGAAATAGGCTTCTAGATCGGTCAAGAACAAGTTATCATTTATGGAGGGAGATCTGTAACAAGGCATGATTGAAAATTCTATGTTAAATTTTTTGAAGCTGATATCAGTTATCGTTATATTGGTTAAGGGTAGAACAGTATGATTTATCTTATAGTTAATATAGTCTCTAATAAATATAAGTATTCCATCATTTTGATTGATCATGCTATTTTTTTTTTTTTATACATTTATTTAACGTCGGCCTATTTCCGCTACTGAGGCCTAACACCGACGCCTGTAGACGAGCTACCCCCAACAAGGAATTTTGCCGAACCTCTTCCCTTAAGAAGAGTAGGGATCTTTTACTTGCCTAACATTTAATAGACAAGGGACCGACGGCTTTACATCCCCTACGAAGGATGGTATATCTCCTATACAACCCTCGCCTAAGGTTGTATAGCTTCCGCGCATACACTGATATACAAGCCGCTGGAAGATGTGTGAGGCGAGAACGCGGTTTCCGTTGGAATGGTCACCAATCCAAGTACTAACCGCGCCTGTCGTTGCTTTACATCGCATACCGAAGTATGTACATAGTAAAGACGCACCTACGCACGCTCCGGATCATGCTATTATTATAAAGAGTTTGGAAACCGGGAATTGTAAAATTATTTATATTGGAAATGCACCGAGTTTCACCAAAAATTATTACATCCAAATTTTTCATTTGAAAGGTTTCAAGGAAGGTTAAAAACATATCAAAATTTTTTTAGGCACTTCTAATGTTTATGTGAAGAATCTTAAGTATATTTTTTTTAGGGGCTACATTAGTACAAAATTTATTATAACCGAATATATCATATCTTAGGTCTATATTTTTTGAAGCATTAATTTCCTCTTTTTCAATTGCATTTAATACGTTTAGTTCAGCAATATCCATGAAATTAACTAAGTATGAATATTAAAAAGTAATAGCAAAAAAAGGAAACTATATATATACTAAGGTCAACAAAAATAGAGGAACAACCTATGTTTATTTCACTCTATATGGTTTATCTTGCTCTTGAGCACATCTATGTGGAATTTTAGTACTGGACATTCAGGACTGTTGTTTTGGTGGTCAGTGGCGTAGTTAGTATTGTATTTTTCATTTGATAATTCACAATTTTTACAGATTTTTTTTTGTTTACAGCACACAGTTTCTTCATGTTCTTCTGAGCATATAGGGCATACTATTTTATTCCTGCATTCACTTTTTTTATGAAAATATCCCTGACAGTTATAACATTTTGGTATACTTAAATCTTCGTAGACTATGTATCTTTCCCAGCCTAAGCATATTTTTTTCAAATTCATTATCTGGTGAAATACATTAGGGGTACAGTCACATATAATCGTTTTTGTTCCGTTTCTGTTTTTACGAATAAAATTTACTTTAACCTCACCTGTTAAGTTATTTTGTTTTTTTAGATAGTTTTCAATTTCTTCCTGTGTATATTCTTGGGTAACTTTTACAATTTTTATTCGTGGTTGTCGTAATTTGCTCAGTTCAATATCGTATTTATTTTTTAATTTATTATCAAGGGCCTGTTTTAGAATTTCTAATTCACTTTTCGTTTGACATTTAATTATCATATTACCAAGCTTTGTTGGCTTTATATCAGCAATACCAATTTTAAGTTCAGCAGGATGGATATTTAAATCTATGTCTCTCTTAGTTTGCTCTGATGATTGTTGTTTTTTTGGCTTAACGATTATCTTTGGAATATTGGTTTTCATTGTATTGGTAATCGGAATTTTTTGCTGTAAAACATTGGCATAAGAAAGATTCTTGGTTTTTTCTACATTTTCAATTTTTTCTTTTAGTAAATTAATTATAGTTTCTTGATCACTTATAATTTTCTCTTTGTCAGTTATTGTTTTCTGTAAGATCTCTATTAGTTCAAAGTTTCTACATTTTTTGCAATTAAATTTCAGTGTTCGTTTTTGAAGAGTAATGCATCTTAGTTCTGATGTTAATTCACTACATTCGATACATATAATATTTTTACAAGAGTCGCATGAAAAAACCGGATTTTTTATATCCTTTGTTGGTTGCTTAATAACATTACATATTGAACATTCCATTTTAGATTAATTTTCATTTTTCCATGTAAACCCCATTCAAATTTACTGCACTGAAAAGTGATAGAAGCACACACCTATTACTTATCCACCTTGTAGATGTTTTATCTTCCACACTTTTTTTTTTTTTTTATTGTCTGGATAAGGAATTAGAATTAGTAAATAACACTTTACAACAATTAATTATTGTATTATATTTAGCACTTTTAAGTAACTAATTATAACAACTTGTAGCTTGCAAGTTCTTCTACGTGTTAATACAAAAATCACTTATACTTTCAAATTAATGCACTTGTAAACAGATAAATTATTGGAGCCTAATTTTGTATATCTATATGACTATGATCATTTATTGAAATATTTATGTAAAAAAAAAAATAATAATAATAATAGGGGTAGAGGATACTCAAGTAAGTTCGATGAACCCGCGGGCAATGCCGGCTGGAGCTTCAGCTCCTGGTAGGGACACCCTTGCCGGTAAGGCCGTGGGGGAAAAACGAAAATGAGTCCAGGCAGGTGTCATGCGCAACACATAGCCTCTGCACTTGCAAGACCATTGTGCGTAGTGAAGAACCACATCCGACTAGAAGTTACCCTGTTCTCGCAGAACACGATGGATCTATGGGAGTAAACTCTGAAAAAACAATCCAAAATCCAAGGTGTTTGCCGTGCTGAAGGATGAATGGCTCTGCGTTAGTGAGTCACAAACGGCTACCTCCGGATACCAGGCGACCTCCGGTTGAAGAACAGCCCTAGCACAGTAAGGGCACACTGCCGTGCCGGATTCCTTTCATCCCTATTCGTGGGATTTAAATGAAAACAACACATATAAAATCTCAAGAGGCGTCCTCCTCTTTAAACATGGATGTGGAAGGGGATCCACAACAAAACACCCCTACAAATAACACGAACCAAGAGACGAGGGTCTCCCCTCGGTTTTTGGTCGTTAAGAGAATGGAAGGAGATTTCACTAAAGTGAATCCCTTCATAATTGACAAGAGTATTTATAGTTTTGCTGGTAGTCCGAAAAACATACGGAAAATAAAAGATGGACTGCTAATAGAGACGACCTCTGCTGCTCAGTCTAGGAAAATTCTGGAATTAAAAAAACTAGGGGATTTTTCTGTAGAAGTTACTCCACATCAAAACCTAAACACTTCAAGAGGAGTTGTATATTGTCCAGATTTACTAAACTGTTCCATTGAGGACTTATTAGAAGGTCTAAAAGATCAAAACATGATAGACGTTAAACGTATTAAAGTAAGGAAAGAAGGAAACCTGATAGATTCACCCAACCATATACTCACATTTAATAACCCTGTTCTTCCAAAGCGAGTCAAAGCAGCATTTTATTCGCTGCCAGTAAGAATGTATGTCCCGCCACCAACCAATTACCAATTAAAAAACATTTATTCAACATTTAAAATGTATATACAGTTCATTTTGTCTTAAGGCAACTCATTATTTTGTTTATTGCATTTCACAATACATTATGTCCCGCCACCTATGCGGTGCTTTAGATGTCAGAAATTTGGACATACCTCCCTTAAGTGCAATGCAGAACAGGTCTGCGTGTGTGGAAAACCTTTACATGAGGGCAAACCGTGTGAGGAGCCATTGTCCTGTGTAGTAAATTGTCAAGGTTCACATTCCACAAGATCCAAAAGTTGCCCAATTTATAAACAAGAAGCTGCCATTCAAGAAATAAAAACTAAAGAAAACATACCGTACATAGAGGCAAAAAGAAAAGTTATTGGAGCAACACCAAACCCCAACACTTCTTATGCAGCAGCAGCAGCTACTCCAGCCAGAATAGATTTTTCCTCCTTAGTTGAACAGTTAGTCCCTAAGATTGTTGCGGCAATATCCTCTGCTGTGAAAGAAGGTGAAAGTCAAAGAACGACAGATAAAAGGAAAAAAGAAAGTCAAGATCCGCCCTCCTTGTCATCGGGAGACGAATCATCGTTAAGCTCGTTGGTAGCCGAATTGAGAAAAAAACCGAAAAAGAAACAGGGCTGGCCGAAAGGCAAGCGACGTAAGGAAATTCCTGTCCTTTCGGCACCTACTACGTGACATCTGTGATATAAATCTGTGATATTTTTGGCTATATTTAGTCATTTTATTATATCTCCTGTATTTGTTCATTTGTATATATCCATATTTGTTAAGTTTTATTTTTTTTAATTTATTTATTTGTTTATTTATTTACTTGTCTATTTATTTGTTTATTTATTTGTTTATTAACTTATTCATCATTTGTTTGCTTAATTTTTTGTCTATTTATACGTTTGTTTGCTATATATTTATTGACCGACTACCATAAGTCTCTTTCAATTTTTACTTGGTGAAAGATTCATTATACTACGGAGCTCCACAATATAATTCAATGGAACTGTAATGGTTTAAATAAAGACTCATTACTATGAATTAAAGAGACTAATTCTAGACAAAAGACCTTTCTGTATTTGTTTGCAAGAAACATATCTGAGAAACACGGAAAATTTTAATTTGAGAGGATACGATACACACAGGAAGGATGTATTAGCAGTTCACAGAGCGCAAGGAGGGGTTGCTATATATACTAAAAGCAATCTACAGGCCCGTAGAATTCCCATACAATCTGAACTGCAGGTAGTTGCAGTACAAATCTTGTTTCCTTTTAAAGCAGCCATATGCAACATCTACTTACCTAATGCAGAATGGGAACGGGACGAGTTGAGATATATAATGTCTCAGTTTCCTCAACCCGCAATAATTGTGGGTGATTTTAACTCACATAACCCTATATGGGGCTCAGTGAGACTAGATAGAAGAGGACGAGATATTGAAGAACTATTGGACGAATTGCGAAATTTATAAAATTGCCAACTAAACTTTTCAAGCATAGGATGAAAACATTTCTCATTGAAAACGTATTTTATAACTATGATGAATATTTAAATTGTAATACTGCCCTGATCTGATTTCTGGAAAAGGGATATAAATTATAAATATATATATATATATAAGTACATCTATATCATGTCTATTTGTTAGTCTTAAAAACACTGTTTGTCTTATACCATTTTTATTTCATATTTTATAATTAAACTTATAAGTTTTGATTATGTACTGACCTGTGTAAATACATTATATTGTATAGTAACACCAATAAATTATCTTATCTTATCTAATTTAACATGTTTCTATTGAATACAGGAGAGGGAACCTACCTTAACTCTCGATCTAGTAATTTCAGTTCGATCGATTTATCATTTTGTACACCCCGCTTAGCTGCGAGATTGAATTGGTCAGTTATGGATGATCAGTTATATACCGACCATTTTCCAATCTCTATAAAGTATACCTCACAACCAGAAAGTGATGTCTTCCCAAAGAAATGAAAAGTGGACCAAGCAAACTGGCCGTTATTTAGGTCAACTCTCACTAACATCGAACTTGTAGATGATATCGAGTTATCTGTCGATATCATTACACAAGATATTCTCCAAGCAGCGGAAAAATCAATCCCACAAACATTCGGAAAACCGTTAAAGAAATCAGTACCTTGGTGGAATACAGAAGTTAGTGAAGCAGTAACTGCAAAGAAACGAGCTCTAACTGTTTTCAAAAGACATCCCACCACAGAAAATATGATAAGTTTCAAGAAGGCTCGAGCACAAGCAAGACGAATCATTCATTCCAGTAGAAAGGCTTCTTGGGAAAATTATGTATCTACCATCACACCAGATACACCCACAAATGAGGTATGGAATAAGGTTAAACACATTTCAGGAAGAGGAAATACATCACTGTCCCCTATCCTTCTTCACGAAGGCCAGTTAGTATCTGAAGCAAATAACACAGTGGAAATATTTGCAAAACAATTTGAACAGGCTAGTAGCTCAGAACAATACACTGAAGAATTTTTGAATAACAAGCTAACTTCAGAAACAGATTTGGACTTCAGAGCGGAAGAAGCCGAATCATATAATGACAATTTTAAAATGATAGAATTGGAAGAAGCTCTGATAGATAGTAAGAATACTTCTCCGGGACCTGACAGGATCCCATATGAAATTTTAAAGCAACTACCTGCTACATATAAAGAAAAAATATTAAAGTTGTACAACCTAATATGGAGGCAAGGGACGTATCCTAGTCAGTGGCGAGAGGCTTTTGTCATACCAATACCAAAACACGGGAAAGATTTAAAGTTGCCATCCAGTTATCGCCCTATATCTTTAACGTGCTGTTTAAGTAAAGTACTAGAAAAAATGATTAATAATCGTCTTATGTGGGTTTTAGAAAACCGAAACCTTCTATCAAACTTTCAGATGGGATTCCGTAAAAACAGACCAACAATAGATCAACTAGTACTACTGGAGAATGCAATTAAAAATGCTTTCGCAATTCGCGAACATTTGATTGCGGTATTTTTTGATATTGAAAAAGTATATGATACGACATGGCGCTATGGAATTCTTAGAGCGATATATAATTGGGGGTTAAAGGGGCGACTCCTCTATTTATTCAAAGCTTCCTGAAAGAACGTCGTTTCCGTGTTCGTGTAGTTAATACAGTATCTAGCACATATGAATTAGAGAACGGAGTCCCACAGGGATCCACCCTTAGTGTGACACTATTTATCATTGCTGTAAACGAACTTGCAATGACTATAACCCAGCCAGTCTATGGAGGCCTATTTGTTGATGATTTAGCTATTTACATGTCTGGAAATTGTACGGAAAATATAAAGGAAACAATCCAAACAAATATTAATACCATCAGCGAACGAGCAGGCAAGCTAGGCTTTAAATTGCCTCCATCAAAAACTATTTGTGTTCATTTCTGTCGGCTTAGAAGCCACCATGCCAATCCTGATCTGAATATAAATGGTAACCCAATTGTAGTCCAGCCAACAGTTAAATTCCTTGGTCTGGCAATTCCTCCAATCCTTATGGCAATTAAGAAGACTCTAAGAAAGCGGTTGAGGAGTATGGAGCAAAATACACTGTTCCGTACGAGTCCCTCCCGCCTATTTCAAGAGCCACCGCGTGTTGTCAACAATCCGCCGACTGTAGCAGATGTTGAAGTTTTCTGGAAGGGAATTTACGAAACGACGCGTCTGTTCAAAAGCAACACTCCAGCAATCGCACACTTTCGGGCTCTGTGCCACAGAACTTTAGGAGAGCCAGAGTAAGTGTGTCCGGCAATCAGTACGGAGGAAGTCCAGCAAGCACTTGTTGGCACCAAGAACTTCGCTGCTCCGGGCCCAGACAGCATAAACAACTGGTGGTGGAAGAAACCTCCTTCCACTCACCGCCACCTGGCCCGAATTTTCAACTCATGGTTGAACGAGGGGCAGCAAATTCCGGACTGGTTTGTCGAGGGATGTACTGTGCTTATCCCCAAAAAAGGGGATCTGTCCAACCCAAGGAATTATAGACCAATCACCTGTCTGAACTCCTGCTACAAGATATTTACACGTATTTTGTATGCTAGAACACTACAGCAGGTTGATCCGGTCTTCCAGCAGATTTACGAGCAATGTGGTGCCAAGAAGGGCATAGCAGGTTGTAAGGACAGCCTTCTGAGAGATCACTGTGTTACACAAGATTCTGTGCAACGCAAACGAAATCTATCGATGGCCTGGATAGACTACCGTAAGGCATTTGACACAACATCTCATGAGCTACTTTTACACTTGCTCCAATGTCTTGCAGTAGCAGCACCACTAGTGAGATGCATAGAACAACTGCTGCCACTCTGGAGAACCCGCTTCACCATAACATCAGGTGCGCAGCAGGTTACGACAGATCTGGTGGCTTTTAGGAGAGGAGTTTTCCAGGGAGATTCTCTGAGTCCTCTCCTCTTCTGCATCTCACTGTTGCCGTTATCTGTTGAGCCAGACTTCCGGATACCATTGTGGGCCACCCAGCAACCGGAGGCATAAGGTCACCCATCTGTTCTATATGGATGACCTCAAACTGTATGCCTCCGGAGAGCGCGAACTTCAAAACGCTCTTAGGGTGGTCAAAGAGTACACGGGGGCCATTGGTATGGAGTTTGGGTTGGACAAATGCGTAGTCATCCACCTCAAGAGTGGGCGATGCGGGGAATTCTCTGAAGAGGCACAGCAAGCAGATCGAAGCATTCTACGACATCTGGATGCCGGAGAGACCTATACATATCTGGGTGTGCAACAGCATCACATCCAAGATGTACAACAGATAAAGGGGTCTCTCCGCGGCAAGTACAGACACCTACTTCGAAAGATTTGGTCTTCCGAGCTTTCGGGGAAGAACAAGGTGTCTGCTACGAATATGCTTGCCGTTCCTGTTCTTCTCTATTCCTTTGGAGTAATGAAGTGGACGGTAGATGAGCTGCGCCAGTTCGATAGAGATACCCGCAAGATGATGAATATTCACCGTAGCATTCATCCTAAATCGTCCGTTCCTCGAGTGTACCTCCCACGTCAACGGGAGGGCCGAGGACTCTTGGGCCTGGAGTGTATGCATGGCCGAGTAGTACTGAGTATGGCATGCAATATCCTTAGGAGCTCTGACCCGCTCCTGCATCTAGTGAGGTATCACGAAAATGCAGGTGTGGGAGCAGGATTATTCAAGGCAGCAAAAAGAGCCGCAGATGAACTTGGTCTCATATTCGACATCAGGCGAGGAGGCCGGTGAGGTGCCGACCCAGAGTCGGTCACTGAGCTTCCGCCACATCGTCTGAAAGCCCAGATTAAAGCTGCCGAGCAGGAAAATTTGCTTAGGCAGCATGTCGATAAATCCATAGAAACACGGGTTTATCGACTAGGCTGACATTTACCTTTTTAAAGTCAGCTGGGCTTAAGTCGGAGACCGAGGGATTCATTGTGGCCTGCCAAGATGGTGTAATTAATACCTTGGTCTACCGAAGCCGTGTGATGGGTGTAGGGGTTCCTGATGTTAGCTGCAGGACCTGCCGTCAGGCGCTGGAATCGCTCATGCATTTGTCTGCATGCCCAGTATACGCGATTTCGGCCTACATCCACCGCCATAACGCGGCATTACGAGTGCTCTACTACCATCTACGGCACTCGTACGGGATAGACCAAACATCAGTGCTGCCTTACGTCCCCGGAGATATTGAGTCCGTTGTCGAGAACGAGAGGTGCAGGATATACTGGAACTACTCGTTCCCGACCGTCAGGCTAATTCAAGCCAACAGGCCTGACATAGTACTCCTCGACCACCAAACCAAGGCGATGTACGTCATCGAATTTTTGGCACCTGCTGAAACAAACATCGCCTTGAAAGAGGAGGAAAAGCGGACTAAATATCGCGATCTCCGGTACGAGCTCCTAGTCAGGCTACTCAGTCAAGATGGTCGTCCTCATAATCGGTGTACTCGGAAGTATGAAGCCCACGCTGCTCTCGCAATTGAAGTCCATACCGGCCTGTCAGAAATCTGCCGAATGGCTAGCAGGTCAAATGCAGAAAGCAGTTATCCTGGGGTCCCTTCGTCTACTTAGGGCACACGATTCGGGTGTTTACAATCACTGACCCCACAGGTGTGGGGAGTAGTTGTGATTTTAATCGCCGGCGCGATTTCCGTGTGGTGTCGGAGGCCACGGAAGTCCTGTCCGGTATCGGGAAACCGCAAAAAAAAAAAAAAATTCTACAATTCAGACAGGGTCCTCATTCGGAAAATAGTGGAAAGTGGCAATAGATACACACCGTTAAACCTCAAAGATCGACAACACGAGATAATGATCCGAACGAACTTGGATATTCAAACAGCATGGCAGGACAAGGTACTCCACGGAAAATATCCCAATGCCTTAAACAACCCGGAGATCGACAAGGAGACCTCGCTCCTATGGCTTAAGGAAGGAATGTTACACCCAGAAACTGAGGGATTCATAACAGCCATTCAGGATAGCATTATCCGTACTAGAAATTATGAGAAGTACATTCTTAAAGTCCCCGGTGTGAACGATGTGTGTAGAAAGTGTAAGGCAGTGGGTGAAACTATCGAACATGTCACTGGAGGCTGCCCCGCTTTGGCTGCGGGAATGTATTTGGGAAGGCACAACGAGGTGGCAAAAATCATCCATAGAGAATTGGCACTTAACTTAGGACTCATTACTAATCCACCGCCCTTCTATAAATACACACCTCAAGCTGTTTTAGAAAACGAGGAAACATTGCTGTACTGGGATAGACCAATACAGTCTGATAGAACCTTGGATCACAACCGCCCTGATATCCTGGTGATCAAAAAGAAAGACAAGAAAGAAACTATAATTGATATTGGATGCCCCCTAACCAAAAACCTGCAGAAAACGGAGATGAAAAAGAGAAACAAATATCAGAATTTGGCCATAATACTTAAACACATGTGGAGATTAGAGGAGGTTCGAATTATCCCGGTCATAATTTCGGCTACAGGCGTGGTGACGAAGAAGTTCTTGAGTTATTTGGAGCAACTTAATCTACCTAAAGGCCTCGTGAAGATTATCCAGAGGACGGTGATTCTCCAGACATGCCATATTACCAGAAAGTTTTTGAACGATGAAGGATAGAAAACCGAAATATCCAACGGATTAATGGGACGTGATGAATTTCATCCCCGTTAACCGAGCCGATCCCCAACAGCAATGGGCCCGGGACAGGCAGTTATGTTATTTTCTCATTGCTAACAGACAAAATTTTATAAAATCAGACCAATAACTAATTTAGGACTGATATCACTTAAAAATATTATCAGCAACACTGACTGGCAGTTTATTTATGATTGTAATCTAGACGTTAAGAAGAAATTTGAAAATTTAATAAATATACTTACTATTAGAGTAAGCAATACTTTTCCTGAACAAACGGTAAAAGCCACAGCCGATAATACACCTAGCATAAACTGGTTTAGAAATAAACTTAAATTAATGAGGCATAACCTAAATTTTATGATTGAGGCAACTAAACACACAAATAGCACCGAGTGTAGATGTGTCTTAAGAAGTTCCGCATGCAATATAAACTTGCAATTAAAAAAGCTAAGTGTATGGCCTATGAATCCTATATTCAGGATTCAGGCAATATACAAAAAGCATCGTGGAATGTTATAAATAGTTATAGGCAAGTAAAAAATACTAGCAGTCATACAAAACTCACACCCGATAAGCTGAACAACTACTTTATAAATGTGTCAAAGCAGGTAATGGGGTTATTTCATGTTAAAGAAAAGCTTTAAAATATCTATAATTTTGAATAGTAGAATATACAAGAATAATGTATTGGTAAATATTATTTCTTTATTATTTGTCAATTATAAATCAATATCAAGTATCGTCAATAATTTCAAATTTTATTAACTTCTGACGTCTCTGTTTAAGAACTAAATCTAAGAATATTTGTTCTTGTTAAGATTCCTCACTGACAATATCAAAGAGGTAGAAGAAGAGTCACACGTATGACAGTCTGCTTTGTGTTTATTGTTATTGTAGTTTGTGTCAGTTCATTTTACTTACTAATTATTACATTATGGAGCCTAATTTCATCAAAGCTAGCAGTGAAAATTTACCTGAAGCGAACTACATTATGATTCAGGAATACTTTGCGAAAAATATGGATTATTTCAGTGTTGAATTTAAGAGCGTGAAAAATGTGAGGTTAGTTTTCTTGAAATTGGAAATAAAAACATACATATTAATATTTGGTAAACTCGTAATAAGTATATATTATATTTTAAGACATCTAGAGCTGGTTATGGTGATGATGCTATTGGATATGTGCAAGTAAAGCGAGAACAAAACATATGCACCGTTAAAGGTCGCATTGTTCCGGAACATAAAGTACATAATAAACCCTACACAGTTTCTGCAATATTTGATGAGGCAAATGACAGTATCTTAAGCTGCCAATGTGAAAGCTGTGCTGCTTCACAAGGTAAGATATGTAAAAAAATATATATAAATAAGTATATTTAATATAAATATTTTGTTACTTTTGTATAACGGCATTTGACTCTTATAATTTAAATATATGTTTATAGGTGGATGTAAGCATGCAATTGCATTTCTATATTGGATTCTAAGAAGAAATGACGAAAAGAGTCCAACAGCAGCGGAATGTTATTGGCAGAAACCTACCTTAGCTAAAGTAGGTACATCCATAAAATATATAAAAGCTTCTCAGTTAAAATCAGAAGAGTCTGCAACGACTTTTGATACTGTGGAAAACTTTTTAGAAAAGGTAGTTGAAGAAGCTAAAAATGTGGTGTTCAGCAATTGCTAAATTATTTTAGTGAACCATGTGATGTAAAACAAATGTCCTTGCATGTAATAGCCAATTTATATAATTCTCAACATGCAACGCAACAGAAAACTGTAGTAGGTTTTTTAGAATTCTGTAAGTCTCGTATGACAGATGACAAGCGTAGTCTGGCAGCGAAGGAAACCTACTTCCAATCTAAATCTTCAGTATGGTCTGAGCTGAGATATGGAAGAATAACAGCTTCAAAAATTTGGGAGGCGACACGTTGTAGAACCGAAGGGGTTTTAGTAGAATCAATATTTGGTGCCTCTAGTATAACCGAAACAAGTGCGATGAGAAGAGGTTTAATGTTAGAGGAGAAAGTTTTGAAGATTGTGGGGAAGAAATATAACACCGTGTTTAAAAAGTCTGGATTGATTCTATGTAAAGAATATCCTGTCTTGGGCGCTTCGCCAGATGGTATTAGTGAGAAATATGTAGTTGAAATAAAATGTCCAGTAAAGAAAGAGACATTAAACAATTATATAAAACCAAATGGAAGAATAAATCTCAAATACCAAAGCCAAATACATCTACAGATGCTTTTCTGCAAAAAGAAGAAAAGACTTTTTTGCATTGCAGATCCTGATTCTGAAAATAATGATAAAGTGCAAGTTTTTGAAATAGATTTTAATAATGGAGTGTTTATTAGAGAGATAATCAGAGAAGCAATGGAATTTTGGAAAAATGTGATATTTCCTATTTTAATAAAATGAATAAATAATAAAATCTAATAAAGGTGATTAACATTTCAAACAAAATACACATAGCATTTTGTTTGTGAACTTTAGGTCCACCTTATTTTAGTTAGATGCTACATGCATTTTGGCAATTTTTAGAATAGGCTGATAGTATATTTTATTCATTAATGTTGAGAATAGAGTTAGGACCGGTACTTTAATGCAAGGTTAGCTAAGTTAACCCTCAGTTAGTGACTTGTCGATCAATAGGATTTACCCATTTTACACTAACCGATAGCCAAATTTGTTAACTAAGCATTAAAGTACCAGTCCTTAATGTGTCACAGTCACGAACCTGATCTTTTTAGTCTTATCAGGACCCGTAACATGTAATCAAGCACGTAAGCCCATGCAGTTCATTATGTTTTTTGTACAACAGTTCCACTTTATTCTCGATATGAATAAGAGAATATTAGTTTCTCCATATAAAGTTGATAAAATACTTTACTATGAATCATTGTACATTAGATGTAGGTAACTGTCGTAATAAAATGTGATTTCAAATAAAATATTTATTGCAGGAGAAATGTTACAGACGGCTTATTTTTTACCTACAATACCAATTTCAATAGTATGAAATTCACTTTATTTTTTCTAGATTTATTTGTATTGACATTAGATTATCTTCTTTCTCCTCACGGAAACGTTAACAAGCCACACATTGTACAAAATTTAGTTTTCAGTATAATTCATTGTGTGGAGAGGTAAGAAGCCACAATAAAATTATTAAAGATATTCATTAATAGATGGCGCTATAATTACCTAGTTGCTTTCTTTAGTCATTCCAGAATGCACTTAAATTTTGTGAAAATGTAACAAGCCGATGGCAGATACTAACTATCAGGTAGTCAAGAGTTGTGAGTTTCAAAGAAAGTAACAAGCCACAGTTTTCAATATTATTTTGTTTTTCTTGAAAACCTAAACTAATTTTTTTAGTTTTTATATGAAAATACAAAGTAAATGGTAATTTCGATTGTGTATAAGAATAAGATACTTTTTATAACATGATTTCAGGATTTGATTATAATTTTTAGGCTGACTTTTCTCAACATTTTAATATTGTGGCATGTTACTATTTTCCCCAAGCCCTTCAATTGTAGAATTGTACTTCAAAATTTTAAATTAAACACCAAACAATTCTTGAATATATTCATAAAATCAAAAATTTTATTTTACAACTTTACAAGGCATAGAAATACAATACAATATTGATATTTTTGTTCTACTGACACAGGAAAAATAACATTTTATACATCTAAATGTTTCAATATTTTATAATAATGAGCTATAAAAATATTGAGGCATGGCATCTATTTTATTAAAGGCCCTTGTAGATTGACTATCCCACAGACAATCGTTATAAAATAATCTACTTTTGGGACAAGTTCATGATGAAGGCAGGCATGTTTATCTAGTATGCAAATTCTCTTAACCGCCTAATGATTCGTTCTATATGAATTCGTAAACTTGCTATCCTCTTACTTTCTTTCACTTCTTGTTTTGTACTTTGTATTCCAGTTTGAACGCTTGGTGGACAGATCAAATTACAGTTTTTCTTATTTAATAGCCCTCCAGTACCTTTGAAACCTCGATCGGCCATTAAGTCACAATTAGGTGGTAAAATATTTAAATAGTTACTTGCTTCAACAATTTCTTTATCAGTAATTCTACCACCAAATCCTTCAGATATGAAGTTTATTATACCATCTAGAGTCGACGAGATAAGATACTTTAATGTATTAGTTTTTTTATAATTAGACCAGGTTAATGCCTGATGTACTGAATTAGAAGGTTGCTCTATTTCAATTTCCAGACAATCAATAATTGACTGAACTTTGTTGTATCTATAACGAAAAGGAAGTGGTAAATTTAAATTAATTTTATTTGCCTCAGGCCAAAATATAAGAGCTTTGAAATATGATGCTAATTTTGACAAGTGATTTTTGAATGCTCTGGAAATTGATGCAATCGGTAAACCAAAATCCACAGCTAACCTATAGTATGGATCATTAAGGCGTATTTTCTTTAAAATTATCGATATATTTGTATGACTTATTTTTGCTTCACTCTCTAATAATTTTACTAAAAAATATGCATCTTCGGGCAACCCCAAGTAAAAACGGGAATGCTTATTGATTATTAAATTTATTCTGTTGGCACTCATGACGCTTAAATAGGTTTTTTGTTGCACACTACCAGAAGCTTCCGACTCTGATATATTGTAATCAGAGTCACCTTTTATAGACACCGATGATGTACTCGGTGAAAAGCTTGCGAGTTCTGCTTTGGGTAGTTCAGTTACTTTGAACGGTATCGTTGAATGTGATCCAGATGTACTTGTAATGTTAATGCCTATATTTCTGACTGACTTTTTAGCACTCTCAATGTTTACTTGCACTTTTTTATATGCACGCTGCTTGCTGTAGGTTTGCAGGCCAGATGAACTAGGCAATTCTTCTGGAGCATCTATGGATAGTGCTGCAGTAGAGGGTGGCGATTTATCATCAAAATCCAACTTTCTTGCTCACATATTGTTTTACATCGTCATGTTTCCTCTTTTCTGCAGACCTAGAAACTTGAGAAACATTCTGGGGCACGTCAAACTCTCCTGATATATTTCTATGTGGTACAATATTTTTTTTTATTTTTAACTGTATTTGAAATAATTTGAAAGCCATCCAGTTCTCGCAGTCATTCTCCATCTGTAAGGGAATGGTTAATAAATTACTAAACGCAAACATAATAATAAGGTCAACAATTTGATTAAGTTAATACTATTACTAATACCTATCTAATACTATTTATTTTTATCTATTAGCTTGTGCAAAAATATTATCTTCTATAAAAATCATAAAATTCTCAACATTCAGAATTCTGATATTTTACTGCATAACAAAAACTTACATTAAAATGATCTTCACAGCAATATATGCCCGCTGAAGATGTCGATGGAATCTTACTTCGTCCAACAGCGAGACTCCAAGCTTTTCGAATATTCTCAATTTTTGGAACAGATATAAATATTTTCTTCGAATTAGCTGTAGTGTTTTTACAGGTTGGTACAAAGCACTTTTTGTAGTCCATTTCTGTAGTAATTATAATGTTTGAAATTAAAATGAGTATAAATATTATCTAGGGGTAGAAACTTACCTGATGTTTATAATAATACTTGTAAAATTAAATCACTTAATATTGCAAAATACACAACTGATATTATATAACTACATACACGTCTTATAAATTAACAAATCAAAACCTCAAAACAAACGGATCGCCAGAAAAACTAACCTAACGACTGCTGCACTGCTAGTTTAGCTGTCAGTTTATGTTAGTGAAGTTTGAAATTCAGTGCTGCCATACAGATATTTCATCTACGCTATACTGCGCATGCGGGAACATTGACGTCACGACTGTTGGCGGGAATTAATATTTTCAAATTACAAACCGAAATTAAAAGTACGTAGCGATAATAAATTTTTTTTTCGAATTTATAGAGTTTTTAGGTGTTCCTGATTATAGATTTAACATAAACAGAAATTGTGAAATAACCGTATTGATGAAATACCAACACCTACCATGTCTAGTGCCGATTATATAAAACGCTCTGCTCTGGTTAATCTCCAGTCGGATAAATTTCAATTTGAAGACATCACATATGAAGAAACAAAGGAAATTATCTACTCACTCAAAAATACCAACAGTAAGGACATTTATGGCCTAAACACAAAAATAATTAAATACATTGGTGACGACTTAGTAGTACCTCTAACTGACTTGTTCAACATGTGTCTAAAAAGTAATACGATTCCTGATGTACTAAAGAACTCAAAAGTTATACCAGTGCATAAAAAAGACTCTCAAAACGGTTCCAACTTTCGACCAATATCCATAATCCCTCTTATAGGTAAAATTTTTGAAAAAGCCCTTAAATCTAGGATAAGCAACTATTTTGAAAACAATAACTTGTTTAACAAATCACAGTTTGGATTCCGTATAAACTACTCAACCACAATGGCTATAAATAAAATAACAGAAATAATTACTGACTGTTATAACAAAAGAGAATATATTGGAGCATTGTTTTGTGATCTAACTAAGGCCTTCGACTGCGTATCCTTTGATATACTCAAAGAAAAGTTGTTTTACTATGGGTTTCATAACAATTCAATCAAGCTAATAAGCTCTTATCTTACAAATAGAAAGCAGCTAGTAGTTATTAACATGAAATCTAGTGAGAAAAAGACATTGCTTGGCGTTCCGCAGGGATTTATTTTGGGACCTATCTTGTTCCTAATATATGTCAACGATTTGACAACTTGTGTACCCAGCACTGACCTCATACTATTTGCGGATAACACCACTATAGTAAATAGAAGTGAAATGCTTTCCATAATATTTGAGAATATAAAGGCTACTCAGTCGAAGATCATTAACTGGTTTGCCGCAGATAAGTTAAGTCTAAATAATAATAAAACCGAGTCGGTAATCTTTACATTGTGGGATACCTATGGTTGGACTAGTCCCCAGTCGACACGCTTCTTGGGCGTGTACTTGGACCCTAAACTTACTTGGGAGATTTATGTTGATCACCTAACAAAAAGTATCTCGACAAACATCTTTCTTATAAGAAATTTGTTAGGAGTTGTCTCTAAATCAGTAATCAAATCTGTTTATTATGCACTGATTCAATCAAAACTAAACTATGCCATATTAGCCTGGGGGCTTGGATCTGCAGCGGAAAGAATATTCAGACTGCAGCGTAGCGATACGGGTAATTGATGGTCTAGGATACAGGGAAGATTGTAAGAGGAGCTTCATTGAGTTAAATATTCCGACTTTTCCATGTTTATTCATATTGGAATGCCTAATGTATGTAAAAAATAATAGCATGGGTTATGAAACGCACAACAGTATTCATAACTACAATACTAGAAATAACAACAATATTTATCTCGAATATCGTAGGGTATATAAATCACGAACAGGTATATCGTATTTTGGACCAAAGTTTTTTAAGTCATATAAAAAAACCTACAACCAAAAACTTTTAAATATAAAGTAAAATGTTTATGACTTTATATCCACGATATTATCTTGTATATTTTTACTATATTTTATTAATAACCTTTGACACATGTAAACATTTTAATAATGTAGTAGCATGAATAAAGAATTGAATTGCATTTGCCAGTTGTTTCAGAGATTGTCAACATTCCCAGGCAATTTTAGCCTCCTAGGTATAGGACCATAGAGGCTTTAATGCTGCCTGGCTATCTGAAAGTATATAGATCTTTGCTCTTCGAATACCTTTGTTTAGGCATTCCTGGAGACATATCTATAATGCAAATTTCTGCCTGGAAAATGGTTGGGGTGTTGCCATAAGAGCCCTAGATAGCCTCCCACTATGTCTACACCGACCCCTTCAGCCATCTTAGATCCATCTGTGTACCAAATGAGTGACCCTTTGTCCAACCGCAGTGCTTCAATCCTGCTTGTTTGACAGCTTTCAATCAGCACCTCAAAGGGGCAGTCAAAGTCCCGGCTGATTGGCTTTGAGTAGAGTCAGTAGGTTTGGTCATGGACTCAAAATGGGTAGGCTTCAAAATCCTAAGTGACCAACCAGATACCTGGTTTGAATTTAAGCGCCTGATACTCTCTTAGGGCACTAAGTGCAGCCTCTTTCCTCACATGCAAATGCAGAGAAAGTAGGTCCATCAAAATAGCTATCTTTCAGTACTACAATATTATAACAGTTTAGTCGATAGCAACTTAGAATTTCAAACATGTATTGTATTATATTTAATTGCTACTGTTATGTGCTGCTCTCTAACAGAGAGAGATGTAATTAGTCTCCGATAGGGTGGCGCCATCTGTGGGCCAACTGGCGAACCACCATTTAGCGCATAGAAAACTGCAGAAGATTCCAGCATATTCCAGAAGGTTATAGAATGAGATTCTAGTACATTCCAAGTGTGTATGTAAAGAGGTGAATCCAGCAGACAGTTCAGTTCAGTATACAGTACAGTTCTGATATACAGAGACAGAGAGTTAGATATTATATGAAAAGTGATCAAATGAAGTAAAGAACAGTAACAAGTTGTGATTTAGAGTAGTGGATTTATATTAGATTAAAGTTATTAATTGTGTTATTTTTAAGGATTAATTTAATTATCATAATTAAGTGATTATAGTCCAGTATAAGTAGCTTGAAAATCATGCAATCTTCCAAAAATCGACCTCCCCACAATTTTGTTTTTTTAAACTGCTTATTATGATGTATCAATATACGCCTGAAAGTTACGCCACCGACGCACTGGAGCTTCGTGACACAGAAGAGGTTGAAAGTCACTGATTTTGTTATCTCGCTTCCTATGCTCCAACATGAAAAAACAGCTATTACAAAAGTCGAAGATCTCAATTTTTAATACTTAAAAAAGAAATATTTGAAGTAAATATGCCTAACCGTTCTCGAGATATGAAGCTGAATATATGTAAAAATGCAAAAATAGCCAAATTCGGGTATGTAATATGTATCGCCGCATTTTTCTCTCTTCCTACTACTCAAACAGCAATAACACCTATATAATTATGTTTTTATAAATAAACGCCCTTTCAAAAAAGACCAGTTTGGTTTTCGTGCACCTACCTGTTCTCGAGATATGAGACACGAAAAATAAGTTTTGGTAAAAAAATATTACATCTGTTTGAACGTTATTATCTCGTTCTCTATGGCTCACACAAAAATGAAACAAGTTATTGCTGTTAGATCATGAAATTATCTAACTAAAAGGTCCCAACACATTTCACATACACCTTACCGGTTTCGAGATATGATCTGAGAAGTTGCAATATTTTTCAGATCACATGAATGGCCTCGGCCGGTGTGCAGCTGTTCCATGTTGTTGACCCTTATCTGTTTCAAGGACAATTTCGAGTTTTGAATGTATACAGTCTCAACCGATTTATAGGCAGAGTAAGACGTGCATTTATATTCAAAAACTTAGTGGTACAGTGTTTTAAAATTATTTGTGAAGGATGGTGATTGTTTTACTTGCGATAAACCACTATCGGACGGTGAAACAATGAAAGTTGAGTACGGTTGAGACTGAATACATTCAGTGGAGACAATACAATAACTCAGTTGAGAATGAATACATTCAAAACCCGAAATTGTCCTTGAAACAGATAAGGGTCAACAACATGGAACAGCTGCACACCGACCGAGGCCATTCATGCGATCTGAAAAATATTGCAACTTCCAGCATCATATCTAGAAACCGGTAAGGTGTATGTGAAAAGTGTATGGGGCCTTTTAGTTAGATAATTTCATGATCTAACAGCAATAATTGATTTCATTTTTGTGTGAGCCATAGAGAGCGAGATAATAGCGTTCAAACAGATGTAGTATTTTTTGACAAACCAAACTGGGCTTTTTAGAAAGGGCGTTTATTTATAAAAACATAATTATATAGGTGTCATTGCCGTTTGAGCAGTAGGAAGAAAGAAAAATACTGCGATACACGTTGCATGCCTGAATTTGGCTATTTTTGCATTTTTACACATATTCAGCTTCATATCTCGAGAACGGTTAGGCGTATTTACGTCAAATATTTTTTTTTTTTTAGGTATTAAAAATTGAGATCTTCAACTTTTGTATTAGGTGTTTTTCACCTTGGAGTGATAGAAAGCAAGATAATAAAATCCGCGACCATCGACCTCTTCTATGTCAGAAGCTCCAGTGCGTCGGTGGCGTAACTTTCAAGCGTATATCGATATATCATAATAAACAGTCTAAAAAACAAAATTGCGGGGAGGTCAATTTTTGGAATACAGTTACTTATCCTGTATTAATAAATCAGTGGTTTGTGAAAATTGTTGTTGCAATTTATTGAACCTACAGGGTGTTTACCAGGAGGGTGTAAACATGTAACACTATCGTATCGACTCGATACGATAGCAACTTAGAATACCGCAGCTGTTCATGTTTGTATATAATTTTTAACTGTCACAAAGGAACCATAAAATATTTAATTTTAAATTATCATATTCTTACGTTGGTAATAACCCTCCTGAGTTATATACATTAGGTCTATCCAAACGATACTTTTGTAAAGCCAAATGACTCCGCCTCTCTGGATATCTTCCTTCACAACGAAATAAAGTTTCAATATCTCTTGGATTAAACAACCACACAATGTTGATTCCTGGTACAATTTCTTCTTTAACGATGTGCCCAAATTTGTTATATTTTTTATATCCATTTAGATGCAGCTTATCAAATTCATAACTACCTAAAAATGTTTAATGTACATTGTAGGTAGATCATGTATATAAGTATAGTCTAGTATATTTTAACGTGGCATGTGTATGAGTTAATATTGTGTGTACGATTTTCCTCTTGTACACAAAGTTAAAGCAATAGCTAAAAAAGATTGTTCACGTATGGGACATACATGAACAATGTTTTGCACTATTTTTTCAAATTTGTGTGCAAGAAAAATGAAATTGTATGCACAATATCATCAACTCATTAACATGCCAAGGTAAAGTACCTATACTAAACTATATTAAAAAACCTACTTTATTAAAATAATCTAACTACTAACATCTTACAAGAAATCTAAATACTTATATTGAAATAAATCTATTTAATACCTATCAGAGGAAGATACTGATAAAGAGTTCCAACGCCAGGTAATGATTGTGGTCCAGGTATATTTTTAAAACTTTTGATACTTCTGTATGTTGTAGTTCCTACCATTATATTTTTCGCATTTGGAGAAACGTTACAATACATAGGGTTTAATACATGTTTTAAGAGAAAATGCATTTTATAAATATTTAGTAATTTAATCTCATCTAATATAAAAAACTAGCCTACTACACAAAACCACAAAACAGAGTAAGGAGTAAACAGACCAATGACCAATATTCAACAAGTGGATAATAACATAGACTACTAACACGGGCCGGTTTATCAATGCAAGGTTAAGTTGGATAACTGTTCGTAGTTATTCCGTTAATCACCTTGGTCGGCTTGGTTACATGGTTCCTGAAAAATTGATAAATTATTTGCTACCAAAATGACCAGCGTATTTTAGTGGGTGAATGCGGTAAATGGGACGAGGCGGTTACCACAGGATGGCTGCAACCAAGGATTGTAACTTTGTTTACAATCCTTGGGCTGCGACCACGATGTAGTATATTAGTTGGTCCGACACACACGGTTTCTACTTAATTTAGTAGATGGCGCCAGGAATATACCCCAATGACCTTGTTGGAGATTTATCAGTGACGCAAACCACCCACCACGGAGCAATCGGTCAGGATGACGCACACTAGTCTGTCTACTGTCAAACCAAAAATCGAGTCTAAACGGAGTTCGTCCCATTGCCCCCACCTTAAAAAAATTGGCGACGGAGGCGACACTCATCATCCGACAAGCCTCGCGAAAATAAGTTACTTTTGTATTTAAGCAGAAATAAAATTGTTTAGCTGTGATTTTGTGTTCTAGGTTTTAATACTTGCTAAATTTTTATAACATCAGAAGTGCGATATATCCACAATGTCCATAAATACTGAAGAGCAAGAAATTCCAAACCACGATCAGCCACACCCTGGTCAGCCCGCTATGACACCGGAGAATTTTCTGGCCATGTTTCAAAAAATTGGGGAGGTCACCAGTTCTACTGTGATTCAGAATAATATTCGCTCTACCCCTATGGGCCTAGGGAATTCCGGAGATATGCCAATTTGCCTTCAAAGTTTTGATCCCGAAGTTGATGACGCTGACGATTGGTTCGTAGAAATAGAAGAGGCGTTTTGGTTGGAATGAATGGGAAACTGTGGTAAGATCTGCCCATCATTTGCAAGGTATTGCGAGAATCTGGTATAATTTTTGGCGGCCTAAAGCTAATGAGCTTGTGTGGAACCGTATGAAAGCTGATTTGAGTCGAGCGTTTCTCGTAAACGAAACAATGGCGTTTTGTTATACGACGCTGTAAACTTTAACTCTGATAGGTCTGAGAGTTATGATGAATATGCTAGACAAAAATTATCGAAATTAAACAAGGTTCGTGTGGAATGGCCGGAGAATGTATTGTCTGAAGTGATTATACATGGGATTAGAGATATAAATGTTCGAACCAGTGTTTACAATCAAAACTGTTTAGACGTATCAAATTTAATTTCAACATTATCTACGTATGATAAGAGACGTACGTCGAATACCGATGAATCAAAGCAGCACATACAACGCGAACGTCATCATTTGAAACGTAGGTCGGATACGTCATCGGCACTACACTTAAATCAACACCGAATGAAGGTTTGTTTTGGGTGTGGTAAATCTGGCCATATAAAACGCGATTGTTCGGCGCTTGATTCAAGTGTAAACATTTCTGAGCATGTTTATAAAAAACCAAGAATTACTCTAACTTGTAAATATTGCAAAAACGAAGGACATGTTGAAGAGAATTGAAAACAATCCCACCCGTTTGGGGGGGCTGTTAAATTAAATTAAAAAAATAGAATGAAATTAAAAAGAAAGAAACTAATGAATATTAGAAGTTTAATTAAATCGACTTGTCTGTTACAAAGTTAAAATAGGAATCATCTTACATTATACATTGTGTAAAGAAAAGCCAAATCATCAGTTTCGAGAGTCGGTATTGTTTTATAAACACGTACGTATTTGATAAATTTGCCACCATTGCAGTTTTATCTAGCCCGGTCCCTCTTTGGGTCTCAATCCATTTTCTCCAGCGGTCAAGGTCGCCAGCTAACAGATTCGGATTTCCTGACTTGCTGATTGTCCTCAATCAATCCTGCAACATATACAAAAATGCAATTAAAACTGAAAATAAATAAATACCATACTATTTCATCAAAAGTAGTGAGCCAAGCATCATTCCTGTTTTGATTTACTCATATTTCCCTTGTAGGGACATTAGAGAAAATATTCAGGTTTCGGACACTGCTCCCCTACTCATCTGTGTGCCTCGGGTACTTGCATCGGACCTATAGTCATTATGCATTTTATGTCGCCTTACATGTATCGAGTGTTTAATCACCATTCATGTTTCCGAGCGTCAAACGCCATACATGTGTCGAATGTTTAAACATCATTCATGCTTACGAGCGTCATCTCCAATAAAATCGATACATACCGGGCGTCATACATGTCTCGGGCAAATAAATACCATACATGCCTGCGGATGCCCTAAGTACCCCGGGCGTCATACATGTGTCGGATAAATAAATATCATACATGCTTGCGGATGCCACAAGTACTCAACTTATTTTTTTTTTCAAAATAACCCAGGGCTTGATGTGGTCGACTGCCACCACCGTTCTATGCTCGCGCTTGCGCATCATATCCATCACGTCATATCGATCATTCAGAAATTTTTAATGGCCCCTTGAATTTGGAATAGAGTTTTTTTGCTTTGCCCTGTAGATAGGATACTAGTTACCCTAACCATAACCAAATCACCAACAGAATACGTTTTAGTTTTGGCTCTCTTTGAATTGAACCTTGCTTTTCTGTTTACTTTGACCATTATCTAAACGAGCTTTAACTTCCTTACGTTTCGAGGACAAATCAATACGATTGATTTCGTCCTGTAGTTCATTCAGTATAATGCCTTCTGAGATGGTACGTGGTTTAGTACCGAACAACAATTCTGATGGTGTCATTCCTATTGCTTGATTTACAGTGCAATTTAAACCTCGTTGGATGGCCTTCACTTGAACATCTCATGTGTCATCATCCCATCCTCCACACATCGCAGCAAGGGAACTAAGGATTGTTCGATTATAATGCTCAACCTGGCCGTTGGCTCGTGGGGTTGCAACCGCATTCAATGTATGTTTGATTCCCTATTCAAACAAAATTTCTCAAACGAGTGTGATGTAAAGGCAGTCCCTCTGTCTGTTATGACACGCACTGGTACCCCAAAAATATCTATGACATTCTTCAAGCTTTCAATTACATATCGTGCCGTAGTGTTTTTCACAGCTTCAGTAATACAAAATTTTGTAAATCCATCAACAATAACTAACATTTGAGTATTTTTTCGTTTACTAGTTACAAATGACCCCACGTGATCTAAATGCAAAGTACGAAATGGGACCGTCACTTTATCAATGGGATGAAGTTTTCCCGGTTTTCTCCCAGATGGGGCTTTGTAGTATAGACAATTTAAACAGGCGTTAACATATTTTGGCACAAAACGTCGCATTCCCGAAAAATAATAGTTTTCTTGGATTTTGCCAATGTTTTTTCTATTCCAAAGTGTCCCATGTCATCGTGACACAATTTACAAATTTGCCATCTATTAGATTTTGGTACTAACCAATTAGTTGAACAGTCTGAAAACTTTCTGTGCACTTTTCCTTCTTTAATTTTGTACAACTCAAAATATTGTTTATTGCTCGGCCTATTGTCCTTGCTCAACAAAATTTCCCGAATTAGACAAATTGCTTCATCTTGAAGTTGAGCTGCTAATAACCAATCAGCTTCTGTTATATTAATAACGCATGATATGGTTCGAGGAGGATTGCGACTAAGACAGTCTACGTGATTCATTTTAATACCGGCTCAATATTCTATTGCAAAATTGTAGTCTTGTAATTCTAGCCACTCGTGGAATATTATATCCTTTTTTTGGGCAGTGCTTCGTATTGCTGTACAATCGGTTATTAGTGTTAATCGTATTCCCACTAAATATACTCGAAAATGACGGAACGATTCAACGACTGCAAGAGTTCCAAGTAAATACGAGTGATAATTTAACTCAGTTGGTGACGTTTGTCGACTAAAATAAGCAACTGCATGTCGCTTACCAGTTTCATCTATTTGAAATAGAATTCCAGCTATCCCCACTTTGCTTCCATCTGTATGGACCTCCGTTTTCCAATTTGGATTAAAAAAATTTAAAATAGGTCTGGTGGTTAACAGGTCTTTAATTTGTTGAAATGCCCCTAATTGCTCTCGATCAAATTTCCACGGTACATTTTTTTGTAATAAACGCGTCAGCGGTTCAGCTAAGACAGTAAAATCTTTAACAAATTTTCGAAAATAACTCGCAAGACCAAGAAACTGACGTACCTATTTGTTTAACATTCGCGGGCGCCGGCATTTGCTGCACTGCTATAATTTTCTGTAGGCCAGGCCGCACCCCGTTTTCTGAAATTTCTCTTCCTAAATATTCGACTTTTGTCTGGAAAAAGGAACATTTTGACAGTTTCAAAGTCAGATTATGCTGTCGCAATATCTGTCTAATACCAGCTGTAATCTTTCCAACCCTTCTTCAAAATCTTTTCGTCAATATAAACCTGCGCAATAGTGTTTAAATAATTACTCAATACCAGACTCATTAAGCGTTGAAACACGCTGGGAGCATTTGCAAGCCCAAACGGCATACGCAAAAATTCAAAATGGCCATCTGGGGTCACAAATCCCGTTTTTGCAATAGATGACTCATCCATAGGTATTTGATAAAATCCCTGAGACATGTCAAGTGTAATAAAATATTTACGGTCACCCAAGCGATCAATTTGATCTTCAATTAGTGGTAGAGGAAATTTATCCTTTATTGTAATTTTGTTAAGAGCACGAAAGTCTACGCACATACGATGTCCACCATCCTTCTTTTTTACTAAAATGATAGGGCTCGCATACGGCGATCGTGAAGGTTGTATTATGTCATTTATTAATAACTCATTAATAGTCGCATTAACTTTTTCCCGTTCTACTACAGGCAGGCGATATGGGCGATAGACTATCGGCTTTTCAGTAGTACACTCAATTGTCATATTTGTAGTGCTTGTTTTCCCTAATTCGCTAGTCGTGAAACAAAAACGATCACGATATTTTACCAACAATTGTTTAAGTTTACTTTTCTCTGCATTTGTAATCTCACCACATGTGAAATCAGATATTCCTTGACTGTTTATGGGTCCGCTGACCTTTACACAATTTACGGGGTATTTATTACTCACATTCGGCGGCATCTCTGTATCATCGGTGATTACTAAATGTTTTGTGCTATTAATAACCAAAATAGATGGGTGAGCCAAAAAATATTGTCCAATTAATAAATAAAAAGTTATTTCATCATCATTTACTATTACTATATCAATTTGTAGACTGACACCTTCAATAGTAACCATTGTGGAACTTTTCCGCTTAATGAATCATTAAACCCGCGTAACTCTAAAGGTTTCTCTAGTATACTATATAATATCTAAATTTAATTTTTTTGCCACGCCATATTTCATTAATGTCAGTTCGCTACCCAAATCTATTTGACAATTTACACTTTGTTTATGCATTTTTGCCTTTTTACAGAATTTATTAGAATTTTTTTGACCAACACATTTAACATCTTTACTTTTATCCTTCTTGTTCTATTCTCGTAATTTAATTTTGCAGTTTTCTACCATATGTCCGGTTTTATTGCAATATTTACAATTTATACTGTTATATTTAGGACATTCAATGCGTTTATGACGCTTCCCTTTACACCAATAGCACACTATTTTATTTTGTCTATTATTTCCGCCAACAAAAGATTTAATTTTTCTTTCTTCATTTATACACCGTTCAGTGGAAGAAGTACTTGTGCACGGAAAATTTGTAACATATTCAGACAAGTCAACAAAAGTAGAACAACGTGCGGCCCTTATAGCCAATTTTATTTGCGAGTCTTTAATACCCTCAATAACACAATCAACTATCTGACTTTGAGATAAATTTAATTCGAGTTTGTTAAGTTTCGCTAGTTTGTGAGAACAATAATCATTTTAATCCTGCCCATGATTAGCCTGATACGTAGCAGCTTCATAAAATAATTTACCAAAAGTTGTTTTACTAAGGAAACATTTACTTTAACATTGTTTCCCACTGAACCCATGAACATTGTGTGGATTTCAACCCATCGTACCAAATTCGAGCTAGTCCTCTCAATTTACCCAATGCCATATACATTTTTGTCACATCATCCCAATGATACATTTTGGCACAATCATTTACTTTTTGCATAAACAATTTTCAATACTCCGAGTCAAATCTGAAGGATTAAACTCAGAAATTAAACGATCATCTTTAAAGAACGACCAATTTGTAACATTTGTCCCAGCCACTTCACGAACTGAATTATCTGAGTCATTATGGACAGAACTATGTGATTGTCTACTTACAAGTTGGCTTCTTAGTGCAGCTATCTCTGATCTAGCCTCTGTTAAAATAATTTGTAAATCTACTTCACTCTGTGGGGTACCAGGCTCCCTCTCACCTGCCGGATACAACTCGTTTTGGTCCGCCCAATCACACACGACACCCTCAGTGTTCTGCTGCTGCAATTGGCGAACTTTTGGCGGTCGTCTACTATGATTAATTGGCACAACACAGCCACAACACACACAAAAAAATAAGATAATCCCACTTCTGACTGAAAACAATCCCACCCGTCTGGGGGGGTTGTTAAATTAAATTAAAAAGAAAGAAACTAATGAATATTAGAAGTTTAATTAAATCGACTTGTTTGTTACAAAGTTAAAATAGGAATCATCTTACATTATACATTGTGTAAAGAAAAGCCAAATCATCAGTTTCGAGAGTCGGTATTGTTTTATAAACACGTACGTATTTGATAAATTTGCCACCATTGCAGTTTTATCTAGCCCGGTCCCTCTTTGGGTCTCAATCCATTTTCTCCAGCGGTCAAGGTCGCCAGCTAACAGAATTGTTGGGCAGAAAAGCGTACGGCAAAAAATGATACTGGCAAGCGCGTTAACTTCTGTCGATCTAATAGAAGCAAGCGGCTTCTTACACTGAGAAAAAAATTTAGTAGTGGCAAGTGAAAATTTAATTATAGTAGCTAAAAAGTTGCATACTATATGGGACAGGGTAAACGGGTTAATTGTGGTAGGTAAATGAAGATTTCTAAAACTGATGACTTGCCACAGGTGAACAACTTTAATTGGAAATAATTCGACTAATTTAGTGGTGATAAGTGAAGTTTATTGCTGGAGTCACTAAACTATGTTTTAGTGGCAATAAACTTTTCAGCTAGGGTAATTAAATTATTTTCCTAGATAAGTAGCAATAAGTGAGCATTGCAGCCACTATGATTAAACTGTTGACTTATCCTTATTAAGCTGTTTGCATACCACTATGAAATACTACGCCTGTCTTAATTTAAGTATTCACTTGCAAATACTAAAGTATTCTAATTAAAAATAAGAGGCAAATATACAGTTTACTTACCTTCATTGAACTAATTCACTTGTGACTAGTGAAAAACTACCTAGAATACGTAATTCAGTCACTTGGTGATGATACCATTATGCGACTTATCTTTGAAGCCCCAGCAAGGGGCAAATTGTTTTAAATGAAGGCTCGTTTACCAAAGCAGTTGTCTTGGTGAGTGAGCCTCTATTTAAAACAATTTGCTGAGACTTCAATGACATCTCACATCGTATCGTTACTGCGGCATAATATGCTGAATATGTGCAATTGGCCTAAAATCCAGCTGTTAATGCAAGATTTTACGATATCCCATATTTTAACTTTTGGGAAATGAACCAATATAGATTTTGGCTGTAAAATATTTATTTTATCATTTAACTTTGAAAAATACATGTATATTTCTTACATTCTAAATTTAAAGAAAAATTAAAAAGGTCACAGACTTTTTAATAAAAGTTGCAGATAATTTTACTTGGCGTTTAGGAAACATTACTTTGCATATTTAAAATTGAGGTTAGTAAAAAATATTTTGTCTCGAATTCGATTTGGGTCTTATTTTCCAAAGTGAAGATACGGTACACCTTAAAAACTTTTTTAAGGGATACAGGAAAAAAGAACTCAATATATATGTATAATAGATTTATTGAATAAATTAATCGGCATCATCATGGCGGCCAAAGACAGCACAGCAAATAAGTAAATGCAAGAGAAAATATAAATACAATAATAATTATCTACCTTCAAATCTGTACATAGTTTGATAAATCCCACTCATTTAATAATTTGTGAAAATCCATTTTATAGGTATATTAAATATTCAAACTAAGGCACAAAGCACACACACCATACACCCAGCGTATTACACAAACAGCTAATGGCGGGGCAGGTCGGATTTAATTGGCAAATTCATTTGCAGCAGGTAACCGTTCGCTTGTCATAAAACAAGAGTGCAGTTGTGGTAGATATATCTTCACTTACCGGAGTAAATTTTTTTCAGAAATATTAGTTTAATAACAATAGGTGACTGTTTTGCTATATCAAGCGTATTAACAACTCATTGCAAGTGAACTTCAAAATCTGGCGTACTAATCATTATTGTTAGAGATACCAGTAGCAGGCAAAAAAGTACTTGTACTAATTAAACTTTTTTCAGCAACATAGTTTAATTGGACGAGTTTTCTCAGTGTACTGTTGTGGTGAATAATATCCCCATTGATTGCTTGCCAGACACCGGCTCTGATTGTTCTTTAATTACAGAACGTGTAGTAAAACAACTGAATTGCAAAAGACAACCTGTTTGTTTGAATTTATCTGGATTTAGCAACGGCCAATGTGTTTCTACTTCTTTAATTACATTACTTTTAGAATTTGAAACGCTTAGTTGCGAAGTTGATTGTTACGTTGTCGTTGTACCAAATAATGTTATTGATGTCGATCTTATAATAGGTGACGATGTGTTTAGTAGGCCGGGCATTGTTTTTACTAGCAGCGAAACGGGAGTTTTTATTCACACTGATTGCGTCAGCAATAAGTTTGCTTCGGTGCGTACCGTTACTAAAACAGATATTTTAGCTGATGTTGTCACAAACGTTTCTGGTAGGGATCGGGAGCATCTTCTTGAACTTTTGCGCCAATTCAAAGATATTATAAGCAGAGGTTATTGTGTGTCTACAGTAAATACTGGTAGCCTTGAAATTAGATTGATAAACGATTCTATTGTCCGTTATCAACCATATCGCCTTTCATTATGCGAACGCAAAAAGGTGAGATCCATTGTAGAAGAACTTTTAAGTAACGGTATTATTTGAGAAAGTCAGTCACATTTCGCTAGTCCTGTATTGTTAGTAAAAAAGAAAAACGGTTCTGACCGAATGTGTGTTGACTTCAGGGCGCTTAATAGAATAACTGTCAAGGATCGATATCCCTTGCCCCTAATTGATGATCAGATAGACCGTTTGGGCAATGGAAAACTGTTTACCTGTCTCGATATGGCCTCTGGATTTTTACAAATTCCTATTCATGAAAATTTAAAAGAGAAAACAGCCTTTGTTACACCAGACGGACAATATGAATATCTACGAATGCCGTTCGGGCTTGTCAATGCACCTTCAGTCTTTCAACGTGCTATCAATAAAGCCCTTCGTCCTCTAATTGATAAAGGTATAGCCCTGGTGTATTTAGATGATGTTTTAATTCCTTCCGTGTCTGTTGAAGAAGGTCTAGAACATCTTCACAAAGTACTTATGGCTTTGAAAACTGCTGGGTTCTCTTTAAATATTGACAAATGTACCTTTCTCATGAATAGTGTCGAATATCTCAGTCGTGAGATCTCTTCGGAGGGTATCCGTCCTGATAAATCCAAAGTAGAAGCTCTTCTTAAGTCACCTATTCCTAAAAATGTACGTGAGGTCCGACAGTTCATGGGACTTGCTACATATTTTCGTAAATTCATTCCTAATTTTTCTTCTAAAATGGCTTGTATAACTAAACTAACTAAAATCGGGGTACGTTGGGAAAGGGCCTTTGAACAAGAAACTGCGAGGCAGTATATCATGTCTACTCTTACTGATAGACCCGTCTTATCTATTTTTAACCCTGACCTTCCCACTGAGCTCCATACGGATGCCAGTGCCCTGGGGTATGGCGCTATACTGTTTCAGACGAAAGATAATAAGAGGGGTGTTATAGGTTACTTTAGCAAACGTACTTGTAATGCAGAGTCTCGTTATCATTCATACGAGCTCGAGACCTTGGCCATAGTGAAGGCCTTGAAATTTTTTCGCGTATATCTGCTAGGCATTTACTTCATTCTTGTAACTGATTGCCACGCAATTAAAGCCACCGAGAAAGAAAGATCTTGTCCCTAGGGTAGCATGTTGGCAGGTATATATGCAGGATTTTACATTTGACATTCAATATCGAAAGGAATCCTTAATTTCACATGTCGACTATTTGAGTCGTAATCACTGCGCAGTAAATGTAATTACAAGTCGTGACCCGTAGATAGCTGTACCACAGCACAACAATGCCAAGGTTGCAGAATTAATTAAGAAATTTAATGATGGCTCTCTAGATCGAAAAAAATATGCTTTATCATCTAGATTATTTTGATGGCTTACCGATAAAACAGTGGTATGTTCCTAAGGGAAGTCGATTGGGTCTGCTTCGTATCTTTCACGATGAACAGTGTCATATCAGTTATGATAAAACAGTTGCCAGTATCCAGTATCACAAAATATTTTTGGTTTTGTTACGGACCTCTAGCGTATGCGACCCACCATACGCTTTAGCGTTTTGTGGGCCGCATTATAACAACTGCTACACGTCCGAAACACATTTCGCTATTCTCCACGGGAGGGCGACACGTGAACAGCAGAGAGCGAAATACAGAAGGGAACGATTTTTGTTGGCTTGGCGTGATTGGGGGTAATTAGTTGTTATTCTGTGAACCTTGATTTTATCCAAGGCATCCGCGTGGATTTTAGAATAATCAACTCAAGAAAATTTCCTCAATCTGTTGTTGTTCAGTTTAGCGGAATATTTTGTGTTTGTGAGTAAATTTTATCTGCGGAAGCAGGATATTAAATTACACAAGGCTTTCCTTTGGAAATACAGTGTCAACTTAAAAGGCGGACTCGACCCCATTTATCCGACTGTGGCTTCCAGGAGTTTTGGTGGATTGTTCCCTCATCAGTGAGGTAAATTATGTTTCATTTGTAGGTTATGTCAGAATTACTCACATTAAGCACGCTTCACGTGCATTTCTGACTGTGAATTAAATCGTGATATCTTTAGGGTTCCACGGACGGGGCTTCTACACACGTCAGTGAGAGTTCCACGGACGGGGCATCCACCCACAGTGGAAGGTTCCAGGGCTGGTGAGGCTACGATCAACCCCATCCTTGGGTCCATTTCTTGTGTCCCGAAGGCATCTCTGTAGGGCTTCAGTTCTTCCACGTCCGGACTCGGTATCGTACCACCCTAAATAAGTGTTGTGTTATTTGTTTTCTTACCGGGGACCACCTTCAGTGGTTCCGCTGGACATCAATTCATACTTTTGGCATTTTAACCTGTACATATTTAAATATTTTATGCACATATATACATATATTTAAGGAGGTTCTTTAAATCAAACCTTTGTGGCAGAATTTATGACAATTCATGATCATATTGTAAACCGATGTGTAGCTACACGAGGCATTTTATGAATGTGTTGTAACTGATTAATCGTGAAATATTGGCCACAACTGTGAACATCGCCAGGTTATATGCTAGAGAACCAATTTTGTAAATTGCTTAATATAGTGCATTTCATTTTTAAAGAAAGTGTCATTATTTCGTCTGCGACCACTACATATGGAAAAACTCAGTGATTTGTTAAGTAAGTAAACTAATAATTTATCATAGTTTGTGTAAGCTTGGGCTTAACGCCCTGAGATAGTCTGAGCTAGAGAAATTTTATCGTAGGCACGTACATCACTTTCCGGGTCAAGTTTGCCTACGATATCTGCTACACCACAGTAGCCCAAGTGATTTCGTTACGTAATATCTGATAATCATTAAGATCCAACGTATCTATTTGTTTATGTACGTGAAACCCGTAGCAGTGGCGCCCAACGTGGGGCCCGAACCCACGACCCTGAGATTAAAAGTCTCATGCTCTCATGAGATCGAGTTACTCCCAGATACCAAACCTATCAAACAGAGATACTATCCTGTTTCGCCTGCCAGACAAAAACTGATTGATGATGAAATTAAGAAAATGCTGGAGTTAAATATCATCGAACCGTGTAAAAGTCCTTGGTCTTCCCCAATATGTTTAGTGCAGAAAAAGGATCAAACTCTGCGTTTTTGTGTAGATTACCGGCGCCTTAACGCTGTTACTAAAAAGGATGCCTATCCTCTGCCGCTGATTTCCTCCATATTAGATCAGTTGAGGGATGGCAAATATTTAAGTTCATTAGATATTAAGAGTGCATATTGGCAAGTTTTTATTGCTGAATCTTCCAAAGACTATACCGCTTTCACTGTCCCTAATGGCCTGTATAGGTTTCGTGTTATGCCTTTTGGGCTGTCAAATGCGCCTGCGACTTGGCAGCGTCTTATTGATACCGTGCTTGGAGCTGATTTGCAGCCTTCGGTTTTGGTTTATTTGGATGACATTGTGGTAGTGTCGAAGGATTTCGAATCTCACCTAGAAACGTTGCAGAAGGTTTTTGATCGCTTGCATTCTGCTGGGCTGATAGTTAGTTTTGACAAGTGTCAATTTTGCCGTCCTGAGCTTAAGTACTTGGGATATGTTGTTGATAAGTACGGTTTACGCCCTGACCCAGCGAAAGTAGAGTCGATTTTGAGTGTACCTTCTCCGAAAAATGTTAGGGAAATTCGTAGATTTATAGGCACAGCATCTTGGTATCGAAGGTTTGTACCGCAGTTTTCTACAATAGTGGCTACTTTGTCGAACCTCACAAAGAAGAATGTTAGTTGGTGTTGGTCGCCTGAGTGCGAGAAATCTTTTAAACTTCTTAAGGAGTGTTTGGTTACTGCACCTATTTTGACCTGCCCTGATTTTGAGCGTACCTTTTATGTGCAGACAGATTCGTCGGCATTCGGTGTCGGTGCCGTGCTCACGCAGCAATTTGATGATGGCGAAAAGGTAATTTGCTATTTGTCCCATTCTTTGACTAGCCAGGAGCGCAAATATAGCTCGGTCGAAAGAGAATGCATTGGCGTAATTTGGGCAGTGGAGAAGCTACGTCATTATCTTGAAGGCTTCCACTTCAAAATCATAACAGATTGTCATTCTTTGCTATGGTTGCAGCAGCTAAAAGATCCCCAAGGTCGATTGGCCAGATGGGCACTTCGTCTGCAACCTTATGATTTTGAACTGATTCATCGCAAGGGCTCTGAACATACCGTCCCTGATTTTCTGTCTCGTTCAGTACCAGTAACGGTGGAATCCGTCGAAGTATTCTCGGTCACGGACCATGCCGATTCTCCCACCGATAAATGGTATTTGAGAATGCTGGAGCGAGTCGAACGGTCTCCTATGCGTTATCCCTTATGGCGTATACAGAATGGCCAGTTGTACAAGTATGTAGGGCTGGCGTTATCCCGAGTTAGCAGATCCTGCCGACACTTGGAGACTGGTTTTGCCTAAAGAGAAACGCCTGGATGTAATTAGGTCGTTGCATTGTGATGCGAGTTGTGGACACGCAGGGGTCCATAAGACTGTGGCTAGAGTGGGAAATAGGTATTATTGGCCGAAATTAAAGGCCGATGTGGCTAAGTTCGTTAGGCAATGTGAGATTTGCATAAGTACTAAACCCGAACAGAAGTCACTTAGGGGAAATTTGTTGAGTAAGACACCTACCGTTGGAAAACCTTGGCAATTAGTTAGTGCCGATCTGATGGGTCCATTACCCAGGACGGCCAAGGGTTATCAGTTTATTCTTGTCATGTGTGACAATTTTAGTAAGTTTGCCATGGTGTTTCCGTTGAGGTCAGCTACCGCTAATAGCATATCGCAGGTCATTGAGGATAATGTAATTCTCTTATTTGGCGCTCCGAAGACTATAGTGGTAGACAATGGTCGTCAGTTTCAGAGTAACCGTCTCCAAAATCTTGCGAAAACCTACAACATTGAAATAGCGTACACTGCAAATTACCACCCTCAATGCAACCTGACTGAAAGGGTAAATCGTGTTGTTAAGACTATGTTATCTGCGTATGTAAAGGATAATCACAGGGCTTGGGATCAATTTTTGCCGAAAATAGGTTTCGCCATTAGATCGTCCAAACATGAGGTTACAGGCCTAACGCCTAATTTTGTCAATTTTGGTAGTGAAATTTCGTTAGATGGCAACAGTGATAAGTACGTACCTTCTGAGTCTGAGTATCCAGTAGTAAACCCTGAAAACCGTAAGCTTGCCTTCGCTAAGATTTATAAGGATGTTCAGAGTAGAATATTAAAGGCCCATAAATCCAGTAAGAAACATTATAACCTAAGACGCCGACCCGATAAGTTCGTTTTGAAGCAAAAGGTCTGGAGACGTTCTGACGCCCAGTCTGATGCTTCTAAATACTTCACGGCAAAGTTAGCACCTAAATTTGTGGGTCCCTTCACGATTAGAAAAATTCTCTCACCATGGACTTATGAGCTTGAAGGTTCTGACGGTAAACGTTCGGTGTGGCCCATAAAAGATCTGAAAGCACACCCTCCCGATGACAACTAGTTGTGGGCTGTTAGTTCCGTTGACGTACTTAGGCATCCGAATAGGCAATGACGAATTCGTTTTTTTTTATGTTGGTCTTAGTAACATGGTTTTAGGTCACTTCTGTCGTTAATTTGGTAGTAACATTTGTTTTTCTGGTTCATTGGTCTTGCTCAGGTGGCTGAAACCCACTGAGTAAGTTTTCACCTCCTTCCGCCTCACGGGAGGAAGTGTCTTTGTTGGATCTCTGTGATGGGGGATGCACGAATACCATCACCGTGGTTATACCTGCGAGGGGTAAAAGTCCCCAAAAATGGTTTTGTGTGGCGCTTGCGTCTTAAGGGACTCCGTCTCGTTGGGGGCGCTCACATTGCTGGCAGCTGCCTTTAAAGGTATCCGTCTGGAGAGGCTCGAGCTTGGGAGGTGCTGCTTGGAGGTAGCCTGGTCTAGGCCTGGTTATCATTACCAGGGTAGGCACTACTGGGCTTCAGACTAACCTCGTTGTCTAGCAAGGGTGGTCGTCGTGGTGTGACGGGGAACACTCCCGTACCTCATTGTTTTGCTGGTGGAGTAGCCTTGGGGCGAGCTACTTCCTAGCTGTTAAGTCCTTATGCGTTCCTTTGTTCTTTTTTTCCCTTCTCTTTTTTTCTCTATGTATTTTTTTTTATTTGTGTTGTTATGCCTGATGGTAACTTGGGAGACGAGTTAGCCATCCCCGTGCATTTAAGTCTCCTTATTTTTGACATTATTTTTGTTGTTATGCCTGATGATAACTTGGGAGACGAGTTAGTCATCCTCGAGCATTTAAGTCTCCTTATTTTCATTGTTATGCCTGATGGTAACTTGGGAGGCGGGTTAGCCATCCCTGTGCATATTAAGTCTCCCCACCAATTATCCATCCTCTGGTGAGAAGCTAGTAAGAAAAAAAAAATCTCCGATTTTTTTTTCCTGCGAGTAAAGGGGGAGTTGTTACGGACCTCTAGCGTATGCGACCCACCATACGCTTTAGCGTTTTGTGGGCCGCATTATAACAACTGCTACACGTCCGAAACACATTTCGCTATTCTCCACGGGAGAGCGACACGTGAACAGCAGAGAGCGAAATACAGAAGGGAACGATTTTTGTTGGCTTGGCGTGATTGGGGGTAATTAGTTGTTATTCTGTGAACCTTGATTTTATCCAAGGCATCCGCGTGGATTTTAGAATAATCAACTCAAGAAAATTTCCTCAATCTGTTGTTGTTCCGTTTAGCGGAATATTTTGTGTTTGTGAGTAAATTTTATCTGCGGAAGCAGGATATTAAATTACACAAGGCTTTCCTTTGGAAATACAGTGTCAACTTAAAAGGCGGACTCGACCCCATTTATCCGACTGTGGCTTCCAGGAGTTTTGGTGGATTGTTCCCTCATCAGTGAGGTAAATTATGTTTCATTTGTAGGTTATGTCAGAATTACTCACATTAAGCACGCTTCACGTGCATTTCTGACTGTGAATTAAATTGTGATATCTTTAGGGTTCCACGGACGGGGCTTCTACACACGTCAGTGAGAGTTCCACGGACGGGGCATCCACCCACAGTGGAACGTTCCAGGGCTGGTGAGGCTACGATGAACCCCATCCTTGGGTCCATTTCTTGTGTCCCGAAGGCATCTCTGTAGGGCTTCAGTTCTTCCACGTCCGGACTCGGTATCGTACCACCCTAAATAAGTGTTGTGTTATTTGTTTTCTTACCGGGGACCACCTTCAGTGGTTCCGCTGGACATCAATTCATACTTTTGGCATTTTAACCTGTACATATTTAAATATTTTATGCACATATTTACATATATTTAAGGAGGTTCTTTAAATCAAACTTTTGTGGCAGAATTTATGACAATTCATGATCATATTGTAAACCGATGTGTAGCTACACGAGGCATTTTATGAATGTGTTGTAACTGATTAATCGTGAAATATTGGCCACAACTGTGAACATCGCCAGGTTATATGCTAGAGAACCAATTTTGTAAATTGCTTAATATAGTGCATTTCATTTTTAAAGAAAGTGTCATTATTTCGTCTGCGACCACTACATATGGAAAAACTCAGTGATTTGTTAAGTAAGTAAACTAATAATTTATCATAGTTTGTGTAAGCTTGGGCTTAACGCCCTGAGATAGTCTGAGCTAGAGAAATTTTATCGTAGGCACGTACATCACTTTCCGGGTCAAGTTTGCCTACGATATCTGCTACGCCACAGTAGCCCAAGTGATTTCGTTACGTAATATCTGATAATCATTAAGATCCAACGTATCTATCTGTTTATGTACGTGAAACCCGTAGCAGTTTCCAGGTTTAAGAAAATTTGTGCGTAAATATTTGCAACATTGCGTTGGTTGCTTGACACTAAAAAGATCATATGTTGCACCTAGAGGAATGCTACATCCCATACCAAAAGTACTAACGTAAATTATTTGGGTCCTTTACCAATCACAAAGGATCAAAAACAATATATTTTGACTATAGTTGACGCTTATTCAAAATTTACTCTGCTGTACCCATTGGTCAGTACGTCAGGTGCCGAATTTCGTCAAAATTTTAAAAATTTTATATCATTGTTTGGTACCCCAACGCGCCTCATTGCTGATTCGGGACCTGCCTTTGTAGATGTAATAACTGAGCAAATGTTGAGGACGTGGCAGATCGAACTACATATTATTATAACGCCATATGTACATAGTGCAAACGGGCAGGTGGAACGATATATACGTACAATTACCAATATGTTACGTGTTGAAACAAAAATTGAGTCAGAATGGACGAAGCGACTGTGAAAAATTCAGTTGGTGCGGAATTCCACTCTACAACGAACCACAAAAGCGTCACCATTACAATTACTTCTTGATTGTGACGGTACTGTCCCAGTAGTTCGCACCCTGCTGAATGCTATGGCCATTGATAACATTCCAACGTCCCATAGACCATTACTGAGGAAAAAGGTAAAAGAAGTTGCTGATGCAGGCATTAAGTCCAACTATGAAATTCAAAAAAGGTATTTTAATAAAAATAGAAAACATAGCAGTATAGCATTTAACTATAAAATAAAAGAGAAGATATGAGATAAATAGACAATAATTGTGTTTATTTAATCTATTTATCAAATATAAAATATATAATGTCAGTTGTGATTCAAAAGTTATAATCATTAATTATTTTATTTTTTTTGCTTCCTGGCAACCATCTCCAACTCCATTTTTTTAAGATGGCTATGGTGGGGTATTAGTGCGTGCTAACTAATACGCCACATATACTCCCCTTCCAAAAAATAAATAAACAACCAATCAATCAATATCAAACCGTACCCGTTTAGTTGGCAATCGCGCGGGCCAGTCCGAATCGTCGGTCAATAAATAGGCCGGATTAACTGTCAATACTAGGAGAACTCAATCCAGATGCTGAAGGTGGTGCAGATAAACCTGCATCATAGCAAGGCGGCCACGGCGGTCCTTGCTAAAGTTATGCAGGGGTGTGATGTGGCGCTGATCCAGGAACCTTGGATTCACAAGGGACAGGTAAGTGGCTTGAAGGGAGTTGGCGGTGATCTTATTTGTTGTAGAACCGCTGCAATTCCCAGAGCGTGCATATTAGTTAAAAATAACTGTAAAATAATGTCACTAATTGATTTCTGTTCTAGGGATCTAGCGGCAGTCAAAATCAGGGCTTCGTGTGGGGGTGTGCCGAGAGAGTTTATACTGGCCTCTGCGTACCTTCCATATGATGACCCTGAGCCACCACCAACCAGAGCCGTGGAGGAACTGGTGAGGAGCTGTAGAGGAAGAGGATCTCAGGTCATCATCGGGTGCGATGCAAACGCGCATCACACGATCTGGGGAAGTACGAACACCAATATCAGAGGTGAGTCAATTTTTGAATTTATTATGGAATATAATTTAGACATAGCAAATGTAGGTAATACTCCGACCTTTGTAACTACACAAAGGCAAGAAGTGATAGATATAACAATAGGTACAACGTATGCGTGTAACCTAGTTAGCGACTGGCATGTGTCTGAGGAGGAGAGTTGTTCAGACCACAGACACATACGATTTAATATAACGGGTATGGACCGTGTGACTGAAACATATCGTAACCCACGTAGGACGGACTGGGAAGGTTACAAAGTAGACCTTGCCCAGGAACTTACCAGGGTTATGAACATTGTTAAAAATGAGAAGGATGTGGAGTTAGTTGCGGAACAAATACAGAACGCAATAATCTCCGCATATGAGAACAACTGCCCTCTAATGGTAAGGAAATCCACTAGGAACGTGCCCTGGTGGAACAATGACCTTGCCACAAGGAGGAAGGAAGTGAGAAAGAAATTTAATATTGCAAAAAGATCAGCAAATTGGGATGATTACAGGTCCTCTTTGACTGAGTACAACCGAACATTGAGGAAGGCCAAGAGAGACGCCTGGAGGAAACATTGTGAGAGCATCGAGTGTATCTCGGAATGTGCCAGACTCCAGAGAATTCTTTCAAAGGACAATCGGTGCGTAGTTAACTCTCTCTTAACTGAGAGAGGGAAATATACTGAAACAGGTAAAGAAACAATGGAGGAATTACTCCTCGTGCACTTTCCTGGCTCCACAATAATTGAAAAATCACCAGAGGAATGGCTAGGAACGGAACTGGAGACAACTGGTAACAGAGTCACCAGGGTGGACTGGGCAGTGTCTAAAAAGGTGATTGATCAATCGAAAATCAGATGGGCAATAAACTCGTTTGAACCGTACAAATCTCCGGGATATGACGGAATTTGGCCAATAATGCTTCAGCAAGGGTTAGACTTGCTAGCATCAAAGCTATGTATGCTCTATAGAGCCAGCCTTGCGCTGGGCTGTATACCAAAAATTTGGAAACCAGTTAAGGTGGTATTCATACCAAAGGCGGGGAGAAACTCCCACACTCACGCCAAGTCCTTAAGACCTATAAGTCTTATGTCATTCCAACTTAAGACGATGGAAAAAATGCTTGACAGACATATCAGGGATGATGTATTGGTTAGAAGCCCACTACATCAAAACCAATATGCATACAGAGCAGGCATGTCCACGGAAACGGCACTTCACCATTTAATTAGAAGGGTGGAAAAGACGTTGGAACATAAGGAGGTGGCACTGGGTGCCTTTCTCGACATAGAGGGGGCATTTGACAACACCTCCTTTAACTCCATCATCAGAACTGCAAGAGAGCGTGGCGTTGAGGACACCTGCTGCAGGTGGGTTGGCTGCATGCTCAAGGGCAGGATGGTATTTACTACCATGATGGGTGAAACTTTAGGTGCCTCAGTTGCAGGGGGTTGCCCGCAGGGGGGTGTGCTATCTCCCTTGCTATGGAACCTGGTAGTTGACGACCTATTAGTGTTACTTACCAATGAGGGGTTTGAAGCTCAGGGGTATGCTGACGATATGGTCATCATATCAAGAGGAAAGTTTAACAACATAGTTAGGGACCGTTTACAAAGGGCCCTGAATATGGTTAAGAAATGGACCGACGAAGAGGGGCTGAGAATAAGTCCCTCAAAGACTAATATCGTTCCATTTACTAGAAGGAGAAACCTGGAGGGATTGGGTCCTCTGGTTCTTCAAGGTACAATACTGAGGATGTCGGGGGAGGTAAAGTATCTTGGAGTTATCATAGACTCTAAACTTACCTGGAACCAACATTTAGATAGGGTAACACATAAATCGGTGGCCATATTGGCCACATGTCGACGATTATATGGCAAAACATGGGGGCTCAAGCCTGGTATGGTGCATTGGCTCTATACCAGTGTAATAAGACCCTCCATTACATATGCTGCCTTAGTTTGGTGGCCTAAAGCCACTCAAATAACTGCAACCAACAAGCTAAGCCGGGTACAGAGACTGGCTTGCTTGGGAATCACGGGTGCCATGAAAAGCACCCCCACAGCAGCCATGGAGACCCTATTGGACCTCCCCCCACTCAGCGTAGTGATTCAGGGAGAGGCAAGAATGGGGGCATACAGGGTGCAAAACTCACGTGATGTGGCTCTCCACACAGGGGAGTCAGGACATATGAGGATAATCAACATTGTAGTAGATCCTCTATTGTGCATGAGGTCAGACTACATGGTCCCAAAAATCACATTTAACAAGCCCTTCAGTATCTCTATCGGAGAGAGAGGGGATTGGTCAACAGGAGCTCCTGAGTTACTACGCAAAGGCCTGGCCTGGTATACTGACGGGTCCAGGATGGAATCAGGAGCTGGAGCAGGAATACATGGAGTGAAACCGAGGGCAAGTATAAGCCTTTCTCTTGGACTTCACGCTACTGTATTTCAAACTGAAATTCTGGCTATACTTGAGTGTATACGTGAGAATGTTAAACGACGATATGTGAACCAGCAGATCTGTATTGCATCTGACAGTCAGGCGGCACTAAAGGCATTAGCCTCTAACAAAGTGTCCTCCAGACTGGTATGGGACTGCCATAAAGAGCTCGAAGTTCTGTGTGAGCAGAACAGAGTTAAACTACTCTGGGTGCCGGGACACACCAGAATAGATGGCAACGAAAAAGCTGATGAACTTGCTAGACAAGGAGCAGCTAACAAATTCTATGGCCCAGAACCCGTGCTGGGCATTACCAAATGCTCAGCTAGAGGGGTAATTAAAGACTGGGTCAGGAATAAACACAATGATTACTGGAGGAACATACCAGGTAATCGACATGGGAAAACACTTATTGAAGGACCATGCCCAAAACAAACTGCAGAACTGCTCTCAAAGAACAGGCTACAGTTGAGAATTTTAACAGGCCTCTTGACGGGACATTTTCCCGTTAAGAAGTACCTGCATAGAATTGGCAAGTTCGATGGCGACCTTGACTGCAGATTATGTGGCAAGGTACCAGAGACAGTAGACCATATCATATATGAATGCGAGGCACTGGCCCGCAGAAGATATAATATTTACGGGCAAACACAAACAGACCCGCAAAGCGTTAAAACTCGCCCATTCGTAGACCTGTATCACCTTGTCAGTGGCACAGGAGTATTAAAATGGGCAGTGTAAATCGGAACAGGGAGTGCACAATAAGCCCAAGAGGCTGCAGTGCCCTCGGAGTGTTACAGACGACCCTGTGGGGAGGGGTTTTAGTCATTAAGAGTCTGACACTGACCCAACTTAGGTTGGGAGCCCATGAGGGTTTCCCCTCCTCGTCAAAAAAAAAAAAAAAAAACTGTCAATACTGACAGTCGTCGCTATTCCCCATTTAAGGATGGTGATGATTTTATCGGAACGTGAAACCACATCGTAAGGTCCTTCAAACAAAGGTGAGAAAGCAGGTTTAAGACGTGCTTCTCTAAGAAAAACAAAATTACAAGTGTAAACATCAGGACTTACGAATGATTTTTGAGAGACATGGCGTTTGGGATTTGTAAAATTTAACTTGTCAAACATGTCATGTAATTTATTAATAAAATAAGGAACTCCCATATCAACATGTGATTTACCAAAAAATTCTCCAGGGAAACGTAACGTTTGACCGAACACAAGTTCAGCGGATGAACAATGTAAGTCAGTTTTAGGCATAGCCCTCAAACCCAATAAAATTATAGGGAGTTCTGCGACCCAATTAATCGAATTAGCCCTCGCTAGTAAGGTAGTTTTTAACGTCCTATGGAAACGTTCCACTAAGCCGTTACTTTGCGGATGATACGAGGTCGTGTGAATCCGATGGAACCCCAAAAATTCCTGAAATAGTTCTGCTTCAAATTGCACGCCTTGGTCAGTAGTGACATGTATAGGAACGCCAAAACGACATATGTAATTTTGAAATAGCGTTTTGGCTACTGTCTCAGCAGTGCAATCAAAAATTGGGTAAGCTTCAGGCCAGCGCGTGAAACGCTCAACCACTGTAAGAATGTAAGAATAACCTTCTGAAAAAGGTAATGGTCCTACAAGATCAATGTGGATGTGTTCGAAGCGGCCCTTAGGTATATCGAAATTACTTATTGGAGTTTTTGTATGCCAATTTATATTTGAAGTCTGACAAGTCTTTGTCCATAATGTGCAATTGGAACTCATTTTTGGCCAGAAATATGCATCGGTAATTAGCTTTTTTGTAGCTCGAATACCTGCGTCAATCAAATTATGAAATATATTAAAAATAATACGGCGTAATGTTTTAGGCATGTAAGGGCGGCATCTAGAATGAGAGATGTCACACCAAATAAGATCTTTAGTAGAACCAATATTGACTTGTTTTAAAAAGAAATTCATTTTGTTATTATTACATTCCTGTGATTGCAATAAAGAGGTAAGTTCTGAATCAGTCGTTTGTGCGTATTTTAATATAGATAGATAGATAGATATTTATTAGTTCTCGAAAAAAATACCCTTACGGTGTAGAACATGTCTAACATTTACAAATATAAAGCATACTAGTGTATAAAACGTAATAAATGTATAAAACATAATAAATGTATAAAACATAATAAATATTACATATACAACAACTACATTAAAGTTACAGTTGTAATAAAATGCAATATGCCTAATTGGCGCAGAAATGAGGATCACTATAAAATTCTCCAATGCTGTAGTAGGCCTTCTTTATTAAGAGTTTATACAGCATTGTTTTTAACTTTTCTACTGGATGATTTCTGATTGGAATTGGTAATTTATTATAGATCTTTATTATGGAAAATTTCACATTTTTTTGCAAGTAAGTATATTTCATTCTGTCACTAATCAAATCAGACTTATTTCTGGTGTTGTGGCTGTGCTGCCTATCACAGTTCTCAAGAAGGCAGGGACCTTCTTCATAAATGTAAATGCATGGTAGGGTTATCTATTTTGTTATTTCTAAAGTATATTTTACAGGATTCGTGATTTTGTAATTTATAGATATTTCTTATACACCTCTTTTGTAATGTAATGATACGTAACATATCTGGAGAATTAGCCCAGCAGATGATTCCATTATTCCATATCTTATTCTGGATTGTATATAAGAGTGGTAAGCAATTAAGGCTGATTTGGCATTAATCATGTTTGAAATCACTTTCAGTGCATAACAGTATCGTGCTAGGCAACTGGCAAGCGTTTCAATATGGCATCGCCAATCTAAGCGAGAATTAATGTGAATCCCCAAGAATTTCACACTGTTTACAGTAGTGATCTGTTTATTCCCATTAGAAACTATCAACTCATTAATAATAAATAAATATGTTCTTTATTGGAAAAATCCAAAAGGCTATCGACCGAAGTCCTTCTGCCCATGTTAATACATTATTTACATAGATTTTATGATTAATTATTAGATAAGTACCATTTGTGACTTATGTATATGATTATAGTTATATATATATAAAAAAATATGTATATCTATGGCTTATGTTGTTTTCTAAACCAGTTGCTGCATCTTCTCAATTAAGGTGTGTTCAGGTGTCTTGAATTTAGGTCTAATATTACGGTTTCGTGTTGTGCAGTATTCTTCAATTTTTTGGAAGTTGTGTTGTGCATTGGCGAATTTTGTTTGTAGCTTAGCGAGACGTTGATGGATTGGTTCTATTTTTGTTTTTTGGTATAATACGGTGTTCGATATATTATGTAGGGGATTACATGGATGGCGTAATTTGGTAATACTCCTGAGGGCCGTCCTTTCTGCCACTTCCAAATTCTTTTTTGCTTGTGGTCCACTGTTAAGGTAGAGTATGTGTCCATATTCCAATATGGGTCTACAGATACTTTTGTAAATCTTTGCTGATGTTGTTGTGGTTATATCATTATTTTTATAAGTTAAAGCTCGGAAGTATTTGGCTCTTGTATTTATCTTTTTCTTTATGAGGGCAGTGTGTTGATTAAAATTAAGCTTGTGGTCTATTTGAATTCCGAGGTAAATAGCTGAAGTTTTAGGAGCTATTATTTGATTAGCAATCGTTACTGTGGGTGACCTTGGTTTGGGAATATGATTGAAAATAATGAGTTGAGATTTCACAGGGTTAGGTTTAAGTCTCCATATATTGAACCAGTTTTCTGTGTCTGCTATCAGTTGTTGTAATTGTTGGATTGTGTTGCGGAGGTTGGAATTGTGAGATATTAAGGCGGTGTCATTGTGAACGATCCATGTTTTAATGGATGTCTGAAGGACGTATTTTCTGCTCGAAAAACTTAGAAAAATTAAAAAAAAATAGGAAAAAGAAAAAATTAATTTTCTTTTTCCTCAACCTTTTCTTAATTCTAAATAATAAATATTACGTTCACAAAATTTTTAGGGTTCAACACGACTGTTTCAGACGGAGAATAATGGAAAAATCATACTTACTGTTGTTTATGCTTAACTGCTGCTCTGATGGTATCAATTGGACGACGTCGTAACACTATAAATCTAACACTGTCTGTATTACACTCTCTTAAAATTAAACCTGAAAAGGAATTTTGTTAGAAAACACAACTAAAAGACAATATAAAGTTCAAAATATATATATTAAATCTTTAAAAAATCATGTTTTTACAACAACTTTTTCAAGAGAAAATGTTAACAAACAATGGTCTGACCCGAGTACAACACATGTTGAGGAACAGGACGATTCATACGGTACCAACTACCATCCAATATGCGGTTTTATAAGCTAACGATGCACAAAAAGATTCAAGAAAAGTTTCATGTAACTGAAATTTTGGTCGGCTTTTGCTTGCCTGTCTTATAAACGTATTTATTAATTCACATTAATTTTGGTCGCTCCTCGGAGCTTAAAATTGCTTGAAGCGTCTCTACTTCGATTGTATTTTACAATAACAACTGTTTACGTTCAGGCAAGGCAGATCCCATGCACGTGTGAGTACATGGTAATAATACTTTTTTGACTTCGAATCACCGAGGAACTGGTTTAGGGCAAACCCCGTCAAAACACATCATTTCCCCGTCAAATCCGACTGCTAGGAAATGATGGGGGTCCCATGTCGCTAAGGGCTATTTTCGCTATAACTTCCGATATACTTTGAATAGTCGTTGGACTAACTTGTCCTCATATTCAATACCTCGTAAGAGTTGCAGCGCTTGACAACGTGGATTCATAAAAGGGCTTTTAATCTTGGAAATTTTGAAGTTCAAGTCTAATTTTAGTATACTTTCTAAAATTAGGTGGTCGGGGCGACATTACGTTCCTGTGCAGCGACATTTGCTACACTTTCTAAATTAATTTGGCATAAAAAATGCTCCGAAGAGCAAAAATATGTTTACAAGAATTAAAAACCTCTTCCACGGCGTTTTTACGTGAAGCACGCTTTTCTTACGAAGTATTTCCTAAGTCGGATTTTGTTACAACGTCGAAAAGTATATCGGGGTTATAGCGTTCTTTAACACCCCCCTCCTTTCCGTGAATCCTTTTGTGCAACGTTTGGTAAAATTGGTTTTTGAAAAGAAAATGGATCATTGGATGGAGTCTCCCATGTGTTGTATTCGGTTATATTTCAGACCGGCCTATCTGAACATAACATAGATGCAAATCTAAAATGGTAATAAGTTTGAACATATATCGATGCATAGCATTCGATTGAATAATTGAACATTGTATATGAAAAAGGCATAAAAAAAAGAAAAAGAAAAAATCGAAAATCCTCAGATTTTCGATGACGCAACACAAACACTTTCGACGCACTTATCTTTCTTAGTGTTCTTCCACTAATGCGGGCTTGCGTCTGCTCCTCCTCGTGTCTATGCCTCGTCGATCACCTTCGGTGTCGAACTGCCATCTGGAACAGCTTAGGTGGTCCTCGGACTGCTTGGCTCCAGCTATACAATGGCTCTGCTCATTTATATGAAACAATATAAAACAAAATTTTAGTAAATTGTATTGTTCATTGTGTCCTTGCTTTATCCCGTCTGGGCATAAAGAGGAATCTGCGACCGATAACATATCGTCGTCTTTGAGAATAGGAACACTGAATTTTGTAGACTTATATTGATTGAAATGTTTTCCGTGTAGTTAAAATTCTCTTCTTGGGAAAAATCTGCGACCGATATCACATCGTCGTCTTTGGGAATATGAACACTGAATTTTGCAGACTTATGCTGATTGAAATGGTTTTTATTAAAATCTCTTCTTGGGAGAAATCTGCGACAGAATCTGCATCCGTCGGATCGTTGCATCTGCCCATCCAGCAGACGTGGCGGCATCTCGCCCTTGAGTTGCTAGACTCATCTGAATCGCGCTCTTGCGTCAGAGTCGTCGTCTTTCCATGCCGTGCCAATGGAACATTTGTTTGGACCCTTTGGGTCGGACTCTGCTTACAGATGTATGTTTATTAACATATGAGGACTTTGAAAAAATTATAAAAAATACCAACTCTGCCGGACACGGTCAGAGTTGCTGCAGTGAATTTGGAAGATTTGTACGGTCGATACAATATCCTCAATAAAAATGACTTGAAAAAAATGCATAAAAAATACCAACTCTTGCCTGACACGACAAGAAGTTGGTATGGAAATTTTGAGATCAAATAAACCTAGCACTAAGTTAAAACTTAGCCTAGGTTGAAAAATATTATAAAAATACGATGGAATCTCCAGAACTTGATTCTGAATCAGAAGGGGAAGCATCTCGTGGCGGTGCATGGATTTGTACAACCGTTTGCTTCGGCGGTGGAGGTTCTGTGGAATCGTCTGAGAACGGGGAATCATTTCCATCGAGTGATGTTCCGCCTGGACTAGCATTTTCTTCATCGGAAGATTCGATTTCCAAGTTGTGCTCCTCTGGCGGGACTGGTCTCAAATCAAAGTAAAACAACTTGCATGATTTTTAGAACAGTACAGTCTAACATTGCTCTTATGTCCGATATTCTTTTATCTCCAACTACAAGCGTCAAATATGCCAATGATTCCAAAATGCTTGGATTGAGAATTGATTGTAACCTGAAATGGTCTAACCATATTCATGATATGTGTGGTAAACTGTCTAATACCTGCTATGCCCTGGCAATAACATCTAAACAATGCAGTGAATCAATTGTAAGACAACTATACTTTGCATCTTTTCATTCTTGTACTAAGTATGGTATTATGCATTGGGGTTCATCATCTGAGGCTCATAGAATCTTCCTTTTGCAAAAACGTGCTATACGCATAATAGCTAATCTTGGGTACAATGTGTCTTGTAGGGAAGCCTTTAAGAGATTGAATATTCCTACTTTAAGTGCTGTATATATATATGAAATATCGTGTTTTGTTTACAAAAATAAGGCTAAATTCGATGAAATAAGAACAGATCATCAATATAACACTAGAAAAAAAAATCTCCTCCTACCCGAAGAACATAGAACGACTTTGTATCAAAAAGGTCTTTTTTTTATGGGTTGTAAATTTTTTAACAGCTTACCAGAAAATGTTAGATCAATGACAACTATTTTTAAATTTAAAAGGGCTTTAAAATCTTTATTGTTGGATATAAACTGCTATACTGTTGACGAATTTGTATCTTCTATGTAATCTCTACTGTTTCTAGTATATTTTATTACACGTGAGTGATATGTTATATTTTACTTAACTTATTTATTTGTTTCTATTTACATGTATTTTTTGTGTTAAGTGTCACAATGTTATTTGTAAGTTCTCTTAAATGTATCTCCTGTTTTAATTTTTTTTAATGTCATCAATATATCTAAAGAAGCACATTGTGTTTCCTTCTGTAGCAGATTTATTATATCATACATGATCTTGGGCAAACCCAAGTAAAATTGTGGATTATCTTTAATTTTGTTTAATTCGACACTACATATTTTTTGCTTTGAAACCCCACTTTCACTTGTGTCTTCTTCAGTTGTAGATGGTTGATATGTAGATCCAGTTACTGAAGAAAAACTTGATGTCCCGTTTGTTGAATATTCAGATACAAGGCTTTGGCGACGTGTTTTCAGTTTGGAAACTATTTTATCTTTAACATTTACATTGACGGAGGACATTTCTAATTTGCACTGAATGGCCATACTTTTTGTATTTGGTGCAAACTGTACACCACAGTCTAGCTTTCTAGTAACAGGTTCCACACGAAACATCCCAGATGGTGATGGAATTTCTATATTTGCACTAGACTTTGGCTCATGTTCACTTTCAAACAAATTTCGAACATGAGACGATTTCAATTTTTTATATGGAGTTTTCGAAATTTCCTGCAGGTTCTTTACTTTCCTCTTCTTTTCGGACGAGGACATCTGAGAAGTAAGGTTAACCGATAATAAAATATGTGGCACAACATCTTTTTTTAGAAATATCCTTTTACCCATTAGTTTATACTGTATCCAATTTTCACAGTCTATTTCCAGCTAAAAAGTACATTTTTTTAAAATAAATTAAATATAAATTTCAAACATGCTTACATTGAAATGATCCTCACAAACATAAAATCTAGATTTAGGAGGGCAATAAACCGTCTTTGCTGTTAATGACTCTATTGCTGAACACCACTTTTGTCGTCTCTCATCATCTGGCACAGTCATAAATATTTTGCTTCTTGTTTTTGTTGTATTATTTCCACATGTAGGAACTAAGCAACATTTATAAACCATGATCTAGAACAATGTTATTTATTTCATTCCTACAAATATTTTATATACTTAAGTAATAAATAGCTACTAACCTCTCCTTATTTTTACTAGGCCCACTTGAAAATAACAAGACACAGTGTCTATTGTATATTTAAATATGAATGATCAATAGATCAATTACAAAAATAACTAAATATTACTTATAGTTTTTTACAGTCAACACAATTAAATCACAAAATAACGTTTCTCTGATAACATAACCACAAAATCAACTTCAAATCACAGCCTTTCAAATCCATAGACCATAACAAATTAGGGTAAACTAGGGTATTTCGTGCACACATACCTAGAACTAGAAGTAATAATCTCTGGATTATCATTGGCTGAAAGTAATTTTAATGTTGATTCAACAAGTCAGAATTGATCTGGTTATTACCGATGCTACCGTCTATGCACTTGAAAAGGCTTGGAAGAAGAACCGGGTGAAAGACTACTGCGCCATCTAATAGATAAAGGTAGAACTTATCCTAAGTACGTCATACCTCCCACCACTACCCCACTCTAATACTATTTTATTTAATTAGTAAAAAATAAACAATCTTTAAGAAAAAACAAGAAATACGTCATCATTTTTTTATTGTCTATTTTCCATTTCCACCTTTATTAAAATACCGGCACCTTCCCCCGCGATGCCCCCGTGATTAATCGCGATTGCCACCTCGCGCCTTAACCCACGCGGCTATCGGCCAGATTGTTAGGTAAATATTAAGTAAAGTAAGTCAAAATACGTTGTAATTATTATACAGTTTCTGAAATAAATAAAAATATTATTATTATTTACATGTACTCTTGTCGTTACATTTCCCTTTTGCACGAGATATACTTCGTCTGAAAATTTCTTCAAGATTCTGGTTGGGCCTGACCAAGACGGCGTGAAGGTATGTACCTTACTTTTTCTCTTACCCATGACTCTGTCTCCTACTTTGAATACGACTGGAGTGACGGCCTCTTTCGGCGCATATTTTTGCTTATAATTTTGCTGAGCCTCACGGGCTTCCTTGACTCGCTCGTATCGTGGAAGCGTTTGTTGCTTGGCTCTTTCTTGCCTCCAGGCATACAAATCCCATTCGCCTCTCTCGGCTGGTTCATATCCTAACACTATCATGCTAGGTGTTTGATTTGTAGCGGCGTTCCTACGATTTCTTAAGATGTATGTCATTTGATGCACGTAGCGATCCCAAGTGTCGTTTGGCTTTTTAAATAATAGGGTGTTTAAAATTTTCTTACACTCCTGAACCCGTCGTTCCACGGGATTGGACTGTTGATGATATGCCGGAATTAAGTATCGTTCGATACCGTTTCTTTCACAAAACGTGATGTACCATTCGGAATTGAAATGACCTCCATTCTCTGAAATTATGACTCGAGGGACTCCGAATCTTGCTACTATCTCTTCATCAATAAATTTGGCTATCGTTCTGCCATCGACCTGAATGTATGCCTTTGCCTCTATCCATTTACTGAATACGTCTTCGACGATAATCATGTATCTATTTTCGGCGTCTTTAGTCCTCTGCAGCGGGCCAATTACGTCGGTTTCAAATGCATTCTGTGGTGCATGACTTCTAAGTGGAGCATTGGGTTGGGCTTGTCTTGCCTTTACAGACTGGCATATCAGACAGTCATTTATATATCTGCCTACGATCCTGGCCATATTATTAAAATAGTAGCGTTTTGCTATTTTTCTAAGAGTCTCTTCTCTTCCTGGATGACATGCTTCATCTCGGTCATGATAATGGTAAATCAATTCCTTAATTTTTCTCTTTGGAACTATCAATTTAAAATTTTGATTGCAGTCTTTCAAAAGTACATCGTCTTGGACGTGAAAATTTTTCATAAAAATAAGATCCGCATCGGAACGTTGTTCCTGTTGAAATAGATCATTCCAACGGCGGATCTTGTCTTGGATATCCCTCGAACTCGATTGAGCCTGTACGATATCTTCATATATTTCTGAATGTGTTAAAACAGAAATACGTTCTGGACACTTGTAATTTGGTAGGAACATTCTTTTCTCTTCATCGTCTGTCTCGACATATTTATTTTGTGGGTTACGACTGAGAAAATCTGCTAATAAATTCTCCTTTCCTGGACAGTGTTCAATTTTGAATGCATATTCTTGCAATAATAATGACCATCGTGTGAATTTGGTTTTGTCGTCCTTATGCTTGTTCAACCAAAGTAACGCCCTGTTGTCCGTCTTCACCAAGAACGGTTTGTCTGCTAAGTACATCTTGTACTTTTTAATATAGTTCACCACCGCCAAGCATTCCAGCTCGTTAATGTGGTAACGTCTCTCTGCTGGAGATAACGTGTTACTTGCATACGAAATGATATATTTTTCGCCGTTGTCGCCTAATTGGTATAATACGGCCGAAAGACCTTGTAGGGATGCATCTGTTTGTAAAATGAACTGACGTGAAAAATCCGGCCGATGGAGTTCCAGCGGTCCGGATAATAAATCTTTTAATTTTCTAAAAGCTTCATCGCATACATGGTTCCAGTGAAAACGATTTTCCTTCGAAAGAAGTTTCGTTAGCGGCTTCGTGATCATCGCCACATTTGGTAGGTATTCTCTTACCCAGTTACAAAGTCCTAGGAAACTTTGGAGCTGCTTTTTGGTGGCTGGAACAGGATAATTTTGAATTTGTAATACATGTTTTTCTAATGGTCGAGAAGTATCAGTTCTAATTGTGTGGCCTAAATATTGGATTTCATTCGTCGCTATTACACACTTTTCCGGTGACACTTTTAGATTGTGCAGACGTAGTCTTTCAAAGACTAACCTCAGGTGGGACATATGCTCCTTCACGTTTACGCTGTAAACGATTATATCATCTAAGTACACTTTACAGAAATGGTGCAGGTAACCCGTCAAAACGTCCTTTGCCATGAATTTCTGAAAGGTACAGGGAGCTGTCTTGAGGCCGAAAGGCATGACATTGAATCTGTAAGCTGCCCCATCGGGAGTGGTAAAAGTTGAGAAATCTTTTGATGCTTCATCGAGCGGTATTTGCCAATATCCACTCTTTAGGTCCAACACAGTAAAAATTTTCGAATTTCCTAAATCTTTAATACTTTCATGTATTTTTGGTAAGACGGAAGCCTCGTCTTCAGTCATTTCATTCAAATGGCGATAGTCGATGCAAAAACGTGGTTTCTTGTCTAAACGTTTTATTATCACGGGTGGTGAACTATATTGGGCAGTGCTAGGTTCAATGACGCCAGCTTTCAACATCTCTTCGATTTGGTCGTACATAATTTTCTTCGTACTCGGAGACATCGGATATGGTCTGATATTAAATGGTTTTGTATCTTTTACTATAATTTTGTGTTTAACAGTCACTGTGGTTGCTTGAGTCGGTTCCGCAGTGAACAGATCGACAAATTCTTCAAACAGCGGCCGTAGAAATTTGTCTTTAATAACAAGCTCTTCAGGAAGTTCTGCCTGCTGTCTCTCCCTCTGAGAAGCTTGATTCCAGAAGACGGTAATACGCTCTTCCGTGCCGGCATATAGGCATTTTCGGCCATAATCATATGCGACATTATTCATGTATAAGAATGGTGATCCTAATAGATAGATAGATAGATATTTATCTCGAAAAAAATACCCTTACGGTGTAGAACATGTCTAACATTTACAAATATAAAGCATAATAGTGTATAAAACGTAATAAATGTATAAAATGTATAAAACATAATAAATATTACATATACAACAACTACATTAAAGTTACAGTTATAATAATAAAATGCAATATGCCTAATTGGCGCAGAAATGAGGATCACTATAAAATTCTCCAATGCTGTAGTAGGCCTTCTTTATTAAGATGTTATACAGTATTGTTTTTAACTTTTCTACTGGATGATTTCTGATAGGAATTGGTAATTTATTATAGATCTTTATTATGGAAAATTTCACATTTTTTTGCAAGTAAGTATATTTCATTCTGTCACTAATCAAGTCAGACTTATTTCTGGTGTTGTGGCTGTGCTGCCTATCACAGTTCTCAAGAAGGTCCCTGTTATTACAGATAAATATCACAGATTCATAAATGTAAATGCATGGTAGGGTAAGTATTTTGTTATTTCTAAAGTATATTTTACAGGATTCGCGATTTTGTAATTTATAGATATTTCTTTATACACCTCTTTTGTAATGTAAAGATACGTAACATATCTGGAGAATTAGCCCAGAAGATGATTCCATATCTTATTCTGGATTGTATATAAGAGTGGTAAGCAATTAGGGCTGATTTGGCATTAATCATGTTTGAAATCACTTTCAGTGCATAACAGTATCGTGCTAAGCAGATGGCAAGCGTTTCAATATGGCATCGCCAATCTAAGCGAGAATTAATGTGAATCCCCAAGAATTTCACACTGTTTACAGTAGTGATCTGTTTATTCCCATTAGAAACTATTAACTCATTATTTTTCAGACCGTAATCAAATTTTATTAATTGGGTTTTATTTGTGTTAAGTAAAAGATTATTTGCAGCAAACCAACTTTCTAGTGTTTCAAGTGTAGAAAAAATATTTTGATCGAGATTTATTGTTGATTGGTCATTAAAAATTAAAGAAGTGTCATCGGCAAATTGAATCACATCCTCATTAATAGCGCAAGAGAGATTGTTGGTGTAGATAAGGTAAAGGAGGGGGCCCAGTACAGAACCTTGAGGAACACCCCTTTTAACAGTGATGCTCTCTGATCTTATGAGTACTCCATCCTTATCACGTTCAACCACTCTCTGTACCCTATTTCGAAGATACGACTCCATAAATTGCAGCGATACCCCTCTTACCCCATAACATTCCAGTTTGTTTAGTAATATTGAATAATCAACACTGTCAAATGCTTTAGATAAATCTAAACACATTAGAAATGTAGTTTGACACTTATTTTGTGAGTCAATAATTTTACACAGAGCTTGATATATAGCGGTGATTGTTGATTTATTTTTCCTAAACCTAATATTATTGTTTCGTTCAAATTTTCGATTACTTGAAAATCAATTTCAAAAGAAGTGCCTGAAATTTTTACTTTTAATTTTGTCGTGCCAAGAGAGTCCACCATTCGATCTCCGCACGCCATAGCAAAGGATCGACGTGTCGTGAGATTTTTAAAATTATCCAACATCCTCGGATGGATAACGTTTCGTGTCGAGCCTGAATCAATCAGAGCGTCGACCGCATGTTCATTAATTTGAACTTTTATACGAGGCAAAGGGAACGCTTCGCTCATATAGTTATAGTTTATAGATTCCCGTGTCTTATGCATGGGAGCGTCGTAGTGGTCATGAGTATTCGAAATGTTTAATGGACATTGCTGCCGCCTTGGTTCGGCCATTGTGCCTGGGATCTTGCAGATTGACCCTGGCCTGGGTCTCTGGCCCCTTGAAAGTTTCCCGGTCTCCTGTTGAGATGAGGGTTATTCGGACACTGACTATGGAAGTGCCACTGCACTGTGTCTGTGCAATATCGGCATGGGGTAGCCGGTCGGTCGGGTACTCGGAATTTCCCCGATCCGCCATTAAAATTGTTTTGCCTGCGGTCAGGATTCGCTGATCCGCCTGAAGAATTAGGCATAAAAAAAGGACGACCAGGTGCTCTACCTGGACCGTCCTGACGAGAGACATCCTCTCGGAAATGCACCCTCGGTGCTGTCGGAGTTGGGCTTCCATTGCTCCTTATACTTGAATTTTGTTGAGTAATACGTCCCGGCTCTTGATAGTAAGACGCGCGGGACAGACGTTGATCGATAAGCTGGATTAGCGACGTCTGTTCGTCAGCTGAATCCCGCTCGACGTTAGTAGCCGCTGCTATTAACATCTCTATAGATGAAATTAGGTTGCTTCTCAAGCGTGACCTAATTTCTGGACGCAGTTGGTCCATGATGATCCGAGCTCTGATGGCTTCGGATTTGAAGGGATCAATATGATCGAAAAGGCAGGTCTTCCTTGTGATAAACACTGCCGTGTCGTCTAAAGACGTTTGCTTGGTGGCATACAGTTGAGCAATAGCTCGTGACTGTATGTCGGGAGAATTAAATCTCGTAAGGAATCTTTCCTTGAATAAGGCATACGAAGTTGTCAACGTCCTAAACTGTTCCGACCATCGTTGAGCTTCGCCCTTGAGTTGGCCAGTTACGTTATGGAGGCGATCATAGTCGTGGCTTATGCGAGCTCTGTCGAAATATTCCTCCATAATTTTCAGAAAAGCTTCTGGATTTTCATGATCAAGCCCATGGAACGTCATGTTCGGACATCTTTGTCTCTCATGGGGCGTACAGGTCGACACGTTCTGTATCGCCTGCACGAAGCCCTCTGCCATTTTCAGAAACATACTTTCCATCGAATTAACAGTTTGTGGCTGTGAAGCAGATAAATTTGGATTATTTCCCTCCGGAAACAGTCGCTGTGGTTCTATCCCTCTAGAACCGTCGTCGACGAGCGGCGCGGTGGCTCGCTCGTAAAATTCTCTTGGGGTCGACTCCTCGGAGTCTTCCGCCATGAAGGAGAAAGGATTAGTTGGGTTTGGGGACGGCATGGTCCCTGCTCGGGTGCCATGTGAACGATCCATGTTTTAATGGATGTCTGAAGGACGTATTTTCTGCTCGAAAAACTTAGAAAAATTTTCTTTTTCCTCAACCTTTTCTTAATTCTAAATAATAAATATTACGTTCACAAAATTTATTAGCCCAGCAGATGATTCCATTATTCCATATCTTATTCTGGATTGTATATAAGAGTGGTAAGCAATTAAGGCTGATTTGGCATTAATCATGTTTGAAATCACTTTCAGTGCATAACAGTATCGTGCTAGGCAACTGGCAAGCGTTTCAATATGGCATCGCCAATCTAAGCGAGAATTAATGTGAATCCCCAAGAATTTCACACTGTTTACAGTAGTGATCTGTTTATTCCCATTAGAAACTATCAACTCATTAATAATAAATAAATATGTTCTTTATTGGAAAAATCCAAAAGGCTATCGACCGAAGTCCTTCTGCCCATGTTAATACATTATTTACATAGATTTTATGATTAATTATTAGATAAGTACCATTTGTGACTTATGTATATGATTATAGTTATATATATATATATATATAAAAATATGTATATCTATGGCTTATGTTGTTTTCTAAACCAGTTGCTGCATCTTCTCAATTAAGGTGTGTTCAGGTGTCTTGAATTTAGGTCTAATATTACGGTTTCGTGTTGTGCAGTATTCTTCAATTTTTTGGAAGTTGTGTTGTGCATTGGCGAATTTTGTTTGTAGCTTAGCGAGACGTTGATGGATTGGTTCTATTTTTGTTTTTTGGTATAATACGGTGTTCGATATATTATGTAGGGGATTACATGGATGGCGTAATTTGGTAATACTCCTGAGGGCCGTCCTTTCTGCCACTTCCAAATTCTTTTTTGCTTGTGGTCCACTGTTAAGGTAGAGTATGTGTCCATATTCCAATATGGGTCTACAGATACTTTTGTAAATCTTTGCTGATGTTGTGGTTATACCATTATTTTTATAAGTTAAAGCTCGGAAGTATTTGGCTCTTGTATTTATCTTTTTCTTTATGAGGGCAGTGTGTTGATTAAAATTAAGCTTGTGGTCTATTTGAATTCCGAGGTAAATAGCTGAAGTTTTAGGAGCTATTATTTGATTAGCAATCGTTACTGTGGGTGACCTTGGTTTGGGAATATGATTGAAAATAATGAGTTGAGATTTCACAGGGTTAGGTTTAAGTCTCCATATATTGAACCAGTTTTCTGTGTCTGCTATCAGTTGTTGTAATTGTTGGATTGTGTTGCGGAGGTTGGAATTGTGAGATATTAAGGCGGTGTCATTGTGAACGATCCATGTTTTAATGGATGTCTGAAGGACGTATTTTCTGCTCGAAAAACTTAGAAAAATTAAAAAAAAATAGGAAAAAGAAAAAATTAATTTTCTTTTTCCTCAACCTTTTCTTAATTCTAAATAATAAATATTACGTTCACAAAATTTTTAGGGTTCAACACGACTGTTTCAGACGGAGAATAATGGAAAAATCATACTTACTGTCGTTTATGCTTAACTGCTGCTCTGATGGTATCAATTGGACGACGTCGTAACATTATAAATCTAACACTGTCTGTATTACACTCTCTTAAAATTAAACCTGAAAAGGAATTTTGTTAGAAAACACAACTAAAAGACAATATAAAGTTCAAAATATATATATTAAATCTTTAAAAAATCATGTTTTTACAACAACTTTTTCAAGAGAAAATGTTAACAAACAATGGTCTGACCCGAGTACAACACATGTTGAGGAACGGGACGATTCATACGGTACCAACTACCATCCAATATGCGGTTTTATAAGCTAACGATGCACAAAAAGATTCAAGAAAAGTTTCATGTAACTGAAATTTTGGTCGGCTTTTGCTTGCCTGTCTTATAAACGTATTTATTAATTCACATTAATTTTGGTTGCTCCTCGGAGCTTAAACTTGCTTGAAGCGTCTCTACTTCGATTGTATTTTACAATAACAACTTTTTACGTTCAGGCAAGGCAGATCCCATGCACGTGTGAGTACATGGTAATAATACTTTTTTGACTCCGAATCACTCAGGAACCGGTTTAGGGCAAACCCCGTCAAAACACATCATTTCCCCGTCAAATCAGACTGCTAGGAAATGATGGGGGTCCCATGTCGCTAAGGGCTATTTTCGCTATAACTTCCGATATACTTTGAATAGTCTTTGGACTAACTTGTCCTCATATTCAATACCTCGTAAGAGTTGCAGTGCTTGACAACGTGGATTCGTAAAAGGGTTTTTAATCTTGGAAATTTTGAAGTTCAAGTCTAATTTTAGTATACTTTCTAAAATTAGGTGGTCGGGGCGACATTACGTCCCTGTGCAGCGACATTTGCTACACTTTCTAAATTAACGCTCCTTGAAGAGTTAACGAAAATTTGGCATAAAAAATGCTCCGAAGAGCAAAAATATGTTTACAAGAATTAAAAACCTCTTCCACGGCGTTTTTACGTGAAGCACGCTTTTCTTACGAAGTATTTCCTAAGTCGGATTTTGTTACAACGTCGAAAAGTATATCGGGGTTATAGCGTTCTTTAACATCATCAGCGAATTGTAGCATGTAGGTACTCTTATTAAAATATCTTGGGTCCAGATGACTGTAACTATCATGGCAATAAATATTGTATAAAATAGGAGAGAGCGGTGATCCTTGTGGGACCCCCTGTTCTGGTACGAAATGTTCGGAATAACTGTTATTTATTTTAATTTGCAATTGTCGCAGATCTAGAAAGCTTATTATTAAATGCATTATATAGTCAGGGCATTCTAAAATTTTTAGTTTGTATATTAGTCCCATATGCCATACACTGTCAAAAGCTTTGTTGATATCTAAAAATATAGCTGCTGATTTATCTCCTTCCAGTTTAGCCCTTTGTACATTTGATGCAAGTATTGCTAGTGGGTGGAGCGTGGAAGACTTTGGGGTAAAGCCAAATTGGTAACCTGGTATTTTGTGTTTGACATGTTCTTCTAGTAGAGTTTTTATGATTTTTTCGAATATTTTCCCCAGTGCAGGTAATAGTGTGATGGGTCGATAGTTGGGAGCTTTAGAGTGATCTGTGTTGGGCTTAGGGATAGTTATTATCACTCCTTTTTTCCATTCGTTAGGAAAGTACATGTTCTGGATACAGAAGTTGTATATTTTAATAATATGTTGGTGGATATCATAATTCAATTGTTTTAGAATGTTGTATGAAACATTATCAATGCCTGGAGCTGTGTTTCTTGCTTTCGATAATAGTTCAAAATAGATTTCTTCATTTATAATCGGGTGTTCGTTATTAGGAATGATGTTACGGTAATTTTGGAACCAGTTGTTCACGGCATTATAATTTTCTTCGTTGAAATTTGGACTCTGTTCTTCGGAGTAAGCTTTTTTAAAATGCTCTGCAAATACCTCAGCTTTGTCTAAATCTTCAGAGAAATAATTTCCATTTTCTTCTACAGTAGGTATGTCGTTTTTCTTTTTATACCTTGATAGCTTCTTTACTTCATGATAAAAATTTCTACCTTGTTTTTGATTGATGTTGGCACATGTATCTAACCACTTTTGCGTTCTGTATTGTTGTATCATTCTATGAATGTTTTTATTATAATCATTTATGGATGTCTTTATTAGTCGTTCTGGGTTATTTCTATATTCCCTGTACATTCTTCTTTTTGTTTTGATTAATTTTATTATATACGGGGGTAGTTCTTGAGAGTAAAATTTATTATTTGATATGGGTGAATTTGTCATGATGGAATTGGAGAGCTTCTCATTAAATTTTTTTATAGCGTCTTGTGTTACTGCTTGTTCTTTTATTTCGTTAAGATATGTTGACATTTCTTGGTTAACTTTAACTACATCGCATTTATTCAAATTGTGTTTGATATTTACATTGTTTACTGTAGGTTCTTGCAAATTGAAGTTGATTTCTACAGCTAAGTGATCCGAGCCAATATCTGGTATGAGTTCTACTTTCTGGAAGTTGTTGGTTAAATTTTTTGTATGTAGAATAATGTCTGGCGTCGAGTCAATATTATTCGGCATTAGGAATGTGGGCGGTGTCTCAAACTGTGAAAAGTTGGAGTTATTTAGAAAAATTTTTATTTGTTTTTTCTTTGCTCTATTGACGTTGAAGTCTCCTATTATGATTGCATATTTGTATTGTGCAGCTTTGGTGAATATATTCTCTTCTATTCTGGAATTAGGATGAACGTAAACTAGGAAAATATGTAATTTTTCATCTTGGAATGGTATTGACATGTGTGTAGTTTCGTTAAGAGGGTTATTTAACCTTGGGGAATTTTCCTTGCGCGTTGATAGATTGGGGTGGCTCTGAATTATGCTTCCTCCTCTTGCATAGTTGGTGATTGAATTTTTCTTCAGTTCTATAGTTCTCCAGTTACGGTATTGTATATTGGTTTCTTGTTTGTGCTTGGTTTCCACTAATAGAATGCAGTCTATATTGTTATTTTCCACATAATTATATAGTAAGTGTTTTTTTGTCTGATAGCTGTTTATATTGTTGTATAATATCCTAATTTGAGAGTTGAATTTGTCTATTGTTAGCTCCTTGTATTGGTTCAGTTGGGGAGTCGGAGTTGGGTAAATCCAAGTTAAACATTAATATGTAAATTCTATTAGCCGAGAAAGCAACTGTTGTGTCAATATTGTATAGTTGAATGAATCGTTTTTTGAGCTTCTTAATAAGTTCCTCCCGATTGATGTTTTTCGGTTTGTTCAGTTTTGTGACATAGGTGTTGATAATTAGGTCATGAATTGTGATAGTTGAGTGTATCTTAGTATTTTTTTTAGTTTCGGGTTTTATATCTTCACTTCTCAAGTTTAAAGGTTTTATTGTTGTGTTAGGGATACCCTCTATGGGTTTCATGGGTCTATTCGGACATTTATAGGACCAAGCTCTATGATCTTCAGATCCACAAGACATACATTTGGGTGGCAGTATTGAGGTACAATTACTTGAGTGATGGTTTCCCAAGCACTTGTCACACTTATTGGGAGTTGTACAATTTTCCGTAGTGTGTCCAAATAGGGTACATTTGCGACACGGTTGGGGTGTTGGTAGTGGTGGGTTGCTGGGGAATATTGCATAGTGCCTATTTTTATAAAACAGTCCATTATTTAATAATGTTTGGGATGTGGCAGAGCATCCTGTTATAATTCTTAACAGCATCGTTTCCTTATTTGTAGCGCGGGATGTTATTCTTTTACAGTAACGATGTGTAAGCTTCTGCTGGTTTAGGTATTCGCTAACCTCTGTATCTTTAATAATAATAATAATAATTTATTTTCCATAAAGACAATATTACATTGTATAGGAGTAGTCAATATGAGTTACAAACTAGATAAAAAAGAATTCAGATACAGAATAAAAACATTCAGTCAACAGAAATGACTTTAAATTACATTTAAAATGAAATAAATTCTTAGCTGTTTTGCACTCAACAGGTAAGTGATTAAATAACTTAGGGCCTAGGTAATTTGGAGAATTACTTGTTACATTTAGTCTAGCATGTGGTATGCGGAAGTCCTCTTTGTTTCGAGTATTTACACCATGAACATTTTTATTAATAATAAATTCTGCTTTCAAGATGGCTGACAGTAAGATATCTGTTGTTTTCAGTACGTGGAAAATATTTAAACTCGTTAGTTCTGTAATAACTTTATTTTCAGTTTTTATTTTATTGTTACACAAGACCGAAGCACATTCAATCAAGCTTACTTCTGCAGAACTACTTTTTACTTAAACTAGTAATTGCCAACCTTATTTTTTAGGTTAGTACTGCCAACTTAAAACTTCCCTTGTACAACCAAAAACTTTAAACACATACCCTGCTGTTGACTTTCTGTCCACACAGTCACCTGCCCAGTCCGAGTCTACATACCCCATAACATAATTTTCAATATCTGAAATTCTAAACACTAAACTTAAATTTATAGTGCCTTGTACATATCTCAAAACTCTTTTGAGAGCTTGCCACAGCTCCTGACTAGCGCATGTTTGATACCTACTTAATATACTAATTGATATACACAAATCAGGTCGCGAACATAACATAGCATACATTAATGAACCAATTAACATACGACATTTATTTTCTACTTCTGGACTTTCAGACTTATCTTTTTTTAATATATTATGCTTAAAATTTACGTCCATAGGAGTAGAACTTGGTTTACAGTTATGCATATTAAATTTTATTAAAATATTCCTTAGGTATGCTGTTTGGTTTATCGAGATTTGACCTTTTGACACATCTTGTGTAATTACCATACCTAAAAAATATCTTATGTGACCTAAGTCTTTCATTTTAAAATTTTGGTTTAAAATTTGTTTCATATTCTGTACTTCTGTTTCACTTGTACCTGCTAACAACACATCATCAACGTACAGTAAAATATAAAGTTTATAATCATCATTAAGTTTTATATATAAACAATATTCAGATTCTGATCTTTTAAATTTTAGAGATAACATGAGTTTATTAAATTTGTCGTTCCAATTCTTTGGGGAACTTTTCAAACCATACAAAGATTTCTTTAGTTTGTATACAGTACCTTCTTTTTCGTTAAAACCTTTTGGTAATGAAATAAATACATCTTCTTGGATGTCACCATTTAAGAACGCACTGCATACATCTAACTGATATATAGGTATTCTTAATTTGTTACGCAATGCTAAGAAAATTCTAACTGATGATAATTTAGCCACAGGGCTGTAAATGTCTAACAAAAACGCACCTGTTTGTTGAAAACCCCTAGCTACCAATCTAGCCTTATAGGTTATATCACCATTGACTTCACTTCTTTTTCATCTAAATACCCACTTACACTCAATAACTTTCACTTCACTTTTCTCTTCTGCTCTTGTCCATGTTTGGTTTTCTTGTAGCGCCCTTATTTCAGCTTGTATAGCTTCCTTCCACTTCTCCGACTCGTTGCTTGAAACAGCATCATCAAAAGTTTTCGGCTCCTCGGTTCCATCATACGTTACAAAAGCTGTTTCATAATCGTCAAACCTGGTTGGTTGTTTTATGACTCGTCTTAGATTGTATCGGGGAATATTTTCTTCTTCTTCTTCACTTAAATCAACGCTCTGAAACTCAACGTCTGAATTATCATTTTCCATTACGTCTTCATTTTGATTCTCTATTTCATTTTCAGTTCTTGCCTCATTTTCATTTTCTGGTTCAACGTTTTCTATATCGACCGATCCTCCTTTACTATTGTCTCCAATTTCAGTTTCCGTTTTAATTTCTACTTTATTTTCAGGTTCTTCTGTTCTTAATTTTAGAAAAATAACGTCCTTTTTACACTCAATTTTATTGTTATCAGGGAAAAAAAATTCTATATCCTTTTACATTTTCATCGTATCCCACAAATATCCCCTGTTTGTTTTTAGGATCCCATTTTAAACGTATTTCCTTGGGTTTATATACTGAAACTCGGTTTCCAAAAATTTGAAAGTCATTAAAATTTACCTTTTTGTTATGCCACAACTCATAAGGCGATTTGTTTTTCACTGAACTTGTCCCAGTTCTATTTAATATATATGCAGAGGTATTTACTGCTTCAGCCCACATATTTTTATCCATCCCATGAATCATTGATCGAGCTGCTTCTACTAGTGTTCGGATTTCACGCTCGGCCCTCCCGTTTTGTTGAGGAGTATATGTTACAGACCTTTGGTGGACGATCCCATGTCGTTTTAAAAGGGTATTCACTTCATGATTTACAAACTCAAGACCATTATCTGATCTAAATATTTTTATCTTACTGTCCGTCTCTCTCTCAGCTTGTAAAATAAATTCTTCTATTTTCGTTTTCACCTGTTTTTGTTTTCAAAAAATAAACCTTCCTGAATGACGAAAAGTCGTCCTTTATAACCAGAAAATATCGAGCTCCACCCAATGAGGGTACTTCCATAGGTCCGCATACATCTGCATGTACAAGTTGCAGTAATTTATTTGCTCGTGACTCGCTTAGCGGATATGTCATTCTGTGTTGTTTACCTGCTAGACACTTCTCACACACAAAGTTCTGAGTATCGTCAATATATTGTATTCTGTTATTGCTTAGCACATCTTTTATTTGTTTTAAGTTCTGGTGAGCTAGTTTACTGTGCCAAATGCTTAATTTTGTAACTTTTTCAAGTAAATAACCAACTGGAAAGTCATCTTTGCACTCAGTGTCATTTTGTTCAAGTTTTGACAGTTCTGATACACTACAAATGCTGCGTTCCGAATCTCTAGAGTACGATTTATTTATTGGAGTAAACACCATTTTGTATAATTTGTTTTGTCTTACTGCAAGTGCTCGAGTAGTCCCATTTTTATCAACAAATTCACAAGTTTTGTAATTTGAAACCATCAAGTAACCTTTATCAAGGGCACATCCTACCGAAAACAGATGAAATTTTAAATTGGGAACATATAACACATTCGATAGGACTGTTTTAATAAGACTTTGTCCATCATACGCATTTAAAATTACAATCCCTACTCCTTTGACATCTAACACCGTGCCATCACCAATTTTTACTTTTAAGTCACAGTTCTTTTCAGTGAGGGTTTCGAACAGATTTTTGTCCCAACACGTGTTCACTTGCCCCTGAGTCTAAACACCAATCACTTGAGGACAAGTTAGCTAATGATCCGACAAAGGCATTTACCGTAGGTGATTCATCTCTTTTATCCTTATCTTCCTTGTTTTTTCTGAACCAACACTGGGCAACTACGTGTCCTCCTTTTTTACAAAAACTACACTTTTTTATTTCTATATTTGACTTCTCTTTCCTTTTAAAACAGTTTTTTTGCAAGATGCCCCATTTTATGGCAATTATAGCATTTCTTACCACCCCCTTTGGCATAGGTTTGTTCTTTTTCTCTTTTACTGCTACCGGCAAGCGCTGTAGCCTCTTCTGTGGACTTAAACCTTTCTTCTTCAATTAAAAGTCTTGATGTTAGCTCTTCTAGAGTCTGTTTCTCTGTAGGTACCGACTCCCATGCGGATCTAAAGTGTTTGTACCTCTCTGGCAAAGCCATGAGTATTCTAGTCATTACCATTTTCTCCGATATTTCTTCGCCTGCTTGCTTCAGTTTATTTTTTATTTCTTCAATCTGAGAAACGTACATTGATATTGAGTCATCGATAAATTCTAACGAGAAAAATGTTGAAGCAAATGTACACTCACAGCTGACTCTTTATCGTAAATTGATTTTAATTTAGACCACATGCCCTTAGATGTACTACATGAAAGTATATGGGTCAATGACCCCTGTTCCATCCTGGTAACAAGAAGCTCTTGTGCTTTAGCGTCGGCTTTCTCCCATTTGGCTACCTCTTCCGCGGGTTCCAAAGGTTTTACTTTTTCACCATTGACGATGTCAAACAATCCTCGTCTTTTTAAAATCACTGATGTCTGGAACTTCCATACGATCCAATTTGCTCCGTTTAGTTTTAATGGCGGTGTTTGAACCTGATCCATTTTCTTGGCTCACAAAAAAATTCCTAACCAAAGATAACTTCTTTGTCTTTCTTTCTTTTAACCAGAAACTAACGATTTCAACGGCCTGGACCAATAACCTGTTGTTTTCAGTACGTGGAAAATATTTAAACTCGTTAGTTCTGTAATAACTTTATTTTCAGTTTTTATTTTATTGTTACACAAGACCGAAGCACATTCAATCAAGCTTACTTCTGCAGAACTACTTTTTACTTAAACTAGTAATTGCCAACCTTATTTTTTAGGTTAGTACTGCCAACTTAAAACTTCCCTTGATTTAACATTGCAATCCAACAATATCAGAGAAAGAGCTCTGCAATTATTGCCATTATTGCAGAAAGAAAACATCCAAAAAAATCATTAAATGTAAAAAGTGCAACAAAGTGTATCACAATAGTTGTGCAATAAGAGTTATGTGTTGTGAATCTACACTAATAGAACAAAAAACCATATATTTAAGTGATGGTATGATTGATGAAGAAGAAACGAATATATTATCATTGTCCATTTCTAATGAAGAATTATTAGCAGAAAATCAAGAGCTAAAAGAAATCAATAAAAACTTAAGTGAACAAATTGTGCAATTAAAACAAGACATTAAGAGAATTCAAAAAGAAAATGATTCATATAAAATTGAGGTAAAAACAAATAATGAAGACAAACAAAAAGTAGACATGAAAAATTTCATCTCGGCTGAAATTGAAAAAAAGTTTTCCATCTATTTAGAAGACTCAAACGCACTCAAAGTAAAATTAAATAAATTTGAATCCATGAGGGAATGTGATAAACCAAAACCAAATCTAAAAAACCAATTAGAAGAAAAAATCACAAGAGATAAGGAAATTATTTCAGTTAAAAAACATCAAAACAACTTTACGACAAAAAATGACCAACCAGGAACATCAAAACAAACAAATCTACAAGAGTTACAAAATAAACAAGTGCAAATTATAAATAAAATAATTAACCTAGAACCCAGCGTCACAAGAAGCACAAAACCAGACACAAGCAAAACTGCTCCAACAGAGCAGAATAAGGAATTTGTCCAGAACAATAATAATACAGATAACCCCAAAATAACTGAAAACGATAACGATGGATTTACTTTACCCAGACAGAAGATAATGAAGACTCGACTAAATTGGAAGCAGTTAATCCACTTAGTTGGATAGATTGGAACCCGAAACTACAGTAGAAGATGTCACAAATTACCTCAAGGACTATGATGTCAATGTCCTACAGTGTTATAAGCTTAAAACATTTTCAAATGAAATTGCAGCTTTCAAATTGGCGGTGAACAAAATAGACGAAGACAAAGTGTTTTGTGGTCAAGTATGGCCAAAAAAGACAATTGTTCGACCATATGATTCACGCGGACTAAAAAATTTTCAGAGAATTACTCCTGCCTCACTAAACATGGTAACTTATGATGGACAAAAACCTGACAATATTGCAGAACATACTGGTATTTATTTATTACACCAAAATATACAATCTCTGAGACATAAATTACTTGAACTTGAAATAATAATAAACAGTCTTGAACAGCCCCTTGATATAATATGTCTCACAGAGCACTGGTTATTACCAAATGAAATCCACACAATATCCATGGAAAATTACAAAATGGTATCTTCATACGCAAGAGAATCTACTACTCATGGTGGGTCCTGTGTATTTGTAAAGAAAACATCTGACTTCGCATTTGTAAATGTTAGACATGTTCTACACCGTAAGGGTATTTTTTTCGAGAACTAATAAATATCTATCTATCTATCTAAATTTGTCTTTGTGTTTGAAAACATAAACACACATTTCAAATATGTACATACTTGGCAAGGTTAGAATATTATATTCCCTAAACACTTCTTTACAAGATTGGGTATTGGAAATACCTGCCATACAACGTAATATACATGTTTTCATCCTCCATATCAGAGTTTGCACTCATATTTAATTTAAAATTGGACTATACCTCACTTTAAAAAGCTTCAAAACTAAGAGCTGTTAAATACTTGTTGCTTCAACAGTTTCTCACTTTGAACTGACAACTCATTATTTTTCAGACCGTAATCAAATTTTTATTTGTGTTTAGTAAAAGATTATTTGCAGCAAACCAACTTTCTAGTGTTTCAAGTGTAGAAAAAATATTTTGATCGAGATTTATTGTTGATTGGTCATTAAAAATTAAAGAAGTGTCATCGGCAAATTGAATCACATCCTCATTAATAGCGCAAGAGAGATTGTTGGTGTAGATAAGGTAAAGGAGGGGGCCCAGTACATAACCTTGAGGAACACCCCTTTTAACAGTGATGCTCTCTGATCTTATGAGTACTCCATCCTTATCACGTTCAACCACTCTCTGTACCCTATTTCGAAGATACGACTCCATAAATTGCAGCGATACCCCTCTTACCCCATAACATTCCAGTTTGTTTAGTAATATTGAATAATCAACACTGTCAAATGCTTTAGATAAATCTAAACACATTAGAAATGTAGTTTGACACTTATTTTGTGAGTCAATAATTTTACACAGAGCTTGATATATAGCGGTGATTGTTGATTTATTTTTCCTAAACCCATGTTGTGTTGGGGATAAAACATTAAAGTGATTAAAAAAACATATTAATCTGCTGTAAATAATTCTTTCAAATATTTTGCTGATGTTTGATAGCAATGCAATTTGCCTATAATTGGAGATCAGATTTTTATCTCCTTTTTTGTATAAAGCGATTATTTCTGCTACTTTTAACCTATCTGGAAAATAACCTGTATCAAAGGTTAGGTTTATAATATGTACTAAAGGTGGAGTTATTTCAGAAGCTATCACTTTGAGGAGTTTTACAGGTATTTCATCCTCGCCAACTGAATTTGTGTTCTTGAGTGACATAATTTCATTATATACTTCATTAAAGTTAGTAGGAAATAAAATTAATGAGTTGATATTTCTTTGAATATTGTACAGTGCATAATTTTCATTTTTAACAATTAAATCTGGACACTGATTACTAAAAAAAGTATTCACATTGTTGAGAATGTCTTTGGGGTCTTTTTGTTCGCCTTTCAAATTAATAAGAATAGAATTTCTATCAGTTACATTATTTGCCTGTATAATCTTTTACCAGTTTCCATACTGCTTTACTTTTATTCTGCGTATTTTGTATATAATTCATGTTAGACAGTTTCTTTGCTTCTCTGACTACCTTCTTAAGAATGCTGCAATATAAGTTGTAATGGTCACAAGTAACTAACCTTGTTCTTTTTGTTTAAATAGATGTCGTTTTATTTTACTAGATATTCTAATACCCTTTGTAATCCAACTGTTTGATCTTTTATTGTTAACAAGTTTTTTATTAAAGATTATTGACATTAAACTAATTAATTTATTAACAAATATGTTGTAAGCTTCATTTGACACATTTGAGTTAAAGACTTCAGACCAATTTTCAGTTTGTAGTTCATATTTGAAATTTAGCATTTTTGTATCTGAAAATACTCTTCTAAACAGTTTATCATTGCAAATTTTATTTGGTGTCGTTTTAATATATATGGTTTGACCATAGTGGTCGGAGATAGCTGTTGGCAAAGTTTGACTGATAAACGGTAAAATAATATTAAAATTTACAAATATATTGTCTGAGGGTACTCGATTTTTTTGTAATTCTGGTTGGCAGAAAAATAGTCTGATCCAGATTAAATGACAAAAGAATATCGTGAAAAGTTTTTGTGTGTTTATTGAGATTTAGTAAATTGATGTTAAAATCACCACATAGGATCAACTTATACTTATGATAATTGTCTGTGAAATAATTTAACATGCAGATTAATGAATCAAAAAAAGTATTAATATCACCAGTTGGTGGTCTATATATACATATTATTACTATTTTACTGGTCCCGCTTACAGCATTTGAGGATTCTATATGTCCTACATTTTTTTGTTTCAATTTAATATGTGTAGGTTTTGTTATTTTCTACTATATGGGGCATTGATTTACCTCTGGGTTTTTCAAGATTTTAAGGTGTTATAAGTTTGAAATTATTTTTTAAAATTATATCCATGTGTTTGTAAGAGTGCAAGTGACATAGTAAGGTTGTCCGGAAAAACTTTCCACAAATTAAAGTGCAAAATTAATATACTTAACTGATCATTATATGCAACATATACGATTTTATCAAGCAAAAAAGTAAAATAAAAACATCGAAAGAAAACAGAACTGGTACTAAAAAACATATATAGATATCCTGTAGCATTAAACATTAAACTGATAATACACTCAGCAACCAAAATAATGTCCCACTGTAGCAGCTGCAATAAAACTGGACATGTACTACCATGTGATGGCTGTAAATCTGAATTCTGTCTACAGTGTTCTGAACTATCAGCCTCTGAAATACGCTGTATGGAACTAAAAAAACGGAAATTAATTTATCTATGTCAAGCTTGTGGAAATGGATTGAAACAAGTACCTTTATTGACAAATAGAATTAACGAATTAGAACAAATTTATGAAATTGAAAATGCTAAATCTGATTCATCCATTGGTGGGAAATCATACACAGATAAGGAAGATATGACAAAAAAAATCCAAGAGGAAATGCTGGTAGACCTAACAGAACATTTCAGGCAAATAATAAAACATGAGATTATCGAAGTAAACCAAAAAATAACCAACCTTACAGAAAGCAACAAGGACTTAGTAAAACTATTTACTGGAGCTCCTTCAAATGTTGTTATAAAACCACCGGCCCCCTTACATAAAGGTAAAGGTCAACAAGCTAAAGTAGATAGCGAATTCGTAATCAATATCCCGAGCACACAACTAAATACAGGGAAAAATAAACCCAATAAAAAGCAAGAACACACGAATGAAAATATACAACTACAAATTCCAGCTTTAACCCTCACAAATAAATCAGATGAACAAGTTAATACTATGAAGCCAGTCAATTCGTACAATAATAGAACTTCTAACACTCTTGCATTGACTAAATCGGCCTATCAAAATAATCAAAATAAAGGAAAAATCTGCAATGGAGTAAACAAATCCAATATCAAAGTTGCTAATCCCAATATAGGAGCACGACTTGCGTGGATCTATCTAGGAAATCTCGAATTAAACACCACATGTGAAGATATATTATTGTGCATAGGAGAAGAATACAGACAGCAATGTAAATGTTATAAATTAAAATCGAAGTTTGTAAACCCAAGAAGTGCTACGTTCAGATTGGGAGTTCCTCAATCAGTTGAAAACACTGTTTTATCTTCTGACTACTGGCCAGCCGAAGTATACGTTGATACATACACATTCAAATCTACCAAAAATGATTTTTTCTTAAAAAATCAAGCACTGCAACAAATAGGATAGATATTAGCACAGAGTATGCCACCAAATCAGGTACATATACCCCATCCAATACAAATCGTACTGAATTATCCTGTCTCTACCAAAATGTTCGCGGATTGAATACAAAAACAATTGAATTTTTCATGGCTACTTCAGATGCTGAATATCCTATAATTGCCATCATAGAGACTTGGATTCAAGGGAACGTTTTTAATAGTGAACTCTTTGATCAGCGCTATGCAATATTTCGCTGTGATAGAGACCTAGAAGCTACATCTGCCTCGCGTGGAGGAGGAGTTCTCTTGGCTATATCTAATGAGTATAAAGCAGTTCAACTTGACTTACAGATTTTTCGCTCTAGTGTTCCTAAGGTAGATATTACAGGCTGCAAGCTTCATATCAAACATGCTGTAATATTAATCTTTTTGTTATACATCCCTCCAAATTTGGATTTCAATACATATCAAACATTGTTTGAATGTTTTGAATCTGTTCCTACAGATAGTAGCAATTTGCTTATAGTAGGGGACTTCAATATACCAATTTCTGTTAGCCATACCCTTGACTCCGACATGGATGGAAATAAGGTTCAACTATTACACAACTTTATGAATCTGTTCAACTTAACACAATCCAATAATGTATGTAATATTAACTCCCGTATGTTAGACCTAGTTCTGTCAACTCTTCACTGTAAAATATTACAGGAAATTCTGCCTCTTGTAAAAATCGACCCATACCATCCAGCACTATCCATTACCCTGTCCCTGGATTCGGACAAAGCTGACGCCTTCCCCCTTAATTTGTTGCACAAAAAATACAATTTTTATAAAGCTGACTATCCAAGGCTCTACGAACTAATACTAAATACCGATTGGTCCATATTAAGCAATTGTACTTGTGCAAATGCGGCATGCTCACTTTTTTATGAGTTATTATACCCACTACTCGACAGATGCGTTCCTCTATCAATATTTCATAAAAGAACCTTTCCAGTGTGGTACACTGCAGATATTATTAAAAACATAAAGCTGAAGCACAAGTTACGTATAAAATTTAAAAAAACGAAATTACCTTTTTACAGAGATCAATTTAATGAGATTCGTGCACTTACAAAGCATCAAATTGTGACAGCTTACAGAAATCACTGCGTAAAAGCAGAATCAAATATAATATCCGATCCCAGTCACTTCTGGTCCTTTATTCAGTCTAAAAAAGCCTCCTCTGATATACCAGGCATACTATCGTCCGGAGCTCAGCAGTTTACGAGCCCAAATGATATAGTAACGGCTTTTGCTAACTTCTTTATGAGTGTATACAACACTCCCTCAAATATTGCTAGTATGTCTGTTGAAGAATCCACTAATAGTCCACATATTATTGTGAACCACCTAACTAGAGAGGATGTTCTAAAGTCGTTGAAAAAGTTAAAACCCAAACTAACTCAAGGCCCCGACAGTATTCCTAGTTTCATTATCAAAGACTGCGCTGAAGCTTTTGCTACTCCCCTATCTATGATATTCAATCTGTCACTGAAAACGAATACCTTTCCAAATAATTGGAAACTCGCCAGAATCAGACCAATTCTCAGAAAAGGTGACCCTGGCCTTGTTGACAATTATAGGGCAATTTGTCTGCTATCCAACTTTGCAAAGGCTTTCGAGATGTGCTTATACGAAGAAATATTTGCTCAAGTTAAATTCATAATCTCCCCATTACAACATGGTTTCTTTCCAGCACGAAGCACAGTGACCAACCTGGCTTCATTCACAGTATTTGCAACCTCAAACCTAGATGCTCATCAGCAAATTGACACAGTATACACAGACTTCTCGAAGGCCTTTGACAGATTGGATCACGCCATACTCCTAAATAAGCTACTTATTATAGGATTCGACAAGAAACTACTACATTTCCCTTTATCATATTTGTCTAACAGGGAACAATTTGTCGAATACAGGGGTTACCAATCATTTAGATTTACTGCTACTAGCGGAGCGCCACAAGGCAGCAACCTTGCTCCTCTGCTTTTCTCGCTATTTATTAATGACATCTGCAGTCAAGTTAGAAGCAACATGCTTTTATTTGCTGATGACTTAAAAATCTATAAGACAATTCAGTCACTCGCGGACTGTTTGGAGCTACAGGACGATCTAAACAGAGTAGACAATTGGTGCCTTGAAAATAGACTACCTTTGATTGATGATTGAGAAATGTAAAGTCATGACTTTCAGTCTGAAACACAACACGATTCTACACAATTATACAATTCAATCAATACGCATTGAGCGCTGCACAGTGTTTAAGGATCTTGGCATCACCATGGACTCCAAGCTAACATTTAATACGCATGTTGAAGCTGGGACTAAATCTGCACTAAAAATGTTAGGTTTCATTTTCAGAACCTGCCGATACTTTGCAAATATTACTTCGCTGAAAATTCTATACTATTGTTATGTAAGATCTAAGTTGGAGTATGGATCAATAGTATGGAGTCCTTTCTATAATGAATATATATCCAAGCTGGAGCAAATTCAAAGAAAGTTCTTGAAATTTCTAGCTTTGAAATTAGATGGGGTTTATCCTCAACAAGGTACAGAGCAATCTGTTCTTCTCAGTCGGTTTGATATTTCCTCAGTCGAATTCAGAAGGAAATACTCTGCCCTACAATTTTTGTTCAAACTGTGTAACAATCAGATCGACTGTGGAGATCTGAGCGCTCAATAAAAGATACAGGTGCCTAGCTTTAATACTAGGTCCACTTCACTATTTTACCTTAGTAGGGCTAACACAAATTTGGGCTTCAGGTCCCCTCTATATCGCATGTGCACACTTTATAATCACCTATCAAACCACCTAGATATCTACCATAATAGTCATGTTCAATACTCTAGTAAAGTCAAAGAACTGCTCTTATCTCCTCAATAATGCCCTAGCTGTAGTGAAAATCTTTATTATTAAACCTAAATTTGAACCATCTAAATGTCTTATTTCTCTTTTATTATTTATTGTATCTTATTATTAAGTATTTTAATTTTATTTATACTATTTGTATTTTATTGTGTGCTAGGTCAAATTATCTTGTAAATGGGATTTTTTTTTAGATAATAAAGCTTATTATTATTATTATTATTATTATTATCTTCTGCGAAGTCAGATGTTTTCTTTACAAATACACAGGACCCACCATGAGTAGTAGATTCTCTTGCGTATGAAGATACCATTTTGTAATTTTCCATGGATATTGTGTGGATTTCATTTGGTAATAACCAGTGCTCTGTGAGACATATTATATCAAGGGGCTGTTCAAGACTGTTTATTATTATTTCAAGTTCAAGTAATTTATATCTCAGAGATTGTATATTTTGGTGTAATAAATAAATACCAGTATGTTCTGCATTATTATCAGGTTTTTGTCCATCATAAGTTATCTGTTTAGTGAGGCAGGAGTAATTCTCTGAAAATTTTTTAGTCCGCGTGAATCATATGGTCGAACAATTGTCTTTTTTGGCCATACTTGACCACAAAACACTTTGTCTTCGTCTATTTTGTTCACCGGCAATTTGAAAGCTGCAATTTCATTTGAAAATGTTTTAGCTTATAACACTGTAGGACATTGACATCATAGTCCTTGAGGCAATTTGTGACATCTTCTACTGTAGTTTCGGGTTCCAATCTAGATATAAATATCCAACTAAGTGGATTAACTGCTTTCAATTTAGTCGAGTCTTCATTTTATCCAATAATTGTTTTTTGGGTGAATCTTTTCCGCTGTCTGGGTAAAGTAAATCCATCGTTATCTGTATTATTATTGTTCTGGACAAATTCCTTATTCTGCTCTGTTGGAGCAGTTTTGCTTGTGTCTGGTTTTGTGCTTCTTGTGACGCTGGGTTCTAGGTTAATTATTTTATTCATAATTTGCACTTGTTTATTTTGTAACTCTTGTAGATTTGTTTGTTTTGATGTTCCTGGTTGGTCATTTTTTGTCGTAAAGTTGTTTTGATGTTTTTTAACTGAAATAATTTCCTTATCTGTTGTGGTTTTTTCTTCTAATTGGTTTTTTAGATTTGGTTTTGGTTTACACATTCCCTCATGGATTCAAATTTATTTAATTTTACTTTGAGTGCATTTAAGTCTTCTAAATAGATGGAAAACTTTTTTCAATTTCAGCCGAGATGAAATTTTTCATGTCTACTTTTTGTTTGTCTTCATTATTTGTTTGTACCTCAATTTTATATGAATCATTTTCTTTTTGAATTCTCTTAATGTCTTCTTTTAATTGCACAATTTGTTCACTTAAGTTTTTATTGATTTCTTTTAGCTCTTGATTTTCTGCTAATAATTCTTCATTAGAAATGGACAATGATAATCTATTCGTTTCTTCTTCATCAATCATACCATCACTTAAATATATGGTTTTTTGTTCTATTAGTTTAGATTCACAACACATAACTCTTATTGCACAACTATTGTGATACACTTTGTTGCACTTTTTACATTTAATGATTTTTTTGGATGTTTTCTTTTTATAATAATTGCAGAGCTCTTTCTCTGATATCTTACTGTCAGCCATCTTGAAATTAAATTCATTCGAATTTATAGCATTTAAAAATTGTGGAGACGTCAACTTATTTTGATTTATTAATGAACAATCGTTTATTCGTGACATTGTGTCTGCAACGACATTTTTGGTACCTTGAATATGTTTGATGCCATTCGTAAATTGTGTAATGTATTCTAAATGCCTAGTTTGCCGGGGAGTCCGTTCTGATTTGGAAAACAATGCTCAAACTAATGGTTTATGATCCGTAAAACAAGTAAAATTGCGACCTTCTAATAGATGTCTAAAATGTTTAATTGACATGTATGCTGCGAGGAGTTCTCTATCAAAGACTGAGTAATGCTTCTGAGCATCAGTCAGTTTCTTCGAAAAGAATGCTAAAGGGGTGGATAATCCATTAAAAGTCTGTTCTAAAACTGAAAAACTTGAGCAGTCTACCATTAATGAAAGAGTTACCCCATCATTATAATTAGGGTGATCAAGGATAGTCGCGTCAATTAAAGCTTGTTTGGCTTTTATAAAGCTATCAGAACAGGTCGTTGACCAGGAATTTATAATTTTCACTTTATAGCGTAATAATGTAGCATTCAATAGATGTAATGGATGTAATATCTCAGCGAATTTAGGTATGAATCTATGATAAAAATTTACCATTCCTATGAATCTCTGAAGCTGTTTAGTGGTGGTAGGTTCAGGAAACTGTTGGATAACGTCAATGCGTTCACTGGTGGGGGCAATGCCCTTAGAGGAGATATGATGTCCTAAAAACGTTAATTCGCTCGTGCCGAAAACACAGACGGTTTAATATTTATTCCGTAATTTTCCAAACATTCAAAAAGGATTCGTAAATGATTTAAATGTTCGTCATGATCCTTGCTTGCGACTAATATGTCGTCTAGGTACACGAAAATGCGACAGGACTTCGTTCATAAACCTTTGAAACGATTGCCCAGCATTCCTCAACCCGAATGGCATACGTCTAAACTGAAATAAGCCAAACGGAGTGGTAATGGCGGTTTTGAAAATGTCACTTTCTTTGACAGGGATCTGATGATAAGCTCTAACTAGATCTATTTTAGAAAATACTGAATAACCATATAATCCTGCATATGTGGTAGTGGATACCGATCAGGAACTGTTACCATGTTCAATTGGCGGTAATCGCCGCAAGGACGCCAATCGTTGAGCTCCTTTTTCGCGACCATATGTAGCGGGGATGAAACAGATGATGAAGAGGGTTCACAAATGCCTAACTCGACCATCTGATTAAACTCACTTTTAGCTATGTTAAATTTCATAGCGTCCAAACGTTGTGGACGACTAAAAGGTAAATGTCCCTCTGTGACTATATAATGCTTCACGGAATGGATGTGGGTTGGGTATATTGATTTTCTATAGAAAATAATTTGGGAGAAATGACAGAAACATTTTTAACGTAGCAATTAATTGACAAGTTTGTCTTGTTATCTATCAAGAGTTTGTTTTTTAAATCCACTAATAGACCAAAATGTTTGATAAAATCAGCTCCTATGATAGGAATGTCTATATCGGCGACAGTAAAAACAAAGTTAAAATCGCGGCGTAGTCCTAAATTGGCTTTAATAAGTTTCTTACCGTAGGTAGAAATCACAGTATTATTAGCTGCGGTTAAAACTAAATCAGGATTCTTCTTCAAATCTGTAAACAAATTTCTAGGAACGACTGACAAATCTGCACTGGTATCAATTAAAAAACGTAACTTGTTTGACGTATCATAAATGAAAAGTCGACATCTGCTGTCAAAATCACTAGTGTCCGCAGATAATACGCTAGTGCCGATTAGTTTTTTGAGCGTCTTTATTACTATAAAAGGTACACCAAGGGCCACCGCATTTAAAAGCCTTATCCTCCCATACCTGGTGATAGTAGCAGATGGTATTATTAGCTGGATTGAACTTATTTCTGCTGCTGGAAGATCTGGAACGCGTACGGGACTTAGCGTGACCACATGTACAATCATGATAAGGACGACTCTGACGATTAACAGCTTGTAATGATTGGTTAGTACTTTGTAAAGAAGATATTTGAGCTTCTAGAGAAATTTGTTTTAGCAAAATCTGGTTTAATGTCATTTGAAAATCTGTGGAAAACGCGTTAAATTTGTTTGATAAATCGGACAATGATGTAGATGAAACTGAATCGGAAACAGTAACAGGGGAAACGTGAGATTGGAAAGAGGATACAACAGTACTCTGATTCCCAAATTTTATCAGCAATGTCAATGATAATAATAATAATAATATTTATTGAACTCAAATAACTCAGGTAAAATTACAGGAGATTACAACACAGATGTAGAATTTATAACAATAAAAAAGAAGATATATAGTGCAACTGCAATTGCGGTATTTACCCTAGCTAAAGAATTCAAAAGGTACAATTCAGCACAGCTGATTTTCAATTATACCTTATGACTTAATTAGGTTAACATTTGTTTTCTTAATAAAACTTTTTTGACGGAATTTGTGAAACTATGTTTAGAGGCGCATGTAAGATAGAATTTGATATATTTATTAAAGATTGCACTACTTGCATATTCAAAAGATCCTCTAAACTTTGTTGTTGAATGTTTAGGGATTGCCATTTGGTTTATGAAACGTAGGTCCAACCTATGCACATCAGAACGTTTTACTAAGAGAGTAGACAAGTACTGTGGGGTATTTGTTTTGAGAATGTTATACAATAGAGTGGCAAATCGAAGTTCAAACCTACTTACAATCTTTAAAATATGAAGTGAGTTATATATAGGAGTGACATGTTCTCTATAATTAATATTAGTGAAAGCAAACCTGAGGCATGAGTTTTGCATAATTTGTAGCTTATTTTGCATATTTGCATTAAGATAATTGTAATAGACTGAACTGCAATAATCTACTTGGCTTAAAATAAGTGAATTAACTAGCTTCCATTTAATGTCAGAAGTTAAAAGAAACTTATATCTATAAAGACATCTTAGCTTCGCATAACACAGGCCTAACTTTAAATTCACATGGTTTTCAAAACAAAGATGTTGGTCAAATGTTACTCCTAAATTTTTTGACTTATCACTAAGTTGTATGGTACAATCATCTAAAGATATATTAACTACTAGATTGTCTTTTGCTTTTTCACAGAAATATTTAGTTCCAGTACACATTGCCGTGATTTTTTTTGAGTTTAAGGTTAGACCGTTGTTCAGGGACCACTCCGAAATAATAAGCAAATATTCATTAATATCCAATATTGTAGAGTTTACGGCACTAATATCACACGATGTATACACTTGGGTGTCATCAGCATACATATGTACTTTGCACTCTGGTGGCAGTAAATTAGGCAGATCAGGTGTAAAGATGGAGAATAAGAGAGGTCCCAGTATGCTTCCTTGAGGCACGCCATGTGTTACCAAAAGTTCTTTAGACAAATTTCCATTTATTTTAACTCTCTGATATCTATTGCTTAGGTAACTAGTCATCCAATTTAGCGCGTTGCAGTTAAAGCCATGGTAAGCCAATTTTGCTATCAGCAGCTCAATATTAATAATATCAAAGGCCTTGCTATAGTCTAGAAGTGTTAGCCATGTAATTTCGGAGTTGTCAATGTTCCTTGAAATGTCATTGCTTATTTTAATTAAGGCTGTAGCAGTACTGTAACCAGGCCGGAATCCTGATTGTACTTGAGGACGGATGTTGTATCTTTGTACGTGTTCAAATACCTGTTTGTAGATAATCATTTCAGCCAATTTAGATACTGTAGGAAGTATGTTTATGGGTCTCAGATCAGACAATTCGGTGGCCTTGGCTTTTTTAGGAACAGGAATGATGATGGACTTTTTCCATAAATCGGGTACAATTCCATTTTCTATAGAGTAATTCAGGATGTGTGTAAGCGCTTCCAAACAGAATGGAAGAGTGATTTTCAACATTTTGAGGTTTATTCCATCATTACCAGTTGCATCAGTTTTTATTTTATTAACAAGCATTTGTACCTCTTCTTGTGAGACAGAGTGGAAAGCCAATTCAGAATCAATTTCTTCATTTCTGGAGCAAAGGAATTTATTGACAATATCTTGTTTTATGTCTGGGTAGTTAATGGAATGACTAAAGAAGTTATTTATGGTGTCGGCTACTAGCAGTTCTGGTGATATTTCATTCATGGGTTTATTATGGATGTTGTTAACAGCAAATAATTTCCATAGTTTTTTGGGGTCATTCTTATGTAGGTTGAAATTATGGTTGAAATATGCCAGTTTTTCATTCTTTATGGCTAGGGTTACATAATTGCGAAGATCTTTGTAGTACTGATATTCAGGATCTGATTTAGTTTTTAGGTACTTTTTATAAGCCTTATCTTTGAGGTTAATCATAAATTTAATAGTGTCGGTGATATACTCTGGAGATTTCTGTCGGGATACTACAGTTTTACAAGGTGCGTGAATATCGAATAATGTAGTCACAGCATCACTAAAGAAATTTGCCTTCTCATTAATATCAGGCATATGTTCAACTTTTCTCCAATCTATATAAGTGGCGTCGTAGCTAAATTCGTTAATATTAAAATTCCAGAAATCTCTATATGTGTATAGCTGCGGCTTGCTTTTTAGAGCTTGCAATTCCACTTCACACCATACCATGCGATGATCAGACATTTTCAGTAAGTCCAAAGTATCAGACTGTATAACTTTTACATCATTACTAATACAGATAATATCAATTAAAGTTGAAGAGGTATCTGTTATTCTTGTAGGCTGGTCGATTACCTGTGTAAGATTGAATGTATCCAACACCGATTTTAGTAATTCAGTCTGACAGTTGGGTTTAATAAAGTCTACATTGGTATCACCCATAACTATAATCTGATCAGCTCTAGGGTAAATATTAGATAGAACAGTTTCTAATTCGCTAAAGGATGTAGCGCTTGTCAGTGGAGGTTTATATAGAACTCCAACAAACAAATTGATTTTATTTACCTTGCAATTTATCCATAATTGCTCTAGGGTTTTATTTAAAATAAAATCTGTATTCACTAACTTAAAGCTAATATTATTCCTCACAAGAAAACATAGTCCTCCTCCTCTTGTTGGACGATCAGATCGAGTGATAGTGTATTGTGGAACAGCTATCAGGGTGGAAGGAAGATCAGGTGTCAACCAGGTTTCTGATAAAGCTATTACATCAAAATCTTTATTACTTATGAAATTTAGAAAATCATCAAAACAATTGAGAAGAGACCTGATGTTTGCATGGCCGAATCTGAGATTATGCACATTACTGCACACTGGTTGCTATATATTGTGGTAATCAGTTGAATTATTTAGCTTCTTGATACACCTAAGGTAGCAGGGACAGCTTTTATCCACAGCTTCATGATTAACGTCAAGATCTAGATTTAACTTAGTTTTAGCATTTACACAGTTTATGCATTTTTTTATATCGGATGCACAGTCTTTATGGCTATGATTCTCAGCAGAGCAGATGGAGCAAGTTACAGTTTTAGTACAGGCTTTAGCCACATGGTTGAAGCCCAAACATTTAAAACATTGTGTGACATGTAGATGATTAAATAGTCGACCTCTTGACCAGCCTATTGTTAACTTTTCCTTTTTTAATAAATCGATGTGAGTTTCAGGATCCGTTTCCAGAATAACTGTTGAATTTTTAAATTTTTTGTTTTTAATCTTTTTTAAAATTCTTAGATTAAACTCATGAACTTCACTATTTATTTTATTTTGCTTTATTATTTTATTTACTATATCCTCATCGTTGGTTTCTAAATCATCATTGTTTATGTTTATTACTTTTATTTTTGGACATTTAAGTTTAGGCACTTCAATATTGTAGTTATTTCCAAGTTTATCGGCAAATTTAGTTTTTAGCAAATTTCTGTCAGATTGACTTTCACAAACAATAATTACTGTGCCTTTGGAGGCTTGCCGGATTCCTGATATGTTGACTCCAATTTCTATCGAATTAATTAATGATTTTATTGCCTTTTTAGTTTCATCACTGCCTTGATTGTTAGTAGGTTTAACTATAAGCACAGGTTCTCGCTTTTGTTTTACTACGTCTGCAAATTGGGGCTTTAACCCAGCATAAAGATTAGTGTTGCTTTCATTTGTAAATTCCTTTATTTGAGCGCTATCTTCCAGAGTATTAATTTTCTCTTTTAATAGATTTATAATTTCATCTTTGCTATCAATAATTTTTTGCTTGTCTTCCACACTTTTTGACAAAATATCATATAATTCAAAGTTCCTACATTGAATGCATACAAATTTCAATACCCTTCTTTGTAAAGGCATACATTTTATTTCCGAAGAACATAAGTCAGAACATTCTATGCAAATTTGTCTCTTGCATGAGTCACAGGGTAAACAAGGATTTTTTGTATCTTTATTAGGTACTTTAATTTGTTTACAGAGAGCACACTCCATTCCATAAATATATTTAGGGCCAGTCCTGAATCCATCATGAATATCTGTTTTTCCTGAATCTGTGATTGCTATGTAAATCGTTTTAGGTAAGCGACATTTCCACAATTTTATTAATGTAGCTTGACTAACCATGTCGGTGCCACCGACAATCCCCAACAAGAAACGATAAAAATCTGAGGGTTTTTTATCGCCCATTTGGGATCCTGACAAGAGGTCGTCCAAACGTTTCTCCTCGCTGGAAGAAAGTCATGATCTGATTGTATCTTTTAAAATATTATATAAATTTGTAGCTGATGGCGCGACAATAATGTCATAAATATTATTGATTATGTCCATTGGTAAATTTGAAATGATATAATCATACTTCTTGCGGTCTGAAGTTATACGTGCAACGTTAAATTGGGCTTCTACCTGAGTGAACCATATGCGACATACTGTTGATGCATGACGTTAGGATCGTCAATTGAGTTTTCAAGCTCAATTGGCGCGATCGGAGGCGGGACAGTCATCGATCGAAATTTACCGACGGTTGCCAAATAATCGGACTGGATTGGATTGATCAATTGGTCGAATGAATGAAAGGAGTATGTATATGTAGATATTAAGATAAACGCACTCACCCACGCAGAAACGTTCCGAAATCGAAGGAGGGTGGCGATTCGGGGGCAGCAGGAAAGCGACAGGCAGCAGGCGGCAGGAAAACTTCAAGAACTTTTGGAGTCACCAATTGTAGTCAGTTGAATAACTAATGGGGCGTCGGGAACATCGGGAATGGAAGGCTGGTTCAGGATGGAGCGTCGGGTTCTAGAAGTTCTAGCAGCGTGGGGGTCACCAAGTGTAGGTATTCTAGCAATGTCGGAGTCACCAATTTATGGCATTTAACTATAAAATAAAAGAGAAGATATGATATAAATAGACAATAATTGTGTTTATTTAATCTATTTATCAAATATAAAATATATAATGTCAGTTGTGATTCAAAAGTTATAATCATTAATTATTTTATTTTTTTTGCTTCCTGGCAACCATCTCGAATTCCATTTCTTTAAGATGGCTATGGGGCTGTATTAGTGCGTGCTAACTAATACGCCACATGCAGCTATTCTGTTGGCGACCTGGTTCTTTTGAATAGAACCGCTTTAGTTCGGAAGCTGCAAAGCGGAGTGCGAGGTCCTTTCAAAATAATAAATATTTTACCGAATGATTAGACTGGAAATTCAGGAACTGGTTGGTAACTTTACAACCAAGTTTGCTGCAGATCAAGTCCGAATTTGGCCCCGTGAATTCCTGTCCTGTGTCCTGATGACTGTGCCGATATGATGGACTCTGATTCCGAGTCAGGTAAGCGATAATTTGTGTTTGTCAGCCAGTGTATATGACCTAAGACACATGGCAGATGAGACGGAGAAGAGAAAAAGCTGTCATGCTACAGAGATAAAAAAAAAATGCTTATTGGGTTTTTGGAGAACGATGAGGAACTACGAACCGCAAAATTTACAAACAGCTTTACATTTCAAGAGGCTAAGAGAAAGTGGCAATATATAGCCGACCACCTTAATAGAATAGAATAGAATATATTTCTCTCTTTTTCACACAATGTGTATACAGTCGTCAAAATAAATCTAGTAGCATACAAATGTACTAAGTTATATATATATATATATATATATATATATATATATATATATATATAAAAACAAGAAAACAATGTATATAATAAAAACAGTTAAGTAAATAACATACAACAATTAAATAAATAACATGCATAAGTAAAACACAAACAAATCTATAACATAATAAATAAAAAACTGGCTAGGCTAGAAGTCAGATAGATAATGAATGGCAATACTGAAAGTATTGTTCACTACTATAAAAACAATTTTTAAGTAGTAATGTCCTAACATTTTTTTTGAAACTTTTTATACCTATATTTTCATTTTGTAAATGTCGTGGCAAAGCATTATAAAATTTACTGCACATATATAAAAAGGAGTTTTTTGTCTTAGCGTCCCAGGGGCCAAAAAGGACTGGACTTTTTGGAGACGAGTAAGTGCTTCTAGTTAATTTTTGTTTTTAGAATTGGAATATAATATTAAAATGTAATGTTATATCTATACGTTTGATGTTGTATAATCCTGTTTTTTTTTAGACATGGCAGGATATAAAAAAAAACGTTAAGAAGAAGTCAACCCACTTAAAAAAACTATAGCAGTGGAACAGGTGGAGGACCTGTAGGAAAAGAACTCACTGAAGAAGAAGAGAAATTTAATAGACAAGACATCATTAGTAGGGAGTGAATTAGTGGAAGAATCATGTATCATAATAGTAAGTTGTTATTCTATTGTCTTGTTTAAGAACCTTTAGAATGTGGATAAAATATAAGGATGTTAGAATCATATTATTTTAGTTTATAACTTGGGCCATATTTTCTAAGGTACCTATCCTAGTGTAGCTATATGGCTATTTTTAATAATTTTTGCTGGTATCCTGTTTACCAAAATACCTTGTTTTATTTTAAACTCCAGAATAATTAATGTTTTAAATCCAAAGCGTTTATATTAACTATAGATATATAATGTGTCATATTATTCTAGGACCATGATTATACTGAAGAGATCAAGGAGGAAAGAACTGGATTGTCAGACACAGAAAATAACGAGAATGTTTCATTTCCCGGCACTTCTCAGACAAAGGCCCATAATAAAAGAAGAATGGCAGTAGGAAGATTAACGGAAACACTGAAAACAAGCCAAAGCATTGTGAATATGTTATCAAATAGTAATGATAATAGGGAAACATACGTAGCCAAAAAACTAAAGTTAATGGAAAGGGATGTGGTTGCAAAAGAAAGAATCGCTTGTGCTCTAGAGAAATTAATATAAAAAGAATCGATTCAATGTGGAGAAGATATATCCGACAGAGACTGAAACACCAAAATTTTACATTAATTTGCTGATGTCTTGCAACTTCATTTACTTCTATTCATGACAGTTGCATGGGAACCCACAATACAGAAGTAATATGTAAAATATGTAATATGAAAAAGCATCTATATTTTTTTTAATTTTCAGGGCCTAGTGTTCTTTAGTAACTCACAGTCTTTAATGAGCAGGCAAATATATGTGTTGTCGATTAGAAGATTTACTGTTTCGCATAATTTTTCATCTACGAAATTCTATATTTATTTATTGTTTTGTTAACAGAGCTTATATATTTATTTTTTTATGGAAAGTTTATTCTTGTGTTTTATAAATATGTAATGCCTCCAGATTGACCAATGAATAAGTATCGGCAATGATTTATTTTATTTTATTTTAGGCCTGCTTGGTTAAAAAGTATTTTTTGACCTTATTTTCACGTTCAGAATTAAAAATTATATATAAAATTTCACAGTAAAACAGATTACCTTCATGAAATCGTTTTCTTTGTAAATTTATAAAAAAAAAATTAATAACTTCTCTTACATATTAAAATTATAATTCTATAGTACTTCTTGCACGAAATTAAAGTTTTTGGCAAAATAAATTATTTCATAAAAATATAAGTGGATTCTTTTATTGACATTTGATATAAAGATATAATTTTTAATTCTGAATTTATTTAATACATTTTTTTGTTTATTTTATCAAAAAGTTATTTTACTTGAAATATATATTTTTTAATTTTCAAGGCCTGTGTGTTGTTCAGTAGCTCACAGTCTTTAATGAGCAGGCAAATATACGTGTTGCCAATTAAAAGATTTACTGTTTCGTATAATTTTTCATTTACCAAATTCTATATTTATTTATTGTTTTGTTAACAGAGTTTATGTATTTATTTTTTTATGGATGTTAATGTTAAGTTGGTATTATATGTGTGTGTACATGATCTACTTTTCATGAATACACTTTTGTAACTCAGGAACTAGAAATCGGATTAATATTCAAATGTCAATCAGACTGAAAATGTGATTGTTTTATGTGATCAAGTTTGATATTGCTCATTGGTATGCAGGTCAAGTGGAGATAATAGGGGTTGATTGAAACAAAAAAAATGCGCTTTTTTAAACAAAAATGTTTTTTTTAGATTCGCATTCATTACCTCTGTACACCAAATTTACAGAAAATATTACTTATAAGTAAAATACATTTTTATAAACATGGTAAAAGAATTTCAGGGTTTTCAATATTTAACATTAAATATATAAAAAAAATGATGATGCTGAAGTACAAATCTAAAATCCAAATTTCTGCAAAAATCTATAGATAGATAGATATGCTTTATTTGTTCCTTTGTACAACAGGACCCAAATGGGTGTAGAACATGTCAAATTATTAAAGATATAGAGATTTAAAACAAGGTTAATAACAATAGAGAAGAAATAAAAAATAATACACAGTAAGCAAAAGACTCTGGACATTTTTTAAGACAAACCTAACACTAAACACTTAGTATTTTTAAAAAAAGCATATATATATAAATGAATAAATAATATGATGTATAATTGAATATAAAATGTATACAAAAATGTATATAAAATATATAAATGTAATCCTACACGAAGAGAAGAGGAAAAAAAAAACATAGAATTATAAGAATGCATCGTCAGTGATATATTCATCTATCATATAGTAAGCCTTTCATATGAGAATTTGTTTTAGTTCATGTTTCAGTTTATTGATTGGCAAATTTTTCAGCTCCGAGCATAATCGATTATATATTTTAATTATCGAATATTCAACATTTTTTTGAATATAGCTATAATTGATTTTATCAATGGCTATATTATCTTTATACCTTGTGTTGTATTTGTGTTCTAAAGATTTGAAGAGAGCAGTATTTTGTTTGACAAAAATTACCGCTTCATAAATATACAAGGATATAAGTGTAAGAATTTTCCTTTCCCGAAATACAAGTCTGCAACTATCCCTTGAACCCATATTAAGTATATACCTTAAACATCTCTTTTGCATTTTAAATATTTTTTGTGCATTACTTGAACTTGCCCAAAATATGATCCCATATCTGACACGGGATTGGATATATGCACGATATGCAATAAAGGCCGCTTCCACATTTACAAAATGCGCAATGACCTTCAGTGCATAACAGTATTGTGCCATATTCTGAACTAGATTGTCTATGTGAAATTTCCAGTCTAATCTAGAATCCAGATTTATTCCCAGAAATTTTATAGAGCTACTACTTTTTATATTACTGTTGTCATAGGTAAGTATAGTTTCATCTCTTTGGCGCAAGTATGAGAATTTGGTGATTTGAGTTTTATTTAGATTTAATTGCAGATTATTATATGTAAACCATTGATTTAATACATCCAGGGCATCTTTCATTTCTTTTTCAATATCGGTTTCCGGAAATTCGCTAAAGATGAGTGTAGTATCATCTGCAAATTGTACAATTGGTTGGTCTACAACAGACGGCAAGTTGTTTGTGTATAATATGTATAGGAGGGGTCCTAAGATAGATCCTTGAGGTACCCCTCTTTTAATCTCTTTCTTTTCAGATTTTAAGATAATTCCATTATTGTTATGCTCTAGTACACACTGTTTCCTATTTGTTAGATAGGATTGTATTAATTTTAGTGATACACCTCTGATACCATATAAAGGTAATTTTTTTAAAAGTATACTATGTTCAACACTGTCAAATGCTTTGGATAAGTCGAGACAGACCGCGACAGTTTGCTTGTTGTTGTTTAAGGATTCTAATATCAATTTCAGTGCTTTATATATTGCTAGTATAGTAGATTTCCCTTTCCTGAAGCCATTTTGTGAGTCCGATATTAGGTCGTTTTTTTCAATGAAATTTAAGATTCTCATATATATTATTTTTTCGAAAATTTTGCTTATGTTTGATAGCAGTGCAATTGGACGGTAGTTTTGCCAGTCTGACTTGTCTCCTTTCTTGTAGATAGGTTTAATTGTTGCTACTTTAAGTTGATCTGGAAAGATTCCCGTATGTAGTGTTAGATTTATAATATAAGCCAATGGTTTAGATATGATATCTGCTACATATTTCAGGAGTTTTATCGGTATTTCGTCCTCTCCAACAGACTTTTTGTTTTTTAGATTAATTATTACGTTAAATATTTCTGTAGAATCAGTAGGTTTTAAGAATACGGATTTATGTGTTAAAACATTATTTTTATCTGGTGTTTTATTTGCTGCTGTTCTATTAGCTGTAGATATATTTGAACATTGGTTAATAAATTTATCGTTTATGTGGTTCAATACTTCCTTTGGATTTTTATTTTGTTGCATATTTTTTAAAATGTTTTCAGGACGTGTTATTGTTTTACCCGTGTAGTTTTTAACTATATTCCAGACAGCTTGTCCTTTATTTTGAGCAAGTTCAATAGAGCATATATGTGACATTTTTTTTGCCATTAAGATTACATTTTTTAGTATTTTTTTATACTTATTATAGTAGTCTCTTGATATCGAGTCTGACATCATTTGTCTATAAAGGAAATGTTTTTTTTTGCAAGAGTTTTTAATGCCTTTTGTTATCCAATTTTTTGTACTGTTTTGCTTAGACTTGAGAGTTTTTAATGGAAACAGCAGTTTTAATGTATTACTGATTATATTTTCGAAATTTTGATATGCAGTATTGGGATCAGTTTCATTTGTGATACTCTCCCAACTTACATGTTCAATTAGGGTTTTAAATTGCTGTAATTTATGCTCAGAAAATATTCTTACTTTATATGTGGCATTGATTTTATTTTTTATTTTGTTAGTTTGTTCAATTTGTAGCATTTGTCCCTCATGATCAGACAGAGCAGATGTTACAACTTTAGCTTCTTTGCTATGATTAGAATTTACAAATATATTGTCGATTAATGTTTCGGGTTTTTTGCTTATTCTTGTGGGTGTGAAAACTGTTTGAAACATATTGAAACTTAATAATAGTGTTTCAAAATGATCTGATATCTTATTTTTTTGCAATAGATCTATATTGAAGTCCCCACAAAGTACAATATTATGTTTTGCATAATTATTGATGCAATAATGTAATATATCAGTTAAATTTTCAAAAAATATATTTATGTTCCCTAAGGGAGGCCTATAAATACAGACAACTACGATTTTATTAGACTTACTAACGATAGCAGAACATTCTATGTTTTCTTCCTTAGATTTTTCTTTCAGCTCTTTGATTTCTTGGGCTTCAAAGTTCTTTGATGCGAATATGCAGGACCCTCCATGTAGCTTAATTTCTCGGCAGAAAGTAGAAGCTAGTTCATAGCCTTCGAGGTGCATTGTTTTTTCCTCATCCTTCTTATACCAATGTTCAGTAAAGCAGGCCACCTCTGGTTGTTCATTTAGTGAATTTAAGAAAATTTCACATTCTAATGTTTTATTTTTTAAGCACTGTATATTTTGATGGTAGATATGTATTTTTTGTAGAGGAGATTTACTCTTATTTTCAATTTTGTTTGCATCTATGTGAAACTCTGGCTCTGAGGCTCCTTCAAAAAATTTGCTGTTTCGGGCTTATTGTTTCTTAATCGATTTAAATATCTCTCTTTCTTTCTAAAATCAAACCTATCTACTGATACTCCTTTTGGCCAAAATGTACTTGTATAAGCAGTTTCCATTAAGTCATAGCTCAAGCCAATTTTAAAACATTTGTTGTCTTTTGTTTTTTTATAGGTATCTACTTCTTCTACATGGATATTAATAGTGCTTTCAGCGTTTGTTTTCCTTTTTAAAAAGTTTTGGATTATTTTTTCTGTGACATGATCTTTCACTCTTCCTACAAAAAGCCATATTTTCCTCTCTGAAGGTTCCTTCCCCATAAAGCCATTTACTTCATCATCCTTCGTGATCTCAGCTTCTCCCCGTATTTTTGGTTCTCTATTCCTTTTCCTTCTAGAGGTAATTGGTTGAAACGGTTCTTCCTCGTTAGGTGGAGCGTTACCTTCCGCTGAATCTGGGTAATTATCATTATTTATATTTATTAGATGTTTCATAACATTTGTTTGCTTATTTTGAAGAAGTCTGTGATTTGTTTGTTTCCTAGGGGATATTTTGTCATTTATTGTTTGTTTGGTGGTCACTGATTCATTTTTATGTGTATGTTCAATCTTATCATTCATGTTTTTCAGTTGACTTGGATGTAGGTTTTGTTCTTGTTTTGTGTTTTTATGTCTTCTGTTATTGATTTTAACTTTTCTACTAAGTTTGTTATTTTTTCATTTAAAAGTGATATAAGCAATTCTTTATCCGTGATGATTGTATCTTTATCTTGGATCATTTGTCTTAAAAGTGAGTTTTCTTCTCTTAAGTACAGTTCTTCTGTTAGATGTGGATTTACATTTTCTACAGTAGCATTTCTTTGCAGAGGTTGATCACAACACGTTTTTACTCTTGTGGCACAACTATTGTGGTAGATTGCCCCACATGCTTTACAAATTTGACCAGAGGCCACATTTCTGTTGCAATATTTGCAAATTTTCTTAGCTTTAGCCAAACTATCAATCTCACTTTCGGCCATCTTGCCATCTCTCTCTTGCCATATTTCTTTTAATCGATCCCTATTTTCCCCGCACTAGGCTCGCAAACCAATCAACAATCATATCAAAATTGTTGGCGTCAAAATAATCACATTTTAAATATATACTTGTTAAATTGAGCGTTGTTAGTACACAACTTATTTATTAGTTAACGTTCGCAGAGTTGATCTCAATTTCCTAGTCGTGGGTCTACTGTCGTCCGACTCCCCAACTCCTTTACTTTGCGCATGATCCACTTAATACCTGACTCAGCTATCCTGTGACTTGCATGCACGGTTCATTACAGGGGAGTCAAGGGGGGTTCGCTAACATGGCCATCCTGCGATCGAAGCGTCCTCGCACCGAGATGCCGCATGCATCTGAAATGAGAAAACAGGAACAGAAACCTTTCTCCACATTATATTTTGTTTTTGGTTTATTATTTTTAGTTTTTTTTTTTTTACTAGGTGGTATTGCCACGTACCGAGACATAGTGGGGTTGCCACTATCCCTTTTTTTTGCACAAGGTGGTATTGCCACCTATCTTAGGTATAGTGGGGTTGCGTTTGCCACTATCCTTTCTTTTTGCATCAGGTGGTATTGCCACCTACATTAGGTATAGAGGGGTTGCCACTATCCTTTCTTTTTTTTTTTCTTTTGCACCAGGTGGTATTGCCACCTACCTTATAGGCATAATGGGGTTACCACTATCCTTTCTTCTTGCATCAGGTGGTTTTGCCACCTACCTATAGGCATAGTGGGGTTGCCACTATCCTTTCTTTTTTTTTTACTCTAGGTTTATGCACGCCTGAATTAATTTATTTTCATGCAAGTGTTTATTCAATTAGACATGTTTAGGTTTTAAATATGAGTGGGTCTTTAACAGACCCTCCACTGCGACCAATTAGACAGGACTAACATCAGGTGTAAATTCACCTATAGTCTGTTTTTAAACCAGGAGGACTAAATGTAGAATCCCAATTTACACTATAAAAGTTACCAGAAAATTACGCTAGAATATTTTAGGGGTTCTAAGCAACCAACCTTACACGACTACAGTATAGGTGTATACTTACTAAAAAGGGGTCTAAGGATTTCTCACATTCTTAATAATAAATTTCCAAAAAAGAATATTGTTTGAGATATTTGAAATTTGATTTGGTATATGAAACTTATTAAACAATATTTAAAAAAAAAAAAACAAATTTAATTATTTTCAATTGATGTGTCAATGATATATATAATTTTCTCTCCACGTCCAATTTTGCCATGTATTGAGGAAGCTTTGAGATATAAAGTGCGTTTAATTATTTAATTATATGCCTGTAAAAAATTAAGTGTGTAAATGAAAGTAAAACAAAATTTCCCTATTAAATACACAACTATTTATTATCACAGGGTTCGATTACTGCTTGCAACTTCTGCAAATCTGGGCGACTATTTATTGCATGTAGAATTTTGTTTAGAGTAGGCATTTAATTTTTGTATAAGAAACTATGTATTATTTGTCGAATAGTGTTTTTCATTGTTTCATCAAATCTGGTAATAATTCCTGGTCTTCCTCCAAGTTTTTTTGGCCTGCGTATATTTCCAGTCTTTCGATATTCCCTTATCGTACGGAATACAGTTGATCTTGCAATTCCTAGCAGTAAAAGTGTTTAAAATAGGTATGTTACAAATCTTACATTGTTTAATATCTCACCCACTGCATTCATAATTGTAGATACGATTTCACACATTTTGACGTTTGTTTTTCCACTCAACATCTGTTTATTCATATTTATTACACATTGCTTCTCAGTTAATGCTAAAGCACCCAAATCTAATCATTTGCGTTTCTTACTGGTGAAACTTCCACTAAACTTGAATTTGCCACAACATCCATATTGAAATACTTCCAGAATATATAAATAATAATAATAATAATAATAATAATAATAATAATAAAACGTCTTTATTTAAAGGGCGAAGTTTAGCCAAAGGCTATTCCTCCACTTAACCCTGTAATTACAAGTTAAGTATGTAGATATAAACAAAGCGTAAAATAATATAAAAGAGAAAAAAAAGAAAAGGTGAAAACAGTGGCAATTAGAAGGTAATAATGAGAAAGTAATAATAAGTAGTAACAATAATAATCATATGACACCAATAAATAACAATGAAAACTGTTTCATCATTGCGCTGCTAAAAGTGACTTTAAATATTTGCGGAAGGTAAAAATGTTATATTTTTTTATCTCTGAATTTAATGAATTGTACAATTTAACAGCGTTATATGTAAAAGATTTCTGAAACATTGCGGTAGAGTGATGCGGCATGGTAAAATTGTCGATGTGACGAATATTTAGATCGTGCGTCTGGTTACGAGTAATTAGTTTGTCTCTAAGATAGGCAGGAGAAGACGTGATGCAAATTCTATGTATAAAAACTAAGAAATGCAATTTCCATGTACTGTCCATCTTTAGCCAATTTAGCTCGGAGAATTTTTCGCTAATGTGATCGAACTTTCTTAAATCAAATATTAGTCGACAACAAGTATTTTGAACTTTCTGGATGCGTTTTTTGTTAACTGTATCCAAAAATGGATAGTACATAGTGTCACAATAGTAAAAGATTGGTAAAATAATCGTTTCGCACAGCTTTTTCCTTGTTTTAAAATTCAGAAACTGTTTGTTGGCATATAGTAACTTTAGACATATATAAGATTTCTTAACTAAGTTGCTCACATGTGCGTTAAAACTTAATTTATTATCAAATATAACGCCAAGGTTTTTCCCCTCTTCTACAAATGGAATTATTATATTATCAACTGCTATTTCTATATGGTTAATTACATAATTATAGCGAAATCTGGAAGAGAATACCATTGCAGAACACTTTTCTATGTTTAATTTCAAATTGTGATTGGTACCGTAAACGTTTAGGGAATTGAGATCACTATTTATATGTCTTTCAGCTGCAGGTAGATTGTCTACGTTAAAACTATACTTAAGTTGTACATCGTCTGCGTAAGATTGGATTTTCATATATTTAAGGTTATTGCCAAGATCCATTGTATATAATATGAACAGAAGTGGTCCTAAAACCGAACCTTGTGGAACACCAGAAACCACGGGTTTTGACTCTGATGTTCCAGACTCGGTTTTAACCCTCTGGGAACGACCAATTAAAAAACTTTTAAAAAACCTAACACATACATTATTAAAACCATAAAATTGTAACTTTGCGCATAGTAATGAATGATCAACCGAATCAAACGCTTTTGAATAATCGAGAAAAACTAAAATGTCAGCAAGCTTATTATCCAAATCCCGTAAAATATTGTCCGATACATTGGTCAGTGCTGTACAAGTGCTGTGTCCTGCTCTAAAACCTGATTGATATTCTGGGAATAACTTATTTTTGAGTAAGTATGTTTCTGTTTGAAAATAAACTGCTTTTTCCAATGTTTTACTAAATATTGCCAATAGACTAATCGGTCGAAGATCTTTTATTTCCGCCGGGCAATTTGTCTTTGGTATTGGGCATATTATTGCTTCTTTCCACATTGAGGGGAAAAAACCTTCAACAAGGCAGACATTTATTAAATGTGTTAAATATGGTATAATTAACGGACAACAGAGCTTTACCATTTGCAACGAAACTTCGTCAATACCAGAGGAATTCGACTTAAAGCCATTAATTATTTTTGCAGTTACTTCAGAAGCAACAGGTTCGAAAGAGAAGTTTAAAGTATTATTATATTTATTAGTTTTATAAAAAGTTAAAGTATTTAGGGGCACTCCTTTATTGTTATAAACGGTTAGAAAATAGTCATTAATTAAATCAGGTTCATTTAAATTATCAGGTACATTTTTGTAGTTCTTTTTTGTAATTACATTTAAGTTTTTCAATGATTTCCAAAAAACTTTTGAACCTTGTTGTTCTGAGTATTGAATAAAAGCCAGTTTTTCTCTACGTATTGAGGCGGTTGTATAGTTGCGCAACTCTTTATAATTGTCCCAATTTTCAGCACTTGCATTTTGTTTATATTTCGTTAGAGCCCTATCACGTTGCCTCATTAAAACTTTTATGTTGTCTGTGATCCACGGCGCATAAGGTTTATTCATACGCGCATGACGCACAGGTGCATGTACGTCAAACAATGAAATAATATTTCTTGTTAAAAAGTCCACCTTATCGTCGATGTTGTTGATATAAAAAATATTCTGCCACGGTATGCTTTGCAAATCTTCAGAAAATAGATCGATATTTAAGGATTTAAATTCTCTATACATATGCATCTTCTGTTTTGGCTTATTAGTTTTGATATTTATTTCACAATATACTAATCGATGGTCTGTTAGTGTATCTGCATTAATGGTACCAGAACAATTTATAATCTCACTGTTGTTAACAAATATAGGATCAATTAGGGTTTGTGAATGATTTGTCATTCGTGTAGGCTCGTTAATAATTTGCGAAAACCCGTAAGCACCAAAGCATTGACTCAAAATATTATTTAAATTGAACAAATTAATGTTGACATCGCCAGTAACGATAATATTATCGTGCATGGGAGCTAAATATGATAAGATATTATCAAAAACATTTATACACCGCGCAGCATTATTTTGGGGTGGTCTGTAGACAACTCCTAGAACCAAGGATTGAGTATTTAATTTTAAATTTACCCACACATGCTCAATAATATCATCGTCACCCATGTCAAGCATAATTCTAGAACAGTTTAAGCTATTTTTCACATAAATTGCAACGCCTCCTCCTCTGCCTGTTACACGATCATTTCGAAATAAACAGTAACCTGGTATATGTACAGCCTCAGATGGCACATCTTTCGAAAGCCATGTCTCTGTCACTGCAAACAAATCAAAGTCATTTCCTACAACTATATGGGATAAATCCGCAAAACTTGGTATTAATGATCTAATATTTATATGACCTATTTTAACTTTACAAGTTGTGCTCACCATAATCAATTTTATTTTTTAATGTTATTATTTGCTTATTATAACAAAAACAGTTAATTTTATCATTGGCAGTGTGATCTGAACGGATTTCATTATTACTTTTGGGATAGCGTTTACAATAATTATAGCAATTTATGCATTTTTTATCTTGAACGTTGTTACAATCATAGGTGTCATGATTTTCTGCACATGTCGAACACACTGGAGTAGAGTTTTTGCAATCCTTCCTGAGATGACCAAACTGCATACATCGATAACACTGTTTGATTAAGAGATGGTCTTCCACTCTTACTTTTTGCCAACCAATGTACAGATAACCGTGGGATAATATTAATTCCCGTAAAGTTGCAGATACCTCAACTACTACATCATTAGAAAAACTTTCGCTTAACTATAGTCACTATTTTAATATTTAATTTTTTGTTTGGTACCTGAAGATATGAATTGTGCTGAATAATATCATTTATAATGAAATCTCCAGATGTAATATTTTTATCTACACCCCTTATAATTAAACGTGGATCATATTTTTTAGTAGCATCAACATTAAATTTTTTACCAAATTGCTTATCAATTTCCATGGTAAGTTTATCCAACGAATCTTTATTGAGGCAGTTTATTAAAACTCCACTTTTAATTGGTTTAATTTTGTTAATACATATATCCAAATTGGCTGGATTTATTTTGTTTTTTATTTCCTGTTCCACGTTAATATTCGTATCAGAGGATGTTATAAACAATGCGGGAGAATTTTGCTGTGAAATGTAGAACTTGCTCCGCTCGATATTCGCATTATGTGTGGTTTTTATCGGTTGACTGGTGTTTTGCGGATTTTTTAACATATCACTATAAGAAATCGTACTCACAGTTTTTACAGCACCGGCATTATTGATTTGGTCTTTTTGTAATATGATTGTATATTCTAGATCGCTAATCCTCTTATTTAATAAGATATTTTCACGTTTTAAATACTGCACTTCTTTATGCAGCATCTGTTGATCGCACTTATTATCGGCACAGAGCGGAAATTCTTCCGGTAAAACTTGATCAGCACAATTTCTGCATCGCCAGTTTTCTTTGTTTACGTAAAACACTTTTGCCACTAACTCAAAACACTTGATATGCATAATGACATTACAACTATCATTTGCACATCTATTTATCCTATTTACATTTTTGTAACTTATAGGATTACTACATATATAACAGGTTTGATCGGAGAGATCAGGCGGGACATCTTTATCACCCGACATAATAATCAATATAAATAACATATAATTAGTTTTGTACAGAACTGTTTCCTTAATGGGTGATGATAAATAATTAATGAAGATACTTTGAAATTTGGTTGAAATATTCAACTGACATGTATGTCAAAATTTAAGATTTGGCCTAGTGTAAAACTGGCGAACGCGCAGCCAATCACATGTGTATGATTTAGCGCGGCAAATTCGAAAGAGTCCTCCTGGTTTAAAAACAGACTATAGTAATAAGTAACATTCTACTAAATGTGATAATCACTTATTTTTTATTTATCCCGTAGAAGGCCAGCGTCTCAATTGTTCATGAGCGGCTACAGTAGTTCGTCGTCCCTTCTTTTTCTGCAACACATATCTCTCATTAGAAAGTACCTTGCGAATAGTATAGGGTCCTTTGTATTTCGGTTTTAACTTTCCTCCGCCAGCCAGCTAGGAATCTTTGACAGCCATATCTCCTTCATTAAACAAACTAGTACAATAGCGCATTATGTTGAATTGCTGAGCTCGCTTATTTGCACTGTTTGTTATTAGAACTCGAGCTTCAACCACGGCCTTGTCTGGATCAACAAAGTTATCATTCGATGATGCATCTCCCAAAAACTGCTGAGTAGCAACTAACCTGGGATTTGTTCCAAACTGTAGCACGGTCGGTGCATAGCTAGTTACTGAATGAATTGTTGAATTTATTTATTTATTTCATACACAATCTACAGAAATAAATCCATTTACAGATTGCTTTAAACTAACCCTACACTTAACTGTTCATGACCACCCGGGTCCCTCCGCAGAGGGACCCGGGTGACTCTCATGAACAGCCAACTGAACCTAACCTAACCTATTTTAAAATAATAAAAACAAAAGCTTCGATGCAAAAAATTCTAAACAGACAAGTTATCATGTATGTGCTTTATAATATTAGTCCTAAACCTAGGCAAAGAGTCATTAAATATGTCACAACAGTTCTGATGCAAATTTTAACAAAAAAAAACGAAAAACTAAATTATTAGCGTTATTAATGCTTATATTTACAATTTACGATTTAACAGGGATGTTAACATACCTGACAACAAATTTTTCTTTTCCAATACCACTGATACGATATGTATCGAAATTTCTTTCACACTAGGCTCTTAAAAAAACCTAAATAAATGTCTCCACACAAATTTGTTATTAAAATTATGCACCACTAATTTTAGAATTGATCACAAACTAAGACTTGCTCTTATGTCAAATTCTTCAACAATCCACTTAACCGTTTTCAGGCTGTCAAATGATGACGTCACTGATACTACCTCATTAGAACCTAAAAATAGTACCTCTTTAAAATTCGTTATTATTTATGATACCTTACATTTTTACTGTCCAGTCGTGTGTTAGCTGACATCGCGTTGATATTTTTATAAAGGAAACCACGATCTTATTTCGTCAATAATAGTAAACATTAATAAATATCCATACACTGGAAAAGATTTCAGTCTGTAATCTGTACTGAAACATACCTTAAACCTTTTTGGAATTGATGACGCCCTGCTCTGCTCTGGTAAGAATTCGTCCAATTCTTCTATTACTTCAATAGGAATAGAGTTGGGCGATATATCGATCACGGTGATCCAATCACGGTGAACGTAAAATCACTGGTGCTACCGGTGATCATAATTCAAGTAAAGCAGTGATTAGTGATTCATCCACTGCATCGCAACAACAGATATGATATGCCGCGTTCGCGTACCTATGCATATTATTCTAAGATCGCGATCACTGGATCGCCAAAAGGCGCCGCATTACGTTCAGATTCTGATTATTTTACAGATTTTTATCCAATAACTAGCTTGCTTAGCAATTTTTATCGCGTGTTGGCATTTGTAAATGTACAATATCCAATACATTATACTATAATATATTACTATATTTATGTTTCATTTCTGACCTAACCTGTGTGTGTGTTATTTAATAACGAAACAGAGCGATTGCCTTATGTAAGTACTTCAACCATTTTTCTAATAAACTATATTAATATCAATCACTGGAGTGATTCAAATCACCGTTAAAAATCACAGTGATTGCTAATTCACTGTCACCCTTTCACCGGTTAGTCGAATATCACTGTATTTCCCAACTCTAAATAGGAACAGGTTTTGACGAAAGAAAAATTTTGATAAATTGTGAATCTGACAAATTTTCAAAAGGATCGTTTTCCTTTTTCCACTTGCTCCAGAAATCCCGTTTTGGATTATTAGCCCATTCTTCGGCAGCTTCCACCCCTTCCAATTGGTTCAGGAGAATTATTTCATCCATTGCAAGAACCTGAAGGTTAATCAAAATAATAAATATTACAAATGACCATTCCAGAATGACGTCATTGACAGTTCGGCCATATTTGCTGGGTTGCATACAAAACCATTTGCGTATGTAAACATTACGAGTATTTCATCATTAAATTGTTTAATTCTGGTCTAATTGATAGAAAATGACACATTTTTGTATTGCTGTTGAATGTTCAATGCGTGGTGAAAGAGATCGTGCATTGTTTTTCTGATTTCCCGCTATTTTAACCAATAGGGGAATCATCTTAATGCATTGCCTATAGAAAGAAGAAATACTCGGATTAAGGCTTTGGGACGGGGGCCACTAAGTAAAAGCCACTAAAGCACGGTCGTATTTGTTCAAAACATTTTATAACTGGTAAGTACTTAATTTTTGTACAAAAACTCCTTCTAGGTTTTATAAGGTTAGACTTAAATGATGTGTGTAATTTTAGGAAAACTAGCTGCTTTAGAGGATAAAACTACAAATACCCGTCTTTACAAAAGGCCAAACTCAGTTGTATCCTATAGATTTGGAAAACACATGAAATATTGCAACTGTACGGGTTCATGTAGAAAGAGTTGTAGGTTTGCTCAAAAAAAAAAATTTTAATTTTTCATGAAACAATACCCATAAGCACGTTGTCAAAATGAGGAAATTGAGTGCATTGGATAAAATTGTCATGGTATGTAGTGCAATCATAAACATGTGCCTTCTCAAATACCAAATAATATAAATAATGAATCATCTATGTACCTGTGTGTTTATTAATAAAAACAATTTTAATTATATATCCCTATTTATTTCAATATATTGCACATCAGTAATATATATTTTTTATTCACTGTAAAACAAATGTTATTTAATATTCACTTTATTCTCTTAAAATATCCAAGTTCAGGTTCAGTCGAGCCAAAAAAGACCATAAATAAGATACGGACATACCTAAATAGTTCATTTTTATCTATCAAAAGGATGATGTTTCTAAGACAAACCTCTTGTTCCTACTTTTTTGGCCAAACCATATCCCCTATTCGCAACATTTCTATATTTTTCATGGAAGGTACTGGCCAAACGGAAAATCAGTGGACGCTGGACCAGGACTACTGTCTTCGATGGTATTTGGATGATCATGCAGGTAAAACAGAATCGCTATATGACTGCACATTTCTGATAAACATGTACATCTGATACATGTACAGTGAACAATGGAAATGCTGGTGTTCTTTAAAATAATAATCAAACTTGAAGTAACTTTTCCCTCTTTCGTTGAGAGTGTTTAACCTACAACAAAGATTTAAAAAATGTTAATCAAGTTTAAAACCTCTGTAGCATATCACAATTATATACATTAACATATAGAATCTAATTATAATGTAAAATTACCCATTAACTTTGATTTCTTACCTTCCCAATGACAACAAATGCCTCATCACTGATTTGTGTTGCCAAAATTTCTTGAACAGAGCCAGATTCGTAAAGCTTGTAGGCTTGCAAGCTTTTATAAGGCTTAAATTATTGACAAGTATAATAACTATAAGTTAGTATCAAATAATTCATGAAGTCCATCATGGTAATATTATAAACTTCAAGCCTGCTCTCTTCAGGAGGGATTGCATAGTGGTCAATATTATCAATTGCTATGTATTTCAATAAAACACCGAGGGAGACTTTAGCATTTTATTAATACAATTAATTTAGCAAACAACGCACACGCTTGGTTGATAGATAAGACATGACTAACTTCCGATCATCCAGTCGTGCTAACCATTCAAACTCGATATAACTGCTTAAGCCTAGCTTACATAATATTATAGGTGGGTTTACACTACATTTCCGCCTTTCTTAGTTTACAAATACCTTTTTTTTTATAAGTCTAGTTTACAGGGTGGTTTACTTATTCTACCTGATCTAGTTATAGTTTCACTTGCACTAGGGGCACTTGTCTTTTCGGTTTCTGAAACTTTCTCTATTTCACTTTGTGTAATGTCACTATTAGGTTTGGTCTTTTCCATACTACCGTTTGGTTCTAGCATAGGTTCAGCATCAGGTTCTTTATTGTCATATTTATTGTTTACCTGAATGCTTGGATTCCCTTGACTTTCACGTGGCACTTGATTCTTTACAAACAATTCATTACTTAAGTTTGGTTTGATACTATCTACGTGTACAAATTTAATTTGTTCTTTTATTTGAACTAGATAAGTACTATGACTTAGGATTTTCTTAATTTTACCTAATTCCCATACTTTAGTTTGAACATTTTTAACATATACACTTTCATCGACTTTAAACAATTTAATTTTTCTAATAATGTCATTCTGGAAATCATAACTTTTGTAACTTTGAACATTCGGTTTAATGAGGTCAAATCTGGTTCGTGGTCTTACTTTAAAAATACTCTCAGCAGGTGATAATCCTGTGACAGTAGATGGTGTATTTCTATATGTAAATAGAAAACTTGCTAGTTTGCTTTTTAATTTTGTTTCAGACATTTCTCCTTTGTTTTCAAAAAATAATGATTTTTCTAAACCCTTTTTAATAGTCTGTACTCCTCTTTCAGCACTACCATTGCTCTGTGGATGATAAGGTGGTGATTTAACTGGTTTTATACCATTGGCTTGACAAAAGGCAATAAATTCTGTAGAACTAAAAGCAGGACCGTTATCTGACGCTAATTCTATAGGCAATCCAAAAATTGAGAATATTTCCTTTAATTTACTAACTGTTTCTTTTGCTGATGTTCCCTTTTCCATTAGTTTTACATCTACCCACTTTGATTTGTTATCAACTAATATCAGAAATGTATGGTTATGTTTATGAAAGAAGTCAATATTAACTCTAAAGAAATTTATAGGTGCAGATGGCCATGGTAAAAGTCCACTATTATTTGTAAAATTTTGTGTCTGTTGACACACTTCACAAGACTGAATAAATTTTTCAACATCATCATTCATTCCAGGCCACCAACAATATGATCTTAGCAACATTTTGGTTCTAACTATACCTATATGTTCTTCATGAAACAATTTCAATATTTCCATACGTAATGATTTTGGAATTACTACTTTATTTCCCCATATTAAGCAATTTTGTTCTACTGACAACTCGTTACGCTTTTGATAATAAGGTTTAAAATCATCTCCTGCGACATAACCCGGCCAACCAGTGATTGTTAGATCAAATACTTTTGTTATTAACATATCAGTCTTTGACGCTTTTGCAATATCATTATAATTCAAAGGAATAATATCTATGAGACTAAATGAATATAATTCTTCCGGTACTTCTGTACTATTCCTTAACGGTAAACGTGAAAGAGCGTCTCCATTTGCTATTTGACTATCTTTTTTATATAATATTTGATAATTATAGCCAGATAAGGTAATTGCCCAACGGGTAAGTCTTGCAGCTGACGTAGTCGGTATTTGTTTTTTTTCTCCAAATAAAAACTGTAATGGTTGATGATCGCTTATTAAAATAAACTTACGACCGAATATGAATTTATGAAATTTTTTTAAACCGTACATTATGGCCAAGGCCTCTCGTTCAATATTTGAATACTTCTGCTCAGTTGGTGACAGCGTACTAGAAGCAAATAGTACTGGTCTATCTTCCCCCTGAATCTTATGACTTAAAACCGAACCTACCCCATAACTGCTCGAATCGCAGGTAATGTAAATAGGTAATTGTGGGTTAGAATGGGTAAGTACTTGATTTGATAACAATAAGTCTTTGCTTAGATTGAATGCTTCTTCGCATTGCTTAGTCCACTTAAATTGATTATTTATTTTACACAGATCATATAATGGCTTTAGTTTGGTAGACAACATTGGTATGAATTTAGAATAGTAGTTTAGTAATCCTAGGTAAGACTTAAGTTGTGTTATGTTTTGAGGTGAGGGTGTATTTTTTATACAGTTTACCTTTTCATTAGTCGGGTGTATACCATCTGCCCGTATAATGTGTCCCAAAAACTCGATACTATTTTTAAAAAATTTACATTTCATTGTATTCACCTTAACATTATATTCTTGTAAGCGCTTTAATACATTACACACACTTTGATAACATTCTTCTAACGTAGACCCATATACTAATGTATCATCTAAGTAACAACTTACATTTGGTAACCCAGCTAAAATTGCATCCATAACCGACTGAAAAATGCCTGGCGCTGAACTTACACCATACGTTAATCTGTTAAATCTGTATAACCCCAGATGGGTATTTATAGTTAATAATTCTTTAGATTCTTCCCCTATCTCTAATTGTTGATAAGCACCTTTCAGATCTATAACTGTAAAATATTTATTACCACTAAGTTTTGCGAATATCTCTTCGGGTAACGGCAGCACACAGTGGTCGGTTTCAATTACCTGGTTTAAAGTGCGCTTAAAATCGACACATATTCTTATCTCACTCACATTCTTTTTTGATACTACCACGATAGGACTTGCCCAATTACTAAAATTTACTTTTGTTAACGTTCCTGACTCAACCATTTTCTGTAATTCTGATTCTACTTTAGGTTTCCATGCGAATGGCATGCTATATGCCCTATGAAAAATAGGTTTTGCATTTTCTTTCAAATTTAATTCAATTTTGAACTTTTTTATGCATGCGCTTGGTTCATCCGTAAAAATACTTGGGAATATCCTTTTAATTTCCGAGACTAACTGCATTTTTATTTCGTTTTCTGAACCCTGATTTGACATTTGTTTAGACTGACTAACCAATTTTAATTGACTATTATTATTGTTATGTACTGCCCTCTAACAAGGAAAGATGTGATTAAGTTCATGTTCAAAGTTTTCCTCAGAAGCTTAGTTACTTCCCTGACTAGTAGGGTGGCGCCGTCTATGAGCCAATTGACGAACAATCATCTATTACATGGTAGAAAACTATGGAGAATTCTAGAAAAGAGTTCTAGAAGGATTCCAAGTGTGTATATAAAGAGGTGACTCCAGCAGATGGGGGAACAGTTCAGTTGAGTGAAGTATGCAGTTCAGTGAAGTAAACAGACAAGAGAGTTTTTAGGTTAGACAAGAGTTGACAAGTTTAAGAAGAAAAGTAAAGTGCTTAGTGTTTTAAAAGTTTAGTGAAATTATATTAGATTAAGTTATTATTAGTTGTGTGATTTTTAAGTATTTGCTAGTGTAATTTTAGTGATTAAATAAATCAGTGGTTTGTGAAAATTCTTGTTGCAAGTTATTTGGAATCCACAAAGTGTTTACTGAAAATTTGTAAGCGCGTAACAATTGGTGTCGGAAGCGGAATTGCAACAGAATTTCTGAAGAATTCGACGAAGTTCCATAGTGTTCTATTCGGAAACCACTGGAGATCGTGCAGTGAGTCGAACTGGAAAGAAATATAGACTTTAAATAAGACTTGTTCGTGTTGTTCGTTAAGTTTTGAATGGAAACAAGAAGCATGGCTGCTGAAAAACAAATGCAAGACATGTTAGCTGCATTTAGCAAAATGATGCTAGAAGAGCAAGAGAAACGACGTCAAGAAGATAAAGAAGAACAAGAAAAACGACGTCTAGAAGAGAAAGAAGAACAAGAAAAGCGACGTCTAGAAGAGAAAGAAGAACAAGAAAAGCGACGTCTAGAAGAGAAAGAAGAACAAGAAAAGCGACGTCTAGAAGAGAAAGAAGAACAAGAAAAACAACGTCTAGAAGAGAAAAAAGAACAAGAAAGAAAACGTCAGGAAGAAAAAGATGAACTAAGAAAAATGATGCTAGATCAGGAAGAGCGACGTGAAGAAGAATTAAGGAAAATTATACAGGGGCAACAAGATGTTATCCTTTCAGCCACTGAAGACCTCAAAAGCAAAATTGAAGAGGATATAGGTAACATAAAGTCTGAAGTAAGTGAAATCAAAGGAAAAGTTACTGGCGTCGAAGAAAAAGTTACTGGTGTCGAAGAAAAAGTTACGGGCGTCGAAAGGAAAGTTACCGATATAGAAGGAAAATTTCGTGCAGTTGAAGGAGAGGTAGAGCGACTTAAACGACTGTTAAGAGAACAAGGAGGCCAGCTGGTATTATCATCGTCAGGTCCTCGATTACAACCGCCTTCCTTTGATGGTCAAACCTCTTGGTCAACCTATAAAAGACAATTTGAGGCAGCGGCATACGCAAACAATTGGAGTAATGAAGACAAAGCTATGGCATTGGTGCTAGCATTAAGGGGCCAAGCCTCAGAGTTGCTTCAGAGTATCCCAGTGACGCAGCAACGGGATTTTAAAGTTTTGGAAGCTGCACTAGATCTAAGATATGGCGACCAACACCTCGCCCAAGTATACAGGACTCAGCTCAAATCACGCACACAAAAGGCTGGGGAAAGTTTACAAGATTTTGAAGCAGCTGTTGAGCGACTGACATACCTGGCTTACCCGGATGCACCCGAAGAATTCCAGGAACAATTAACAGTTGGTACTTTCATCGATGGCATAAGAGATGAGGAGATCAGGCGAGTCCTTAGATTATCCCGAGATAAGACTGGTAGTGGAGCCTTGATCCATGCCCTCGAGGTTGAAGCCGCTTACAAAGAGACTGCACGTCCGAGAGTACGAACCATGAAGGTAGAAGAAGAGGACCGTTTAGAAAAATCAAATATGGAATCTTTGATGGCTGATATGCACAAAATGATAAGCCAGTTGCTGACAAAACCAGATGCTCCAAGGAAGCAGGAAAGAGAACAGAGCGATGAACAGTCAAGGAAGGTGATTCGGTGTTATAAGTGCGGCAAACCAGGGCATATTAAGCGAAACTGTCGGCAGCGGAGCCCTGAGAGAGTAAATGCCGCAATGACTGAAGAGCCGCAGGAAAACTAAAGATAGCCAGCACCTTGGGGGCTGTGCTGGCTGGTGAACACGGTGCCCCCAGAGAGATACGGGTTTCCCAGATTAGAAGAGTCCCGAGTAGTCTGCTTTTGGATGGCTATGTAAACAAAAGGAGATGTATCTTCACTATCGACACAGGTGCCACGTCGTCAATAGTGCGGCCCGGATTTTTATCAGGAATAAAAGTTGATAAAAGCCAAAATGGATTGGTCGTTCGAACAGCCACAGGAGACAGGGTAAGGGTTCATGGAGAAGTTGACCTAGATCTGCAGTTTGGACGCCTGTGCTTTAGTCATAGGGTTATCATGGCTGATATCACTGATGATTTCATTTTGGGGCTGGATGTTATGGGAGTACAAGATCAATTTATACTTGACGTGGTAGAACGAGTTCTAAAGATTGGAAACGAAGAATTTATTTTGTCAACAGCAAATGACCGATTTCAAAAAGTGAGGCTACTGACGGCTCAGACAATCAAGATTCCTGCCCGTTCAGAACAAATAATCGAGGCCATTCTGGAAGGAAACTCTGGTGGATACCGTGTTGGCCTTGTTGAAAAAGATGATTCAATTAAGACAGAAAACGTAATCTTAGCAAGAACTCTGACCCGGACAAAAGACAAAATTCCAATTAGAGTGGCTAATTTAAATTCCCACTCGGTAACTTTCAAGGAAGGCGAGGCAATAGGATCCTACGAACCAGTCCAGTGGATAGCAAGGTGCGAGGAACAAGGGGAGAAATGTTCGCCAACCAGTGTAGACAGGGAAGTTGTGACTTTGTTGAGTTCCCAGTTTGAACACCTATCTGAGGATGAACGTAGAGAGGCAATCAAGTTTTTGGAGAAAGAAAGTGCGGTATTTGCCAAAAACACAGACATCCTCACGAAAACTGATGTAGTACAGCATCGGATAGACACTGGTGATTCAGCCGCAATCCGCCAACAACCTAGGAGGTTGCCACTAGCTAAACAGGAGGAAGCTGCTGCGATGGTTCAAAAGATGCTACAAGATGGAGTAATTGAGGAATCAACCAGTCCCTGGTCATCACCGATAGTTTTAGTTGCCAAGAAGGACGGAACTTTGAGATTTTGTGTCGACTACCGGAAGCTGAATGATGTTACGAAGAAAGACAGCTATCCACTACCACGAATTGACGATACATTAAGTACGCTGGCAGGGTCACGATGGTTTTCAACTCTAGACCTTCGAAGTGGGTATTGGCAGGTGGGACTTCACCCTGACGACAAGGAAAAGACTGCCTTCTCAACAGGTAGTGGTTTATATCAATTCACCGTGATGCCTTTTGGACTTTGCAATGCGCCAGCTACTTTTGAAAGATTGATGGAATTTGTACTCCGAGGACTAACTTGGAAGACGTGCTTAGTTTATCTTGATGACGTAATGGTTATGGGACGAAACTTCAGGGAACATTTGGAAAATCTTCAAGAAGTATTTGGGAGAATCAGAAATGCACACCTAAAGTTGAATCCAAAGAAGTGTCTACTATTCCAAAAAGAAGTGAAATTCCTTGGACATGTCGTATCTTCGGAGGGAATACAGACAGACCCGGACAAGATCTCTGCCGTGCGTGATTGGCCGAGACCTTCAAATGTACACGAATTACGAAGCTTTCTTGGCCTCTGCACTTATTATAGACGTTTTGTGGAAGGATTTGCGGATATAGCAAAGCCACTACACCAGCTAACGGAGGAGAAAGTTAAATATCAGTGGACACCGGAGTGTGAAACATCATGGAAGAAGCTGAAAGCAGCGTTATGCAGTAGTCCTGTGCTAGCATATCCCCAACAAAAGGGCCTCTATATTCTTGACACGGATGCTAGCAACTCCGCAATTGGATGTGTACTATCTCAAGTCCAAAATGGAGAGGAAAAAGTAATCTAGTATTTCAGTAAGGTACTGTCCAAACCAGAGAGGAATTATTGTGTAACAAGGAAGGAACTATTGGCCATTGTTAAGTCCGTGGACCATTTTCACAAGTACCTCTATGGCCAACATTTCAAAATCAGGACCGACCATGCTGCATTAAAATGGCTACTGCAGCTGAAAACTCCAGAAGGTCAACTGGCTCGCTGGATAGAAAGACTGCAGCAATATGACCTCACAATCGAACACCGACCTGGAAAGTCTCATAAAAATGCAGATGCTCTGTCAAGAAGACCGTGCAAAGATGAGTGCAAGCACTGCTATCGGGTTGAAAAAGCACAGGGCACGGTAATAGTAAACACAGTTCAGGTAGATGTTCCAGATGATTGGACAAAGGAAATTCTAAGACGAGAACAAATGGATGACAGCGTAATTGGTCCTATATTAAGGGCAAAAGAAAAAGGAACGCGACCGGAATGGAAGGATGTTTCGGACAAAAGTGTGGAGCTGAAGGCATTGTGGGCACAATGGGACTCCCTTAAGGTTATAGATGTGCTATTAAAGAGAGCATGGGAAAGTCCAGATGGGAAGGAAGTTACCATGCGTCTGGTGATACCCAGCTGTCGGATCCCAAAAGTACTTCAGGAAATACATGATGGAGTGTCCGGGGGGTCATTTTGGTATGAATAAGACATTGGCTAAAGTACGGGAACGATTTTATTGGATAAATAGCCGTCAAGATGTGGAAGCTTGGTGCCGCAAATGCAAGGCTTGTGCAGCTACCAAAGGGCCACAGACGAAGAGCAGGGGCCAAATGAAGCAATATAACGTCGGAGCTCCTTTTGAGAGGATTGCTATAGATGTAGCGGGCCCATTCCCAGTGACAGATGATGGGAATAAATACATCCTGGTCGCTATGGACTATTTTAGTAAATGGCCGGAAGCCTATGCCATTCCGAATCAGGAAGCAGTTACTGTTGCTCGAGTTTTGGTGGATAACCTTGTATGCCGATTTGGTGTACCCCTGGAGCTACATTCCGATCAAGGGAGAAACTTTGAGTCGGGGGTATTTCAGAAAATTTGTGAGTTGCTGGGCATTCACAAGACTCGGACAACCCCTCTTCATCCCCAGTCAGATGGAATGGTGGAACGACATAATAAAACCATGAAGGAACATCTTTCTAAGGTAGTTCACAAGAACCAGCGAGATTGGGATCGACATATACCATTTTTCTTAATGGCATACAGGGCTGCCATTCATGAGACGACTAAACAGACACCGGCTCGTGTAATATTTATAATGGCATATCCCAAATAATCGTCAGGGCGGAAATATCGACCACTATACAACTTAGAAAAGAAGTTGAACTTATGGACCATTATACAATTTAGAAACAGTGCAGGTAGAATGTAATTTGAAATTTCGTACGGGGACAATTGTAGGAGGGGTCTAGGTCCGAAAGTTGATAAAGTGAACCAGATACGCTGTCATTTGCAATCAGGTTGTCGCAGTGAATGCTTTAAAGTATGTGTGAATAATAGAATATCCGAGATTCGATACATTAGCTGTATTGGAATCCAAATGATCAAGGATTGTTACTTTCAGGATTTTTTAAAGGACGAAATAAGTTTTAAACTGTATTTTTCGCAAATAATGGGATTTCTGTTTTAATTTTCATATTGCTGAAATATGTTTTTACAGTATCAAAATTTTTGAAATAATGGGAAATCCTGCAGGAATATTGGTATTAATTACGTCCTCATTTTTTGCTCCTCTTGATTTCAATAAAGCTAATCTTGGACATTCTCTTCTTTACACATACTTCAAAGCATCCACTGCGCCCACCTCATTGCAAATGAGAGCCTATCTGGTTGACTTTATCAATTTTCGGACCTAGACACCTCCTACAAGTGTCCCCTTACGAAATTTCAAATTACATTATAACCTCACTGTTATGTGTACCTAAATTGTATAATGGTCACAAATCCAAGTACACTTCTAAATTGTATAGTGATCGATATTTCCGCTCTGACGATTATTTGGGATATGCCATAGTTACTGTAAAGTAGGTATATCTATTACAATTAGCCGCTGCTAGTCAGAATAGTGGACAACGAAAGGGGATTTTTTTAAGTCAATTTCATTTCTAAATTGTATAGTGGTCGATATTTCCGCCCTGACGGTTATTTGGGAATTGCCATTGATACTTTAAATTAAGTATATCTATTACAATTATCAGCTGCTAGCCAGAATAGTGGACAACGCAAGGGAAATTTTTTAATCGATTTCATTTCTAAATTATATAGTGGTCGATATTTCCGCCCTGACGGTTATTTGAGAATTGCCATTGATACATTAAATTAAGTAGATCTATTACAATTAGCAGCTACTAGCCAGAATAGTGGACAACGCAAGGGAAATTTTTTAATCGATTTCATTTCTAAATTTGTTGGTAGATTTAAATATATTTTTTTTTTAATGGCGGAGGATCCGGTGATACGTCAATAATAAAAATTTCAAATCGATATTTCCACCGTGACGGTTATTTGGGATATGCCATGGTTACTGTAAAGTAAGCATATCTATTACAATTGGGAGCTGCTAGTCAGAATAGTGGACAACGCAAGGGAAATTTTTTAATCGATTTCATTTCTAAATTTGTTGGTAGATTTAAATATATTTTTTTAAATGGCGGAGGATCCGGTGATACGTCAATAATAAAAATTTCAAATCGATATTTCCACAGTGACGGTTATTTGGGATATGCCATGGTTACTGTAAAGTAAGTATATCTATTACAATTGGCAGCTGCTAGTCAGAATAGTGGACAACGAAAAGGTAATTTTTTAAGTCAATTTCATTTCTAAATTGTACAGTGGTCGATATTTCCGCCCTGACGATTATTTGAGAATTGCCATTGATACATTAAATTAAGTATATCTATTACAATTGGCAGCTGCTAGTCAGAATAGTGGACAACGAAAGGGGAATTTTTTTATGTCAATTTCATTTCTAAATTGTACAGTGGTCGATATTTCCGCCCTGACGATTATTTGAGAATTGCCATTGATATATTAAATTAAGTATATCTATTACAATTGGCAGCTGCTAGCCAGAATAGTGGACAACGCAAGGGAAATTTTTTAATCGATTTCATTTTTAAATTTGTTGGCAGTTTTCAAATATTTTTATTGAATGGCGGAGGATCTGGTGATAGTCAATAATGAAAATTTCGAATCGATATTTCCGCCCTGACGGTTATTTGGGGTATGCCATGGATACAGTAAACTAAGTACAACTATTACAAGTAGCCGCTGCTAGTCAGAATGGTGGACAACGAAAAGAAACTTTTTTAATCGATTTCATTTCTAAATTGTATAGTGGTCGATATTTCCGCCCTGACGATTATTTGGGATATGCCATGGTTACTGTAAAGTAAGTATATCTATTACAATTGGCAGCTGCTAGTCAGAATAGTGGACAACGAAAAGGGAATATTTTAAGTCAATTTCATTTCTAAATTATATAGTGGTCGATATTTCCGCCCTGACGGTTATTTGGGAATTGCCATTGATACTTTAAATTAAGTATATCTATTACAATTAGCAGCTGCTAGCCAGAATAGTGGACAACGAAAGGGGAATTTTTTAAGTCAATTTAATTTCTAAATTGTACAGTGGTCGATATTTCCGCCCTGACGATTATTTGACAATTGCCATTGATACATTAAATTAAGTATATACAGTACAATTGGCAGCTGCTAGCCAGAATAGTGGACAACGCAAGGGAAATTTTTTAATCGATTTCATTTTTAAATTTGTTGGCAGTTTTCAAATATTTTTATTTAATGGCGGAGGATCTGGTGATACGTCAATAATGAAAATTTCAAATCGATATTTCCGCCCTGACGGTTATTTGGGATATCCTATGAATACAGTAAATTAAGTATATCTATTGTAATTAGCCGCCGTTAGTTAGAATGGTGGACAACGAGAAGAAACTTTTTTTATCGATTTCATTTCTAAATTGTATAGTGGTCGATATTTCCGCCCTGACGGTTAATTGGGATATGCCATGGATACAGTAAATTAAGTATATCTATTACAATTAGCCGCTGCTAGTCAGAATAGTGGACAACGAAAGGGGAATATTTTAAGTTAATTTCATTTCTAAATTTTATAGTGGTCGATATTTCCTCCCTGACGGTTATTTGGAAATTACCATTGATACATTAAATGAAAGATATATATTACAATTAGCAGCTGCTAGCCAGAATAGTGGACAACGTAAGGGAAACTTTTTAATCGATTTCATTTCTAAATTGTATAGTGGTCGATATTTCCGCCCTGACGATTATTTAAGACATGCCATGGTTACTGCAAAGTAAGTATATCTATTACAATTGGCAGCAGTAAGTAACAATAGTGGACAACGAAAGGGTAATTTTTTAAGTCAATTTCATTTCTAAATTGTACAGTGGTCGATATTTCCGCCCTGACGATTATTTGAGAATTGCCATTGATACATTAAATTAAGTATATCTATTACAATTGGCAGCTGCTAGTCAGAATAGTGGACAACGAAAAGGGAATATTTTAAGTCAATTTCATTTCTAAATTATGTAGTGGTCGATATTTCCGCCCTGACGGTTATTTGGGAATTGCCATTGATACTTTAAATTAAGTATATCTATTACAATTAGCAGCTGCTAGCCAGAATAGTGGACAACGCAAGGGAAATTTTTTTATCGATTTCATTTCTAAATTTGTTGGTAGTTTCAAATATTTTTTTAAATGGCGGAGGATCTGGTGATACATCAATAATACAAATTTCAAATCGATATTTCCGCCCTGTCGGTTATTTGGGATATCCTATGAATACAGTAAATTAAGTATATCTATTGTAATTAGCAGCCGTTAGTTAGAATGGTGGACAACGAGAAGAAACTTTTTTTTATCGATTTCATTTCTAAATTGTATAGTGGTCGATATTTCCGCCCTGACGGTTAATTGGGATATGCCATGGATACAGTAAATTAAGTATATCTATTACAATTAGCCGCTGCTAGTCAGAATAGTGGACAACGAAAGGAAATTTTTTTAAGTCAATTTCATTTCTAAATTGTATAGTGGTCGATATTTCAGCCCTGACGGTTATTTGGGATATGCCATGGATACAGCAAATTAAGTATATCTATTACAATTAGCCGCTGCTAGTCAGAATAGTGGATAACGAAAGGAAATTTTTTTAAGTCAATTTCATTTCTAAATTGTATAGTGGTCGATATTTCCGCCCTGACGGTTATTTGGGATATGCCATGGATACAGTAAATTAAGTATATCTATTACAATTAGCCGCTGCTAGTCAGAATAGTGGACAACGAAAGGAAATTTTTTTAAGTCAATTTCATTTATAAATTGTATAGTGGTCGATATTTCCGCCCTGACGGTTATTTGGGATATGCCATGGATACAGTAAATTAAGTATATCTATTACAATTAGCCGCTGCTAGTCAGAATAGTGGACAACGAAAGGAAATTTTTTTAAGTCAATTTCATTTATAAATTGTATAGTGGTCGATATTTCCGCCCTGACGGTTATTTGGGATATGCCATGGATACAGTAAATTAAGTATATCTATTACAATTAGCCGCTGCTAGTCAGAATAGTGGACAACGAAAGGAAATTTTTTTAAGTCAATTTCATTTCTAAATTGTATAGCGGTCGATATTTCCGCCCGGACGGTTATTTGGGAATTGCCATTGATAGATTAAATTAAGTATGTCTATTACAATTAGCAGCTGTTAATCAGAATGGTGGACAACGAAAAGGAATTTTTTTAAATCAATTTAATTTTCGGGTTTGTTTTTATGAGTTTGTATTTTTATAATTATAATATCACTCCCCGAATTTTGGCGTATTCGGTAAACCTAGTACACATTTATTTTACTTTCGCAAGCCGTAAATAGACTAACTATGGAATATATTACATAATCATAGTAGTTCAAGGACACAGATATATCGATATAAATACTTATGGATGCATGAGCAATGAGACCCCCATAACTCGCGTTATTCTAACAATTAGCGAGTTATAATTTATGTAATTAAAAAATATATGTTTTATAAGCATTGAATACCCTCGCTATATTATTCTTCTAACGATGTCCTACTGTTCAATTGGCGACATACTGAACAAACAACTGATTATTGATGGAACTACTTGAATAGGAGCCAATGTTTTATATTTGTTTATTAATTCATTGTTTTGATTTGTGACTCCAGGTGTTTTTGTTTCATTTTATATATTATTTTTCGTAACTATATAGTTTGGGAATATAAATACCGTTGTTTTATATTTTTCACAATTATTTGATTGGTCGACTGTAATAAAATGAATCTGAGGAAAAAGTAAATCTAAATCTGAAGCTAACTTCAGGGACGTGAGCATTGTCCGTTAATTTGGTTTGAATTGTAGCAAAGAGAATTGATTTATTTTCCAATTTCACAAGAGAATATACTTTATCAGAGTTGTCTATGAATTCGTGCAGTTTAGATTTTGAACCATCGAATTTGATGAGCATGTTTTCAGCTAATTCAATTGATTGATACTGGCAAGTTTGATTCTGTAATTTCTTCTTTGAATTCGATAAGATTTTGACCAATGGACATTATAAATGTAGGTATGCTTTCTCTTTCTTATTTTGATTTAGAATATATTTTGATAAAAAATGCATAAGTACCTACTAAAATTTTGTAATTACTCACAGTATTATTAGAAATGTGTTGAGTTCCACCAGGAACCTTTCTTTTTCTTTACACGGCTTCTACAGGATTCCTTCCTCAAAGTAGTTTTTCCATTTTCTGGTTTAATTCAGCACTTCAGATGATCCGACTTCTGACACCAATTTTTCTTTATGTAATGGACTTCTGAATGAAACTCACTCTGATACACTAAATTCTAATTTATTAATACTCTTAAGTTACTATATACAAAAACTAGTAGTGTATTGCAAAAGCAGTCTGAACTGTAGGTACGAGAGTTGAATGATAAAGTATTCGTATTTTAACTACATAACAAATTCGTTTTCGGTTTTTCTAATTCTATACCTACCTAACCTAACTAGGATAATAAAATATATGAAGAACAATAAATATAACATATCCTTAAATATAAGACACAATAACATAGCGTTTAAATTTTGAAATTGGAGAAAATGTAGACAGATAAACAGAAGGTTTATTAGGGTTAGTTGTTATCTTATTAAATGGGGTTTTTCCCAACATCTTATTTACAAGAATACTTAAGTATTAAGCTTATAACTTGAATAATGTTTATTAGTAAGCCAAAAAATGATATACAGGGCAGGGCGTTGGTACATTAGATGAATGAAAAATTCTTTAGCTGGGTAAAAGACATAACCTCCATTATTTTTATTGCAAAATGTCCCTTGATATAAACAGATGACAAATTAGAAAAAATATTATACGTTCAATCATCACATCACAGATATGATTGAGAATTAGACATGCTATAAATTGTTATTCTTGGTAAGTTATTTTTTTACTACTTTTTGTTATGCTTATATTGACGTGTGCTTTCAAATTTCATTTATTGTCAATAATTAAACCCAAATATTCTATTTCAGATAGGTACCTACTTGCTCTAATTCATTATTTTATAAATATAGTAATGTTTTGACCTTCAAAATTACGTTTACCTACTTTAAAATAGCAATCATTTACATTTGACTATTATTTGATCTAAGATGGTATGGTTTAACTATTTTTTACACACTAATTTCATTATGAGCTTTAATAGCACTAGTGAGACCCTAATTTTTAAGGCAAATAAAGATACAAATTGAACCAAAATTTATATTTTTGATTATTAATTGCAACCATAAAAGACAAAAATTATTTATTATAAACATTAAGTACAAAATGTTTGATTTTATTACGTTAATTCATGTCAAACAAAATCAAATAAAAATAAGATATTTTAACTTTAATTTAGACCATATCATAAATTAGATTTTGAATGGTAGGTACTCATGCATAAAATGTTTGTATTTCAGTTTATTATATCAAAATGATCAGCAAAAAATACTTTATAGCCTGTAGTATAAAAACTAAAATGCGAAATTTTATGTATTACATCTGTTTGCCAGATAAGCGAAGATATGACATATTACAATGATACTTGTGATAGAATCATTCGGTTCTTTGCTTCATGGTTTAACTTTCGTACACATTTCATTATAGGTATAATATTCATATCAAACTTTTACTATTAATAAGTATAATGACGTCCAAATTTGTAGAGCTGCAATATTTTCACATAAAAAGCAGTGAATTATAATTACATTTTAATATGTTATATATAGAATTATTGAAAAGGGAATTATAAAACGATTAAGAGAATACTTTATGTCGCACACACAAAACTGGAGAACACGGAACTCCAATCCTGGAGCTTTATGTACAAATTTTGATATGTGATCCAAAGCAATGTGAGGCGTGGTTAATAGTACCTACTTGGATCGGATACCATTTCAAGGGAGACCGTATTTTCGCCACACATCTTCCAGCGGCTTGTAATCCTGGGATCCTGCATCTCGAAAATCCCGGAATTGAGATCCTCAATCCCGCCAATCTCGAGATGATATAAAAATATATATTTTTCTATGACAACTGTTTGTGCTTTTGCATTATATAAATATAATATTAGTCATTTGAATAAATAATACTGGTGGCAGATTATGATATTATTAATCGCGGGTATAATCTTCAACGTACATAAATTGTGAGTGCAAAAGATTCTTCTCTTCAGCAGGATAGAGACTAAAGTAGTTTAAAAACATTTTTCCTCTTCAGATCACAGTTTATACAGCTTGTAGTGTTCTAACAAAATATTAATCAATTACATTAATATCTTTTGAAACGTTCTTGAACTTTTTAGGATTTACCACAACCTATGCCCGTGGGTTTAAAATAGGTTAATACTACTATAGTTTAGTATACTTGTATACTTTAACTTAACGTGTGTATATGAGTTAATGAGTTGACATTGAGCGTACGATTTCATTTTCTCTTGCGCGAAAAGTTAAAGCAATGGCCTAAAAACATTGTTCATATATGTCCATACGTGAACAATCTTTTTGGGTTATTGCTTCAACTTTGTGTGCAGGAAAAAATGAACTCGTACGCGCAGTATCAACTGATACACACGCCTAGTTAAAATATACTAGACTCTATAATTAGTCAATAGAAAAAAACAACTTGCCCTGTGCCGGAATCTTTAGGTGCCACAGAGGATGACAATTCGTCTATTTTATTTTATATACCAATTTTCTTCATTGGTATAGTTAATGATCATTTTCATTTGAAAAATTATAATTTTTTTCTAATTCCTTTTTTTCTGGGTAATGAATATCTAATAAAGTAAGATCTACTGAAGAACTTTTGAAAAGTTTTCTTCAATTGTAAAGAGGCAACCCTGTGCAAATTCCGGTTCTGAAGCATGCAGTCGATTTTACACAAATTAATATGTTTAGTGTCTGGTTATCAGTTTTAATGATCTCCCGCCGATGCGGACATATTCAGCGAAACGTACATCAAGTAGTGTTTTCGAGTGTACCAATAGTATTCAAATGTTTTGGACTATCAGACACTAAACATTGACTGTGTTGAAATGGGCCTCATACGAAAATGCCTTGTATAAGAAAGAGGACCATACAAGTTGAGGAAGATTCTCAGACAATTTTCAAAAAATTCAGTAGCTACTAGCTCTTGGTCTATAAGTTATAATGACAATTAAAAGTACATTAAATCTTTATTATTATTTTTTTAAATTTATAATTTTGAAATATTAAATATCAAAATAAACTTAAGAAATATGTTACTTGTATTAGATTAGATTAACAAAGGAGCTGGTTATTTAGTCTTTACCACCGCGACCTTTTCAGGTCTATTGTGATGCTCCCAGAATATCTTCCTTATTAGTACCTCATCCAGCTTTGTCCTTTGTACTAGACTCCACAGCTTTGATAAAAACCCTTTTGTATAGCTGTCCGCCCTTGGTTTTTCTTCTCCGAGTACTTGGAATCTCAGCCTCGCCAGGTCTTCACAGTGGCATAATATGTGAACTGAGGTTTCCTCTTCCTCTTCGCAGAATCTGCATGTTGCGTCCTCTGCCAGGCCCATTAGACTCATGTGTCTATTGAGCCGGCAGTGGCCAATTAGAAGGCCTACTATTACTCTGATGGCCTTCCTATTCTGGCTTAGTAGATCTTCCGTAAATTTGGCCGAATGTTCTTTAATGAACTCTTTGGCCTATCTCTGTCTTGGGAGATTCCTCCACCATTCCAGAGATTTATTTTGCACCCATTCCTTAATGGCTGCTCGTATGCATGGCTTTGCCACGCCACAAACAGTTGGTCAGCCTTTTCGTTTCGTCTGTGTCCCTCGTATCCTGGTACCCATGCTAGGGTCACTCTGTTCTGACTTCCCAGCTCTGTAAGGGCCGTCAAGCAGTCCCACACCAATCTTGAGTTGATTTGCATGGAACTGATTGCTTTTATTGCCGCTTGGCTATCAGAGAACATGGCAATCGACTGGTTAACAGCGCCTTGTCCTATTATCTCCCTTGCGCAACAGTGTATGGCGATCACTTCAGCCTGAAACACCATTGCGTATTTTCCTAGACTTATCGGGATATTGGCTTTTGATCTTGTTCCGTAAATCCCGGCTCCGACTCCTTGTTCTGTCTTGGAGCCGTCAGTGTACCAGACTGTTTGTGCTGTTATAGGAGGACCGTTTTTCCAATTCTCCCTGTCTGGTATAACAGTCTGCAAGTTCTTGTTGAAATTATACCTTGGGACCATTACATCCGTGGGCATGCCTAGAATGGCATCTGCCCTCATCTCCGAGTATAACTTCTGGTACTCCGTCCCTTGTTGCTGGCTAATTGGCGTTTGGCCTTGCATTAACCTGTGCACCACTGACCGAGCTTCGCCTAGTATGAATACGTGTAAGGGTGGCAGGTTCAAGAGGACCTCAAGTGCAGCCGTAGGAGCAGTTTTTATAGCCCCCGTGGCGCACAGGCAAGCAAGCCTTTGTATGCCACTTAACAGCCTTATTGCTCCCGACTGTACTTAGTCCACCATACCACTGATCCATAGGTTATCATGGGTCTCACTACCCTGGTGTATGACCACAGGTTCATTTTGGGATTTAACCCCCAGTTTTTTACACACATTTGCCTACACGTTCCCAGGGCGATTGTGGCTTTCTGTGTGACTTTTTGGATGTGAGAGTTCCATGTTAATTTTTGGTCAAAAATGGCTCCTAAATATTTTGTCTCACAGGCAAATGGAATTTCCACTCCATTGAGCCTTAGGGGCTTTAGGCCTTGCAGTGTGTAGCGTATTAGTTAGCACGCACTAATACCGCTCCATAGCCATCTTAAAGAAATGGAGTTCGAGATGGTAGCCAGTCAGACATCAAAGATAAATCGGCATACAAAAACTCCAATAAGTAATTTCGATATACCTAAGGGCCGCTTCGAACACATCCACATTGATCTTGTAGGACCATTACCTTTTTCAGAAGGTTATTCTTACATTCTTACAGTGGTTGAGCGTTTCACGCGCTGGCCTGAAGCTTACCCAATTTTTGATTGCACTGCTGAGACAGTAGCCAAAACGCTATTTCAAAATTACATATGTCGTTTTGGCGTTCCTATACATGTCACTACTGACCAAGGCGTGCAATTTGAATCGGAACTATTTCAGGAATTTTCAAAGTTTTTGGGGTTCCATCGGATTCGCACGACCTCGTATCATCCGCAAAGTAACGGCTTAGTGGAACGTTTCCATAGGACGTTAAAAACTACCTTACTAGCGAGGGCTAATTCGATTAATTGGGTCGCAGAACTCCCTATAATTTTATTGGGTTTGAGGGCTATGCCTAAGACTGACTTACATTGTTCATCCGCTGAACTTGTGTTCCGTCAAACGTTACGTCTGCCTGGAGAATTTTTTGTTAAATCACATGTCGATACGGTAGTTCCTTATTTTATTAATAAATTACATGACATGTTTGACAAGTTAAATTTTACAAATCCCAAACGCCATGTCTCTCAAAAATCATTCGTAAGTCCTGATGTTTACACTTGTAATTTTGTTTTTCTTAGAGAAGCACGTCTTAAACCTGCTTTCTCACCTTTGTTTGAAGGACCTTACAAGGTGGTTTCACGTTCCGATAAAATCATCACCATCCTTAAGTGGGAAATAGTGACGACTGTCAGTATTGACAGAGTTAAGCCGGCCTATTTATTGACCGACGATTCGGACCGACCCGCGCGATTGCCAACTAAACGGGTACGGTTTGATATTGATTGATTGGTTGTTTATTATTATTTTGAAGGGGAGTATATGTAGCGTATTAGTTGGCACGCACTAATACCGCCCCATAGCCATCTTAAAGAAATGGAGTTCGAGATGGTTGCCAGGAAGCAAAAAAAAATTAATGATTATAACTTTTGAATCACAACTGACATTATATATTTTATATTTGATAAATAGATTAAATAAACACAATTATTGTCTATTTATCTCATATCTTCTCTTTTATTTTATAGTTAAATGCTATACAGTGCTCTTCCTCGTGTAAAATTGACGACTGTGGTTTTGTGGGGATTTACAGAAAGTCCTTCTTTGCAACACCATTTGTCGGCAACATTTAGGGCTCTTTGCGAACGCTCCGTTATTGTATTCGCGAACCGCCCCTTAATGACTATTGCTAGATCATCAGCATATCCTAAGCAATAGAAGCCCTCTGTGGAAAGTTTCCGGAGGAGTTCGTCAACCAGGGTTGCCCATAGTAGTGGAAATAGTACCCCTCCCTGGGGGTAGCTTTTGCTCACTTTCGCCTCAATGGAGATCTCATCTATATTGGATATTACAATCCTATTATCTAGGCTGATTTTAATCCACCGGCAGATCGTTGTTAGGACTCCTCTGTTTAATAATGCACTCGTTAGTGAGTGCGTTGTCGCGTTATTAAACGCTCCTTCTATGTCTAGGAATGTAACTACTGCCATTTCCTTGTCCTCGAAGGACTTTGCTAGTAGTCTGTTTAATTCATCCAACGCAAGGTCTGCCAACTTCCCCGGCTGTTATGCATATTGACGTTCACTCAGAGGATTTTCCCTTAGTAGCTCGTCTCTAATGTACCTATCTATCAGTCTTTCCATCGTTTTAAGTAGGAAAAAGGATAAACTTATAGGCCTATATGACTTGGGCGTTTGATCCAATAATCTACCTATTTTTGGTAGGTAGATGACTCTCAACTTCCGCCATGTTTTTGGTATGTATTTCCAAGCCAAGCAGGCTCTGAATATTTTACATAAGTAAGGTATTAATACCTGTAGCCCCCTTTGGAGCAAAATTGGATATATTCCGTCCATCCCAGGAGATGGTTGGAACTTACTAATTGCCCATCTGATTTTATCAGGTTTCATAATCTCGGTGGCCAACCTCCAGTCCGTGAGTTTGGGATCTGAGGTTTGGGCCTTTCTGGCCTTTGGTCTGGATAATGCCTATCCTCCTATCCTATCTCTAGGTCTGTGTATATCAATGAGCCCGGAAAGTGTGCCTCCTTGAGCAATTCGATACTTTCCGTCATTGTTTCTGTGTAGGTTTCATCATCTTTTTTGATAAAACCTACTTCGTTTGCAGTACAACCGTCCTTGGCCAGGACTCTATGGATTCTGGAAGCTGCGGGGCCATCACTGACCTCTTCGCAGAATCTCTTCCATGAGTCGCTCTTTGCCTTGCGGACCTCTTTTTTGTACCTCGTGAGTTTTACTTTGTAGGTATCCCAGTCTTGGTTGGATTTGGCCCTATTAAATAGCCTTCTAACCTCTTACTGGTATAGAGAAAACGCCAATTTTCACTTCACCCTAATACATATATAATAAAATCCGTTCAAGTCTGGGAGATGAAACACTAGATGGGCTAATGTCTTGTATTTGTAAATTTTTTCCGTTTAATGAACTAATGTTTTAATTTTAAATTAAATAAAAATTAATGAATTGAGCAAGTTGTATTAGACATTTAATTTTTCACGGCCAGTCCCGGAATCCTGGGAAGAAGGTAATCTAATCGCGATAATTCCGAAATTGAAATGATGCTCCAGGATTGGAATCCATAGCTGAGCGTCAGCTAGGCATCATGCTGCTTCTTTATATTTTGTGTATTATAATTGATTTATAAAAGATGTATTGTATCAAATTTAATAAAGATTAGCAGTGACATTGCTTGTAAAAATTTTCTAATCCTGATGCATATTATTGCCTAATACCTAAAATTTAAACTACTGTAATATTTGAATTTCTGCAGTGACACGAACCATTCGCTAATAATTTTTCAACATTTCCTATTTGATATTTAACCTGCGTATCTGTTGGAAAATTTACAAACAATTTCAAACTCCCTCTTGTTAATGTAATACTTTGTGGTTGATTTATTATTGGCATATTAATGTTTGCAGTTTTCATGTCACTTCTAGTGTTTGTTTGAGATCTATTAAAGAATTTACAGATGAACGGTTTGGTCGATGAAGATGGCAGGTCTTCTTTGGTCATTGGATAAGATTTTAATTTTCGTACAGGCACAGACTTGCTGCGAATTCTTGATGGCAATTTTATTGGCTCCCATGGAATTCTTTCTTCAGGAACCTAAGAAAAATACAATTCTCAAGTATTTATTTTCAGAGCAATAGTTCTATTGAAGGATGAACTGCTGTAAAAAAAATGCATAAAGCATTTCACCCTTCACTATACCCAACACTTTTACCTACTTTCATTTCTTTCTTTTTCTGAGGAGTACAAGCATAACATTTTGATTTTCTACTTTTTGGGATGCTTTCACTTTCTTCATAGTCAAACACAATATCTTCAATGTGAGGCATCACAGAGTTATACATACTAATTTTACTAAAAAAAATTGGTTGAGGCGGTTTCCAAGAATTATCGATTCGACTAGTTTTCATAATGTGATCCATTTTTTGTAATAATAAATAATTATCCTTTTCAATTTTTCCACATCTTTCATTCTCAATTTGTTTTTTTTTGAGTTTTGTGACAACGTGGCCTCTATAAGCTGGAGGGCTTGTGTCTATTACTGGCAAGGCAGACTGGACCTATCAAAATTATTGAAGGTAATTTATAGCATACACAAGGTATATCAAGAGTAACATGCTGGATCTTTTGCGAATCGGTTCAACAAGTAAAACATATATTTAAACTATATGTTGACTATCATTAATGTATCTAATGTTTGCTGGAATGATGTTCCTTAAATCAAAAGGTAAGTCAACGATATTTTAATGGAAAAACTACATTTTTTCATGTTTTTACAAAGTGTATCAAATTTTAAATGAGAGTAATTTGTGGATTTTTTTTTGTATGAGGTATAGAAATCATCTTGGAGACCATTCCATAAAGTATAAAATTTTACTATACTACTACTTCTATTTTGTCTTTTTAGTACAATATAGAATTGATGTGAATTAATTGTTTTCGGTGGCAACTTCCAGGGGATATTTTATTGATGATTGTTATGTATTTTGACCTGCTTACGAAAAAATGATTTCTCCAAAAAGCGGGTGGAGCTTCAAAAGTTATATGCACTTTCCTAATACACTTACACGAATTTTCAACTTATCTGCTATATCGCATAATAGTAATCAAATTGGAATAACAGAAATACTAGTTTGTTCGCAATGAAATTCTAAAGAAAAATAAGACTTGTACGATATTTAAAGGTCAATCCGCCATCTTGAAAAAAATTTAAAAACATTCAAAATTGAATATCTTTGCTATAAGACGGAATGACTTCACCAAAGTATATGAAAATACAGCGCATCTATGAGCAAATGGAATGCACTTAACGCAGACGTTGTAACAAAGATATTTACGGTTAAATTCTTTGGTTGTAAGCCAATCCAATAGAACGGTTAGAAATGGCGGACGGGACTAAGACATATACTTATTAACTATATACAATGAGTTTCGTTCGTATCTTGATGCCAAGGAAAGCCTTATCGCTCTAACCTTCCAGAGTACTCGAGGTATGGTGCGCATGCCTTAGTAGCGGAATCCGGCGCGAGATTGTGACAGTTTCACAAAATATCGAAGGTGAATAATCACAATCTAATCAGAGAAGTTGTGTATGTTACAAGCGCGCGGTCCTCCGTCGTTAGTTTTGTGCGGTTAAAGCATGCGCGTTAAGTTCCAAATACTTAGAAGATAGAGAAGGAGATAGAAAACTATCTTTTTCTCAAGCCTCAATTCCGTACAACGGGGGCTTATAACCATTACCAGTATATAGTTAATAAGTATATGGACTAAGTTTACTAAAAGATCGGTTGAACGGAAACTTAGATGCGACAGACACAAGGGGCAAAGCTCTCACGTTATCTGCTGAAAGTGATCCATGCACGATAAATATCATCGTTTGTTGTGTTTATTTTTGTGTTGTTTGAACTGTTGTAAATGTTGTTGCCAAAATGAAAGCATTAGAAAAGAAATGAAAAGCTCAGGATGATTTTGGAAGAAAGATATATAGAGAAATATTAAAAACATCCACTGTAAAAGTTTGTATGTATATTAACTATACTTGCCATAATTATAAATGTATATTAAATAAACTATGTATCCTAATATTAAAAAAATATAGATTATTTATAATTCATTATCAAGAAAAATAAAATATATTTATTAACATTAAACAATGGGAGAGTCTTTTACGTCGTAATTAAAAATAGTTATGCCAAAATTAAACTACATTCATACTTAATGTTTGCAAAATATGGATTTTTTAATGTCTACATTCTTTTAAGGCAAAGCAATAAAAAAATTTCATCCTTCAAATAAGGTACATCCGTTTTTAAAATTTTTAGGTCTGCCTATTCAAACTTTATGTTTATTCAGAAATATATAATTTTATGGTAAATGAATAATGAAAAAAGCTTTATATTTGACTCTTTTGCTAAGTATCAATCTCCATAAGCGTCACTCTGTTTGGACGTTAGTGACCTATCAAGCAGTCCATTTTTCGGTGCAACGGTACCACAGACTACCAGACTGGCAACTTCCCTGAGAAATTTATCCGGTCAAGGTCGAGGCAACAGAAGCCAAATTCAGATGTCGCTCTTAACGCAAATGTCGTTTGAAACGTCAAACGTCATCCATTGTTATTATGTTATTTATATTGTGTACTGTGATTGTGTTGTGCTGGTGATATTATTTTTGTAGAAACTTGACTTTTTAACATAGAATACGCAGTTTTTAGTGCCCTTTAAAAATTTCTATTTCCAAAGAGGAGTTAGGTGAGTGTTATTGTGCAAATATACATTGGATTACAGTAATATATAATATTGCATTTTACAGATTATTTCTTAAAATGTCTTCTGCATTGTTTGTGAAACTGAAGAAGTTGATGTGCAAAAATTGCACTATTTTCCCAGGAACCTTCATAAGTAAGTGTGCATTTGCTCCAGTCTTTGTTTTTAGTTTTTGCACAGTGCAATATATATTTCTAAATATCGTAAGACTACTTCAAATTATTGTTCTGCCTTACCACAGTATCTACTTCAAATAAATAAATAAATATTATCGTTTTCAGATCGAAAATGTGGCAGGACTTAATGGGAATGAAAGTGTCAGAAAATACTATACGCCATCTTAGAATTTGTAATAAGCACTTCACAGTAGAGTCATACTGAAATGATACCGATTACATCCTCAATAGAAATGCAGTTCCTACCCGGTATCCATGTGGAGACACAGTAGAAACACAAAGGGATTGTACACCTGTACCCATACAGGTCGAGGAACCCAAAGAAGATATATGTCTACCATCGACATCACGTGGTCTTCGTGTTTCTTCTGCACATAATGAGGAATTAGAAAACCCGCATCCAGACACATCTAGTAGTGTGCCAAGTACTCCAGTTGATCGTTCATCAACACCTCTACCATCGTATACCAAATCTGGGGGATTCAGAGGCCAAAGTTCAATTTTTAAAAAATTGTGTCAAGAAGATACAACCCCAAGGAAGAAAGTTATGTTTAAGATAATTTCAAAAAAGGCAGATCACATACGAAAATTAAAAAGGTTGTGTAAAGAGCGAGCAAATAAAATAAAAAAAATGTGTGACCTGAGTAACTCTGATGTTGTCAGAAATATTTTTAAGGACCTAAAGTCAAGTACTGTTGACTTTTTAATATCTCAACTACACTGTGCAAAACCATATATTTCATCAGGTCCGGCGGCGGGATTCTAAGTTGCTATCGTATTAAGTCGATACGATACTACTGGTTCTAAGTACGTATCTTATAACAATTTTAACTCTTAATCGACAGAATACGCTCGATACCAAAGAAGTTATTGTTTCAGTCTTACGATATTATAACAGTTTACTCTATAACAACTTAGAATTTCAAACGACACGTGTTTGAAATTCGTTGCTATCATATCGATTCAATTCGATAGGAACTTAGAATCCGGCTACTGTAGTCATGTTTGCCTTGAGTTTTTTTTATTGAGGTACTAACCTCGTCATCACTGAAAATTCGAATTTGGAGAACATTGTTATCATGTAAGAGGTTGCAAGGCGAGTATTTATTACAATTAATAAATGACACGAAAAGAAATTAGCAAGAGAGTTATTGTAAAATATAAATATGGTTCTCTTGATATTGATAATTTAATTGAATATAATAAAACAAAAGTGCCTTAAATATTAATAATAGTAATAAACTGTCTTTATTTGTGGCGGAGTTCAGCAAAGCTACTCTTCCACTCAACCACATAAAAATACAAGTTTTATGATGTAATTTTTAAAGTATCTATTTAGGTTAAGGATATGTGTGTTTTTAATTCTTATGCTTTCTTTTACTATGTATTTTTCCTTTGTCATACTTTTTATTACATGTTGATGTCTGACAAAATAAAGTTCTATGATGTATTACAAATTTGACTTTTAATTTCCTATAGTATATATATATATAATATGGCGTATTTGACATTGAAATTTGTGATCAAAGATTAAGCATGAAACGGCATTGCACTTTGATCACAAATTTTAAATGTCAAATATGTACATAAACTGTAAGTTAAAGTAAACAAATGGTCAAATCTCCCGCGTCTGCAACTGTGGCGCCCTCTGAATTTGGCTTCTGCAAATCGGAGAGAGAGAGAGAGAGATAGATTTCTGGACAAAAATTTAACATTGAGTTGCCAGTCTGTGCAACGGTAGTTGATTGCGCCACGGGCTCTACGGTTACGACGCGATATTAGATACGCCATATTTGTGTTTCGGTTTCTTTCCATTCTAATGTGTATTGAAGGTGTTTTTTGTAATTTATTTATTATTTAACTTATTAATAGTATATATTTTTGGCAGTGTTCAATTCTATTTGCGTTTGTTTATTTAAACTATTTGTGAATTTTCAACTTTTTCGTGAATAATATTTCTAACCCTATTTTTTTATGTTTAACAGATTTTACAATCAGTTTTCTTATCTTAATTTTTTAATTTAAAGTAACGAAGATGCGTGGGCGTCAATGTGCTGTAACATCTTGTAAAAATAACAACTTGGCTTTAAAATAAGCGGGCGTTACGGATATCATTTTCCATTGTTTTCCTGTTGCAGATGATATAAAGTGCCATCCAGAAAGAATGGATTCGTCGCTGTAAGAAAGCAAATACGTTTAATTTAAAAAGCGCTTGGGTTTGCTCTAATCATTTTGTCAAAATGCTTATTTATGAACTTTCAAAATGAGCTTTTAGGTAAAAAATGTTACATTTTATTGAAATTAAGTATGTATTACTTATTTTCTTTTTCTAGGTCTACCTTTACGTCGAAAATTTTAAAAAACTGCAGTTCCGACGCTAAAATTAGAAGCTATTATTATTGATGAGAAAAATAAGACTAATGAAGGCGCCCAGTCTGAAATAACACCTCAGACCTCAAAGTTTGCGGTCCCAAAGCCATCTACGTCAAATTGCGCAAATGTTGAAAACTCGTATGACATTTTTGAGGCATCGTCAAAGCAGCGTTAAACTGATTCTTCCTCGAGCCCCACGCTGGATAATCAGCAAAAATTTCCTGATGAAGGTCTTCCACATTTAGAGGAAAATTATAAACAAATATGAACAATTGCTCAAAAAATACAATCCTTTAAGGCTGCACATGCAATAAAATAAAAATTGTAAATAAAATGTTGAATTATGATGATGATGATGAAAATAGCTGACTGAGACGATCAAAATTTTCACTTGACAAATTGTCGGTCACTCATGTCATGCAGTAATAAGCAATACGTTTCAGTTTTTATTCGGTAAGCGAGAAATTGGAGGGAAATTTTGAGTGCATAAACTTTGTGTAGCGCCTAAAGAAAACCAGTTATTTAAAGAAAACAACCATAGTGTTGGAAGTGGTTATAATAGAGGTAAGTAGTGCCATAGTTGGATCAAGTCCATTTGGTTTATTAATATTAATCCAGTATGGTTAATATTTTTTAGGATTGTATAAATTTGGAGACAGGCGGGGTGAATCACAACACCATGCCACGTATATATAAGCCCGATCCACATGGTAAAAAACATAAAAAATATGCCATAGATAGGATTCAAGCGGCCATACGGGAAATTAGGGCGAGAATGAGCTTCAGAAAAGCGGGACTAAAGTATGGTATAGATCATACGGTTCTATATCGACATTACAAAAAGGGAGCCAATATAAAAACGAAGGGAGGACAGATCGTTTTAAACACAGCTGTTGAAGAGACATTAGTAAAAAATATTATAACTTGTGGTAACTGGGGATACCCTCTGGATACATATGACTTAAGAATGTTGGTCAAAACATATCTGGATAAAATGGGCATTATTGAGAATCGTTTTAAAAATAACTTGCCAGGAAAGGAATTTGCTGCAAGTTTTATTCGGCGCCACAAAGTACGAATATCGGAACGCATGTGTCAAGACATTAAGCGAGCACGTGCTGGAGTGTCACCAGCTACTATAAACGCTTATTTTGATAACCTCACTGAATCTCTTAAGAACGTACCCCCGTATCTAATATAATCAACTACGATGAAACTAATATTACCGACGATCCGGGTCGAAAAAAAGTTATCGTCAAGAGAGGCACAAAATATCTGGAGCGAGTACTAAATCATAGTAAATCCGCCACCTCTCTTATGTTTGCGTGTTCTGGAGAAGGAAAGCTACTGCCAATTTATGTCGTTTATAAGGCTTTACATAAGTACGAGTCCTAGACCGTCGGTGGTCCCAAAAGGGGCACGGTACAATTCTACACCGTCAGGTTGGTTTGATTCAAGGTGTTTCGAGGATTGGATAACCACAATCGTATTGCCTTTTTGTAAAAAACTGGTGGGGCCAATAGTTCTCATAGGCGACAATTTGAGCTCGCACTTATCAAATGACTGCATAAAACTTTGCCAAGAAAAAAATATTTCATTTGTGTTCCTGCCGTCTAATCCCACGCACCTTACGCAGCCACTAGATGTGGCTTTCTTCCGTCCACTAAAAATAGCTTGGAGGGAAATATTGACCAAGTGGAAGAAGTCGGATGGCAGGAAAGCGCCGTCAATACCAAAAACAGTTTTTCCGAGTCTACTGAAACAGCTTTTTAATGCATTCGAAGAAAACGCGACAAAGAATATAAAAGCGGGATTTGATAAATGCGGCATTATACCTATTAAAAGGAAACGAATTTTATCAATACTACCCCAAGATATTTAGCAATGCAATAATGATGACAATAATAATGAAAATACAATGAATGATTCCATCGTAGAACTTTTAAAGTCTATGCGCTATGATGATACCCCGACGACTCGCACAAAACGAAAGAAAATAGAAGTTGCAGCCGGGAAAAGCGTTAAAGGTTATGATAGCGAAAGCAGCAGTAATGAAGAAGAGGATGAAATTCCATATGACGATAGTTCAAGTGGTGAAGAATTTGAGCATAATGAAGAGTTTGAACAGGAGAATAAAGAGTTTGATCAAGAAAATGAAGAGTATGAGCAGGAGAATGAAATGTTTGAACAGGAAAATGAAGAGTATGAACAAGAAAATGAAGTGATTCAGCAGTATAATGAATCGGAAGAAATCTTGGGAAATTCTGGCCACCTTGACGCAGTACCAGGATGTTCACGGTCATCTGGTGTTCTCAAAAACGGAAAAATGTGCAAAAACGTATTACCAATTTCCATGGAAGAAATTAAAGCATCTGATTGGTTATTTGTAAAGTTAGAAGATAAGTACTTTATATACCAAGTGCTCTTTACATCTGGAAGTATAATTGAAGCAAAATTTACAAGGGCAAAGTCAACTAAAACTGCTGTTGATGATGGCTTTTTATACGTTTTTCCCGATGTTGAAGATGTATATACATTCTCATTTACGTCAGTTATTGGTGCAGTGGAGGCCCCAAAAATAGAAAGAAGAGGTGTCATGAGATTTTTGTTAAACTCTATAAAGTTGTTTTGTAGCAATATCTCTTTTAAAAATGTTTTTTTTTAATTTTAAGCCAAATTTGTATTTCAGTTTTGTAATAAATCGTTGAAAAAGAGCTAGTTTTTTCATTTCTGTTGTTTGTTTTGACGGAAAGTTTTACTACATGTATATATTTTTTAAGTAAAGTCGTTGTCATTCAACTTTCGCTGTGCTAAATAGCGACTAAGAGGTAAATTAAATGCTTGATGTGATTGACCCCGACTGGCGGCGGGTGAATCACAACACTGAATATTTATTAAAAAAAAAAGTTTCAACTACAACAAAAAATTCATAATTCTCAGGGATAATGGTGTAGGTTAGATAAGACTTTTGCAGGATTTTGTATGTCAAACCGTTTTCAAGATATTTCATTGGAAAGGTTGAAAAGTGTAGTGATTCTCCCCGTTTTACGGTAACTTATGAGGAACGTATTCTCGAGAGCTCTGCGCCAACAAATTTTAGTAGACAATTGTTTCTCGATGATTAGCAGGTGGCAACATCGCATTCGGATAATTTTGTCACATTTTGTGTCGATTCCGACTTCCGAGTGTGCCCGGGTCCCGACGATTACATAAATCTGTCGGGAACATATATTAAATTGTTTCCTTGAGGTTATATAGGCTTCTCATCCATTTTTTCAAATATAGATAATAAAAAATTGTCCTACTGCTCACAACAGCAAAAAAATATGGTAGATTTATTGAAAGGTTGAGAATATGAGATTCTAATTTCGGCGAAATTCTCCACAAATTTTTCGTTTAAAGACACTAAAAAAAATGGGAAGAAATAGCAGTGATCGTGAATTCAATACCAGGATCTCGAAAAAAAATTTGGAAACAATGAAAAAAGTAAGAAGCCAAATGTTGAAAAGTAATTAATTCACAGAAAATTGTTTTGCTAGAATTGGCAAGATAGCCGGCGTTTTTGTACATATGGGTTTCTCTCTGATTTTGTAGTGCAGCATCATTATTTTCCATATTTTCGACTTCATCTAAAATTGTTATGTCTTCATTCATCTTATTTGTAGAAAATAATAAAAAATTAAACAGCGAAAACCGATAAAATCTCTGTACAGGAGTTAAACATAACCACACAAACACAGATGTAGATACGTTTTTGACCCCTCTCCCTAGCGCAGTAGAGAGTGGTAGAGAGAGCACCTCGATTATTATCCTTTTTTATCTATGGTGTAGATCACGATGTTTGATTGTCGATGGGTTACAAGGTTTGTAAAGTAAGATAGGTAGCATGGTAACTTGAACGGAATGGAGAGGTTACGATGAAGGCGGCCATCTTGCGCGTCATCGTGCCTGCTGAAACTTAATTGTACGTATGCATTTTTTGAGACGTGGCGATTATTTGTTGAGTTATTTCGAAATATTTGTTGTTTTTGTGTTTATAATCGTGCAGTTATAGTTATTTAGTGTATAATCTAATTGACAATTACTGTTAAAGAGAAAAGACTCACCGTATATAGAAGTTTGTAACCTGTGTATTTACAGAAATAATTTTAAGGTAAACAGTTTTTATAATTTTCCGTTCATAATAATAACAAATAACAATGTTACATACAATTATTAGATGACTTGAGGAAAGATTTATAGTGTAGCTGTTTGCAAAAACAACTCAAAAAAGGCAAAAGAGAGTGGTGAGATGTTGATGTTTTTTTCCTTCCCTAAAAAAATTACTTAATACAGGAAATAAAATATATTTTCATATGATACAGAGAAATATTGGAAAAAACCAATGAGTGATTTTATCTTATTAATTGCTGTGTCTAATGTGAAATGATAAAATTTAACGGCCCTCTTGTTAAATTTTATTAATAAATTATTGTATGCACATCTAATTCTAATAAAAAATTTGCATTAAAATTTTTTAATACTACATAATTGTAAAGGTTGGCCTGGGGAAAAATTTCTACCAGGTCATAAAATAAGAAACTTTTCTAAGTAACTCTTTTCGTTACGGCGAAAATTAGTATCATGTATGTTTCTTCATCTATCTTATAACTTTTTAAATTCGCTAAGAATTATATAAAGCAATGAGATCAAGACTGAAGTCTCGGGCAAGAAATTGCACACAAGATTAAAAGAACCTACTTCAGTCCCTTGATATAAAATGTACTTCTTTAACTGCATACATTAATTAGTTATAAATTTGATATACAGGGTGTTGCATCATGAGAGGGACATAGCTTAATAGGAGATAGAGAACGTCAGTGGTAACCGGAACCTCCTATAGAAATGTCTCATTGGGCCTTCATTACGAAGTTACAGGGTGTTAAATAATTTTTGACCAAACATGTTTTTTGTTATAACTTTGACAGGGAATGAAATAACGGATTCATATTTGGTACGGCTAATGTACTAACGAGCCCCAAGAGGTACATGTATAAAAAAATATATCCAGGTCCGGACTCACTATAATTTATGTTTCTTCTTTGCATCAATAAAACCACCCTGTATATATATTTTTGAAATTTCGATACGATATTCGAAAAGAGCAAGAAAAAACAAACAAAATGGCCTATTTCATTTTTTTGTTACACCTTCGTGGTTATTTAAATACGTTGTTAAATGTGCAAGACAATGGATTACAGAACCCTATTAAATGAGAGGCACGTGAAATAAATAGTTTTATAACTAAAATTTGCAAAAATTCTATTGAGCCTAGGTGGTCTGGGTGAATCCTAATTCCGGCACGTTTTAAAGGTCCATTTTGGTAAAAAACTGTGGTCCTAATAAGTAATCGGGTATGAAATAACAAAATTTTTAATCAATCACAGTAGGCTTGTTCAAAGAATAAAAGTGACAGATAATTTAAACCATTTAGGCCTAAGCAACCAGTTACTTTGATCAAGAAAATCATCAACATTTTATACTTAATAAAAATTGAAAAAGAGAACAAACTAAAATCTAAATAAATAAAATATTTTCCATTCAATTAACAATAAATAACAAAACAATAACTAAATGTGTTTAAAAATAAAACGTAATTGACACGAAAGTAAATTTTCAAAATGTCCTCCCCCACATTCTGTGCATTTTCTTGCGCGTTTAGAAAGGTCACCAATTGCTCGACGTATGATTTCTGGATTATTCCGTATTTCGTCGCAGGTTGTAACGATGCGCTGGATTAAATGTTGTCTACTTTCAATTTCAATGCTATAAACCTCGTTTTTTAAGTGGCCCCATAAAAAGTAATCACAAGGGTTACAATCAGGAGATCTTGGTGGCCATTCATGTGGACCCCCGCGTCCAATCCATCTATTAGGATACACATTGTTTAAGTGTTCTCTTACTTGAAGGTTAAAATGTGGTGGGGCCCCATCATGCTGAAACAACATGCCTCTTATACCGATATTTTCTAACATATTCGGTAAAATGTTTTGAAGAAAATCAAAGTAAATTTCACCATTCAATCTTTCTTCAAAAAAATGTGGCCCTATCAAATGTCTATTCACAAGTCCGACCCAAACATTTACAGAAAACCTGTGTTGCGAACGGCGTTGGCGTACCGCATGTGCCCATTTATGATTATTTCGTGAATAATTTACTCCATCCCTTGTAAATTGTGCCTCATCCGTAAATAAGGTTCTGTAAATGACTGGGCGATGGTTAGACAACCAATGACAAAATGCCAGGCGGGGGATATCGTCGCCTTGTTGAAGACGCTGTACCTGCTGGATATGATATGGATGGTAACGTTCTCTTTTTAGGGTTCTCCATACTCGCCAATGAGGAATACCAGTTGCCAAACTGATTCGTCTAGTGCTCATATTTGGGTTTTCTTGAACTACGTTTATAATATTGTTTTGTTCCTGCACACCTTGTTGTAAAACACGCTCCACAACTGCAGAAGTAGGAAACTTTCCGTGTTGTCTTGCATACTGGAACACCGTACTAAAGGTTTTATGATTAGGGCATCGACGACCAGGAAAACGCAGCCGATATTCTCTTTCCGCCGACCTACCATTTCCATTACAGAAACCATAGATGAATATTATGTCAGCATATTCCACGTTTGTAAATTTTACTGGCATAGTTAAAATATTTTCACAAGTTTTCACTAACTAAATGCGGATTATTGACACATTAAATTACTAACAAACAATTATTCAACTGTTTAGGAGATTTCTTTTTATTATCTGTCACTTTGAACAAGCCTACTGTGATTGATTAAAAATTTTGTTATTTCATACCCGATTACTTATTAGGACCACAGTTTTTTACCAAAATGGACCTTTAAAACGTGCCGGAATTAGGATTCACCCAGGCCACCTAGGCTCAATAGAATTTTTGCAAATTTCAGTTATAAAACTATTTATTTCACGTGCCTCCCATTTAATAGGGTTCTGTAATCCATTTTCTTGCACATTTAACAACGTATTTAAATAACCACGAAGGTGTAACAAAAAAATGAAATAGGCCATTTTGTTTGTTTTTTCTTGCTCTTTTCGAATATCGTATCGAAATTTCAAAAAAATATATACAGGGTGATGTTTTATTGATGCAAAGAAGAAACATAAATTATAGTGTCCGGACCTGGATATATTTTTTTTATACATGTACCTCTTGGGGCTCATTAGTACATTAGCCGTACCAAATATGAATCCGTTATTTCATTCCCTGTCAAAGTTATGACAAAAAACAGGTTTGGCCAAAAATTATTTAACACCCTGTAACTTCGTAATGAAGGCCCAATGAGACATTTCTATGGGAGGTTCCGGTTACCACTGATGTTCTCTACCTCCTATTAAGCTATGTCCCTCTCATGATGCAACACCCTGTATAGTAATGTCAATTTTAAATTCCAAGGAAAACGTTATCGATGTTAATAATCATTAATCAAAAAAGTCAATTTATTAATTTGTGCTTGTACATTAAAAAATACATTCAAATTCATAACTAATTATACTTCTATACTGATGGTTTGAATGCCAGAAATTCGAATGAGCAGGCAGAGTGACGCGTTACCGCATTTTAAATAGTGATCTTTGATTGGTCGAAAGTTACCATGCTACCTATCTTACTTTACAAACCTTGGATGGGTTATACCTACTCTACTTTATGTCTATTAAAAATTGTCTACTACGACATTAGAGAATAATGAAATATTCATTTCATTAGACAATAGTTATTTCAAATGTGCTTTTAGAGGGCGGATTATTAAACATAATATTTTTAGTCGCAAACACCTCTATAAATCCTTATTTTACTATAAGGAAAGTAACCAGACTGCAACCAAAGTTGCAAGTCTGGCGCGTTAAGTGTAATAATTGCATATTACCATCAAAACGCTAATGCTTCAATTGCAACAAACACCAGCCGAAAGACTGATCCTACTTAAAGGAGCTCTCTTACCAGTCGTCACACACCACTTGCAGACTGCAGTTTCGAGCTGTTGGCTCTCGTCAGTGCAAGGTAGGCATGCGACGACCGGCACGAGAATCCTTCGACTATTTGGTACATCCCGGTATTTTTACAATAGCGACATGTAAAATAGCCAGCAGGCGCCATCTAGCGGTCCAGTGTCTGTTGCAATCAAAAAATAAATAGCCTGACTTGGCTTAGCATAGTTCAAATGTGCTTTTAGAGGGCGGAATATTAAACATAATATTTTTAGTCGCAAACTCCTCTATAAATCATTATTTTACTATAAGGAAAGTAACCAGACTGCAACCAAAGTTGCAAGCCTGGCGCGTTAAGTGTAATAATTGCATATTACCATCAAAACGCTAATGCTTCAATTGCAACAAACACCAGCCGAAAGACTGATCCTACTTAAAGGAGCTCTCTTACCAGTCGTCACACACCACTTGCAGACTGCAGTTTCGAGCTATTGGCTCTCGTCAGTGCAAGGTAGGCATGCGACGACCGGCACGAGAATCCTTTGACTATTTGGTACATCCCGGTATTTTTACAATAGCGACATGTAAAATAGCCAGCAGGCGCCATCTAGCGGTCCAGTGTCTGTTGCAATCGAAAAATAAATAGCCTGACTTGGCTTAGCATAGTTCAAATGTGCTTTTAGAGGGCGGAATATTAAACATAATATTTTTAGTCGCAAACTCCTCTATAAATCCTTATTTTACTATAAGAAAAGTAACCAGACTGCAACCAAAGTTACAAGTCTGGCGCGTTAAGTGTAATAATTGCATATTACCATCAAAACGCTAACGCTTCAATTGCAACAAACACCAGCCGAAAGACTGATCCTACTTAAAGGAGCTCTCTCTGGTGTTTGTCTCTAAGGTTTGCGACTAAAAATATTATGTTTAATAGTTATTTGTTTAACTAGGCAGCAAAATGGTAGATTGACTGCCGCGGCTGATAATTCCTAGCCTCTCTCTATTTTTGTTGTAATAAATTCAATAAAAACTCATTAAAATCCGCAGTTGTTACTAGTTGGTTACCATGGAAACTAAGTGTCACTTTCCTGCCTAGGCAGGGAAAGTGACACTTTGCTGATTGTTATTAGTCAGCAAAGCTAGTACTTTGCTGTTAATCGGCGAAAAATGGTATTTGTCGTCCACGACATCGGTGTGGTGACATTCGAGAATCGACTGTTTGATGAAGTCAAAGTAAGATTCATAGATAGCCATCCCCTGCCAAAAATGGCTCATAGAAATTTATAAAAAATATATATACATGGACCTATAAGATTCGAGTTGGACAGTGAAACCGTCATTCTCTATAAACCCTCATTGAAAATAGTTTATAACAGAATATATATCTTTAATAAGTTTGAAATGGTGATTCCATAAATAATTTTTAAGAGTCTGTATGAATTAACTGATGGACGGGAATCTACAAATTCGCATAGAGTCTTATGTAAAAACAACAGCAAATCCAGATAAATAATTATATAGTTAAATTTATTGGAATTTCCCTATTCACAAGTCATTTGAATATATGAGATTTCATGTGGTTTCGCTAAAAATAGGAAATGGTCATCATGAAATCGTTTGAATGTATGCGGAAAAAATAATGGAATTAGCTGGTATTTATGAGATTTAATGTGATCTCAAAATGGTACGTATGAGGATCTATCTGAAAATCCCATCAGAAATATTTAACCTGTATGCCAGGTATCCTACATCACTAAAGGCATCTTGTGGTCTTTGTGTGTGAATTTCTCCTATGTCATTATTAAATCACATTATTTAAGCAACTAGCTAGAGTCTGTTAGGGTACATTTGTACAAGCATATTGCAAGGAGAGCTACCTACTGCAACTTATTGCAATCAGACTAGGCTCAGCATTATGATGATCTGTAGCTATGAAATTGTATAAGTTCCCTTCATGAGTATATTTAAGATACTATAAGAATGTATGTGAAACCATGATGGAATATGAGACTTAATATGGTTCCAAAATGATGCATATGAGGATCTATCTGGGAATTGAAACCTAAATGATCTATATCTATGCAAGTGTATAAGTTTCCTCGAGAGTTTCCTTTATAAGTATATATAAGATACTGTAAGAATGTACGTGAAACCACAATGGAATATATGAAACTTGCTGTGGTTTCAAAATGGTGTGCATGAGGATTATCTGAGAATTGGAACTTAAATGATCTGTATGTATGTAATTTGATGAATTCCCCTTATGTGTATATATATAAGATACTGTAAGAATGTGCATAATGGAATACATGAGGCTTGCTGTGGTTTCAAAATGGTGTGTGTATGAGGATCTGTCTGGGAATTGAAATCTGAATGATCTGTATTCATGCAATTGGACAAGTTCGCTTTATGAATATATATATAAGATACTGTAAGAATGTACGTGAAACCTCAATGGAATATATGAGGCTTCCCTGCTAAAAATGTCTCGTCAATATACAGTCAGAACTTATAAAGTTTTATTAGTTTTTGTAATCATATATGAGGTTTTCATATTTCTATGAGCCGAAGGTGTAAAGATTTCTAAAAGTTTTCAAGAGCGAGAGTGTTTTATGAGTTTTTATTATGATTCACTCACTTTCTTCCACGAGTTTTGATGAGAATTGAATATAAATATGTTTATCAAAGATTTCACAAGAAATTGCGTTAAAAACTTTCTAGACATCTAAAAGGAATCATAAGCAGAGTTTTTTAAAAGATTTGAAGTGTTAATTTCTTGATGTGCTTTAAAAGTAATTATAAGTTCCCAACAGGCTTACGAGTAAAACGAATCTTTAATAAGTATTTACTGACGTTGTTTTGTATACATTTGTGGGGGTTTGTAAGCAAAGTTTATAGACGAGTTTAAGAGAAGTAACCCACGAGATTTCATGAGTATTGCAGATATTGCTGTATAGCAAATATTTTACAAGAATATACAGTCAAGAATTTACTAGTATTTACAAGTATTTTTGTATAACATTTTCGAAAGTTTCAAAGAGAGAGAGAAAGTTTCCATCATGTTTCTTAACACTATTTGTAAGTTTTGAAAGTAGTATAAGCAAATATTTTATTTAAGAGATTTCGCAGTTATGTGATTGAAAGCTTTCATACGAATTTATAAATAAAGTTTGTATGAGATTTGGAGAGGTTTTATAATTACAGTTTTTACGAGCATTCTAAGGAATTGAAGAGAGCAAGTATTTTACAAGAATTGACAGTTGAGAGCTTACGAACTTTTACAAGTATTTTCGTATAAAATGTTCGAAAGTTTTAGGGAGAGATTCCCTGATGTTTCTTAACAGTATTTGTAAGTTTTAAAAGTACTATAAGTAAACGTCTGGTTTTTAACATATTGCAGTTATGTAATTAAAAGTTTTAACATGAATTTATGAATGAAGTTTGTATGAGTTTTGGAAAGGTTCTATATAATCACAGTTTTTACAAGCATTTTAAGGGGTTGAAGAAAACAAGTATTTTACAAGAATTTACAGCCAAGAGTTTACGAGTTTTTACAAATATTTTCGTATAAAATGTTCGAAAGTTTCAAATAGAGATTCCAAGATGTTCTTAGCATTATTTGTAAGTTTTAAAAGTACTATAAGTAAATATTTTTTTTAAGAGAATTTCCAGGTACGTGATAGAAAACTTTCACACGAGATTATGAATATAATGTGTATGAGATGTGGAGAAGTTTTTTAAATACAGTTTTTACGAGCATTCTAAGGAATTTAAAAGACCAAGTATTTTTCAAGAATATACAATCAACGGCTTATGCGCTTTTACAAGTATTTTCAATAAAAAATTCAAAAGTTTGAGAGAGAGATTCCATGATGTTTCTTAACAGTATTTGTAAGTTTTAAAAATATTATAAGTAAACATAGTTTTTAGGAGATTTTGCAGTTACTTATATAATTAAAAGTTTTCACATGAATTTATGAATGAAGTTCGTAAAAGATTTGGAGAGGCTTTATAAATCACAGTTGTTACGAGCATTCTAGAGAATTGAAAAGAGTAAGTATTTTACAAGAATTTACAGTCAAGAGTTTACGAGCTTTAACGAATATTTTCGTACAAAATGTTCGAAAGTTTCAAAAAGAGATTACACGATGTCTTTTAACAGTATTTGTAAGTTTTAAAAGTACTATAAGTAAAAATTGTATTTAATTGATATTGTAGTTATGTGATTAAAATTTTTTACATGAATGTATGAATGAAGTTTGTATGGGATTTGGAGAGGTTCTGTATTAACAGTTTTAGGAGCATTCTGAAGAATTGAAAAGAGCAAGTATTTTACAAAAATTTACAGTCAAGTGTTCACGAGCATTTACAAGCATTTTCGTATAAAATTTTTGAAAGTTGCAAACAGACTCCATGATGTTTCTTAACAGTATCTGTGAGTTATAATAGTACTATAAACAAAAATTGTGTTTACGAGATTTTTGCAGTTAACTGATTAAATAAATGTACGAATGAAGTTTGTATGAGGTTTGGAAAGATTTTTTAACAATAAGTTTTTACAAGCATTCTGAGAAATATTGAAAACAATTATTTAACAAGAATTTACAGACAACAGTTTACAAGCAATTACAAGTATTTTTGTATAGAATTTTCGAAAGTGTCAAAGAGAAATTCAATGACATTTATTAAAGGTTAAGTTTTAAAAATATTCTAAGTAGAAATTTTCTTTGAGTTTTGCAGTTACATGATTAAAAGCTTCATTCGAATAAGTGTAAGAATGAAATTTGTATGTGACTTGTAGAAGCTTATTTAATAAGAGCTCTTTGAGAGCATTCTGAGGAATTGAAGGGGCCAAGTATTTTACAAGAATTTACAGTCAAGAGTTTACCAGTATTTTTAATACTTACAAATTTCTTTAGATACATTATGGAACCTCTCATTGAAACTTTCAAAAATTTTACACGAAAAACTTGTAAATGCTCGTAAATTATATACAAATTTCATTCATACACTTATGTGAATAAAGCTTTTGATCATGTAACTGTGAAATCTCAAAGAATGTTTTTACTTCGAGTATTTTTAAAGCATCATTGAATTTTTCTTTGAAACCTTCGAAAATTTTATACGAAAATAATAGTAAATGCTTGTAAGCCCTTGTCTGCCAATTCTTCTAAAATAATTGCTCTTTTCATAGAAACATACAAACTTCATTCATACATTTGTTTAATCAGTTAACTGCAAAAATCTCGTAAACACAATTTTTGTTTATAGTACTATTAAAACTTACAAATACTGTTAAGAAACATCACGGGAATCTCTCTTTGAAACCTTCGAAAATTTTATATGAAAATACTGTAAAAGTTCGTAAACTCTTGACTGTAACTCTTGTAAAATACACTCTCATTTCAATTCCTCAGAATTCTCATAAAAACTATTATTATAAAACCTCATACAAACTTCATTGATAATTTCATGTGAAAGCATTTATCCCATAACAGCAAAATCTCTTAAAAGCAATGTTTACGTGTTTCGGAGTAATTGGTCCTCATCAGCGTAGCGTGGCTTAGTGAATATATTTTAGAGTTGAGCAAAACTAATAAAGGTAGGAAAGTACAGTACACAGTACTTGTTGTTTCTCTTTGAGGTGTAAGGAAATAACATATTTCTTTATTTAATTATTATAAAGCCTCATAAACCCCCACATATATTATTTAGTGTTTGCCACGTGGAAATAGAGCAGTACACATAGACCTCCTCGTACTGATTGCTCTCAGTTGAGGCGCTAAACGTGGCACATGGAGTATGAAAGTACAAATGGAGTACTGTGCACTGTACTTTCTGACTCTAAGTAATTACTTAGAGTAGTTTTAAAACTTACAAATACTAAATAAAATATGTAGGGCTTATGAGGTCAAATAATTAAAGAAATAGAGTTAGTGCCTTATTCCTCAAAAAGAAACAACAATGCAGCTACGGACACGTGTTTCGGAGTTATTGCTCCTCATCAGAGTAGTGTAGCTTAGTGAATATATTTTAGAGTTGAGCAAAACTATTAAAGGTCAGAAAGTACAGTGCACAGTACTCCATTTGTACTTTCATACTTCATGTGCCACGTTTAGCGCCTCAACTGAGAGCAATCAGTACGAGAAGGTCTATGTGTACTGCTCTATTTCCACCTGGCAAACACTAAATAATATATGTGGGGGTTTATGAGGCTTTATAATAATTAAATAAAGAAATATGTTATTTCCTTACACCTCAAAGAGAAACAACAAGTACTGTGTACTGTACTTTCCTACCTTTATTAGTTTTGCTCAACTCTAAAATATATTCACTAAGCCACGCTACGCTGATGAGGACCAATTACTCCGAAACACGTGTCCGTAGCTGCATTGTTGTTTGTTTTTGAGGAATAACTAACTTTCTTTCTTTACATATACTGTTAATAAACATCATGGAATCTCTTTTTGAAACCTTCGAAAATTTTATAGAATATTGCTTGTAAAATCACATAAAGTGTTGACTGTAAATTTTGGTAAAATATTTGCGCTTTTCAATCCCTTAGAATGCTCGTAAAAAATGTGATTATAAAATCTCTACAAATCTCATACAAACTTCATTCATAAATTCATGAAATCTCTCTTCGAAACCTTCGAAAATTTTATACGAAAGTACTTGTAAAAGCTCTTATACTCTTGACTGTAAATTCTTGTAAAATATTTGCTCTTTTCAATTACTTAGAATGCTCGTAAAAACTGTGATTATAAAATCTCTACAAATCTCATACAAACTTCATTCATAAATTCATATTAAAGCTTTTGATCACATAACTGCAAAATCTCCTAAAAATAATGTTTACTTATAGCTCTTTTAAAATTTGCCAAAACTTACAAATACTGATCAATCGTACGGGAAACTAAAAACATAATTCAAATAAATTGTCAAAACTTACAAAAACTTCATAGCTACATACTACAGTTTCCAGTAGAGGGGTCTCATGTTCATGTTGCCTGCATATATTGTTTCCCAGATACCTTATACAATTTTCTGGTTCATTAAATTTAAACTGGAACTATCGCTACTGTGTATATATATATATATATATATCAATGAATTTATTTTGGATACTTGTTTGATGATTATTTAAAATTATCTAATGAGTTAAAAGTGAATATCACAATATTTACTTTGGAAATGGTCACCGTCTTACCATCTTATAAAATACTCTTGAAAACTCTTTCAAATACACATAGAGGTTATATAAGCTCATAAAATATCTTTAGAGAATGATCGCTGAAACTCTCACTGACTGAGTACACAGAGAAAAATGGACCAAATAAACTTTTTATTTGAGACTTTTTTATTAGTAGGAAATATTTTTTTGTTAAGTAATAATAGAGTCCACTAATAATGCCAAATAAAAACTTTCTTTTAACACAAGTTTTCTAGTACAAATAACCATGATATTATGATTAACAAAAATGTATTAATGGTTAAGATATGATTATTACTGACAAATATGCATTTCTATTTAATCCATTTTATTAAGTACTAATAATTAAAGTTGTGGCATTAATATATTGATTTGTAAAGTAAATAGTCATGAACTAAGCACAAATTACCTAGTTTATTAGAATTTAAATTTCGTTGATATTCGTGTCATTTCGAGTCATTTGATTTGCCCATTAAGCTCATTTCGTCCATTTCGATGTTCGTTGTTGAGACGTGTGCCGGTGTCTCGGGTGTATACCTAGTAGTGTTATGTTTAAGTGCAATAAATAGTCTTTTGCAGTGTACATGCAATTCTAAAGTTATTTTATTTTAGTTTTTAATTTGTCTTCATGTGGTCATTACATGACTGATCCAAATTGTAGGGATGGTAAAGTCGATAAAACTATTTTTCACTAATTGCGTTCTCTTTATGTTTTAGACAATAATCTCGATAATGGTCGAGAGGTGAGCACACTTACCTCTCACCCAAAAGTTCCGGGTTCGATCCCCGGTCGTGGCAGTGGAAAATACTGTGAGAGGGATTTTTCCACTATACACGGATATTGGATGTATGTCCCTTGTCTCAAAATGTGTAGCCCCCTCCCACACAAGGCTCTTCTAGAGCCTTCCGGGATAAAGGGGGTCGTCATTACTGTGGTGTAATCTCGATAATTGATTTCTTAATTAGTATATAGAAATATTTTCAAACTCCTGCTTTTTTTCATACCAACTTCAGTTTTGGCCAGCAGATATATTATTTATACAATTTTTTAAATCCAAACAGTCTAATAATCTGTGGCGGTATTTCAGTTTTAAAATAATTTTTACATGCAGAATAGTTTAGTTTATATGCGTTGTATTTTGTTGATAAACATTGAGAGAAATATCTTTTCTTTATTTCACATGAAAATTTATGGTCATATAAATTGACCAGATCCTTTCTCTCAATGTTTATACACCTGGCGAATTTTTATTTATGTATTTATATGATCTCTTATTCACATTTAAAATCGTTTAATATTTTGCAACGCAGTGGTGTGCATGCGGCTGATGGATTTTGAAGACACTGTATCTCAGTTTAGACATGAGAGCTACACCAAATCATAAGAGGTTTCATCGAACATTAAAATTACAATATTGATAAAAAAAAATGTCGATAAGAATCTGCGCAAAAAAATTGAAAAATCCTGGGCTCATACCCCAAAAAGTGCCAAAAACTACTGATTATTGAGAAAATATTAATTTTTGGAAAAATATATAGGTATTTGATATTTTTGACACCAAGTTTAACTCCCAGTTTAACACTTAAAATTACTTTGTGTAATAAAAATAATATTGTAATTTTAATGTTTGACAAAAACCTCTTATGATTTGATTTAGATGGCATCATCATAAGTCTTATATTCATCAAAATCCATCAGCCGCCACTGCTGTAATGTGTACTTTATGCATGCACTAATTTATAGTTTTATATAAAGATAATCTTTAAGTTATTGTGATGTTTTTCTTTGTATATTTACCTCTAGAGTATTTTTGAATTTTAATTTTTTTTCTAATCTAATGCGGGTATATGTACCATCAGGATACACGCAGCAATAAAGTTTTATCTGAATTTTGGTCCGGAATTTTGTAAATGTAGATTAATGTACAATTTAGAACTTTATTGCCATCTGTTACTATTTTGTAGGTAAAATTGTATATTATTTCATGAGGCCGTGGTTTGTCGATGATTTTTATTTTTTAAATATAAATATTTTTTATTATTAATGCTGTTTTTATTTGTCACAAATATGTCCTGCTTTACTAAAATAAATATTTGAGAGAAATAATAATATTTTTCTTCTAAATAAACAATATGTTTATAATAAATCTACTTGTCATAAGTAAGGAATGTAATTAACAGTAAACATTAAAAAGTAGTGCCAATATTTTTATATAATTGCTGCTAATAAACTGAGCATTAATGGTTCCTGTCCAATAACATTAGTTACGAAAACACAGTATTCTTAGTGTTATTGGTTTACTTATTTAGCAGAAATAAAAAAATGTAGTAATAACAAGGATATACATGATTATCGCTAATAACTTAAATATTAGCGACAAATGTTTAGTTCATTATTCATTAATATTTTTGTTCATTAAACAGTTTATTTGCCAGTAATGTCAAATTTTGTTTACGCTTTGTATATTTATCCCAAATATACACTATCAGAAACCTCTTTTTATTAATCGCAATTAGATTTGGTTCTTGTCCCATATTTAGCTAAATTTTTTATTGAGCCATATAAAAATATTTACCAGCAATATAAATTTTTCTCTGTGTAGAGTATATCTTGTAAGTACTCGTGGATACTGCTTCAAATACACAGACAAAGGTTATAGAAACTCATAAAATGTACTTTGGAAATGGAAATATCTTATAAATACTCTTGGAAATTATTTCAAATACACACACACGGTTATATAAACTCATAAAACATCTTTTGAAAATTATCATTAAAGCTCTCACTCACGACTTTATCTTATAAATACTCTTGGATACTGATTTAAATACACCGGTAAAGGTTATAGAAACTCAGAAAATGTAGTTTGGAAATGGTCATTGAAGCTCTGACAGTCTTACCATATCTTATAAATACTCTGGAAAACTGTTTCAAATACACTATAAAAGGTTATATAAACTCATAAAATATATGTTTTGGAAGAGGTCATTAAAACTTATAAGTACGGATTAATTCTTATAAAAAACATTCAGAAGTTATCTGAATATTCTTGCCATTTCCAGCTGTACAGCGCATAATATTCCGTAAAATCAAAAACTCGTTGTCATCTAAGATATATCTCTTTATTACTGTTTCAAATACACATGTAGAATCTTTCAAAATCTTGTCAACTCTTACGTATTTTTGGCTTTAGAAACTTGTTAAACCTTATATATATATTTATGAGTTTCTATGAGACATTTTTAGCAGGGTTGATATGGTTCCAAAATGATACATGAGGATCTATCTGAGAATATATATGATCTATATATCTATGCTATTGTATAAGCTCCCTTTATTAGTATATATAAGACACTATAAAAATGTACGTGAAACCACAATGGATGTGATACCAAAATAGTATGTATGAGGATATTTATCTGGCAATCGAAACCTAAATAACCCCTTCGACTAAACCTCGAGTACTTTTCCAAACAAAAACTCAAAGGATGTGATAAACATTGTAACTGTATATTGACTGATAAAGAACTCACATAATTATTTCTTGCTGATTGAAAACACTTGGGATGCGCTGAAAACAAATTTTGTTATATAATGAGCAACTCATCGAATACGATAAAAATTAAAATTGTATTGTTTCACAAAAAAGTCAACAATTGAGTATTCAATAAAACCTTAACTCAATTAGTCTCATAAAGCATTGAGTACATCTTTTCTGATGAAAAGATAATATTAGAATTTTACTGTCTTATAAAAACTCATAATTACTGACGTAGGTAATTCTTATTGGTTAAAAAGTTTTAGGATGCATCCTAGAGATTTTTTCCGAAATAAAAGCTCAAAGGATATGATGAAAACTTTAACTGCATTGACTCAATTATTTCTTATCGGGTAAAAACTCTTGGGATATGATAGAAACTGAAGCTCTGCTTTCTAATAAAAACTTATAAATCTTCAAGCACTTTTTACCTCTTGAACAACTCATAGAATACGATAAAAATTAGAACCGTTATCTTACAAAATCACGTTAATATAACAAGACATTTCGTGAAATCAATAAAATATTAATACTCTTATACTCTTCAAAACTCATAAATCCTTCACAAACCTAGACTAGACTGGTGAACAACTGATAGGAAATGATATGTTATAATTGCAGTTTCTCCTAAAAACTCATAAATTCTTAAGTATTTTTCGCTGAATAATATTACTCATAAATAATTATCAGAATTTGATCTGCGTTGTTTTAATAAAACTCATATATCCATCATAATTGCCTGTCTAATGAACGCTAATAGAATACGACAAAAATTCAAACTGTATTATCTTATTATAACTGGTAAACTTTCAAACATTTCTTGTCCTGTAAAACTCATAGAAAACAAAAAAAAATTAGAACTGTATTGCCTCATTAAAACTTGTATATTTTCAATAAGCCTTAGAAACCCATAGGAAATCATGAAACTTTGTAGAAAGTGTATACAGCAAAATCACATACTTATACATTACAGATTAAGATTACAAATTCTTAAACAAGACTTATAAATTGTTTGTATTTTTGTTATGTGTCTTAATCTGGCATTTTTGGCAGGGCTACCTTTTCTGACCATATTCTTAATGCCTGTTCAAATCTATGGAAATAAAGTTTTATTATTACTATATTATTATTGTTACGTAGTACTAAAACTATCTTTATTTTAAAAATACCTGGTGTTTTATTCCTTTTTCCATAGGCACCTGCTCATAACTATTTACTAGTTTTTAAGCAAATAAACAAATTGTTAACAAAATATAAAACCAACGCAAAGTGGACAATTGTTATGAAAATAATTATATGGTAAATTAAATACTACGATAGACCAAAAATACCGCTAATTCCTATAAAAGGAACTTAATTCATTGCCACCTATCAAGGTGCACAATGTGCGTTCCCAAAGCGATTCAAAATAATGTCCTCAAAACGGAAACAAAAATCTAATTGCAATAAGCCCTCAGCAGACAGATTGATCCTATAGAAAGGATCACAGTGTAGAGCTGTCGTGTATTACCAGCCGCAGGCTAGTTTCAAGCTTGTTAGCTCTCATCATTACGGCAAAGGTAACGGCACGACAAACCTACACCGTTCTATTACAAACAAAAACGTCCGTAATTTGTTAATGGCTCCATCTGGTGGCAACTTATTGAAAAATCTGAATCGGCGACGTACTAATAATTATATTTAACAAAATATAAAGCCAAAGCAAAGTGGATTAGTTGTTATGAAAATAAATACGTAGTAAATTAAATACTACGATAGATCAAAAACACCACTAATTCCCATAATTATTAATATATTTAGCCATAAAAAGGAATTTTAAGTCGGGGAGCAAGGTTTTTTATTGCAAAAAAATGCGAAAATAGCGTATAATCACAGAGCATTCGAGCCGATGTTCATATAACTCCAGCTATCACGGCTCAAGGACTGTAAACAAAGAGGATGGCCAGATCGATCAAATCTGTCAACGTGATGCCGCCATCGCTGTGACGTAGTCACGAGGCCTCTTTCAGCGTTCGTCCGTTTAAAATGCGTGGAGGAAAGCATATTTTCTTTTTAAAATTAACACACACATACGATTTATTGATATGATTGAGGAATGCAACATTTTCAATGATTTTTGTACATAAATACGGCAATAAAACGAAATAAACTTAAATAAAAAGCTCTATTTTATCATGTTTATATCCATCACAATATGAAACAAATAATGTAAAACTCAAATTAAAATACCTACTTATCAGACAAGTTAAAGTAGTAACAAGTATTATACTAAAGGTAATAGGTAAATACACAATAATAATAATAACGATAGTCTTTATTGATAATAAATAATGGATATATGTTAAATTGAGGGTTGTTAACCCCTAATAAAAGCCAAAAATTAGTACACAACTTATTTATTAGTTAACGTTCGCAGAGTTGATTTGCTAGTCGCGGGTCTACTGTCGCTCGACTCCCCAACTCCTTTACTTTGCGCATGATCCACTTAATACCTGACTCGGCTATGCTGTGACTTGCATGCACGGTCCATTACAGGGGTGTCAAGGGGGGTTCGCTAACACGGCCATCCTGCGATCGGAGCGTCCTCGCACCGAGATGCCACATGCATCTGAAATGAGAAAACAGGAACAGAAATCTTTCTCCACATTATTTTGTTTTTGGTTTATTATTTTTATTATTTTTTTTTACTAGGTAGTATTGCCACCTACCGAGGCATAGTGGGGTTGCCACTATCCTTTCTTTTTGCATCAGGTGGTATTGCCACCTACCTTATAGGCATAATGGGGTTGCCACTATCCTTTCTTTTTGCATCAGGTGGTTTTGCCACCTACCTATAGGCATAGTGGGGTTGCCACTACCTTTTCTTTTTACACCAGGTGATTTTGCCACCTACCTTATAGGCATAGTGGGGTTGCCACTATCCTTTCTTTTTCTTTTACTCTAGGTTTATGCACGCCTGAATTAATTTATTTTCATGCAAGTGTTTATTCAGTTAGACATGTTTAGGTTTTAAATATGAGTGGGTCTTTAACAGACCCTCCACTGCGACCAATTAAACAGGGCTAACATCAGGCGTAAATTCACCTAGTAACAATTAATATTCTACTAAATGTGATAATCACTTAAGTAGGTAATGGGCCGGTTGAGACAGACAGTGACGTCACAGTATTGGCGCCAGCCGTTAAGTAGGGAATCTGCATTACCGACCGACGCACGGGAAATTCAAATTATGAGATCTGCATTACCGACCGGCGCGCGGGAAATTCAAATCGTGGAATCTGCATTACCGACCGAAGCGCGGGAAATTCAAATCATGGGGTCTGCATTACCGACCGCGGGAAATTCAAATCTGACAGGGCCCTGTGCCGACATAACCTAACTAATACCCCGTGCTCGTGTTCCCCCGGCTGGTCGACGTATGATTCTAACCTTACTAATGGCCCCCGTGCCAACCTAACCTAACTTCTGTTACCAACTTAACCTCACTTCTATCATCGCGTGTTGACCGGTTAGTGACCCCCCGTTTCGGCACATAACCTAACTTCTGTTGCCAACTTAACCTCACTTTTATCATTATGTGTAATGGGCAAGAAGGCTAGGAGGTGCCCCCGTGTCAGCATAACCTAACTTCACTTCTTAAACCTGCTCGTGGTTCGTGTGGGGCCCATGTGCTGTCAAAAGCCCCCGTTCAAGTGTCCCGTGCCCCAGCGGCACCGTGTTAACCTAACCTTACTCTCAGCATCACAGGCCGTTCAACATAACATAACATAACTAATGTCCCCGTGCTCGTGTGCCCGTCCCGGCTGACCGACGCGCGTGATCCTAACCTTACTAGTGGCCCCCGTGTCAAGGATAACCTTACTTCTTAAGCCTGCTATAAAAACTTAAACCCAAAGACCACATGAACGTGGTATGTGGCACCGAATCGGAGCTATGCCATCAGAGTGCCAAGGGTAAAAATTCATAGCAAGCAAGAAGAATGTTAGGCCCCAAACCGTCGTGGTGCTCCCCCTCGTCCCAACATAACCTCACTTTGGATGCCAACATTTTAAAAGTAAGTAACATAACCTAATTATATCCCTAAACCTTATCAGCCGTTACAGAGTGCGTTCAACATAACCTCACTTGTGCCCCGTGCCAACATAATCTAACTATATCGCTTGTGCCCCCGAGCCGACATAATCTCACTTCGGCTATCGTACGTGTAATAGTAAAAAACTGAAAGGACTCACCAGGCCCTGCATCCACATGTCACGAACAAAGAGCACAGACTGACACGTGTGCTTGTGAAATGAAATTGTCATAATGAATCATATCAGATGGTAAAAAACCGTTAGCTATGACGTAATATTGCGCAGATGTCATCAAAAGGCGCGGAGGTTTACTTTGAAATTTACCTTTGTCGATACTTTCAATGAAATTTATACAAAAACAAATATAATTTATTACTTCCTTAAAAATTTCAATAAATAAACATCATATAAAAGGCCCTAGTAAATATCCAACTAAAAACAGCTCATGCTATATGACTAATATTAATATAAAATAACTTTGAATTAACAGTCATTTCCACACCTGAATAATCAATGTTTTTTCACCGACAAGATCTAGCTTGTAGCTAACATTTAACGGTCGTGATCTGATTTTTGTCCTCATCATTATTTTTTTACCTAAATGGCTATATAGATAGGATTTCTGATTTGGAGTAAGTATAGAAGAAATAATATCGATCAAGTCTATTAAAAATATATACCTTAGAGTCGCAGCTTGTCTGGTTATTTTTTGTTGATCGCCAGGTATATAATTTTAGCTATTTTTGTGACTCCTAAGAAAGAGCTTCTTTGTTCTAGCAATAATAATAATAAAGGTACGTTTGAAATTTCGTGGTAGAAATTATTTTCCTCAAGTTCAAATGAATATTTTAACCATGAGAAAAGATTTTAAATATCTCAGGCCAATATAGAGTTTATAAAAGTATCAATATTGTTCTTATATATTTATTTTTACAAACATAGATTGCTGCGATAATATTCAGACTCAGTTTTTAATCATTGTTTATTTATATAATATCTGCAAATTCGGCTAAAATGGAAATATTCCAGCGACTGGTCAATCGGCCATCGGCCGCTCCTATAAGTCCTATCCTATATTTTCAATTCAATTTCAATTTTTCGATGTAGTGGTCGGAGGTGTATAGTGCCAGTCAGTGGAGAAGTTTTTGTGAGTGCTTTACACTATTATAACATAATGGTAAGTTTCCATTATTATGATTTTTGCAGACTGTCCGTAGATTTTAAAAATTGTAATTTTCCTTAAACAGTTACCATGTTACTAGAGCCACATGATTTATATATGGTTTTTCTATTATAATAACGTTTGAAAGTTTAATGCTTGTTAATCATAGATAGCTCTGTTTTCTCAAGTTTTTGTCATAATAGGTTTATGTACTGAATGACTCGGTAATCATTATTCTTAGTTCAAACGGATATTTTTAAACAATTGTCAATATACAGGGAGTGCTCAGTTTAATGTTTATTGATCATAGTTTTACTCAACTTTTCCCTAAGTTTTACCATATTAAGTTTCAATTTTATAAAGTGTTAATTTTACATAAAGTTCATGTACCGGAACCAGATGTCTTGGGATCGTTATTTCTCTTAGTTCAGACGGATATTTTACACAATTGTCAATATGCAGGGGGTGCTCAGCTTAATGTTTATTAATCATAGTTTTACTCAATTTTTCCCTAGTTTTATACCATATATTGTTTCAATTTTATAAAAAGCATTATTTTTACTTAAAGTTTATGGGGCAGGGAAGTTTCGGGAATCATTATTTTTTCCCAATTCAAGCGGATATTTCACACAATTTTCAATATACCGGGGCTGCTCAGTTTAACGTTATAGATTACCCTTGGTTTTCATAAATCAATTCCTTTTGATTGTTCCTATTGATTTTAATATAAATAATAAGTAAAAATACTAATGTCATGGATAAATAATATCAATCCAATTTAAGATTTGCAAGTTTCATATCAGTTTTAAGATGTATTAATATTCAAGTACTAGAAATAATAAGGTAATTTCATATTGCCATCACTGACAAAATAAATGTAAGGAATTTGGGTTAATTCGAAAAATATACAGGGGGATTCGAAAAATAGTGTCCTGTTTCTCTAAACAAAAATATTTCAAAAAATACAATATAAAAAAGCGTAAAGCCTTCGACATTAAAAATCATATGGAAAAATATATAGAGTGTACCGTAATAATATACAGGGTGTTTTGTTAGTAATAGCTGTATGTTTTATTTAAACGATGTAATCTGCAGTGAATTTTTCTGTTCTTATTGAATACAAATCTACACTTTCATTTATAATTTTCTGATCAGTTCTTTTGTACAGGGCTGTTGTACTAGTAATAACTGATTTCTGTTCTTATTAAATACAAATGTACACTATGTTTATAATGCCTATTGAATAAATGTAAGGGAACTTGGATCGATTCGAAAAATATACAGAGACAGAGCGATTCGAAAAAAGATACAGGGGATTTGAAATATAGACTAGACATTTTTAGATATTTTAAAATCACATCTAAAGGAATGAATTTTCGTAAAAGATGGCTGACTCTAGGTCTCCATAACTAACTAAACTATCAGTTTTAAAAATCTCTCTCTAACATGATACGTAATATTAGAAGATCTGTTAAGCTCTTTTTTCTCTTGAAATATCTCGATCGTTGGATAACTAATCACTTGCAGGTACACTAATAATTTAGTATACAAAAAATAACCGTCAGTTCGATATAAAAAAGCCCCATCCGTAAAAATGTAATAAGGGAACCTTACGCTAAACTTTGTTTCATCAACTAAGTTACCTTCATCATCAGGATACGGTTAAAAACGCTGACTCACTTATTTTATCCACAATTACCCTCAATTATTCACATTTTTATCCACATGAACAGGGTCTGTATGAAAATTACTTTGAAAACTTTTTACAGGAATTTAAAAATGCAAAATAAAAGTGTAAAGTTTCCATCGCTAAAGAATCATATGGGAAAAATATTATTCAAGTTGATTTTATTTTAAATAATTCCGTAGTCCAATTGGTATATATCCTTTTTTTTCAAACATGTGTTTATATTTGCTAATGTGAAAAATACCACCGATTTTAAATTTTTCCAGCGCTCCTCTGCTAATTTAATAAATGCTCATTCATTAATAATATACAGGGTCTGTGCATTAATAATATACAAGGCGTACAGATTCTTTAACATAATATTTTTCAGGAAATTTTGTTAATTATTAACATTTTATAGGATATTTTTAATTTTACTACAGTTCTTTTTATATATATTATGATTATAAATGAAATTCTTTAAAGGTTTTTAAAATCCATTGTCTTTGTAGAAACTAGTGATTCACAAAGTAAGCATGTATCATTAGGAGTAAACTTTCTATATTAACTTTTTTAGAGAAATCTATAATCCTCATTCTCTATGTATGTAACAATCTGTATATCTCGTAAAAGACAAACTATATATATATATATATATATATATATATATATATATATATATATATATATATATATATATATATATATATATATACACAGGAGACCTCGAATCAGCATTATTGCATATTATACAAATAAAGTCCTTATATGTATTTTAGAATGTTCTCAGAGCAACGTTTATTTAAGATAAACAAAGCTACCATTCCCATTCTTTACTTTATTAACATATCTCATTCATCGCGCTTGTTTTTGAGCTAGAGTTTCTGTTTGATTATTACATTGAAAAATGTATTCGTATTTTTTAAAGTTTTATTTACAGTCAGGGTGAACATAATGAAAAAATATACAGGGTGTACAGTAATAATAATATACAGGTGAACATAGTGAAAAAATATATACAGGGTGATTACGGAAAAAAGAGACTGAATTAATTTATTAGAAAATATATTCAAATTTACAAGGTATTTTTATTATAATCATTGAGAACTGTCGTTACTCTTTCATGAATTTTATTCCTTATATCAAGCAGTTCTTTAGGTGCTAGGCCAAAGTAGCACCATCTGTAGATTTAACTATTTTAAACACTTCATAAGCTGCTTCCATAAAACCGTCTCCTGCATTCTTGATAATACAGGGACCTTCATGATAATTAACTTCCATTTCGGGGTAATCTTCTCGGGCAACAGCAAGTGACGGGTCATAAATTCTTCCATCGATTACATTCCAAAAATGTACTGGTATGAGTTCTGATTTGCGTATAATATTCCCCTTTCTCACTTCAGAATTGATACCAAATCGTTTAACCTGATCATGGAAAATTAGAGCGGCAGATAAACAGCACGCGTAATATTTAAATCTTGTAAATATCATTTCCATAATCTCTAGAATTTTATCTGCTGGATCAATTTTCTCGCGAATAGGTGTAAATGCGCAATTCTTAGCATGCCTCTTCATGCATTTCTTATTCGCAAAAGCTTTTCACTTCGACTGTCACAAGATATATGAAGATTTTAATCAAAAAATGAACATTGGTAACAGGTTTCTCCACTCCTACGAATAAAAATGGTAAATAGTAAATAAAACCAAAATAATTTGCCCGATAATTCCCATATCTCTTAAAGTATTTATACGTAAATCGTATTTTAGACCTAAGCGTTTGTTAATTCTTATTGCGTCAACTAAGTCGTTAGAGTTAATATTTACATCCCATTCCAATATATATCATTCTTCTTTCTCTTCGAATTGAACGTTGAGTGTATATTATGATATTTCCAGCTTGAATTTGCATTGACAACAGGCACTTTTAAAGTACACTCTGTGGAGACGATGGTACCTAGAGATCTCAAGTTTGAAATTGTGGTGGATGTGTTCTGTTCCCAACCCATTTCACACTCATCATCATCATCATATCCTGAGGTCTTCGGTAATGAGCTCCTCCTCTTCTTTGGTGGAAACAATTTTGATATAATGTTTTGATATTTCCAGGTCTTGTTCGGATTTAACCGATATACATTTCCATATTTTCTCATGTGTGCATTAGTTAATGTTAGTATATCTTTATAGTTTAATAAATCTTCGTCGTTAAAATCGTGGGACTGTCTCTTTGTTAATAATTCGATTAGGCCGCTTTTAGAGGAAATTTATTCTCATAGATATGTAGATCATTCTTCTTAATTATCACCCATATTTCACCAATCATAAGATTCGAACCAACATGGTTTAATCCATAACAATTGGACTCGATCTTCAGTAGAATAAACGTGTTGTATCTGCAAAGGTATTTGTATGAATAGCTCTTATTCATTCTTTATACCCCTTTACAGGTGTTTGATGATGGTTTCATGACAGTTCATGGGTGTTTCATGGTCGTTCATGGGTGTTTATGGGTGGTTCATGGGGATATATAATAAACAGGTCTGTACGAAAAAATAAAACAGTCTGTATAGGAACTCTTGTTATTTTAGCCTGAAAACTCTATACATCTTATTTTTAAACCCAAAACTTCTTACAATAATAATAATCTCCGAAAATGCTACATGATAGTCTTAAAACCTTGAGTATTAAGAAAGAAGTATAACGAATAGTCGGAATATTTTCAAGTATAGATTAGATGAGAGTGCTTGACTTTTAGCCCGTACCTTACCTTATACCAGCTAAAATGTTGAGATGGTTAAAAAATTAAAAAATAATAATGACCTCAGAAATTCACTAAGATAAAGGTATAACATACACAGTAACTTGGTTAAAAGTACCAAGTTTAGCTGGTATGTCATAGTTACTCTTACTTACGGCCAGGGCTCTTATATCACAGAATTTGTGTCTGGTGGCCCCAAAAACTATGCATATAAGGTCTTCTCTACTAAGAACCAGAGGGAAGAAATTGTATGCAAAGTCAAGGGGCTCTCCCTAAATTACGCTGTCTCTCAGCTTATAAATTTTGGCTCTATTAAAGACATAGTGCTCAATGACACTCCTCCTGTGTATATAGTGTCCAAAAACATTTGTAGAACTAGGGAGCACGAGGTAGTGACTAGAGAGGAATCAAAAATTTACAAACCCCTCTCTAGCAAAAGAAAATTTGCTGAAGATCACATCTCTGTTCCCTATGGATATAAGAAATTTAGAGACTGCTAGGATTATGTGTTTTTATATTTTTGTATATATATTTGTTGTTGATAATATTTTGTATTGTATCAATGTATTTATATTTTTGCTGCATTAACGAGTTATGTATAACTTTTGCATATTAATTAAGAATATTATCTGTTTATTACTATTTGAACAATTATACTTATAAATAATAGAGCACTCATATATTTTGGAATCCTTTGCAGGAATGAGGTGAAAACGTATGTGTTAATAATGTATATTATATTTGTTGATAAAAAATTTATGTCAGTGTTGTTGTTGTATCAAATAATATATTTATTTCCTGAGAATCACTATTTCTGTAAAGTGTATTATTATTGTTTTACCTTGAAGTTATTTTTAAGGTTTATTTATGATTTATATTTTATTTATAGAATTTTTATTTATAAACTATGTTTTCTTAGTCACCTTTCAGGGGTCTTGTACTAGATAAAGGAGACGGCGGCCTACAGTTTTATTGTGGTCTCCGAACCACTCTTGGGATGGTATTAATCATTTGATATTTATAGAATTTTTTCATTATACTTTATGCCTAAATAATAATATTTTGTTTATAATATATACATATTGATCATGTATACTTGGAATATATTTGTTCAATACAGAATTTTAATTTATTATGAGTATCATTTTTCCCGCCTTCCTTCCTTCCTTCCTTACTGTGAGATGTATATGTAGATAGTAAAACTATGAAATATTTACATCATAAGAGTTAAAAATAGATAAGTAAGAGTAACTATGACATACCAGCTAAACTTGGTACTTTTAACCAAGTTACTGTGTATGTTATACCTTTATCTTAGTGAATTTCTGAGGTCATTATTATTTTTTAATTTTTTAACCATCTCAACATTTTAGCTGGTATAAGGTAAGGTACGGGCTAAAAGTCAAGCACTCTCATCTAATCTATACTTGAAAATATTCCGACTATTCGTTATACTTCTTTCTTAATACTCAAGGTTTTAAGACTATCATGTAGCATTTTCGGAGATTATTATTATTGTAAGAAGTTTTGGGTTTAAAAATAAGATGTATAGAGTTTTCAGGCTAAAATAACAAGAGTTCCTATACAGACTGTTTTATTTTTTCGTACAGACCTGTTTATTATATATCCCCATGAACCACCCATAAACACCCATGAACGACCATGAAACACCCATGAACTGTCATGAAACCATCATCAAACACCTGTAAAGGGGTATAAAGAATGAATAAGAGCTATTCATACAAATACCTTTGCAGATACAACACGTTTATTCTACTGAAGATCGAGTCCAATTGTTATGGATTAAACCATGTTGGTTCGAATCTTATGATTGGTGAAATATGGGTGATAATTAAGAAGAATGATCTACATATCTATGAGAATAAATTTCCTCTAAAAGCGGCCTAATCGAATTATTAACAAAGAGACAGTCCCACGATTTTAACGACGAAGATTTATTAAACTATAAAGATATACTAACATTAACTAATGCACACATGAGAAAATATGGAAATGTATATCGGTTAAATCCGAACAAGACCTGGAAATATCAAAACATTATATCAAAATTGTTTCCACCAAAGAAGAGGAGGAGCTCATTACCGAAGACCTCAGGATATGATGATGATGATGAGTGTGAAATGGGTTGGGAACAGAACACATCCACCACAATTTCAAACTTGAGATCTCTAGGTACCATCGTCTCCACAGAGTGTACTTTAAAAGTGCCTGTTGTCAATGCAAATTCAAGCTGGAAATATCATAATATACACTCAACGTTCAATTCGAAGAGAAAGAAGAATGATATATATTGGAATGGGATGTAAATATTAACTCTAACGACTTAGTTGACGCAATAAGAATTAACAAACGCTTAGGTCTAAAATACGATTTACGTATAAATACTTTAAGAGATATGGGAATTATCGGACAAATTATTTTGGTTTTATTTACTATTTACCATTTTTATTCGTAGGAGTGGAGAAACCTGTTACCAATGTTCATTTTTGGATTAAAATCTTCATATATCTTGTGACAGTCGAAGTGAAAAGCTTTTGCGAATAAGAAATGCATGAAGAGGCATGCTAAGAATTGCGCATTTACACCTATTCGCGAGAAAATTGATCCAGCAGATAAAATTCTAGAGATTATGGAAATGATATTTACAAGATTTAAATATTACGCGTGCTGTTTATCTGCCGCTCTAATTTTCCATGATCAGGTTAAACGATTTGGTATCAATTCTGAAGTGAGAAAGGGGAATATTATACGCAAATCAGAACTCATACCAGTACATTTTTGGAATGTAATCGATGGAAGAATTTATGACCCGTCACTTGCTGTTGCCCGAGAAGATTACCCCGAAATGGAAGTTAATTATCATGAAGGTCCCTGTATTATCAAGAATGCAGGAGACGGTTTTATGGAAGCAGCTTATGAAGTGTTTAAAATAGTTAAATCTACAGATGGTGCTACTTTGGCCTAGCACCTAAAGAACTGCTTGATATAAGGAATAAAATTCATGAAAGAGTAACGACAGTTCTCAATGATTATAATAAAAATACCTTGTAAATTTGAATATATTTTCTAATAAATTAATTCAGTCTCTTTTTTCCGTAATCACCCTGTATATATTTTTTCACTATGTTCACCTGTATATTATTATTACTGTACACCCTGTATATTTTTTCATTATGTTCACCCTGACTGTAAATAAAACTTTAAAAAATACGAATACATTTTTCAATGTAATAATCAAACAGAAACTCTAGCTCAAAAACAAGCGCGATGAATGAGATATGTTAATAAAGTAAAGAATGGGAATGGTAGCTTTGTTTATCTTAAATAAACGTTGCTCTGAGAACATTCTAAAATACATATAAGGACTTTATTTGTATAATATGCAATAATGCTGGGGTGTAATGGGGTAGTGAAGCGCAAGTTATAGCCTCTCCTACTCAATTGTTAACCTCACCTTCGCGATGAGTTCAATTTGAACTTGGTGCACCCTGTTTTCACTAACGAGGCTCTAACGACCGAGTAAGGGCGGAATAACCCTTACCTTTTGCCGTGAGCCCATTCACCTTCTCACGAAGAGTGCGGTAAAAATAACCCACCGCACTCAAAGGTTGCTTTTGGAATCGTTTGGTTACCCCATCGTCGCAGTCTCCTTCTGTGCCATGGGACCACACCACTCGCCTTCCGCAACCGAGCTGGTCAGTTGCATACCTGCTCCAGCTAAAACTTCAAATGCAGCTTCGTTTTCAGTCGATTAAGTCTTTAAAAAAATGATGGAGCGTTCAAGTGGGACAAAATCATCCGGAGGTAAAATACCCTCCCGATCGGATCTCCGGGGGAGGGTGCCCACAGGGACACCTCATCGAATGTCGAAAAAACACCGACAAGTTAAATCCAACAAAACTAATTCTTTCATCTACGGCGCTTGGAATGTTCGTACTTTGAACGACAGCACTCGCACCGATCGGCCTGAAAGAAGAACTGCTCTAATAGATAGAGAACTTCACCGACTCAATGTTGACGTTGCAGCTCTCAGTGAAACTCGATTTTTGGAGGAAGGCTCTCTCACAGAAAAGTACTACACCTTCTATTGGAAAGGTCTTCCCACCAATTCAAGAAGACAACATGGAGTAGGATTTGCCGTTCGGAATCAACTTGTATCCAACTTAACACAAGTACCACAAGGCCTATCCGAGCGTCTAATGCTGCTGCGCTATGAGCTATCAGATGGCAACGCGGTAAATCTAATAAGCGCCTACGCTCCCACTCTGGATGCAAGTCACGAAACCAAGGAAAGCTTCTATCAACAGCTGGAAGAAACCCTCTGTAGAATACCTAAAACGGAACGACTCGTTATTCTTGGCGATTTTAACGCTAGAGTAGGGAGAGATGCAGACACCTGGCCAGGCATCATAGGCAAGAACGGTTTGGGCAACATGAACGCTAACGGTCAACTACTCCTAACTAAATGCGCCGAACATGATCTAGTTATAACAAACACCATTTTCCGACAAAAGGATAAATTTAAAGGCACCTGGCGTCACCCCAGATCAGGTCACTGGCATCTACTGGACTATGTTATCGTACGTAGGAAGCATCTCAAGGACGTCCAAATTACAAAGGCGCGCATTGATAGCGAATGTTGGACCGATCATCGTCCTGTTGTCTCTAAAATGAAAATTGTTATGAGACCCAAACACCGAAGAACTCAAGTAAAACGTAGACTCCGTCTCTGTATTAGTAAATTGCGTGACCAACAAACCGCCGAACAGCTAAAGCAAAAAGTTCAAGAGAATTTGAGTGCACTAGAAGAAACCAATTCTGTAGATGTCGCTGCTACCTGGACACAAATTAAAGACAGTTTAAAAAGTGCGAGTGAGGAAATTCTTGGCACTGCAGCAAGTAAAAAACAGGAGGACTGGTTCAATGATAATGAAGCGTTTATACAAGAACTTCTTGACCGCAAACATACTGCCTTCCAAAACGCTATCAACCACCCCAACGACTCATCAAAAGCAGAAGCTTTTACCCAATCTAAGTATGAAACGCAACGCGAAATCAGAAGAGTAAAGAACGAGTGGTGGGCAAGCAAGGCCAGAGAAATTCAAAAGTACGCCGATTCACACGACTACAGGAATTTCTTTCAAGGAGTAAAAGCAGTGTACGGCCCCAGTCGGAAAAATATGTGCCCTATTAAAGATTTAAATGGAAATCTCCTCAAAGAAGACCAGGAAATAAGAGCCCGATGGAAAGAACACTACTCTAGCATTCTTAACCAGCAAAGTCAAGCCGATCACGATATTATAAATCTTATCCCTCAATATGACACCTTCGAAGACTTAGATAAACCACTAACAACGGAAGAGATCTTAACCGCCATTGGGCAGCTAAAAAATAACAAATCTCCCGGCGCCGACTCACTCCCAGCTGAGATCTTTAAAGCTGTGTCGTCAGAGCTCATACCCTACCTCAAAAAACTGTTTGATGTCGTGTGGGAAAGTGGTCAAGCTCCGCAGGAGTTTCGTGATACACTTTTAATCAACCTCTTCAAAAACAAAGGGAGCGCTGCGGACTGTGGAAATTACAGGGGTATAGCTCTCCTGGCTGTTGGAGGGAAGATACTCACTAAAGCGATGGCAAATAGGCTAACACCTGTTATGGAAAAGTTACTTCCTGAAACACAGAGTGGCTTTAGACCAAACCGAGGCACATCGGATTTAATCTTCACACTTAAACAGCTTCAAGAAAAAGCACTCGAACATCAAGGAGAAATTCACATGGCCTTCATTGATTTAACCAAGGCGTTTGACTCGGTGGACAGGGAAGTGCTCTGGAAAATTATGTTCCGCTTAGGTATCCCTAGAAAATTTGTGGAAGTATGTCGCAGTCTACATACAAACAACAACGCCCAGGTTATGTATAATAATGAGGCAACCGAACCTTTCCAAACTCTCACTGGAGTTAGGCAGGGATGTGTCCTGGCACCCCTACTCTTTAATTTGTTTACCACTGCTCTAACAATTATTGTTGACAACAAACTGACAGTCAGAGGAATAGGTCTCAGATACCGTTTTGATGGCGGTCTCTTTAACATAGGGCGCTTTAGAGCTTTTACGAAGACACGCACACGATTCATTTGTGATCTCCAGTATGCGGATGACTGTGCACTTTTAGCCTCTACGCCGGAAGAGCTTCAAGAGCTTTTAGATGTGTATGCCCAAAGCTATGATTCTTTGGGACTTAAAATCAACATTGGAAAGACTAAGATTATGTCAACTCCTCATCAAGTGAACCAAATAGACATTACACTTAACGGAAATTCTCTTGAAGTGGTGGATCAGTTCAATTACTTAGGCAACGTTGTTAATGACAAAGCAAACATGGACAGCGAGATTCGCAATAGAATTAACGCTGCATCTAGAGCATTCTGGGGACTTAGAGAGAGAGTATTTGACAACCACGACCTTGCTTTGTCAACGAAAATGGCTGTCTACAGAGCAGTTGTCATTCCAACACTGCTATATGGATGTGAAAGCTGGGTCACTTACCGTCGTCATGTGAAAGAATTAGAACGTTTTCAGCAAAGACACCTCAGAAGTATGATGAAAATCCGTTGGTTCCATCACATATCAAACGTGGAAGTACTCAGGAGAGCAAACAGCCTTCCAATTGAGGTGCTTATTTCAAGAGCACGCCTAAGATGGGCAGGTCACGTTCATCGTATGCATGATAACCGCCTTCCTAAATGTACACTTTATGGTGAATTGCTAAGCGGTAGAAGAAAGCGTGGCGGTCAACGAAAGAGGTTCAAAGACGCTCTCCATGAAAATCTAAAATCCTGCGGTATTGCAGACGAGCAATGGGAACAACTTGCAGCGGACAGAACCGAATGGCGAGGGGTTGTGGCCAGCTATCAAGGAAATGTTGCTGCAAGAAGGCCGAATCCAAGACCTAACCAGGTCTATGTTTGTCCTGATTGCGGTCGACTTGTGCTCTCCCGAATTGGCCTCTATAGCCATAGTCGTGTGCACCGTAGATGAATGGAAATTACAATAGACTACACCTTTTACTTGTTTTTTATTGTACGCAATTTATCGACTGTAAAATTTCTATACTCGGACTCGAGTAACGGCTAATAATAATAATAATAATAATAATAATAATAATGCAATAATGCTGATTCGAGGTCTCCTGTATATATATATATATATATATATAGATATACAGATTGTTACATACATAGAGAATGAGGATTATAGATTTCTCTAAAAAAGTTAATATAGAAAGTTTACTCCTAATGATACATGCTTACTTTGTGAATCACTAGTTTCTACAAAGACAATGGATTTTAAAAACCTTTAAAGAATTTCATTTATAATCATAATATATATAAAAAGAACTGTAGTAAAATTAAAAATATCCTATAAAATGTTAATAATTAACAAAATTTCCTGAAAATGTTAAAGAATCTGTACGCCTTGTATATTATTAGTGCACAGACCCTGTATATTATTAATGAATGAGCATTTATTAAATTAGCAGGGGAGCGCTGGAAAAATTTAAAATCGGTGGTATTTTTCACATTAGCAAATATAAACACATGTTTGAAAAAAAAGGATATATACCAATTGGACTACGGAATTATTTAAAATAAAATCAACTTGAATAATATTTTTCCCATATGATTCTTTAGCGATGGAAACTTTACACTTTTTATTTTGCATTTTTAAATTCCTGTAAAAAGTTTTCAAAGTAATTTTCATACAGACCCTGTTCATGTGGATAAAAATGTGAATAATTGAGGGTAATTGTGGATAAAATAAGTGAGTCAGCGTTTTTAACCGTATCCTGATGATGAAGGTAACTTAGTTGATGAAACAAAGTTTAGCGTAAGGTTCCCTTATTACATTTTTACGGATGGGGCTTTTTTATATCGAACTGACGGTTATTTTTTGTATACTAAATTATTAGTGTACCTGCAAGTGATTAGTTATCCAACGACCGAGATATTTCAAGAGAAAAAAGAGCTTAACAGATCTTCTAATATTACGTATCATGTTAGAGAGAGATTTTTAAAACTGATAGTTTAGTTAGTTATGGAGACCTAGAGTCAGTCATCTTTTACGAAAATTCATTCCTTTAGATGTGATTTTAAAATATCTAAAAATGTCTAGTCTATATTTCAAATCCCCTGTATCTTTTTTCGAATCGCTCTGTCTATGTATATTTTTCGAATCGATCCAAGTTCCCTTACATTTATTCAATAGGCATTATAAACATAGTGTACATTTGTATTTAATAAGAACAGAAATCAGTTATTACTAGTACAACAGCCCTGTACAAAAGAACTGATCAGAAAATTATAAATGAAAGTGTAGATTTGTATTGAATAAGAACAGAAAAATTCACTGCAGATTACATCGTTTAAGTAAAACATACAGCTATTACTAACAAAACACCCTGTATATTATTACGGTACACCCTATATATTTTTCCATATGATTTTTAATGTCGAAGGCTTTACGCTTTTTTATATTGTATTTTTTGAAATATTTTTGTTTAGAGAAACAGGACACTATTTTTCGAATCCCCCTGTATATTTTTCGAATTAACCCAAATTCCTTACATTTATTTTGTCAGTGATGGCAATATGAAATTACCTTATTATTTCTAGTACTTGAATATTAATATATCTTAAAACTGATATGAAACTTGCAAATCTTAAATTGGATTGATATTATTTATCCATGACATTAGTATTTTTACTTATTATTTATATTAAAATCAATAGGAACAATCAAAAGGAATTGATTTATGAAAACCAAGGGTAATCTATAACGTTAAACTGAGCAGCCCCGGTATATTGAAAATTGTGTGAAATATCCGCTTGAATTGGGAAAAAATAATGATTCCCGAAACTTCCCTGCCCCATAAACTTTAAGTAAAAATAATGCTTTTTATAAAATTGAAACAATATATGGTATAAAACTAGGGAAAAATTGAGTAAAACTATGATTAATAAACATTAAGCTGAGCACCCCCTGCATATTGACAATTGTGTAAAATATCCGTTTGAACTAAGAGAAATAACGATCCCAAGACATCTGGTTCCGGTACATGAACTTTATGTAAAATTAACACTTTATAAAATTGAAACTTAATATGGTAAAACTTAGGGAAAAGTTGAGTAAAACTATGATCAATAAACATTAAACTGAGCACTCCCTGTTTATTGACAATTGTTTAAAAATATCCGTTTGAACTAAGAATAATGATTCCCGAGTCATTCAGTACATAAACCTATTACGACAAAAACTTGAGAAAACAGAGCTATCTATGATTAACAAGCATTAAACTTTCAAACGTTATATAATAGAAAAACCATATATAAATCATGTGGCTCTAGTAACATGGTAACTGTTTAAGGAAAATTACAATTTTTAAAATCTACGGACAGTCTGCAAAAATCATAATAATGGAAACTTACCATTATGTTATAATAGTGTAAAGCACTCACAAAAACTTCTCCACTGACTGGCACTATACACCTCCGACCACTACATCGAAAAATTGAAATTGAATTGAAAATATAGGAGGATAGGACTTATAGGAGCGGCCGATGGCCGATTGACCAGTTGCTGGAATATTTCCATTTTAGCCGAACTTGCAGATATTATATAAATAAACAATGATTAAAAACTGAGTCTGAATATTATCGCAGCAATCTATGTTTGTAAAAATAAATATATAAGAACAATATTGATACTTTTATAAACTCTATATTGGCCTGAGATATTTAAAATCTTTTCTCATGGTTAAAATATTCATTTAAACTTGAGGAAAATAATTTCTACCACGAAATTTCAAACGTACCTTTATTATTATTATTGCTAGAACAAAGAAGCTCTTTCTTAGGAGTCACAAAAATAGCTAAAATTATATACCTGGCGATCAACAAAAATTAACCAGACAAGCTGCGACTCAAGGTATATATTTTTAATAGACTTGATCGATATTATTTCTTCTATACTTACTCCAAATCAGAAATCCTATCTATATAGCCATTTAGGTAAAAAAATAATGATGAGGACGAAAACCAGATCACGACCGTTAAATGTTAGCTACAAGCTAGATCTTGTCGGTGAAAAAACATTGATTATTCAGGTGTGGAAATGACTGTTAATTCAAAGTTATTTTATATTAATATTAGTCATATAGCATGAGCTGTTTTTAGTTGGATATTTACTAGGGCCTTTTATATGATGTTTATTTATTGAAATTTTTAAGGAAGTAATAAATTATATTTGTTTTTATATAAATTTCATTGAAAGTATCGACAAAGGTAAATTTCAAAGTAAACCTCCGCGCCTTTTGATGACATCTGCGCAATATTACGTCATAGCTAACGGTTTTTTACCATCTGATATGATTCATTATGACAATTTCATTTCACAAGCACACGTGTCAGTCTGTGCTCTTTGTTCGTGACATGTGGATGCAGGGCCTGGTGAGTCCTTTCAGTTTTTTACTATTACACGTACGATAGCCGAAGTGAGGTTATGTCGGCTCGGGGGCACAAGCGATATAGTTAGATTATGTTGGCACGGGGCACAAGTGAGGTTATGTTGAACGCACTCTGTAACGGCTGATAAGGTTTAGGGATATAATTAGGTTATGTTACTTACTTTTAAAATGTTGGCATCCAAAGTGAGGTTATGTTGGGACGAGGGGGAGCACCACGACGGTTTGGGGCCTAACATTCTTCTTGCTTGCTATGAATTTTTGCCCTTGGCACTCTGATGGCATAGCTCCGATTCGGTGCCACATACCACGTTCATGTGGTCTTTGGGTTTAAGTTTTTATAGCAGGCTTAAGAAGTAAGGTTATCCTTGACACGGGGGCCACTAGTAAGGTTAGGATCACGCGCGTCGGTCAGCCGGGACGGGCACACGAGCACGGGGACATTAGTTATGTTATGTTGAACGGCCTGTGATGCTGAGAGTAAGGTTAGGTTAACACGGTGCCGCTGGGGTACGGGACACTTGAACGGGGGCTTTTGACAGCACATGGGCCCCACACGAACCACGAGCAGGTTCAAGAAGTGAAGTTAGGTTATGCTGACACGGGGCACCTCCTAGCCTTCTTGCCCATTACACATGATGATAGAAGTGAGGTTAAGTTGGCAACAGAAGTTAGGTTATGTGTCGAAACGGGGGGTCACTAACCGGTCAACACGCGATGATAGAAGTGAGGTTAAGTTGGTAACATAAGTTAGGTTAGGTTGGCACGGGGGCCATTAGTAAGGTTAGAATCATTCGTCGACCAGCCGGGGGAACACGAGCGCGCCGGTCGGTAATGCAGATTCCCTACTTAACGGCTGGCGCCAATACTGTGACGTCACTGTCTGTCTCAACCGGCCCATTACCTACTCACTTACTTTTTATTTATCCCGTAGAAGGCCAGCGTCTCAATTGTTCATGAGCGGCTACAGTAGTTCGTTGTCCCTTCTTTTTCTGCAGCACATATCTCTCGTTAGAAAGTACCTTGCGAATAGTATAGGGTCCTTTGTATTTCGGTTTTAACTTTCCTCCGCCGGCCAGCTGGGAATCTTTGACAGCCACAACATCTCCTTCATTAAACAAACTAGTACAATAGCGCGTTATGTTGAATTGCTGAGCTCGCTTATTTGCACTGTTTGTTATTCGAACTAGAGCTTCAGCCACGGCCTTGTCTGGGTCAACAAAGTTATGATTCGATGATGCATCTCCCAAAAACTTCTGAGTAGCAACTAACCTGGGATTTGTGCCAAACTGTAGCACGGTCGGTGCATAGCCAGTTACTGAATGAATTGTTGAATTTATATTATCTTCAATAGCAGGGAGTGCAACTGCCCAAGTATTTTCGTTTTCAGCGGCAAGTGTGGCTCTCATTAAATTGAATATTGTTCTCATGACACGTTCGACTTGACCGTTTCCACGAGGCACGCCAGTTGCAATGTGATGAAGCTCTACGTTGTGCTTACTAAGAAAGTTTCGGAATATTTTCGAAGTGAAAGCAGCTGCTCTGTCAGCTATAATACGTCTTGGTTTTCCCAATTCTTCGAAAATTGGTACTAGGGCACGGATTGAATGTTCCGAAGTTTTCTGTGGTATTGGCTGCAAGCGACAGAATTTTGAAAATGCATCAATTATTACCAGAATTTGCGTGCATCCATTGGATTTCACCAAAGGTCCTGCATGATCAATGTGCCGTGTGCCTAGTATATCATCGGGCTTTTTGCCATGTTGCCATAATCCTTGTTGAGGACCAGTGTGCGATTTTCCCACGACGCATGCAGTACAATTTTTGATGTATTCCTTCAAGCATTGCCCCATTTTGGGCCAGTATAAATCTTCTCGCATCTTTGAAATGCACTTATTCCAACCAATATGTGACGATTTCTCGTGATACAATCGCATTGTTAGCAGACGCGCAGCAACGGGTACAAAGCACTTGTGGGGTTTTGTTTTGGTTACAACAACATTGTTTATTATGGTAAAGTCCGAACTACTGTCAGGGTTGCTAAAAATCTCATGACAAAAGGCGTCATTGTTTTGAAATTCTTGTAGTGTTTCTACGTCTGACATTTTGTTTATATCTAAAGTTTTCAAAGTACACACTTTTAAAACGCATTCATAGCCCAGAGAATTTCGACTTAAATAATCCACATGAGCCATGTTGTTCCCCGGCCTATATTCGATCGTGAAGTCATAGTCTTGTAATTTAATCCACCAGTGCGCGACGCGGGGATGTAAGTTTTTCTTTAGAGCGGTTGCTCGCACTGAATTACAATCAGTGTATACCGTAAAATGTACACCGTATAGGAATACTCGAAAATCCTCTACGGCTTCGACTATAGCAAGGGTCTCAAGGTCATAGGAATGATATCGTGACTCATAGTCGGTAGTTCGTCGACTATAGTAAGCTACAGGTTGAACAATACCATTTTCTTTCTGGAGCAACGCAGCACCAAGTCCTACCGACCTCGCGTCAGTGTACAGCTCACACTCTAACTCCGGGTTGTAAATGCGTAATACAGGTTCATTAGTCAACTTGTTCATAATTACTTGCCTAGCATTTTCACACTCTGGAGTCCACTCAAATGCACGATTTTTCCGCAACAATGCCGATATCGGTGCAGTTAATTGAGAAAATCCTTTAATGAATCGCCGAAAATATCCAGCAAGCCCCATGAATTGCCGCACACCTTTCACATCCGAAGGAGGGGGCGCTTGAGTCAAAGCGCTAACTTTTCGTGGACTGGGGCGTATTGTTCCTTCACTTAACACTACACCGAGGTACTCAGTTTCTCTCTCTTGCAAAGAAAACACATTTTTCATAGTTCAAAGAAAATATCCGGCAACAGATATTGCATTTAGCAATTCATCTAAGTTTTGCAGTCCCTCGGCAATTGTTTTTGAAGGCACAAGTACATCATCAAGGTAGACAAACGCTTTAACGCCCTTCAGCTTATCCAATGCCTTATCAATGGCGCGTTGATATATTGATGGTGCATTAATGTAGCCAAATGGCATACGATTAAATTCGTAGTGTCCATCTGGTGTTACAAAAGCTGTAACGTGTCGAGAGTCTTCTTCTATCTACATCTGATAAAATCCGGATTTCATGTCTAGCGTAGTAAAATATTTCACGCCACACAAAGCATTAATTTGTTCCTGAATAAGAGGTAGTGGATATCTTTCCTTTACCACCTTTTTATTAATATCGTGATAGTCTACGCACATTCTCACTTCACCATTCTTTTTCTTTACCAAAACAACAGGGCTCGCATACTCCGAGTGACTTTCGCGGATTATACAATTTTTTAAAAGTTCACTTATTATCTTTTTAACTTGCACTCTTTCTTCATAAGCTAGCCGTCGGGGATGATATGCCACCGGCGTATTGTCTTTTAATTGTATTTTCATTATTCCAGTAGTGATATGGTCGGGTGTTTTATTCTTATAAATTCTTAATAAATTTGTCAATTGCATTCTTATGTTATCATCCAATCCAACTGAATTTATTTGAAGTTCATTCATATTCTTTACAGTAAGCACTTTTACTATATTGAGTAGGTTATGGTGTAACTCCAGTCCGTCAGCATTTTTGTCAAGCCGTATACAAGGTCGATCTATAACGTCCCATCCGATAATGATATCGATTTCGCCTGGAACAACACTATCGGGTACAACTGTAAAACTAATTTCTAAGGTCAATGTCGGCAAAACAATGACTAAATCACATACACCAATAGTGTAAACAATTTGTGTCCCAAGTCCTGAAAACGCACGTGCACTCTTGTCTGGCCTGATCGCTCCGTTTGCCCTTTTTACAACCGAATGTTTGATTATAGACACATCAGCACCACTGTCGATAAGATACGCGAACGATGGAGCACGCTCTTTATACAATAACGTTGCTATTGGTGTTGTACTCATGTGGCGTCATTTTTTTATCACAAATGCTCGCTTAGCCTTACCGTGCTTATACCAACAATTCAGTTCGGTATGTCCCATCTTTTTGCAATGATCACAAGTAGGGATATTGAGTGATTTTGCTTTGTCATCGTTAATGTCTTCCTTGTTGGTTGCCTCCATCTTTCGCGTACTACGGCAGGCATCCCGATGATGACCATGGCGACCACATTTAAAACAAGCTCCTTTAAACATCTTATTTGGCCTTGAATACGGACCGGTGTCCTGGCGTTCCCTCAGCCGACGTTCTGGTTTCCATCTAGATGTCGCTGCAACTTCTCGAGGCATCATCGATGATTCAACACGGCGTGCATAGCGTGCACTTAATAGCTTTAACAGCTGACGTTCTGAATCAGGTTTCTGAATATTCAAGGTTGATCGTGCTTCTACATGGTCTAAACCATATTCGACCATGCTTAAAATTGTATTCCACGGGAGCCTGTCATGGAATCTATGGATGCTACGTAATTTTTGATGGGCGTACTCACACAATGAATCGCACTCGAGACTTCGCATTGTAGCAACTTTGTATGCGCGAGCACCGGGCGTTTCGCGGTCGGGAAAAGCGATGATGAGGTAAGCACAAAAGTTGTCCCAGCTTGGGCAAAGGGGTCTCCAATCGCAATAATAACGGTAGCCTCTATTTTTTAATGCCTCACCAGCTTTTGCAATCATTAAAATATCGCTTACGTTTAATTCGTCCTTGAGCTTCGTAGCGTCTTCCAGCCATTCCTCGATTGAATAGGCGCTCTTATCAGGATCATAATTGGTTAGCTTAAATAACGATGAGTGCACATGTCCAGATACTGACGCATGCGTGTTTAAATTTCCTGCTCTGGGAGGACTGGGTGTTGGCGCTGGAGACGTCGCCATCTTTCTTTGACGAGTTAGCTCAGCAGGCTGTTGTTGTTGCATTTGCACTAAGTTAATTAACGCCTCCTGCCACCGTAATTTTTGACACTTTGGATCTGATGGAACCTTGGGTGTATCTTCCTCAGAATCTAAGGCGGCACTCTGTTCAAATGCTGTACTATCGCCACGAGAACGACTTTCGTCCGCCATTTTTATCAATGCTGATTTGTCCTTTATATTTTATTGTCTGCTGCAATTTAACACTGCACATGGAGTCATCCCACTTCTGATGTTAAATTGAGGGTTGTTAACCCCTAATAAAAGCCAAAAATTAGTACACAACTTATTTATCAGAAATCTAATAGATCTGAAGGAATATAAAATAATGTCGATTAAAAAACCTGGGGCTTCTCTAGAACAAGTAATGGGAAACATTGAAGGCTTAATCCAGACATTCGATTTAGAAGATTATGTAATCATCACAGGAGGATCTAACAATATACAGAGTAGGAAGACACTAAGCTTCCGTCTTCTCTGTAATAAACTTAACTCATGTACCCATACAAATGTACTTTTTACATCAGTTCCATTTATAAACAATCTAAAGTCAAAGCTAAATAATTATATATATAAATATAATCTTAAACTTAATGATTTTTTAAACAAATTTAATTTATACTCAGAAGGTCACGTAAGATATGTAGAAATCAATAGTACGACACCATCATCTTTTAACAGCAGATTGGTTGCTTCCAATTTGATCAAGTCTATTAAATCAACACATTTTTGTCAAAAAAACTTGAAGTTCATCCGCACTAATGCCGAACTGACTACCAAGATATCTCCAAGTAAATCCCTCATAGTATCAAATAATGTACCTATTAATACTACGACCAGTATACAACTTAACAGTGACGCGCATGATGTGATCATTCCTCAACCTAATAGCGATAATATTAGTAAAAAATCTATACCAACAGAAAAATCCGATTCTACATCAAATTTTTTATACCCATGCCTAGAAGAGATATCACTTCTCAATTAAATGAATCAATCCCTCAGGGACAGTGTACTGTGTTACACTTAAACATTCAGTGTCTTTCAAATAAAGTCAATTTAGTTGAATTACTCCTGAATCAATATGACCCGACATTTTTATGCTTATGTGAACATTGGATGGGGATTGATAAATTTAATTTTACTTACATTAGTGGTTATACTGCCGTTAGTCAGTTTTGCAGATCATCACACATACATGGTGGATCTGCCATTTTTGTCAAGAATGATATTTTATCGAATTGTAAATCTATACCATATCTTAACCAATTTGCTATTGAAATGAACTTTGAATGTGCTGCATTAGTTTTTAATAAGCAGTTCTGTATTATTAATGTGTACAGGCCAACATCAAGTAGTGAACATTTGTTCTTCGAACAATTATCATTGTTGTTATCCAAAGCTTCACGACAGTATACATTTATTCTTTTATGTGGTGACTTAAATATTAACCAAAATAAAGACTACCTTCCGGCTAAAATTTTAAATGATATTTTTAAATCATTTAACTTAGCCTCACTTGTTTCAAACCCTACAAGAATTGCTAATTTGCCATCTGGCACAGTATATTCGACAATAGATTATGTGGTGACTAATCTTCCTGATCGTGTTAATTGTGTAAATTTTGATCCGGCTATATCAGATCATTATGGTCAACTTGCATGTTGTAATTTGGAAGGTTTGCAGGAAACAAATGGCAGTATCCCAAGCGAGTGTTCCCTAACGTACAGACAAATTAATGCAAGAACAATTAATGAATTTAAATATTTATTTAGCCCCTATGTACTCGATGTACGCCTCTGGGATGTTGATTATATATTCGACAACTTCTGGGATCACTTCATGTGGTGTTTTTCGGCAGCCTTTAATAAAAAACTAAAACCCATTAAAAATCCTAATAAAAACAAGATAACTTTTTCCAGCAGTCTGTACAGAGAACTTGACGAATTAAAATATCTTAACTGGCTACGCAAGCAAACACATAATGAAGAATTAGAAAATAATTATAGGCAATATAAAAACCAAACTAACAAAAAAATTAGGGATGAAAAAAAGGCATACTATAATACCCAAATTAAACATTCCACTAATAAATCTAAATCAATCTGGAGTATTGTAAATAATTTGAATGGCAAAAACTCCCGCAACGGTTTAATTGACTACATTAGATATAATGATACTAACGTTTCAGACAAAAAGGAAATTGCGAATATTTTTGGTAATTATTTTTCTACCGCTATCCATGAAAAACTTGACTCCCACTTTAATGGTAACCTTTCCACCAAATGCACTATACAAGAGAACGTCATAAAAATGTCCTTGACCTTCAGTCCTGTTACCGCATATGATGTAAAATTAGTGATAAGTAATCTACCAAATAAAAAGTCTACAGGACTAGATGAAGTTCCAATTAAACTTGTAAAAGAATGCTCAAATGAGCTAGCACCTATACTTGCGGACATCATTAATATATCGGTACTCTTAGGTGAATTCCCAAACTGCCTAAAGGAAGCAGCATTAATACCCGTTTTTAAAAAAGGGGCAAGTGAAAACATAGATAATTATCGGCCTATTGCTCTTTTAAGTGTAATCTCTAAAATAATAGAAAAAGTGGTTGTAAATAAAATTTTTGAATTCCTAAATCAAAACTCTGTCTTAAGTAATTGTCAATATGGATTTAGACCAGGTTTATCAACAGAAGCAAGTATAACTGATCTCAGCCAATTTGTTTATGACAAAATGGATTCGGGTGAACGTGTCTGTGGTGTATTTTTTGATCTCTCTAAGGCCTTCGACACCATAGATAGAGACTTTGTAGCTCAAAAATTACATAGTATAGGAATACCGATCCCTTAAATAGCTGGATTTTTTCTTATCTGTCAAACAGAAAAGTTGTTGTAAAAATCGGTACTACTATATCTGATAAGAAAGATAGTTGCATTGGGACTCCACAGGGTAGTGTATTGGGGCCGTTAATATTTTTATTATATGTGAACGATCTGCCCAATCATATATCTTTGGGTAATATCTTCATGTACGCCGATGACACTGCAATAATCGTTGCCGATCCCGATCCTTTAATATTAAGTCATAAAGTATCTACGGTTCTTCAAGAATTTAATCAATGGTGTTACGACAATAGGTTGATGATTAATCATGATAAGACAGTATTAGTAGAGTTTAGCTACAGACAAAACAATCGGTCTAACCTTAATTTTAATTTTAACGGTTTTCTGCTTACTGCTAGTGAACAAGTGAAATTTCTAGGGGTTAGTCTAGATCAAAATTTTAACTTTTATAGTCAAATTGATCAAGTCTGCAACAGAGTAAATAGAGGTTTTTATGTCATTAATTCATTAAAAAATGTTCTTAACAAAGACTCGTTATTAAATGTGTATTATGCACTCATTTATTCAGCTATTGCCTACAGCATTAACGTATGGGGACAATCTAGTGATATTGATAGAGTATTCATCCATCAGAAAAGGGTTATTAGACTTATATTTAACTTAAGCTACCGTGAATCATGTAGGCAAACCTTTAGAAACTCGAAGTTATTCACTGTAACCTCGATATATCTTATGAAATTGTTGACCTTCATACATAGCAACAAAAGCAAATTTCAAACTAACGGAGATGTTCACTCCCACAATACGAGAAGTCGGAACAGACTCTGCACATTTAAGCACGATCATGAATATTTTAAAAAATCGCCACGTTATGCTGGCATAGTTTTTTATAACAAGCTACCTTTGGAAATTCAAAATGCTAAATCCATAGAAGTTTTTAAAAAAAAATTAAAGGCTCTTTTATTGTCTGATGTTTTTTATAACCTTGGGGAGTTTTTATTTTTTTTGAATAATATAAATTGATTAGTTCCACCATTTATGTTTACTATTTTGTTTATTCGTATTTTGTACACTTGTATTTGTATGTATATTTTGTTTTATATTATGTATGTTATGTCGTCGTTTCACATTTACTGTGTGTTATATTTTATACATTTTTATATCTTTATATTTTATACATTTATTTATTTACATTTTATATAATTATTTATTTATATTTTATACATTTATCTTTGACAATTTATGCCTGTGACTTACCACATATACAAGTAATGTATCTTAAGTGGTTAATAAAGATTATTATTATTATTATTATTTATTAGTTAACGTTCGCAGAGTTGATCTCAATTTGCTAGTCGCGGGTCTACTGTCGCTCGACTCCCCAACTCCTTTACTTTGCGCATGATCCACTTAATACCTGACTCGGCTATCCTGTGACTTGCATGCACGGTCCATTACAGGGGTGTCAAGGGGGGTTCGCTAACATATATATGTCTACAGAGAGGCTGGACATAAATGCAACTTAACTTCCATATTTTTTACCAAGCGACAGAGTTTCCTTTCTTATATACAATATAAGAAGTACACTTACAGTCAACCGGAAAAAGGCAGCTATAATCACGCATGCAAATATACATATCTACGTACAAGCAAACAAAAATAACTAAAAACTAATTGTAAAATCTGAAATCTATTAATACTCCTTCCTTCTTGGAGTTTTATCCCGTCCAGATATTTCTGCAAAATTAGCTGCAGAAGTTGTAGGACTTTCAATTTCCAAACTGCCTACAAAATTGACTGCCTACTGTTACAAGACACAGAGTAGTTACAAGCTCAGCTACTTCCTGTTTTCTCTTTCTCATGAAAAGCCTACCAGACTGAGCTGAGTTAGTTTTCGTTGCGGTATTTATTCCCAGTGTAGGAACTGCCGTTTTCAATGCCCTTTTCAAAGGTACCTATAATCCTAAAACAAAAGTGAATATAATTTCAATTTTATGTATGTAGTGTCATGCAACCCTAAAGCATATGTAAAGGTACAAGTATATATGGGAAATGCAAATTTTTAACTTGTACTTAATTTTGTAGGTCTCGTTCATAATCACTCCACAAAATGAACCGAGCAAATCCTATTTGTATCCGAGTTAAATTTGGTTAAATTTATCCTGTCTTTTACATCTGTTTATCCACTCGCCTTTCATAGTTTGGAACGCCAGATCTTTGGATTTCGGAAAAACAGGGAAAATTATATTTTGCTCAGTACTTTTCTTTGTAGAATAAGTGCCCTTACACCTGTAAATCGCACGCCTTATTCCTGGCATTTTCTTTTAAGTCTATAACTGAATAATAACGTTTAATATGTAAATTTGATAAATAAAACCTGAAGTCTCTCTTACCCTACATAAATATATAGAAAATGACTATAGAACACTAACAATAATTATTTTTGAAATCTTAACAAAGGTCGAAATAGTATAGGAAATATTGTCCTTCCACACACGAAATTACTGCTAAAAAAGTTTTTTATAATTTAAAAAACGTATAAAATACAAAAGATCTATACATACACAATTCACCACGAAATAACAAGTACAATGGATTAAATAAACTCCGATATACCACCACCAAACATGGAGAAACGAATGTAAACAAAACTCTCCAGGCCTCGCCATGACGTCACAGCTCGTTGAGAAGTGGCGAACATTGAAGCATAGGAATCTGGCCCAAGATTACTAAAAGGCCATCCTCTTTGTTTACAATCCTTGATCACGGCTGCTATTCCCGTTAAGGCACGTTCACTGGCAAATTCACATCGCATGAAAGTAGGCGCCGCCTGGCAAACTTTGTTTCGTGTTTATTCTATTTAATTCGAAATATTCACTAATGAACCCACTGAACTCTATTACAGTAAAGTAATAGGGTTCAGTGAATGTACCTAAACCTATTTCCATTCGTAATATTTCCAATCAAAGGTTAGGTTGGGTTCTTTACAGCCGTATGCATCTATTTTATGTTTAAACGAGTTTAAATAATCGCGATTAGAAAGTTAGGTTTAATTTCTTATGCACCGTTGGTACAAATTTGTGGATTAGTTAATCCAGTCAGCGATTTGGCAACATCGATAAATCTAGAGAGATTTGTAGTTGTAGAAAATAAGTTTTGTGGTTTTGGTAATAAAAACTTCAATTTTTATTTAACATTTTAAAAAAGTTGTGTCTTATTTGGTTTTTAATTATAATTCCATTATTCCATAGTTATTTTTTTTTATGGAACAAAAAAAGAAGAGCACTAAATTTTACTGCGGAAGAAAGATATGATTTAATTTGGTAGCAAACAAATATACCTCAGTTTTGGAGGATAAAAAGACGAATCGGGCTTCCGTTGTGGACAGAATGAAGTCGTGGAAAAAAATTGAACATGAATTCAATGCTTCATCTAGCAGAGTTCTTCATCGTAATTGGGAAACCTTAAAAATGTTTTATGAAAACACGTACATGCGTAAAACCGTAAAGTTGTCAATAATTGGTTGACAGGAGTGACACTATTGATTCTAAAAAATTGAGATTGATCCTTTCGTAATAACTATACAATTCTAAAAAAAACTTAAATACATAAAAATTATTATCAAACTCCAAATTATCATCAATATGTTCAAGCACCGCAAAAACTGTTGGCTTGGTCAACCTGAATCTCCTGAAAAAAGATAAATCATCATCCATATCATGAAAGTCTAGATGTTGAAATGTGAAAATATTTATTCAATAAGATTATTTTGAACTGAATTATATTTTAGTGTTAGCCACATTTTAAATAGGTTGGCAAAATCTAGTTTATATTTTAGTGTTAAGAAGTTGGCAATATGTAGACTAAAAATGTCAAGTGGAAAAAAAGCGGGAGTGGTTACTGAGTCTGTGGTTACTGCGATGTAATGTGGCTTGCTATGTAAAATGTTTTTAATTTTCGTCTATAAAAGTAATGAGAACTATATAGTTGTGTATTGTTTAATTGAAAAGATAAACCTCCGTCCAACAGGTTATCGGTTCCAGTATTGCGAGAAGTTTGAAAAGTGTGGAAAAACGTCGGCGTTGGAATAGTATTTTATACAGTCGATGTGCAGATTTAGAGCGCAAAAATGGGAGAACAGCTAGGAATGTTAGGCATTGCAAAATTAAATTAACAGGCGAAAACTGGACAGTCTGGAAGTTCCAAGTGCAGGTCGCACTGAAGTCAAGAGGATATATAGATATCGTCGAGGGTACAACACACAGACCAGTTCCTCCGGCAGACACCAGTGAATGGGACAGCAAAGATGCAAAAGCACAGGAGATTATTGTGTCCAGGTTAGATGAGAAAGTGGTAACACACATTTTGTCTTGCAAAAATGCTGCCGATATGTGGAAAAAGTTAAAAGCGATTTATGAGCACCAGAGTCAGGTGAGTGTTCATTTGCTTACACAAAGATTTTTCTCATTAGAATATTCGGAAGGAAATGCTGCAGAATTTATGTCACAATTCGAGGATATTAAAGGAACGCTGAAATCATTGAGCGAAGAAATAAGTGACAAAATGGTCATAACGAAGGTGTTAATGTCACTTCCTGAAAGTATGAAACATTTTGTGACAGCGTGGGAGTCAGCCTCCGAAACAAATAGAATGTTAACAGATTTATTGTCGAGGTTGATGATAGAGGAAGAGATAAGTAAGAACTCTGAGAAATCTACAGCTTTAGCAGTACAAAAATTTGGAAATAAACAAAAAAGTGAGAAAAAAGATATAAAATGTTTTGAGTGTGAGGGTCCACACTTAAGGAGGGATTGCCCGCAAGTAGCTAAGAAGTCATTTCTGTAAAAAACCAGGGCATAAGCAACAAAATTGTAGGTTTAAGAAAAAGAGAACTAGAGTTGATAAAGCAGCCGAAAAATCAGGAGATCAAGCCTTAATAAGTGAATCGATATTGCTAAATTGCAATGACGTCAAAGAAATGGTTGGTATAGAGAATTTAAAAGCTAGCAATTGGTGGATGGACAGCGGAGCCACGGAACACATGTGCTTTGATAAAAATCACTTTAGATTAGAAAATATGACAAGAGTCAAGGAAGGTCAGAGTAGGCAACGGAACGCTGCTAAATGTACAAGGTGTAGGCATAGTTCAAGTGATGACTTGGAATGGCAAAGAATGGGTAAGAACAGACTTAAATAATGTTTTATATATACCCAATTTAGCAGTAAATCTATTTTCTTTGAGCGCTGCTTTAGACAAAAATTTGGAAATGTACTCAGATAAAAATAAATGTCATTTAGTTGATAAAAGCGGAAAAATCAGAGCAGTGGCAGAAAGACAGGGAAATTTATATAAGATGCAATTTAAGACATTTTGTCCAGGCTCTTGAAGTTGAATCTCAGTGTAATGTCATCTATAGTCTACAAGAATGGCATAAAAAACTAGCACATATAAACTATAATCAAGTAAGAAAGTTGTTGAAAAATAGCAATATACAGTACCATGATATGAATGCACCTTTTTGTAAGAATTGCTTAGCGGGAAAGCAACATAGGCTTCCGTTCTTTAGGAGCCAGAGTAGGGCTAAAAGGGCAGGAGAACTTATTCATGGTGACCTAGAAGGACCCATAGAAGCACCATCAGTGGGCGGTGCAAGATACTTTTTAATGCTGAAAGATGATTTTACAAGATACAGATATGTTTACTTTCTTAAGCATAAGTTGGAAGCTTTTGACAATATTAAAAAGTACATAAATATGGTCGAAACACAAACAGAGAATAAAGTGAAGAAAATAAGAACTGACAACGGGTTAGAGTTTATAAATCCAGAGGTGAGAAAGCTAGCAGAAGAAAAGGGTTTTATACACGAAAGAAGTTGTGCTGATACGCCAGAACAAAACGGACGAGCAGAAAGAGAGATGAGAACGATAATGGAAGCGTGTAGAACTCAATTACATAGTAAAAACATAGAAAAAAAATGGTGGGCAGAAGCTGTCAATTCTTCAGTTTTTGTATTGAATAGAGGACGTTGTAGCTCTATGGACAATGTTACACCATATGAAGCATGGTTTGGTAAAAAATTTGACTTGAAATTATTACAAGAATTTGGATCAGATGTCTCGGTGCACATAGTTAAAAGAAAAAGGAGAAAACTTGACTCAAAAAGTGAAATAGGCATGATGGTTGGCTATTCTGAGACAACAAAAGGTTAGTATTTTTTCCTGAAAGAAATGTGGTAGAAGTACACGACACGTAATTTTTATTCCAGAAAGCGAAACAATCAAACAAAAAAACAGAAGAAAAGAATGATAAAGTAGTCTTACTAGATTTTGAGAATCAAAACGAACATCAAGATGATGTTATGCCAGAAAATGATGAAAATCCCGACAATGACAATGATAACCAAGAAGTTGACGGTAACTCTGATATAGATAGTGAAAATTTTGAGGATGTCATTGAGACAAGAGAGAGCACATCTGAAGAAGAAACTCCTAACAACTTAATTGCTAGGCCAGGAAAACGATCCATCAAACCACCTGCTTGGATAAAAGATTATGACATGAGCGAAGCTGATATGTGTTTTTATTCACAAGAAGAAGAACCAATAACTCTTGAAGAGGCGGTTTCAAACAAAAACAGTACTAAGTGGAAGGAAGCTATGGAAAAAGAACTTAGTGTGTTAAAAGAAAATAATACATGGTGTGAAGTGCCATGGCCAATGAATAAAAATGTGATTGATAGCAAATGGGTTTTTAAAGTGAAAGGTGATAACGAGTTTAAAGCGAGATTAGTGGCTCGGGGTTTCCAACAAGAAAAAGACGAAGGTAGCTAAGTTAGCTACATTCCGAATCCTGCTTGTAGTAGCAAATGTGTTGGGTAAACCGATATTTCAGATGGACGTAAGAAGTGCTTTTTTGTATGGCGACATCAACGAAGAAGTGTATATGACTACCGGGTAACAATAGAGATAATTGTAAGACAGTTTGTAAACTTAATAAGTCAATTTATGGATTAAAAAAAGAGTCCTAAATGTTGGAATATAAAATTCAATAATTTAATGAAAGGCCAGGGTTTTGCTAGGTCAGAAAATGACCATTGTTTGTATGCAAAATGCTCTGAAAAAGAAAAATTGTGCGTTTTAATTTATGTCGATGATCTTTTGATTCAAGGAACAGATATATCTGAAGTTGACAGATTAAAAGCTATTTTGAATCAGAATTTTCATATGAAAAATTTAGGCAAAATAAATCAGTACTTAGGGATTGATGTTAAGCAAAATTTAAAAGAGGGATACACTCAGTTAAGCCAGGAAAATTATTTAAAAAGGGTTTTGGATAGATTTGGCATGACAGATTGTAACTCTATAAATACCCCAATTGATGTAAACACAGATTTTGACTTTAGAAATAAGGAGAATGAACCCAAGTTACAGAAGCTTTGTAGGCAAATTATTGGGAACTTGATGTATGCAGTACAAGGTTCTAGAGCAGATCTTTGTGAAAGTGTAAGTCTACTAAGTAGATATCAGGATAAGGCAAACAATAACTTGCTGAAAGCTTTAAAAAGAGTGTTAAGATATGTAAAAGGGTCTATCAGTTTAAAATTGTTTTTTAGATCTACTAGAAATACAGATATTTTAAGTGGATATGTAGATTCTGACTGGGGTGGCAACATCTATGACAGGAAATCAGCAACAGGCTATATATTTAAGTTATTAGGTTGTACAATATTGTGGGCAAGCAAGAAACAACAAAGTGTTTCAATCTCATCAGCAGAGTCAGAATACATTGCTTTAAGTTTTGCGGTAAGTGAAGCCTGTCGGTTGAACAAAATTTTAAAAGATTTTTGTTTATTTAATTTGGATAAACCAATTGTAATCTTTGAAGGCAATCAATCAGCTATAAATGTCGCGAATAATCCAGAGAATAACAAAAGATTAAAGCATGTTGACATTCGTTTTCATTTTATTAAGGAAAAAATTGACAATGGATTGGTAAATATTAGGCACATTAAAAGTGAAGAAAGTGAAGACCAGCTAGCCGATATATTCACCAAACCGTTAGCTAGAGTTAAGTTTGGGAAATTTAGAAAGGATTTAGGTTTATTAAACTAGTTATAGTTTTTCTTTTGTTATTTTTTTTAAGGAGGTTTATTTATCACTGCGTTTGAGTGTTGGCTTTGCTATCGTATAAAAGTATTAGATTAGTTTAGAAAAATAAAATAATTTTATTGAGGGGGAGTGTTGAAATGTTAAAATATTTATTCAATAAGATTATTTTGAACTGAATTATATTTTAGTGTTAGTCACATTTTAAATAGGTTGGCAAAATCTAGTTTATATTTTACTGTTAAGAAGTTGGCAATATGTAGAATAAAAATGTCAAGTGGAAAAAAAACGGGAGTAGTTCATATAGGTTACTGCGATGTAATGTGACTTGCTATGTAAAATGTTTTTAATTTTCGTCTATAAAAGTAATGAGAACTAGTTGTGTTTTGTTTAATTGAAAAGATAAACCTCCGTCCAACACTAGAAAAGCCGTAATCAGTTATATTTAATATGTCTAGATCGTCATCCATAAATATTTTATTTTTATCTTTGTATTTTCGTAATTTTAGGTAAAAACTAAACAGTAATAAACATATTAGGAATTTTGAGGTTATATTTGCAATACGCATGTACAAAAACTAGGATTAAATATAAACGCCCAAAAGTGTAGGTTTAACTTTACACTGGATTTAAGCACGTTGATGTCATAAGTGACGGTGCATAAGAAAATTTCGAGTTAAACCGAGTTACCTGTTAATCTCGTTTAAGTATGTACGTTGCATACGGCCGTATAAGTGAATATTTCCAATCAAAGCTTAGCTTAGGTTAAGTTACTTTCATGCGACGTAAATTTGCCAGTGAACGTGCCTTAACGGCTTTCTCGGCGAACGCCGACTTGTTGTCACTGATCGCGAGTAATTTATGGTTAACCATAATTAAGAGGTGAGTATAGTGACTGTTTCAGAAGTCAAGGCTCGGTTTATAACTGATTTTTGTGAAAATAAACCAATTTTTCGATGGCAATCGATGTTTTCATAGGTGCCTCGATCACACATTATTTTCGCATTTTTAAAAATAAAAACCTTGCTCCCCTGACTTAAAACCGTTTTTTATATCAAAATCAATGATTTTAGCAAAAAATCCGTTAAATTTTAGCCATTTTCACAAAAGTCACTAAACTAAAGTTTTACCCTAAGTTTGACTACACTTAAAATAAACATATAACTAATTGTTTTTTGGAATTATAGTTTAAAAATGTTAACAAAACCATTTTAGTTAAAGTTGGCATGTCTGAAAATTATAGTGATTTTATTTTTTTAGAAAAATCACCGATACTAAATCAGTTTGGCCAAATAACCAAAAAAAAGCAAATAGAAGAATTTCTTTCCCTTATCTTTATTGTTTTAAAAAACAAAAATTGTGCCTAATTTCAGGAAGGAGTGCCGCAGGGACAATAGTTATTTGTTTAAGTAGGCAGCAAAATGGTAGATTGACTGCCACGGCTGATAACTCAACTCAGCCAAGACAGTCAATCTATTTTGTAGCTGAGTTGAACATATAATTTTTTCGCCGATTGTTTAAATATATTCTAAAATAATTAAATTATTACAATTCTCAATCTCTTTATTTTTGTTTCAATAAATTCAATAAAAATTCATTAAAAATCGCAGTTACTAGTTGGTTACCATGGAAACTAAGTGTCACTTTCCTGCCTAGGCAGGGAGAATGAGCACTTTCCTGCCTAGGCAGGGAAAGTGACACTTTGCTGATTGACATTAGTCAGCAAAGTTAGTACTTTGCTGTCAATCGGCGAAAAAAATAATTCAGTAGTATTAGATCTAGTATAATTGTGCCTAAAACGGCAACACCGACTAGCGGTATTGCTCTTTGAAACCATATATCTATTTATACAGAGCTTTCAATAATGATCACAGGGCACGTGACCACAAAAATATAGACAACCAACTATACACGATGGTATTGCACTAAACAGAAATACCCTAAATCCATTGGCGTTCTAGTTAAAGGTAAAAAATTTATGATAATTCATTTATTCATCAAATTTAAGAGTTTTTTAATATTAAAAGCAAATTTAAATGGGATGCCTTCTATAGTCTAGTATACTTTAACTTGGCGTGTGTTATGTATGAGTTAATATTTCCGTACGATTTCATTTTCTCTTGTACACAAAGATCCAGGAATATTGTCCACGTAGACAATGTTTCTGGACTGTTGCTTTAACTTTGTGTACAATATGGGAGAAAATGAAATCGTACGGAAATATTAACTCATACATACACACGCCAAGTTAAAGTATAGTAGACTATATCTGAATAAAAAAAATGTTCGCAAGAAATAAATTGTTACACCTAATTCAAAATAATCTTTATTTCCACAGACAACATGAATATAAACATTCGAATCAAACAATCCACAGTAAATAAAAGAAATTACATAATAAAAATTTTTATTACATGAAATTTAAATTAGAAGATGAATGAATACATTTTAATACGAAATGCCAAGAAATTATAACAAATGCTCAAAATGGCTGCCTTGAGTTTCTAAACACACATGGACTCTTCGTTTCATATTTTCGAATACGTTCTGTAACTGATCAACACTAATATTGCGGATTTCTCTTTCTATTGCCTCTTGTAATTCGTCAATGGTATGTAATCTATTTTTAAAAACATTGTTCTTCATGCGTCCAAATAAGAAATAATCACAGGGCGTTACATCTGGAGACCGTGCAGGCCATAGTCCCTGGCTGACTAATCGGTCATCGTAAAACTCCAGTAAAAAATCAAGTGAAGCTCTTGCTGTATGGGCAGTAGCGCCGTCTTGCTGGAAATACCCATCTTGCAGTTCATCATCATGCAACTGCGCCAGAAATTGCTCTAAAATGAGAGTTTGATACCTTTGGGCATTGTTTCACGAAAAAATATAGGGCCTATAATTCGCCTTCTGGATATTGCCACCCATACACCAACTTTTAAGGGGTGTAAACTTGTTTCTACGTAAGTGTGAGGGTTTTCTGTAGCCCATGTCCTGTAGTTCTGACTACTGATATAACCTGTTAAGTGGAACCATGCTTCATCAGTAAAATAGGTTAAATCCAATACATCGTTGTTATTTAAATTTCCGTTGAACCAACAACAATATCTTACCCCCAAAATCAGGGGGTAATAGTTCTTGAACAACGGTGAAACTGCTTGTGGGTACCCTATTTAATTACTAAAAGAAATCCTGGTAATTATGTAATCAATAAATTTAATTACTATTTATTTATCTGAAGGATAAACAAATAAGATTGGCCATTTGCGTGATCGTCTAGTTTTGTTAGTGTAGGACCCCAATTTCGTTGTGTGTGTAGTAACCCTTTTTACTTTACCCCAGGTTCTTTTATATAAAGTTTAATATTACTTGTTTCTGTCTGATACGATCTACTTGAGAAAATTAAGCACTCTGTTAATTGAAATACCTGGTAAACTTGAACACACTGTCTATGAATTGAGAGACCTAGTTAATTAGATATGTTATTTATGTAGTATTTTATTACACAAGATGGCACTGTACATTTATAGTTGAAGTTTGTTTTCTATTTTGCTTTGAAACAAACATTTATTTAGATTATTACTTATATGACGAAAAAGGTAAAGGTGAAAGAATAAGGCAATAATTGATGGGAAAAAATAGTAAAAAAAAACCATTTTATTTTATATAAATTGATGCAACAATAGTCGAACATAAAATCAAAAGTAATCCAAATATTTGAGACAATTGTCTAAATACTATAATAGGAAAATTTGCGTCGCTGTAGTAATGACCATACTATAGAAATACTGAGTGTTTTGATGCAATAACAAGAACTTATACAAAAGTATGCTGTGTTATTTTAATAGTAATTAGAGTTGTAGCGAATGCCTGAATAAACATATCACATGTCTACATTGAGAAATTAATATAGACAAGAATAAGAGCAGTGACAATAGTCTATGTACATAATAATTAATAATTAAACTACACAGAAATTATAAAACCATTTCCTCCGACGGTGCCAAGGCCGGAGCCGGGATTCGAACCCAGTGGCGCGATACTCGTGTGATTAATAGCGATTGCCACCTCGCATCTCAAACAACACGGCTATCGGCCAGACAATACTTATTTTGAACAGTTGTGACAATAGTCTGTAAATGATAATAACATGATTAGAGCTGTTAACAATCGCTAGATAGTAATGGTTTATAATTAAATAAAGTTGTTAGCAATCGCTAGATAATAATGATTTGTAACTAAAGTTGTTAGCAATAGCCAAATAATGAATCGAGTGCAAAACAAAGGACAAGAATCATGTCATGTTTATACATTATCAAAATTAAGTTGAGAAATGAGCATTGTAAATGATCATAAGAGTGTTGAGGAAATATCCTTTAATTATACATCGTTTATTGATTGAAATTAGAGTAGGAACAATCGTTCTGATAATCATATTAATCTTGCTGAGGTGAGAATTTACACTCATGTAAAATCTTTTAGAATGCTGCTGGGGAAATCTCCCTATAGTAATTGAATAGAAAAGCAACCAGAAGATCGCCTATGATTGTCAAACATATGAAGCCGCGAATCCGCGAAGGTAAGAAAGTACGGTTGCATCACCCTTCAATCGAAACAAGTGACCAGACAACTGTCTGAAATATTGACATATCCCTCGTTGTAACTGAACCCTATTGGAGAACAGAACCAGCCAATTGGCCGTAGTCAATGTTTCAAACCTTTGTTAACGACAAGTACGCCGAATTCATGTAACTATAATATTTTATTGTAGGTAAATATCCAACAATCAGAAAACCTTGTGGTTACAGTAGGAAAATATTCCTTGTGTACTTTAAATATAAAGCATTCTTGAAAAACCTTACATGAGATGTGGTGGAAACGAAAGTCCACTATTTGTTTTATAAAAACTGCAGAATAATGATAGACATGAAGTTTGGCTAGTCTGTGATAAAGTACCTTGTTATTGCATAGCTCTAAATAGATAGTTCTTGAATATAAACTTGTTACCTTGCAAACGCAAATCTCCCTAGTAAGATATTTAGAAAGTGAAATTTTGCGAATTAAATTCGCGAATGAAATCATAACTGAATAACTGGTAATATAATATTATGATAGTTAAAAATCAAAGCTAATATTCCATTTAAAATATTAATCTAATATTCTTTTGGTACCACAAATGTGTCAATTTCCCCTATTAACCCCCGTCGAAACCACAATATGAATGCAATTGCAAATAATAAAGTAGAGTCTCGAAATAAGAAAGTAATCACCTTTAGAAATTTATGCCAGCTGAATTTCTATACGCTCTGTATAGCGTTGTGTCGCTTGTGAAAGCTCTCCCCCAGGTTCTATATATTTAACGTCGTCGTAGAGCATGTCGGTGGTTGAGAAGAATTCGTTAAAATAAGATGTAAGTTATAATATGGTTTGGCTAGTAGTTTAGACGGCTGATTTCATGAAAAATATCCCAAATTAATTTGTTAGGCTCGGCGAGAAACTCGCGACGTAGCTTGGAATGACTTCAAAGGCAAATATAAAGTTCGGCGAAAAATATCGCGACGTAACTTCGAGGTGTTTCCAGTTAAATTTGCGAAGCTCGGCGAAAATATCGCGACGTAGCTTAAAAGGTGCTGTCTTCAGATGCCGTCTAGCTTCTCTTCCCTGTTAATACCACTCCGTTTTCCTTTTATATGGTTCCTGATGTCACCCTTCTACCCGGATTATGCATCTCCGCTTGTTTCTTGTGGGAATATGTTTATTTTAACGCTATTATAATATTCGACGCTCAACTTTCTATCTTTTTCTATAGTTAAGGTAGAAAAGTGTAGGCGATTTCATACTATGGGAATAAATGAAGTACTTGACACTTATCTTAATATACGATAAACAAACCCTCTGACTCGACTCGATTTTATGTAACTTTTTAGTTAAAACTGTAGCTTTTAACTTTGCTTTAAAAGAATATAATTTTAAAATGCATTCTGGTAACTTTACTGTGTTTAATATTTAAATGAATAAATAAATGTAAAAATGAAATGAATTAACTGCAATAATTACTTGAATTTGGAAACATAAACAGGAAAAAACTAAATTTATATATGGGGTATATACAGGATACTTCAACGGTTACCTTGTATGGATGCAAATGGAGTTTTTTGAGTGCTTTATGGGTTGTTCCAACTGAGACCTAAAAAAAATAAATTTCGTTGATTTGTCGTTTAGGTATATTAGGTTAATTTAGGTATATTAAGACATTATGTGATCATACTATTTTAATATACATTGTTATGTAATATTTTATGCTATATGTTATTGATATTATTATATATTATTGTTTGTATTGTCATTGTATTAACCATATCTATTTTCTTGTCTTTTCACATCTACGATTGTACTTGACTTAACTTATCTGCATAATACTTGTAGCTTAGAAGATCAATAAATTAATTTGAATTTGAAGAGAACCGATTCCCAGTTTTATATATTTTTTTATTTGCATTCAGGTTTTATATATAAACAAGAGTTTTAGTAGGTATCGTTATTAGTTGTTGATAGTAATTTTCACCAAAGAAATTCATATTGTATATTTTCAAGAAACTAAATTTAAATGGTATGTAACGTATTCAGTAATTAAAAAAATTTAGTGTAAAAGTACCTACCTGTTTGAGCGGACAACTTTGGTATGGATTTTGTCGAGCTTTGATTCATTTTTTCTCGAACGTCGTTCATAACCATTTCAGTTAAAACAGTTGGCCTACCAGTGGATTTTCCCTCGCAAAGGCAGTGTGTCTTTGCAAAACGATCAACGAGTACATATTTACGATTTGAAAATGTGTCATATGGAATATTTGCGTCAGGAAATTTTTCCATAAATCGTTCGATGCATGATTGCAATGAATACTTCCATGATCCATCTTCGTTGCGAGTTCCACTTCGAAAATGAGCCATCAAAATGAAGGCATCTTGCTCTGGCGTAAAAACCATGGCAAGACAGGACTAGAATAAAACTTAAAAAACATTATTTAACCTAACATTCTTTTTCTCTTTATCATTACTCACCAGAAGATAACTGATGTAAATTATGTAGTTCTGAAAAGAACTGATTAATACTCAAATAATAATTAAAACAATTCAAAACCCATGAAAAAGACCTGATAATTTTGCAATATCCACCAAAACACTACTACTACGTCTATGATATGACATTTCAGATTAAAACAAATAGTTAAATGTTAGGATATGCCTACAAGAAGACTGTACGGCGCTAAATATTCTGCGTAGACAAACCGTTGCCTTATTGGTTCCGTTGGGCGTGTTCAGCTTCAGAGCCAATTAAACTGTGCGTTGCGTCGAGATTTCGTGAAACTTCGTCGAAAAAAAACCGTCAGCAAAGATACTTGAAAACGCACCCTTAGATACATACGAATTAAAATATCCCTAGTATGGAAGGTACTGACATAGCTAAAACATGACAAGCCTAAAAGATGAACTAAAAAATCACGTGTCCTGTGATCATTGTTGAAAGCTCTGTATATATGTTTGAAACCTGAACTATCATAAGCAACGTTCACGAGCACCTAAATGCCAAGGCCAATGGCAGCTCTATTAACTGCGCATATATGCATCATTTGTGACTCATCTAAAAAAATCATCTGTCTGTACCAGAGACATAACCTATAACGTATCCAGTTATTTACATTATTTAATAATCAAGAAGTTTATCTGATTTATGCTGTGAGCTAACCATATATAGAGAAACTATTATTTGTATTCACTGTTCGTAAACCGTGTTTTGCAGTTTCAAGGACCATACTGTAGGATATTGTAAAAGAAAACCGTAGATTAATTTAAATTGTACAAAATAATCGGTGCTAATTGTAAATTGTGCGAAAAGTTTTATTTAAACAATTTAATTTAAATAAACACATTCGAGAGGTTCGTAATTTAAAAACATCTGCCGTTTCCTACGACAAAAATGTATAGAATTATAAATGTCTACAATTAATAAACTGCAATAGATTCTATCAGATTAATAGGTCATCTTCAACAAGCCCACAATAAAAATTTCCATATTTAATAGAACAAGAATGGTGAGTTTATTGTTGTCTAAGAGTAGGTATTGTTCATTTTTAGAATTTAAGGGTTTGAAATCTGCAATTCGGTTAAAGTATAACTGCAGGACATGTTGTTTCGTCAAGGTATAATAATAGGTACTAGTGGTGAAATTACTTATTACAATTGCAGTCAATCAAAAACAGGAAAGAGAGCCTGCAAGGAGAGACAGCAACAAATGAAAAGTCAAGGTTCATGCAAGTTGCATAAGTCAAATTAAACTCGTAAATGAAGGGAAAGGTTTGAATGAGGTAACGGTGCATTGAAATAAAACACATTACGATCACTCGCTGGAGTTGCAACACATACGACTTCAAAAATGCGATAGAGAAAATGAAAATCTAATTAGAGTGGAGTCGCTACAAGAAAGTATGAATATATCATTTAAGTAATATCCTAATGCCTAATAATTTGTCGCAGGACACGAGATAAAGTTGGAGAGCAACTGAAAAGAATTGATTTGCTGATGCCAAAGGAAAGAAAAAAAAACTTTGTTTAATTGTGATGAATCAGTTTCAAGAGGTACACCTTTTAAAAAAGATTGGAAATAATGTGATATTATTATTATTAGCCGTTACTCGAGTCCGAGTATAAAAATGTTACAGTCGATAAATTGTGTACAATAAAAAACAAGTAAAAGGTGTAGTCTATTGTAATTCCCATTCATCTACGGTGCACACGACTATGGCTATAGAGGCCAATTCGGGAGAGCACATGTCGACCGCAGTCAGGACAAACATAGACCTGGTTAGGTCTTGGATTCGGCCTTCTTGCAGCAACATTTCCCTGACAGCTGGCCACAACCCCACGCCATTCGGTTCTGTCCGCTGCAAGTTGTTCCCATTGCTCGTCTGCAATACCGCAGGATTTTAGATTTTCATGGAACCTCTTTCGTTGACCGCCACGCCTTCTTCTACCGCTTAGCAATTCACCATAAAGTGTACATTTAGGAAGGCGATTATCATGCATACGATGAACGTGACCTGCCCATCTTAGGCGTGCTAATGTGATAGCAGTAGATGGAACTCACATCACAGTTTAAATAATTATGATTTTGAGTTAACAACGATGCTGATAATCGATGGGTTTGGTGAAAGTTGCCAGTTATCTTTATGTTTTCAAATAGAAAAGATACACATATTTATAAATATACTATTCCAAACCCACAAAGAAAGAGTGGGAGTAGTTTGTGCAAGAACTTTTATGAGTGATATGGCAGAAACATTTTATAATGCTTGGTCTTCATGTATGGGTCCCATTACGCAACATTTATATTGTTTTTGGCACGTCAATCGTGCATGGCAATCGAACTTAACAAAGATAAGCATACAGAGGTATATACATTTTTTAAAGTACTACAGGACGAATTAGATGAGTTGCAGTTTGAAAAAGAGTGGCTGTGCTAAATTCAACGTTAAGTGATAAAAATACGGAAGCATTTGGCTATTATTTCCAGACAAATTACTTGACAAATTGCAACCAGTGGGCTTATTATAGGAAAAAAGCTGGCATTAACAGAAATATGAGGTTAGAATCAATGCGCAAGACGATTAAGTATTTTTATTTAAATCATAAGAACGTTAAAAGGTTAGACAAAGGTCTACATGCCATTTTAAAGTTCTTTAAGATAAGAGTGTGGAACGAATTTTAAAGCCAAAAGGAAGAATACTGTACAACAGAGATTCATTTAAGAGGCACAGATTAACAGGTAGCAGTAGCAAGTTTAATATAAATATACAAAAACAAAATTCCTGGGAAATAACAAATTTACAAATCAGTTGCTGTGATTTATCTTGCTCTGTATGTAAAATATGTTTTCATGTATTCCTGTAACTGTTACGACTTTACTCGACATTCTAAAATATGTAAGCATATCCACTATGTTCATTTGTTGAGTGACAAGGACACTAAAACTGATACCGTATGGAAACACAGCTAGAAGATCAAAATAATGTGAACAATTTTATACCAGCTATGGTTCAGCAAACGAGGAGTAAGGACTTGACCGACTGCTTAGATCATAAAATTAAGAATACTCTCCAGGCATTACAGAATTCTGATTTGAAGAATTTGGATGACGCAGTTATTTTACAGATCCATACACATTTAAATGTTTTGAACAACCTGCTTTCTTTAAAAACCGCTGAAGATAAAGGAGATTTTCAGAATGTTGAGAATAATTCTCCTGCTAATAAGAATTCTAAGAGTGCCAAAATGACCGTATATATCTTTAAAATTAGAAACAATAAGTAGCTCATTTTTAATAACAAAAAAATAAGACTAGATTGAACACTTGGCCAGTACCTACTTACTAATTCTTAAACCTGAACATTTTGATTAATTTATTAAATTATAACTCAATGTATCGCGTGATCTTATTTTCACTATACTTATGTTACCCAGAATAATTGTTATAGTAAATACGGCCAAAATTGAAACTGCTCAGTTTTAAAGCACAGGACTGTGCGTACTGAACTTGATATTTTGTCCTACATATTTGGCAATGGCATTGAGATTCGTACGGTAGTTGAAACTGTGCAGGAGAGTCCGAGACTGGCAATGTAATCAGCCTGAATGAACCATCTACGACTGCACTGGTTTAAAGGTAATAAAACGGACAGGCCTACTAGCACAAAAAAACTCGTAAATTGTTTCTTTATCTTGGAACGTGGAAGTCTAATATCGTGCTGTCTATGTGCCAGTGCAGCGCATAAATACCTATTATAATATCAAGTGTAGGAGTTTAGTTAGTTACTGTTCATATTTATAAATATTTACTACTGTATACAAGGTAAAATATTTTAATTATTACTAATTTACCATGGCTTTCTGGAGACCATTTGAAACAGAGGATAATATAATAACGCCCGAAAATCTTATAATTTTCTTATGACAAGCATTTCTATTTACCTCCGCCCATGTACAATAAAGAGATACCGACTGTTTTTGCCGGCTTTTAGTTTTTATACGGTTTCAATTCCAATCGTATATACTTTACTTGTATGAGATATATTCCAATACATTTCTTGTTAACTTTCAGAGATGTTTATTTGTTTAGATTTAGTGATAAAAGAATATGTACATTATTACTAATTTGGAAATGTACCTACTTTCCTACCTACAAATTCTGAACATTTTAATTAATATATATTATTAAATTATTACTCAACATATATAGTTGCTTATGATACATAATTTCCCGTCAACTTCATTGGCTATGCGCGCGTTGTGCACAGGAGTTATATGACGGGGGCTCATCGAGATAGAATGGTAGGGAGATGCTATAGTAGTCCCGCATATGTACTTTCGTGGGCTTGGAGTGATTGAAGCAAGCGACCAATTGCACCGGTTAGTACATGTAATATTGAACACTGAATCACTTCTTGGCCGGCTCAGACACGCGTCGTTTACCCCCTGCACCCCGCCGAAGGGTGAAATTTTTAAATGACTGTATCTCGGTAACCGTTTGAGATATCGCGTCCATTCAAACGTCAAACTGTTTGTATTTAAGAAGTAATTAATAATGGTCATTACACTATATATGCGTTTTTTAGTATTTAGCGAGATATTTTTAAAAAACTAATATTTTTAGAGCAACCCCTTTAAATATTATCGAATAACTTCAAAACGAACAGTTCTAATAGAAATATGCATCAAATAAAAATTATTGCCTATACTTTTAGCTCTATTTTGGTGTAGACATATCTGCACTTGCAGTCATCCAAGGTGGTTTAAATAATATATATATAACGGAGGACCGCATGCTCGAGCGCATGTTTACAGGTCTACTAATGTAATATGTTGGATTGCAAGTGTACGTTGAGTCGGCGCGGTGCTCCCTGGACTTCTATGAACAGTGTTGACTAGTTCTTAATTTGTTAGAAGTGTGGTTAATTGAAATATACAATAGATAATATATATATATGCTATATCTCCAGTAATGGAATCTCGTGCCAAACTGAACTTTGCTCTGTGCATTATTTGCCAATCAGAAAATAACTCAAAACTGGTGACTAAACCTGCGGGACACGATAAGGTAATAGGATGCAGGAAGACGAGAATTAGCCTGGTAGATCTTGATTACATTCATATGAGGCAGATATTTTCCAAAATAACATCGGAAGAATTAAAAAATAATTCGGGGTCATGGCATTCAGCATGCTACAGCAAACTCACTCACGAGAAAAGTTTACAGCGTTTGCAAAACTCGGAGGCGGCGACTCCGTCAACCTCTGGTTCTCAAATAAAAAATATTTTAAGATCAAATGTACCAAAACTGGGCAATAGTTATTGTTTCTTCTGTAATAAAAAAGGTACCAAAAAATATCCTCTACATAAGGTCGCAACTATTGAATCGGGGAGAATGTTACGAGATGCAGACCGTTTGGGAGACAATGTGCTACGAGTTGAACGTACATAAACAAATAGATACGTTGGATCTTAATGATTATCAGATATTACGTAACGAAATCACTTGGGCTACTGTAGCGTAGCAGATACCGTAGGCAAACTTGACCCGGAAAGCGATGTACGTGCCTACGATAAAATTTCTCTAGCTCAGACTATCTCAGGGCGTTAAGCCCAAGCTTACATAAACTATGATAAACTATTAGTTTACTTACTTAACAAATCACTGAGTTTTTCCATATGTAGTGGTCGCAGACGAAATAATGACACTTTCTTTAAAAATGAAATGCACTATATTAAGCAATTTACAAAATTGGTTCTCTAGAATATAACCTGGCGATGTTCATAGTTGTGGCCAATATTTCACGATTAATAAGTTATACATTCATAAAATGCCTCGTGTAGCTACACATCGGTTTACAATATGTGCATAAAATTGTCATAGATACTGCCACAAAGGTTTAATTTAAAGAACCTCCTTAAATATATGTAAATATATGCATAAAATATTTAAATATGTACAGGTTAAAATGCCAAAAGTATGAATTGAAAATCCAGCAGAACCACTGAAGGTGGTCCCCGGTAAGTACAAATAATAAACACACAACACTTATTCAGGGTGGTACGATACCAAGTCCGGACGTGGAAGAACTGTAGCCCTACGTAGATGTCTTCGGGACACAAGAAATGGACCCAAGGATGGGGTTGATGGTAGCCTCACCAGCCCTGGAACCTTCCACTGTTTGTGGATGCCCCGTTAGTGGAACTCTCACTGAAGTGTGTAGAAGCCCCGTCCGTAGAACCCTAAAGATATCACGATTTAATTCACAGTCAGAAATGCACGTGAAGCGTGCTTAATGTGAGAAATTCTGACATAACCTACAAATGAAACATAATTTACCTTACTGTTGAGGGAACAATCCACCAATACTCCGGGAAGCCACAGTCGGATAAATGGGGTCGAGTCCGCCTTTTAAGTTGACACTGTATTTCCACAGGAAAGCCTGCAAATTTGCGAAACACGTGGGTAGAGAACGGGCAAGATGGCGTGAAGAGGTTAGCTTACCTTGTGTAATTCAATATCCTGCTTCCGCAGATAAAATTTACTCACAAACACAAAATATTCCGCTAAACGGAACAACAACAGATTGAGGAAATTTTCTTGAGTTGATTATTCTAAAATCCACGCGGATGCCTTGGATAAAATCAAGGTTCACAGAATAACAACTAACCAACAAGCCAAGCCAAGCCAACCAAAAATGGCTGCTTCCGTTTTCCCTGTTGATCACGTGTCACAAATGTGTCGCCCTACCATGGAGAATAGCGAAATGTGTTACGGACGTGTAGCAGTTGTTATAATGCGGCCCACAAAACGCTAAAGCGTATGGTGGGTCGCATACGCTAGAGGTCCGTAACAACTCCCCCTTTACTCGCAGGAAAAAAAAATCGAAGATTTTTTTTTCTTACTAGCTTCTCACCAGAGGATGGATAATTGGTGGGGAGACTTAATATGCACGGGGATGGCTAATCCGCCTCCCAAGTTACCATCAGGCATAACAATGAAAATAATGAGACTTAAATGCACGAGGATGACTAACTCGTCTCCCAAGTTATCATCAGGCATAACAACAAAAATAATGTCAAAAATAAGGAGACTTAAATGCACGGGGATGGCTAACTCGTCTCCCAAGTTACCATCAGGCATAATAACACAACTCAAAAAAAAAAAAATACATAGAGAAAAAAAAGAAAGAGAAGGGAAAAAAAGAACAAAAACGCATAAGGACTTAACAGCTAGGAAGTAGCTCGCCCCAAGGCTACTCCACCAGCAAAACAATGAGGTATGGGAGTGTTCCCCGTCACACCACGACGACCACCCTTGCTAAACAACGAGGTTAGTCTGAAGCCCAGTAGTGCCTACCCGGGTAATGATAACCAGGCCTAGACCAGGCTACCTCCAAGCAGCACCTCCCAAGCTCGAGCCCCTCCAGATGGATACCTTTAAAGGCAGCTGCCAGTAATGCGAGCGCCCCCAACGAGACGGAGTCCCTCAAGACGCAAGCGCCACACAAGACCATTTTAGGGGGCTCTTACCCCTCGCAGGTATAACCACGGTGATGGTATTCGTGCATCCCCCATCACAGAGATCCAACAAAGACACTTCCTCCCGTGAGGCGGAAAGAGGTGAAAACTTACTCAGTGGGTTTCAGCCACCTGAGCAAGACCAATGAACCAGAAAAGCAAATGTTACTACCAAATTAACGAAAGAAGTGACCTAAAACATGTTACTAAGACCAACACAAAAAAAAACGAATTCGTCATTGCCTATTCGGATGCCTAAGTACGTCAACGGAACTAACGGACCACAACTAGTTGTCATCGGGAGGGTGTGCTTTCAGATCTTTTATGTGCCACACCGAACGTTTACCGTCAGAACCTTCGAGCTCATAAGTCCATGGTGAGAGAATTTTTCTAATCGTGAAAGGACCCACAAATTTAGGTGCTAACTTTGCCGTGAAATATTTAGAAGCATCAGACTGGGCGTGAGAACGTCTCCAGACCTTTTGCTTCAAAACAAACTTATCGGGTCGGCGTCTTAGGTTATAATGTTTCTTACTGGATTTATGGGCCTTTAATATTCTACTCTGAACATCCTTATAAATCTTAGCGAAGGCAAGTTTACGGTTTTCAGGATTTACAACTGGATACTCAGACTCAGAAGGTACGTACTTATCACTGTTGCCATCTAACGAAATTTCACGACCAAAATTGACAAAATTAGGCGTTAGGCCTGTAACCTCATGTTTGGACGATCTAATGGCAAAACCTATTTTCGGCAAAAATTGATCCCAAGCCCTGTGATTATCCTTTACATATGCAGATAACATAGTCTTAACAACACGATTTACCCTTTCAGTCAGGTTGTATTGAGGGTGGTAATTTGCAGTGTACGCTATTTCAATGTTGTAGGTTTTCGCAAGATTTTGGAAACGGTTACTCTGAAACTGACGACCATTGTCTACCACTATAGTCTTCGGAGCGCCAAATAAGAGAATTACATTATCCTCGATGACCTGCGATATGCTATTAGCGGTAGCTGACCTCAACGGAAACACCATGGCAAACTTACTAAAATTGTCACACACGACAAGAATAAACTGATAAACTTTAGCCGTCCTGGGTAATGGACCCATCAGATCGGCACTAACTAATTGCCAAGGTTTTCCAACGGTAGGTGTCTTACTCAACAAATTTCCCCTAAGTGACTTCTGTTCGGGTTTAGTACTTATGCAAATCTCACATTGCCTAACGAACTTAGCCACATCGGCCTTTAATTTCGGCCAATAATACCTATTTCCCACTCGAGCCACAGTCTTATGGACCCCTGCGTGTCCACAACTCGCATCACAATGCAACGACCTAATTACTTCTAGGCGTTTCTCTTTGGGTAAAATCAGTCTCCAAGTGTCGGCAGGATCTGCTAACTCGGGATAACGCAAACGTACATACTTGTACAACTGGCCATTCTGTATACGCCATAAGGGATAACGCATAGGAGACCTTTCGACTCGCTCCAACATTCTCAAATACCATTTATCGGTGGGAAAATCAGCATGGTCCGTGACCGACAATACTTCGATGGATTCCACCGTTACTGGTACTGAACGAGACAGAAAATCAGGGACGGTATGTTCAGAGCCCTTGCGATGAATCAGTTCAAAATCATAAGGTTGCAGACGAAGTGCCCATCTGGCCAATCTCGACCTTGGGGATCTTTTAGCTGCTGCAACCATAGCAAAGAATGACAATCTGTTATGATTTTGAAGTGGAAGCCTTCAAGATAATGACGTAGCTTCTCCACTGCCCAAATTACGCCAATGCATTCTCTTTCGACCGAGCTATATTTGCGCTCCTGGCTAGTCAAAGAATGGGACAAATAGCAAATTACCTTTTCGCCATCATCAAATTGCTGCGTGAGCACGGCACCAACACCGAATGCCGACGAATCTGTCTGCACATAAAAGGTACGCTCAAAATCAGGGCAGGTCAAAATAGGTGCAGTAACCAAACACTCCTTAAGAAGTTTAAAAGATTTCTCACACTCAAGTGACCAACACCAACTAACATTCTTCTTTGTGAGGTTCGACAAAGGAGCCACTATTGTAGAAAACTGCGGTACAAACCTTCGATACCAAGATGTTGTGCCTATAAATCTACGAATTTCCCTAACGTTTTTCGGAGAAGGTACACTCAAAATCGACTCTACTTTCGCTGGGTCAGGACGTAAACCGTACTTATCAACAACATATCCCAAGTACTTAAGCTCAGGACGGCAAAATTGACACTTGTCAAAACTAACTATCAGCCCAGCAGAATGCAAGCAATCAAAAACCTTCTGCAATGTTTCTAGGTGAGATTCGAAATCCTTCGACACTACCACAATGTCATCCAAATAGACCAAAACCGAAGGCTGTAAATCAGCTCCAAGCACGGTGTCAATAAGACGCTGCCAAGTCGCAGGCGCATTTGACAACCCAAAAGGCATAACTCGAAACCTATACAAGCCATTAGGTACAGTGAAAGCGGTATAGTCTTCGGACGATTCAGCAATAGGAACTTGCCAATATGCACTCTTAATATCTAATGAACTTAGATATTTGGCATCCCTCAACTGATCTAATATGGAGGAAATCAGCGGCAGAGGATAGGCATCCTTTTTAGTAACAGCGTTAAGGCGCTGGTAATCTACACAAAAACGCAGAGTTTGATCCTTTTTCTGAACTAAACATATTGGAGAAGACCAAGGACTTTTACACGGTTCGATGATATTTAACTCCAGCATTTTCTTAATTTCATCATCAATCAGTTTTTGTCTGGCAGGCGAAACAGGATAGTATCTCTGTTTGATAGGTTTGGTATCTGGGAGTAACTCGATCTCATGAGAAACGAGATGTGTACGACCAAGGGAAGTACCCATCAGTTTCCGGTTTTCCTCCACCAAACTATCCAGAGCTAGTTTCTGTGATACACTTAAAGAAGTTTCGTCAAGGACACTGTTAACCTCAACGAGTGGTTCCTGCTCAGAAAAATGCCAAACATCTTGTCGTAAATCTGGTATGATATTCATCGCCACCCAAAAATCTATCCCTAGAATTAACTTATGCGGTATTTCCGGAACTACTAGGACATCTATTACATGAACTTTGTCACCCAAGCAGAAAGGAACAGATACATAACCTATAACGGAACAGACTTGCCCGTTAGCCACTCTGCACTCATTGACAGAAGGCTTCAAACTTAAACCAATCTGCTGGAAGACCTCAAAACCGGATGATCCTACCATTGTCCTGGTAGCACCTGAATCCAACAAACCCATCATAGGAAAACCTAACACTGAAAGTTGTAAGTAAGGACGCTGATCACCAACCACATGAGAAATGACATAATCGAGAAAAATTTGTTGCTTTAAGTCAACAACATTGCTGGTCGACTCACATACACCGGGAGAAACTGTTCGACCAATTAGTGTCTCCCTGGACAGTTTTCCGAACGCGAACACTTAGGACAGGACCTAATCGTAACCTCTGCTTTACCACATTTATAGCAGAATTTCTTCCTAGGAGCCTGACAATCCCGATGCCCATGACCAACTTGACCACAATTAAAACATTTGATTCCAGAATGTTGGACTTCATCCAAGACGAGACTAGAACGAGAGGTTGAACGAGAAGTAGTAGAACTAGTGGATGCATAAGCCAACTCTGGTATAAGAGATTTACTCTTAGGTGGAGGAGGAACATATGACTTAGCCAATTGCCGTTTGGAGTCAAGCATACGACAACATTGCAGGAGTTGCGTGACGGAAGTTATGTTTTCAAAAGCAAGGAAAGGATGATAGTATGGATCTATGTGCTCCAAAATGATTTCGAGCTGGGTTCCCATAGGTATTAGAGTGTGCATCTTCTTGAACAACCCAATCATACTAGCGATGTATAATCCTATACTTTCCTGACTACCTTGAGTACGTCGCTTAATCTCCTCAAACAAATCGCGGTCAAAAGACTCTGGCATGAACTGTTCCCTCATTGCCTCCACTAAGGATGGCCAATCGGTGGCCCAGTCTTTCACCAGATTATACCAATTGTAGGCATCTCCCTCGAATAAGTCTACTGCATCTTTAAATAACCGTGCGCGTGAAATACCACGAGACCTCCGTTTCTCCTCGACGCGTTCTAAGAAAGTTGAAAAAGACATGTCGCCCTTGCGGCCAGTAAATTTCAAGCCCCAGTCTCTAACCGGTACGGGTTTAGGTTTCGCAGCCTCCTCCTCATCTGAACTAAAATCAGTAGTTATTGCAGAGCTATGCGCATCAGGCTGAACCTGAGCCATGGCATTATGCAATACCGACATATCGAGGATGGCTGACTCTTTAAGCTTACGATCCCCGCGGGCCTTATCCTTAAGTTTATCAAAAGCTAACAATAATTTAAGCCAAGTACTGGACTTGACACCTTTTTGCTCGTCATTAGTTGGCATGGATCTGTTAACACGACCCAACGCATGAGCTATCTTGGAAACAATCCCCTTATATTTACTATCATGCTCGCTACCTACAAATTCATCAATAAGTTTTTGAATAGTAGCTAGGGATACCGTTAGAGCTTCAGAATCGACAGTGAATTGGTACGGGTATGGAGGACTTTTAATAGCCAAAGTAGTTTTCTCTAAATGCATGGCTTCTCTTAAAACAGTGCGCAACTCTGCCACAGTAAGATCGCTACCATCTCCTAAGCCACGTACTTGTAATTCATAAACAAGCTCATCCCTAACTAACCTATTAATATCTAACTTGATTTGTGAACTAGCCATATTGAATTTTCAACCAAACACACAAAAAAAAATGACAAAATCAGGTAAATTAACAAAACGACGCTGGGCGTCGGTACGTATATAGACGCAAAAAAACTTACCAACACTAATAAGTACTTAGTAATGGGTAAAAACGACAAAATTAGGTAAGTTAACAAAACGACGCTGGGCGTCGGTACGCAAAAAAAGTTTACAAACACTAATAAGTACTTAATAATGTATAAAAACGACAAAATCTAGAAAATTAGCAAAACGACGCTGGGCGTCGGTACCTGTATGGACACAGAAAAAGTTTACTAACACTAATAAGTACCTAGTAATGTGTAAAAATGACAATATCGGGTAAATTAGCAAAACGACGCTGGGCGTCGGTACGTATCAACAACAAAAAAAAACTGTTGGCTGCACTTAGGAATCTTTCCAATGGTTTATACGTAACAACTATTGTTTACTAATCCGCTCATGAAATAGTAAGACAAAAAAAACGAAGTCACCCCCCTACCAAAAAAAAGCGAAGCGATTACGCTGAGGCAAAGTAACCCCCTTTTGATGTGTGTCACTTAATGTTGCTATTTATCTGACTATTATTTCATATGCAAACCACCAACAAATGGAACACTCAATTTATCACCAAAAAAAACTTACTTAGGGGTGATACTACTATCCCCTTGAGATAACTTCACTATTTAAATTGGGCGCCACTGCTACGAGTTGAACGTACATAAACAAATAGATACGTTGGATCTTAATGATTATCAGATATTACGTAACGAAATCACTTGGGCTACTGTAGCGTAGCAGATACCGTAGGCAAACTTGACCCGGAAAGCGATGTACGTGCCTACGATAAAATTTCTCTAGCTCAGACTATCTCAGGGCGTTAAGCCCAAGCTTACATAAACTATGATAAACTATTAGTTTACTTACTTAACAAATCACTGAGTTTTTCCATATGTAGTGGTCGCAGACGAAATAATGACACTTTCTTTAAAAATGAAATGCACTATATTAAGCAATTTACAAAATTGGTTCTCTAGAATATATCCTGGCGATGTTCATAGTTGTGGCCAATATTTCACGATTAATAAGTTATACATTCATAAAATGCCTCGTGTAGCTACACATCGGTTTACAATATGTGCATAAAATTGTCATAGATACTGCCACAAAGGTTTAATTTAAAGAACCTCCTTAAATATATGTAAATATATGCATAAAATATTTAAATATGTACAGGTTAAAATGCCAAAAGTATGAATTGAAAATCCAGCCGAACCACTGAAGGTGGTCCCCGGTAAGTACAAATAATAAACACACAACACTTATTCAGGGTGGTACGATACCAAGTCCGGACGTGGAAGAACTGTAGCCCTACGTAGATGTCTTCAGGACACAAGAAATGGACCCAAGGATGGGGTTGATGGTAGCCTCACCAGCCCTGGAACCTTCCACTGTTTGTGGATGCCCCGTTAGTGGAACTCTCACTGAAGTGTGTAGAAGCCCCGTCCGTAGAACCCTAAAGATATCACGATTTAATTCACAGTCAGAAATGCACGTGAAGCATGCTTAATGTGAGAAATTCTGACATAACCTACAAATGAAACATAATTTACCTCACTGTTGAGGGAACAATCCACCAATACTCCGGGAAGCCACAGTCGGATAAATGGGGTCGAGTCCGCCTTTTAAGTTGACACTGTATTTCCACAGGAAAGCCTGCAAATTTGCGAAACACGTGGGTAGAGAACGGGCAAGATGGCGTGAAGAGGTTAGCTTACCTTGTGTAATTCAATATCCTGCTTCCGCAGATAAAATTTACTCACAAACACAAAATATTCCGCTAAACGGAACAACAACAGATTGAGGAAATTTTCTTGAGTTGATTATTCTAAAATCCACGCGGATGCCTTGGATAAAATCAAGGTTCACAGAATAACAACTAACCAACAAGCCAAGCCAAGCCAACCAAAAATGGCTGCTTCCGTTTTCCCTGTTGATCACGTGTCACAAATGTGTCGCCCTCCCATGGAGAATAGCGAAATGTGTTACGGACGTGTAGCAGTTGTTATAATGCGGCCCACAATACGCTAAAGCGTATGGTGGGTCGCATACGCTAGAGGTCCGTAACAAATGATGATTTCAAAGTCAAGTTGTCCGGATTTATATCTGAAATGGACGCTCACGCATATGACGTAAAATATCACGGACAGTGCTGGGTGACAAATGACAATATACCAGAAACTAATCTTGAACTCAAAGCAGCTGCAAAGGAAGTAGAATTTTTAAGTAAGTTAAGAAATATTTTGTATACTAGTATTGTAACTAATATGCAGAACATTGAAACGTTATACAACGAAGTATGTAATTCCAATGATTTGCCCACCAACATTCGAAGGAAAAGGAAATATTTGAAAGCTTCGATAATAGATGAATTTCAGGAAGATGTATGCTTTTCAATGCAACAAATCCTTCTAAACCCCAAAATGTATGCCTACAGAGTGTAAAAGACAGAACCTTCAACTCTTTGGTTGGAACAAATTCAGAGATAATGAACAGGGACTTGAAGACTCTTTACGACGCTTCTGTGATTTTAAGAAGACTTGCAACAAATGCACAATCCTGGAAATTTGATGGATCTCTAACATCGTCAAAAACTGAAAATGTTATTCCCGAAAATATGATACAATTTTTTAAGTGGTGCATTAAAGGTGACAATGAAAATAATCAACTATATTGTGATGAATCAGCTATGAAGGTGTCTCAGGTTTTATTATTCGAAATGTTGTCAAACAGACAAGTTAAATACAAATCTGCTATCAAGAGAAAATCTAGAGATTATCCATTACAAATGGCGGTTGGGATTATTGCATTTCACTCAACTAGAAGTCAATTTCTAGTCCAGCTTTTAAATAAACTGGGCTGTTCTATAAATTATGATAAAATGCTGCGAATAGAGACTCAAATCGCATTATCCGGTTTAAATAAGATGTCGGAGAATAATAATATGTACATTCCACCTGATTTGGTCGAAAATAGATTTGTGTATTGCGCAGCTGACAACATAGATTTCTTAGAGGACACCAAAGATGGTAAAAATACCTTACACGGTACTGTAATGGTAGTTTACCAAGCCGCTTATCCAACAGATGAACAAAAACCACTGAAATTGTTAGAAACAACAAATGAACGTACTTTAAAATCAATTCCCCCAGAACTCTTGAACGTCTGGCCTTGCAATATTCCAAAAAAAATTAAACCCGCTAGCCCACTACTGACGAAAGTATCAAACGCAGAAATAATTCTGCCAAATAAACAGAACGATCTTGTATGGATCTTAATGAAGCATTTCGAAATCTAAATTTAAAAACATTTGGGGAAACTTACAATTTGTAAACATACATTTACCCTTGCTAGACTTAGGATTATTTATATAGGTATGTACATATATATATTTTTTTTGTTGATTGTTTTATAAGGCAACATATTGTTTTGTTCAATTAAACAAAATATACAAAAATCTGGTTTTCAGATTGTTCGAGTAATTTATTACATACAGCAGCTGTGTGTGTGTGTCCCTCCTTATAATACATAGAGAATATAATTAAGTTTACTACTATTTAAATTATTTAAACTACTTTAGATGACTGCAAGTGCAGATATAAAGCTAAAAAGATAAAAATAAAGCTAAAAGTATAGGCAATAATTTTTATTCGATGCATATTTCTGTTAGGACTGTCCGTTTTCAAGTTATTCGATAATATTTAAAGGGGCTGTTCTAAAAATATTAGTTTTTTTTAATATCTCGCTAAATACTAAAAAATGTGTATATTTTGTAATGAACATTTTTAATCACTTCTTAAATATAAACAGTCCGACGTTTGAACGGGCGCGGTATCTCAAACGGTTACCGAGATACAGACATTTGAATATTTCACCCTTTGACGGGGTGCAAGGGGTAAACGACGCGTATCTGAGTCGGCCAAGAAGTGGTTCAATGATTCATATTAGATGTACTAACAGATGAAATGCGTCGTTTGCTTCAATCATTCCAAGCCCACGACTGCCTTATTTTGAACATATGCGGGACTACTACTATGAGCATGGCTTTTCACAGACCCAAAACAGTATCGGGGGGCGTGGTTAAGTGTAGCATCAATATGGCGATTACTCCAGGACCGGATTACATAGAATCATAACAAGGAAGGTTTTAAAACCAAGTGATTACTCTTTACGTTTGTTGGTACTAAAGTAGCTTCAATATATGAATTGCGGATCTTATAAATATTGTACCCTGTTAATATGCAAGTCATCAACCATAAAATAATTGAGTTAAGTTCGTCTTAATCTCAATTTATCAAATACGGTCCTGCGCATGTTACTAACCTATGAAGTGTAATTCCGTTTGACTTATTTTTATCGACGCCGTTTCTGCTGGTACAACTACGTTGAGCACATGAAACCATGCTTTTTAGATATCTACATCCCTGTTAAACATGCATAAATACACAAAATTATGGCAAAAAAGCACTTTAAAGATGATCATCTGTTTGACATACCTGTCGCATCAATATGGCGGTACATAACCATTTTAGACCCACGCGATAGCGTCTCCCTACCATTCTATCTCAATGCAGGGGCTAGACGTTTGTAAACATTTTTACATTGAATAATACAGTTTAAAAATAGTCTGTGAAAATAGATTACCTTTCGTCGATGATGTTCTAATTTTCGTTGTTGCCAAGGCCTTAGTAATAAATTGTCTTTTCGTGAAATCATAATTTCGTTTTTGATTTTAATTAGACCGTTTTGTATATAAAAACATTGAAATTCTAGCACGTTAGATTCGGCATCGTATACGTATTATTGGTTGCTACGCTACGTTGCTAGGCAAAAGCCCTAAGATTAAGAAACACAGATAAATAACGCTATTGAAAATGTGCTGTAATTGTATGTAACGAGGATTATACTGATCATTGAGGACAACGCTGGAGACGAAGAAGAATATTTTGACAATCACTACGAGCATATGCGTTCGTCTGAGGCGTAGACAGATAACGAGGTTAAACATTTCAGAAAGTAACCTTTTGATATTTTTTACTCCAGGATGGACCATTATAATAATAGGCCATAGTTCAGGGGTAGATTCTTTGGGCCAAAATATGAGGATATAACCAAATATGCTTCAGTAAAATGTTGCTGTAGAAAAACATACAGGGTGTCAAAGTTCAAATAATTTTTTCATTTTTTTGTCATAACTGAACAACCTCTTGACTGATCTTCGCCAAATTTGCTAGAACTTTTTTTATTCTAAGAAACAATAATTTATGTAATACATCACGTTATTTATTTATATAATTCATCATATCATAGTGGGCGCCGCAGGACCTATATCTGATGATGAATTTTTGTCATATTTTTTTTGACGAAATGTGGTACTTCTGGCCAGAAAATCTGATGAAGGAGTCATTTCCACGTATAAAAGATACACTTAGTAGAAATGGATAACTCCAGCCGTTTTCGAGGAAAGTGCCGGTAAACATTTCAATAGTTTTTTGAAAGACAAATTCAAATTTAATGAAACAAAGTGTATTTATTGAAAAGTGTGCTTTGGTTGCGTTTTAGTTCTTGTGTTCCTCGAGCTAATTTCTTTAACTTCTTTATTTACAATGTCTAGACAATAATTTTTCAAATAGGGAAATGAGAGATATGATGTGTTTACGCACAAAATAATTTTAGCAGACATGCTACAGCGAGGAGATACTCATTGCAATTTCCAAATAGAATACAGCCAGACCATAAGATTTTCAAAGATCTGTTTCGTCGTTTGGGAGAAACGGGTTCATTTCGCCATAAAAACGATGTAGTATAACCGAAACGAATTACTTCAGCTCAAGAACTAGAAATTTTAGTTCGTGTGGATGAAGATTCTCAAGCCAGCTCAAGTCGTTTAACATCGACTGCAGGGGTGAGTAAACAATCCGTAAAGAACGCTTCTACCCATAATCTCACTCCTGTACAAAACTTACTTCGAAGGGATCTTCCACAAAGGCTACAATTTTGTGAATTTGTTCTAAATAAACACAATAGGAATCGAAATTTTGTTAAGAACACTTTATTTACCGACGAAACAACTTTTACTCGCTGAGGCGTTTTTACTGGAGAAATACCCATTAAAAAAAAAAAACTTCAAAGTGTTAAGATTTTCCTGCTAGTGAATGTGTATGCAGTCTACAAGGTTAATTTGACTGGAATGAAATGCAACAGCGCATTTCCTGAAATCCACAATATTTTAAGCCCCTTTCAGCAAGAATTTAAGATTAACGTTTGGTGTGGTATCATCGGCGATCAATTATTATTGGGGCCATTTGTCCTTCCTCCAAATTTAAATGGACAGTCCTATCTGTTTTTTTCTTCAAAATACTCTTGCTGATATATTACATGCTTTCATGCTACACATATGAAACATAACATAATGGTGGTTCATGCAAAATGGAGCTCCCCTCATTTCTCCGGAATCAGGAATTATCTTGATGAGACTTTCCCACGCAGATGGATCGGTCGAGGAAGTGAGTTTGCTTGGCCACCAAGGAGTCCTGATTATAATCCTTTGGATTATTATGTGTGGGGACATATGAAGTCCTTAGTCTATGCAAATACTACCAACTCAAGAGAAGAACTGTGGGACGAAATACAAAACGCAGCGAATTTTATTAGAGGACAGGAAAATGTATTTTTCAATGTAAGAAAATCTTTTATGAATAGAATTAGAAAAGGCATAGAAGTAGGTTGAGACCATATCGAACATTTATTCTAAGTTGCAACAATAGGGTTTTTGCATGGGGGGAAAGTTTATAATATCATTAAGTCAACTTTTACGTTATTTTGTGGTCTGCTAATAAGATTAGATCATTATTTTAGACAATATTTTGATTTATGTATTTATCTCAATACCATGAATGCAGTAGGTATATTGGTATAAACCAACCTTAAGCATGCCAATGTAAACCTGGCTCAAGGATTGTAAATAGCAGGTGTCAACGAGAGGGCGCCACTAATCAATAAGTTTGTACATATATATGCTGTGCTGTACAGCCCAGGTTGTTCAGCGTTTTGTTATTTTCGTTAGCACGTTAGCAAACCACTTTAGCAAAATGCAAAAAAAACTATTGGACATTTATGTTAATTTTAGGTTGCTATTTTGTATCGCTAAAATTAATTTCGTATCTTGAACCATTTTCGAGAAAACTAAAAACTGCTAACGTTAATCTAACGTTAACAGTGACCGCGATACCTCAGTAGCTATTAACGTTAAAATAGAAATAGTCCAGTGCAATTAGGAATTGACCCAAAAATTTTGGGTACATTTTTTCTTTTGTTCCTTATTCGAAAGGGGGGTCAATGAAAACCTTAAGTCTGAATTTGCGCATTCCTACCTCCCCCCTTTCGCCGCCATCTTGGATTTGTTTTTTTTTTTTCAATCGCTCATAACTCGACTTCTATTTATCGCACAGTAATGAAAAAAATATCGTTGTACTCGTGAGGATTTACTCTTTATGTCTTTATTGCAAAAAAGTTATTAGAGCTCAAAGTTGAGAAATGATTTCAAAAACATTTTTTTTTGCTTTCTTGGCTCGCTACTCTTTTGCAGTGCATCTGACACTCTCTGCCAACGAAATGTTATTTAAACTAGACGCGATTTCTAGGATTTAAAAAAAAAATTAAGTCCGTAAGTGGATTCCTCGCCCGCCAATCCACGCTCAAAGTTGACATGTTCAAATAAGCGGGGAGCGTTTTCAATCAGTCATAGTATTTTAACTTGTACATTTTGTAAACTCATTTCCACATCACCTTTGAGGTAGCGTCGACGGCGCTAGCTTATTCTGGCAATTACTTTGCGTGGGCCAAATTAAGCTTGGTATTAATAAACCTATTTTACATAAAACAAAATTTGGCTGGGTGATATCGGGGCCTTTAGAGGTGCCACCCAATAATGTTTCCCACTGCAATTTAAATCGGGAACTCGACATTCAACCGCAGCTTTCTAAATTTTGGGAGATAGAAGAATGCCCAGTTCAAAGGTCATATTCAACTGAAGAGAAAGTATGCGAAGAGCACTTCATTTCAACATTTCAAAGAGATAGCAGTGGTCGATTCATCGTCACAATCCCCTTCAAAGATTCTCTTAGTAGCCTTGGCGAGTCGAAGCAAATCACGCAAAAGCGTTTTTACAGCCTCGAACGTAGACTTCAATGCAATACTCCACTACGTGAAAGGTATGTTGATTTCATGAACGAATTTCAGACCTTAGGTCACATGTCTGAAGCAAGTGATAATATCGATTTAGGCGTAGAATATTTCTTTCCTCATCATGGTGTTATTAGGGAGGATAGCTCGACCACAAAACTAAGAGTGGCTTTCAATGGATCCTGTCCTACTTCATCAGGTGTTTCGCTAAACGATCTCCAGATGGTCGGTCCCACTATCCAAAGTGACCTATTTGCCATCCTTCTTCGATTTAGGCAACATTCTTACGTCGTAACCTCAGATATTTGCAAAATGCATAGACAAGTTTTAGTCACTCCCTCGCAAAGACCTTTACAAAGCATAATTTGGCGATCAAATCCTTCTAGTCCATTGCGTACATTTCGGATCAACACTGTTACATATGGTACTGCTGCTGCCTCTTTTCTAGCCATAAGGTGCCTGCAGCAGCTGGCATACGAAAATGCCGAAACCCATTCGGTTGCATCTCGAATCATAGCTGAGGATTTCTATGTTGGCGATATGCTAACAGGCGCAGAAACTATGGAAGAAGCCTCCGAAAATTGTCAACAAGTTTCAGATATTCTAAAGCAAGGTGGCTTCATCTTGCGCAAATGGGCGTCCAATGACCCACAAATCGTAAAATATATTTCCAATTCAAATTCCGCTCAAACGCATCATGAGCTGGGCGATAAGGAAAGCACAAAAACATTAGGTTAGGCCTTGTATGGTTGTGCAAGATCGATTGTCTCACCTTTCATATCAATACTTCCAGTGCTCAAAGTCAAATCACGAAAAGGTTAATCTTGTCCGCGGTAGCACAGATTTATGATCCGTTGGGTTTCTCAGCGGTTGCACAATTGTGGCAAAAATAATACTACAACAACTTTGGGCTGAAAAGGTAGGCTGGGATGAATCACTTTCACTTGATCTACATACGAAATGGATTAAATTCCGGGATGAGCTTTCAGAATTGAACAATTTGCAAATACCCAGGCATGTGAAGTGTCAAAATCCTGTCAAATTGCTAATTCACAGTTTCTGTGTTGCCTATGGCGGCAATATATATGTTCAAAGCATAAGTCATCTAGGACATTCTATGGTTAATCTACTGTGTGCAAAGTCACGGGTTTCTCCCCTCAAATCAATAAGCATACCCCGCCTGGAGTTATGTGGAGCCCTTCTAGCTTCGCGGCTTTACGATAAAGTCATAAAATCACTGTCCTTTCATACTGATGATTTATTCTTTTGGATCTGTTCCACGATTGTACTTGCATGGATCTGCACTCCTCCGAATCTTCTCAAAACATTTGTATCAAATCGGGTAAGCGAAATTCAGAGCAAAACAGATCAGTTTAAGTGGTTTCATGTAAGTACAAAGAACAATCCAGCCGACATATTGTCTAGGAGAATAAATCCTAGCATTCTTAAGACCTGCAACTTCTGGTGGCATGGACCGCCATGGTTGTCTCAAGGCCCCAACGCGTGGCCAGAGCAATCTGTTAATCTTCTAAAGGAAATACCAGAGATCAAAACAATGACTATGGTTTCGCAAGCGATTGTTGATTTTCCCTTTCAGCGCATCTCAAATCTTAACAGGCTGCAAAGATGCGTTGTCTATTGCATACGTTTTATATCAAATTGTAAAAAACCAAAAAATACGCGCACCTTTGGCCCATTATTCGCGGAAGAACTGAATAAAGCTCATATCTCCATAATTAAAATTGTACAAAGGCAATGTTTTGATTTAGAATACAATCGATTAACGGAAAATCGCGTAGTGTCTCCAAAAAGTAAGATTAAAAATCTTAATCCCTTTCTGGATTCACAACACATAATCCGGGTAGGCGGAAGATTGAGAAACTCTCAATTTGATTATAGCAAAAAATACTCTATTTTAATTCCTAATGGCCATCATTTTACAAAGCTCATTTTCAGGCATGAACATTTAAAATTATTTCATGCTGGCCCACAGCATTTGTTGGCCTCACTTTGGGAAAGGTTTTGGCCCATCTTTGGAAAGAATATTGCAAAAAAAACGGTACACAATTGTGTGATATGTTTTCGGGCTAAGCCATCTATCGTGTCTCCTATCATGGGAAACTTGCCCGCAACAAGGACACAAGAGTCCCCTCCCTTTTACTTTACAGGAGTGGACTACGCAGGCCCTTTTTTTATAAAGGATCGAGATGGTCAAGGCTGTAGAATTTCCAAAGCATACATTTTACTTTTCGTTTGCTTCAGCATAAAGGCTTTGCATCTTGAACTGGTGTCTGATTTATCTACGCCATCCTTTTTAGCGGCGTTGAGGAGATTTATCTCAAGGCGAGGCATTCCACTAAATATATGGTCGGATAATGGCACTAACTTTGTGGGGGCATCCAATGAGCTACAAAACTTAGGTCAATTTTTTTAAAACACAAATAATGAAATTAAAGAAAAGTGTGCAGTTGAAGCAATTCAATGGAATTTTATACCCGCTTATTCACCTCACTTCGGCGGCCTCTGGGAGGCTGGAGTGAAATCCACCAAATCTCATTTAAAGCGTAAGAGTTTACCACATTGCTAACCCAAGTGGAAGCAATTTTAAATTCTCGGCCCCTGTCTCCACTATCCTCAGATCCAGGCGATCTCAATCCTCTTACTTCTTAATTGGACGTTCATTAACTTGCCTCCCTGAACCTGATCTCACCGAAACAAAGGAAAATCGTCTAACTAAGTTTCAAAGAATTCAACAATTATTCCAACACTTCTGGCGCCGATGGTATATCGAATATATCGGAGAATTGCAGACGCGATGTAAATGGAAAGAAAGCGAGGGACATCTGAATGTTGGTACAATGGTTTTAATCGAGATAAAGAACCAACCTCCATTAAGCTGGCCCATTGGTAGAGTGCAGAAATTGCATCCTGGTCCTGACGGTACGTCCAGAGTCGCCACCATGATCACATCAAAGGGAGCTATATAGCGAGCTGTGACGAACCTGTGTCCGCTTCCCCTTGATGAGTAATTGTGCCGCGTTTGGTGCTGTGCTAGTTTTAAATGCATCATCCTGAATTAGAGCATATTATCTCTGATTCTTTTATATTTTGACAGCCTGAACCTTTCAAGGTGGGCGCTAATGTTAAGGATTATTAAATTGATTCTGTTGTTTTTCATAGTAACGCAAAATAATAATGTCATGTATGTAATTTTTCACTTGTCAAAAAGTTTATTCTAATAAAACAACTTGAAATTTATTATACAAGACTTTCACTAAATATAAGAAAAGGATACAAGAAGCATTACACAACACTATTGTAATTCCTCTTAAGAAATGAGATAAGCACGGCCCTGTGCAAATGCGTAATGCGCTGGCGCAAACACCTAGACATGTATACAATAGGAAATAAAGTGGTCAGCAGCCATTGTTGTCAAAGCCATGAGAGGAGTATCATTTCCATCCCTTATCACCCATTCCTGAATGTGAAACAATTCCCATTCATCTACGGTGCACACGACTATGGCTATAGAGAGGCTTTGTCATTAACAACGTTGCCTAAGTAATTGAACTGATCTATTTGGTTCACTTGATGAGGAGTTGACATAATCTTAGTCTTTCCAATGTTGATTTTAAGTCCCAAGGAATCATAGCTCTGGGCATACACATCTAAAAGTTCTTGAAGCTCTTCCGGCGTAGAGGCTAAAAGTGCATAGTCATCCGCATACTGGAGATCACAAATGAATCGTGTGCGTGTCTTCGTGAAAGCTCTAAAGCGCCCTATGTTAAAGAGACCGCCATCAAAACGGTATCTGAGGCCTATTCCTCTGACTGCCAGTTTGTTGTCAACAATAATTGTTAGAGCAGTGGTAAACAAATTAAAGAGTAGGGGTGCCAGGACACATCCCTGCCTAACTCCAGTGAGGGTTTGGAAAGGTTCGGTTGCCTCATTATTATACATAACCTGGACGTTGTTGTTTGTATGTAGACTGCGACATATTTCCACAAATTTTCTAGGGATACCTAAGCGGAACATAATTTTCCAGAGCACTTCCCTATCCACCGAGTCAACCGTCTTGGTTAAATCAATGAAGGCCATGTGAATTTCTCCTTGATGTTCGAGTGCTTTTTCTTGAAGCTGTTTAAGTGTGAAGATTAAATCCGATGTGCCTCGGTTTGGTCTAAAGCCACTCTGTGTTTCAGGAAGTAACTTTTCCATAACAGGTGTTAGCCATCGCTTTAGTGAGTATCTTCCCTCCAACAGCCAGGAGAGCTATACCCCTGTAATTTCCACAGTCCGCAGCGCTCCCTTTGTTTTTGAAGAGGTTGATTAAAAGTGTATCACGGAACTCCTGCGGAGCTTGACCACTTTCCCACACGACATCAAACAGTTTTTTGAGGTAGGGTATGAGCTCTGACGACACAGCTTTAAAGATCTCAGCTGGGAGTGAGTCGGCGCCGGGAAACTTGTTATTTTTTAGCTGCCCAATGGCGGTTAAGATCTCTTCCGTTGTTAGTGGTTTATCTAAGTCTTCGAAGGTGTCATATTGAGGGATAAGATTTATAATATCGTGATCGGCTTGACTTTGCTGGTTAAGAATGTTAGAGTAGTGTTCCTTCCATCGGGCTCTTATTTCCTGGTCTTCTTTGAGGAGATTTCCATTTAAATCTTTAATAGGGCACATATTTTTCCGACTGGGGCCGTACACTGCTTTTACTCCTTGAAAGAAATTCCTGTAGTCGTGTGAATCGGCGTACCTTTGAATTTATCTGGCCTTGCTTGCCCACCACTCGTTCTTTATTCTTTTGATTTCGCGTTGCGTTTCATACTTAGATTGGGTAAAAGCTTCTGCTTTTGATGAGTCGTTGGGGTGGTTGATAGTGTTTTGGAAGGCAATATGTTTGCGGTCAAGAAGTTCTTGTATAAAAGCTTCATTATCATTGAACCAGCCCTCCTGTTTTTTACTTGCTGCAGTGCCAAGAATTTCCTCACTCGCACTTTTTAAACTGTCTTTAATTTGTGTCCAGGTAGCAGCGACATCTACAGAATTGGTATCTTCTAGTGCACTCAAATTCTCTTGAACTTTTTGCTTTAGCTGTTCGACGGTTTGTTGGTCACGCAATTTACTAATACAGAGACGGAGTCTACGTTTTACTCGAGTTCTTCGGTGTTTGGGTCTCATAACAATTTTCATTTTAGAGACAACAGGACGATGATCGGTCCAACATTCGCTATCAATGCGCGCCTTTGTAATTTGGACGTCCTTGAGATGCTTCCTACGTACGATAACATAGTCCAGTAGATGCCAGTGACCTGATGGCACCTGGGGTGACGCCTGGTGCCTTTAAATTTATCCTTTTGTCGGAAAATGGTGTTTGTTATAACTAGATCATGTTCGGCGCATTTAGTTAGGAGTAGTTGACCGTTAGCGTTCATGTTGCCCAAACCGTTCTTGCCTATGATACCTGGCCAGGTGTCTGCATCTCTCCCTACTCTAGCGTGAAAATCGCCAAGAATAACGAGTCGTTCCGTTTTAGGTATTCTACAGAGGGTTTCTTCCAGCTGTTGATAGAAGCTTTCCTTGGTTTCGTGACTTGCATCCAGAGTGGGAGCGAGCGTAGGCGCTTATTAGATTTACCGCGTTGCCATCTGATAGCTCATAGCGTAGCAGCATTAGACGCTCGGATAGGGCTTGTGGTACTTGTGTTAAGTTGGATACAAGTTGATTCCGAACGGCAAATCCTACTCCATGTTGTCTTCTTGAAATGGTGGGAAGACCTTTCCAATAGAAGGTGTAGTGCTTTTCTGTGAGAGAGCCTTCCTCCAAAAATCAAGTTTCGCTGAGAGCTGCAACGTCAACATTGAGTCGGTGAAGTTCTCTATCTATTAGAGCAGTTCTTCTTTCAGGCCGATCGGTGCGAGTGCTGTCGTTCAAAGTACGAACATTCCAAGCGCCGTAGATGAAAGAATTAGTTTTCTTGGATGTAACTTGTCGGTGTTTTTTCGACATTCGATGAGGTGTCCCTATAGGCACCCTCCCCCGGAGATCCCGATCGGGAGGGTATTTTACTTCCGGATGATTCTGTCCCGCTTGAACGCTCCATCGTTTTTCTTTTAAAGCCTTAATCGACTGAAAACGAAGCTGCATTTGAAGTTTTAGCTGGAGCAGGTATGCAACTGACCAGCTCGGTTGCGGAAGACGAGTGGTGTGATCCCATGGCACAGAAGGAGACTGCGACGATGGGGTAACCAAACGATTCCAAAAGCAACCTTTGTGTGCGGTGGGTTATTTTTATCGCACTCTTCGTGAGATGGTGGATGTGCTCACGGCAAAAGGTAAGGGTTATTCCGCCCTTACTCGGTCGTTAGAGCCTCGTTAGTGAAAACAGGGTGCACCAAGTTCAAATTGAACTCATCGCGAAGGTGAGGTTAACAATTGAGTAGGAGAGGCTATAACTTGCGCTTCACTACCCCATTACGCTCCATGTTACACGTTAATAAAGCAATTAATAAAACAATAAAAATTGGAAATTAATTTTTTTTTAACATTTATTTAACGTCGGTCCATTTCTGCTACTGAGGCCTATCACCGACGCCTGTACATGAGCTACCCCCAACCAGGAATTTTGTCGAACCTCTTCCTTTAAGAAGAGTATAGGGATCTTTTACTTGCCTAACATTAAATAGACAAGGGACCGACAGCTTTACATCCTCTCTGAAGGATGGTATATCACCTACACAACCCTCGCCTAAGGTTGCATAGCTTCCGCGCACGCACTGATATGCAAGCCGCTGGAAGATATGTGAGACGAGGACACGATCTTCTTTGAAACGGTCGCCCATCCAAGTACTAACCGCGCTTAACGTTACTTTACATCGCATATCGAAGTATGTACATAGTAAAGACGCATCCACGCTCGCCCCCAGGAAATTAAATAAATGATACAAATTGATTCAATGTCTCAAATAGTAGAATAGCATCTAATGAATTTAAATCCACAAATGTAAGTGTAGTTTGCTACAAGCAACAAAGAAGACCAAATTTAATGTAGGTACAAATATCATCAATTTTTTAATGTTTTCGTAGCACAATAGTGCTCAAACGTAACATGTATATTTTATTTTAAGGTTTCACACATTAAAGTGTACCGTCGCTGAAATTCAGTAATATAAATAATGTTAAAGGAATTACCCTTATTTCACCAAAACACCCTCGACACAACGAAGCAATGTGGACGGCGACTTTCCCTCCTCTGATTCTGCCCGCCGCGCCGCTTGTACGTCCAGATTGCCTTGCTGTGGCGACACCTACCACCTGAACTATACACTACGCCTCGGTATAATAGAGTTGCACCATACTCTCGCCAATCTGCCACCCGCCTTATGTGAGTGATGTGCCCACGTGGTCCATAGAGGTCACTCGCCACACCACCCTTGATTTTATTTTTTTCTTTAGTGTCGTAACACTCGGCCATCCTGCAAAAATTAATATCCTCATTAATTGAGATTAACTTTCGAGTAGATCAATCAGGTCTTGACGCCTAGACCTATTAATCTCACTATCACTCGAATCTCCACCAGATTCATCCTCATTCACACACGCACCACTCCGGTACTGCTTTAGAGCATCGACAGCCACGACTGCTCTAAAACTTTTATAACCTTTAACACCTTGGAGAGAAGCAATCACATACCTGTCATTACCCAACACTTTGGCAATACGATAGGGGCCATCGTATTTGTTTGAGATCTTTCGATTAATGCCTCTCTCTCTTAAACTTGTAGCTGCCCGCTGCCACAACACCAAGTCACCCACCTTATACTCGGTTGCTACCTTTCGCCTTCGATCATACACCGCCTTCATTCGCTTAGACGCCTTAGCCAAATGCTCCTTGGCCTTTCGCCTAGCTGCTAGCAGTCTCGCCCTACCTGCCTGGGCTGTGTCACTACGATCACCAATCAGATCAGGCACCAGCCCACTACGATAAGAGAACAACAAGTCTGCTGGAGAAAACCTAGTGCTCGCATTCACAGTGTGATTTATGCCCCATACTATTTCTGGTAGTTGTTCGTCCCATCTTGGTTCACATTCTGCACTCGCAGTCAACGCCTCGACTATGGTGCGATTTGGCCTTTCCACCTGGCCATTCGCCCTGGGTGTTGCAATAGCATTCTTCACATGCTTTACACCCTTTTCCACCAGAAAGCTAGCAAACGCCTTGCTAGTAAACGCCAGTCCCTGATCAGAGATTACTCGCCTTGGGTACCCAAATTCGCCAAATGTCCATTTCAAATTCTCAATCGCCTCTGCTGAACTCAACGTTCGCGTAGGTTTAGCTATAGTGAACTTTGTGGAAGCATCAATCACCATCAATAGGTAACTGTTTCGCCCAACTGATCCACACGCACCGTGTCAAAAGGAATCGCCTACTTCTCGATCGGGTGCAAGAACCCATCACCTTTTCCGTACTTTCCTTTTGCAAAGGCACACTGCATACATGCTGCAGTATATTTCCTCACGAATCTCCTCATCTTAGGAAACCAATACTCCTGTCTAATGAGCTCAAAACACCTTTCGAACCCAGGATGACCTATCTCATCGTGATGTCTCCGCACCAAGTTAAACCGTGCCGTTGCAGGTACATACAGCCGATCACCGTGCTCCGTCCTTCGCCATAACCGCCGGTCTTTCACCTTGAAATTCTTTTTAATCTCCTTGTCAACCTTTTTGCCCTTCAACGCCTTAACGATTGCCTGTACTTTCTCATCCTGCAACTGTATGGTCATAAACCAATCCGCCTCGGCCATACTGATTATGTTTACACCCACCGGATTTCTACTCAATGCATCAACATGCTTCATTCTCTCGCCTGGCCTATACTCTATCTCCATGTCAAATTCCTGTATTGTTAGCCACCATCTTGCAATACGGGGCACCAAATCCCGTTTTAGCAGACTGGCTCTGACCGCCGAACAATCTGTTACCACCTTGAAATGTACACCAATGAGATAAACCCTGAAACGCCTTATAGACTCCACCACCGCCAATGTCTCCAACTCGTAACTGTGATAAGCGGACTCTGCCACCGTAGTCGTCCTGCTAAAATAAGAAATGACCTGGAGCTCGCCAGTCGCCTGTTACTGAAAGAGAATACCTGCCACTCCTAATTTGCTCGCATCTGTATGGAGCTCTGTAGAGGCCTTACTATCATACAATGCAAGAACTGGCCTGCCCACCAGTTGTTGCTTCAGGGCCTCAAACGAAGTTTGCTACTCCTCTCCCCGCTGCCACTCAACTCCTTTCCCTGTTAGCTTTGTGAGTGGTCGCGCCCAAAGTGCAAAATTCTTTATGAATTTTCTAAAGTAACTGGTTAAACCAATGAATTGTCTCACAGCATGGACACTAGTGGGAGTAGGGAACTCCGTGACAGCCTTAACCTTCCGTACACCTGGACGAATACCGTCAGCTCCAATCTCATGCCCTAAATACTCGAGACTGTTTCCAAGAAAAGAACACTTCGCCAAATTCAACTTAAAAGCCCGCCTGCTCAATTAAGGATAATACCTGCTCCAAAAGTTGTAGCCCCTCCTCAACAGTCACGGATGGAAGCAGAATATCGTCCATATACGCCAAGACTCTGTCATGCTGCAACCCACCTAACATCTTGTTTATAATCCGCTGAAATACCGCCGGAGAATTCGCCAAACCAAAGGGGACTCTTAAATATTCAAACTGGCCATCCGGAGTAATTAATGCGGTTTTGTGCACCGAATTAGGGCATCGGCACCTGATAGTATCCCTGCGCCATATCTAAGGTGGTAAAATACTTCTTACCCGCCAGACGATCTAGGTGATCTGAAATTAAAGGTAAGGGATACCTGTCCTTCACGGTTACTGCATTCAGCGCCCTGTAGTCAACATATAACCTAATACTGCCATCCTTTTTAGCCACCAGAACTATAGGACTCGCAAAATCAGAATCTGACTCTCGCACAACACCACTATCTAACAGCCCCTGCACCTTCTCCCTCACTTTCTGTCTTTCTGCATACGATAACCTGTAAGGTCGGTAATAGACATTCGCCCCTTTGTTAAGTTTGATTTCCATCTCTCCTAGATGGGTCAAACCTAAATCATTCTCACCTGTTGAAAAACAATTTGCCCTACGCTTAAGCAATGCCAATAATTCGCCTTATCCCCCTGTATAATATCGCCAACGGTTACCTGTAAGGAATCAATGTGATTAATCGTACTCACCTTCTGCATTCCGCTCTTCGCCTCCTGCTGCTGGCTCGCCTTCTTGCAGTGCTCCGCTCTGGCTAATAGTCGCCCCTTTCTCCATATCAGTGCCTTGTCGCCAAGATTTGTGACCGACACCTTCATGTCATCTCCCTGGCACAGAATTCCACTTGGGATCGCCGCAATACCGCCTCCTTCACCTTGTCCAAACACCTTGTGTTCCATGAACACCGTCTCGCCTGGTTGTGCACCTTCTATGCTAACGCTCACCATTTCGGTTGCACCTGGAGCTACCGTTACATCCTCACTGAGAAGGACATGACGCCTCATGTTACCCTCTTCCAGTAAGATGTTCCTCAGCTCTGCCGCCACAGTGTCTCTCGACTCCTCACTGGCACCACTACTCCTGGAAAATCTCGCCTCACCATCTCGGACAGTGAGGGTTACACCATCCTCACCTATCGCCGGTTGCCCTAAAATTAATTCAGCATCAGATATATCACACAAAGTTACCAACGCCTCAATATTTAACTCCACACCATCAATCGCCAATGGAAAATTAATAACTCCGTGTGCAGCTCCCAGCCAGCCACCAAAACATTTTAGGAATTTTGTTTCTCGCCTTACCTGGAGTCCAAGACGCTCAGCGCAATCCGCCGCCATCAGATTGCAATCACACCCTGTATCCAGGTACGCCTTTACCTTTTTTCCATTAATAAATACCACCTGCCTGTAAGTTTTATCAAAAACAGTACACGCCAGCCTGACTTTGACAGATTGTCCTCCCGACCCACTGCCACTATCTACTCGCCTTCTCTTGGGACACTCCGCCTGAATGTGACCCTCCTGGTAACACAACCGACACCTGTCTACCTTTGGTTCCCTGCACTGGCTGCTGAAATGGCCCAGCTTCTGGCAATTATAGCAGCGAGCGCTCTCTTTCCTTAAGATGGCCGCCTGCCTGTCTTCTTTTGAAGGCACGTTGTCCGGCCGCCTGAATCCGCCTGACCCAGACGATCATTCAGACCGTTTTTGACCTGTCGCCACAGGAGTCTGGTACCCCTCTAAACCAGCCAAAAACTCCGAATACAACGCCTCTGGGGTAGCACACTTGCATGCATAAGCATTCACCCGCAACTCCTCAGGAAGCCCCCGTATAATACAGGAGACCGCCTTCTCCCCAGTAAACCCGCACTGACCACACAGAGCCAATTTCGCATGGTAATATATGGTCATCTTTTCAGTTGGTAGCTTACACCTCGCTACCAACTCCTCCAACGTCACCGCAAAGTCGTGCTGCCTTGGAAACGCCTGCCGAAGCTTCGCCTTCCACTCACACCACGAGTAGGAAAAATCGTCGAGCCTATTAAACCAGGCGCTCGCCGACCCACGTAGCTTGATCTACATAAAGTACGACTTCTCGTAGTCCGACCACCCATGCACCTCGCCAAGTTGGTCAATCATGGACAACCACCTGTCCACGTTGCTGTATTTCTCTTCCGGATCAAATGGCTCCACCATATCGCCGCCCCTTCCCAGTTCTCTGCCACTGCCTACCCTTCTGCTAGAGATACTCCCGTCTGAAGTACTTCTCTCGCCTCCCGCCACGCCGGATGCAATTCCACCCTGTGCTGTTACACTTGCAGCCGCCTTTTCGCCCAAAGAAACACTAGCCGCCATTAGTTGGTCCACCGCCTTGGACGTTTGCTTCTTTATGATGTCCTCGATTCGCCCAGCCAACGTTTTTTCGAAGACACGCATCACTATCGCCTCAGTGTCTACATTTTCTTCCAACGCCGACAATTCCTCATCATAATTTAAATCAATGTCGCCAGATTCATCGTTCTCCGCCATTGTACTAACAACACGCCTGTTGCACCATCCACGAAAACACCGTTAATTAGAACGCCTTTGTCGCCTCAAAATCCGCCACTAATAATACCAACACCACACTTTATTTTCACTTGAACGTGAGTCTATCGCACTTCTGAATTGTTAAAGGAATTACCATTATTTCATCAAAACACCCTCGACACAACGAAGCAATGTGGACGGGACTTTCCCTCCTCTGATTCTGCCCGCCGCGCCGCTTGAACGTCCAGATTGCTCAAGGATGGTATAGTTAACCATCCCTTCAGATTGCCTTGCTGTGGCGACACCTATCACCTGAACTATACACTACGCCTCGGTATAATAGAGTTGCACCATACTCTCGCCAATATGCCACCCGCCTTATGTGAGTAATGTGTCCACCTGGTCCATAGAGGTCGCCCGCCACACCACCCTTGATTTTATTTTTTTCTTTAGTGCCGTAACAATAAGTTCAGTTTAATACAAGTGACGAATTTTGAAACCATTAGTTAGTTTTATTAAGTTTTATTTACCAAGTTTACAAAATCGAGTTTTTAAATACTTTTTTTTAGTATTTACCTTATTAACACCTAATATAACTAAATATAACTTTAATTAATTAGTAACTATTATATAACTTTATATTTGATTGTAAATGTATTAGATTCTGAATATCTGCATTACAAGTTAATAAAGCAATTAATAAAACAAGAAAAATTGGAAATTATTTTTTTTAACATTTATTTAACGTCGGTCTATTTCCACTACTGAGGCCTATCACCGACGCCTGTAGATGAGCTACCCCGAACCAGGAATTTTGTCGATACCTCTTCCTTTAAGAAGAGTAGGGATCTTTTACTTGCCCAACATTTAATAGACAAGGGACCGACGGCTTTACATCCCCTCCGAAGGATATCACCTACACAACCCTCGCCTAAGGTTGCATAGCTTCCGCGCACACACTGATATACAAGCCGCTGGAAGATATGTGAGACGAGGACACGATCTTCTTTGTGAACACGCAGTTGCCTCTTATTGTTGGGAAAATAAAAAATTTGGGCTGGCTAGCTTCGTCTGAGACTCCCAGAGGCCGCTGGTGCACTTAATTTCTTTAAAAGTTAGGTCGGGGTGGTATGTCCTTAAACGGAAGGATTCGGCCAATAGGTACACCCTGTATAAGTTCAGAGCATAAAACTGCTTTTTAATTATTTGTAAGGGCCTAAAGCTTCACCCTGTAGAAGCTTTTTGTAGCTAATTCACTTTTGGTTTCTTGGGTAGGGCCTACTTGAGTACGATGTAGATATTTTTCTTTAATAATAACACTGCATGTATTTAAACACGAAATTATAATCTTTTTATTTATGCGAAAAGCATAGAGTAGAATATTTATATTATTTAAAATTAACAAATTTCTTTTTTAGGTAACGTATCGACACTTAGAATTTTGCTTTAGATTCGTATCGAGCGTATGCTATCGCAGAGACGGAAGTAACCGATAAGGCAGGGTCTTGAAGGGCAAGGGATATATTCGTTTATAAATAATACTTAACGCCGTCTGTCCCAGATTTAATAAGGTGCTAAGTACTATTATATATCCCTTGCCCATCAAGACACGTTCGCGCCTATCAACGCTTCGAAATCGAGCAAAATTAAAAATCTATCAAAGAAAAAATCCAAGGCGCCTCGGCCTCATTCATTACGATCATACACGCTCGATATAAACAAATATTCGGGACCTCTCGTTCTGCGATAGCATACGCTCGATACGAATATGCGTGCGGGTTTCGTTATAATTTAATCAGATCTGAGATAATTCACTTACAAACTAAAGTCACGAAGACGATTTATTTTTACTAAAAACTAGGGCTGCGTGGGCGAATAAAATGTAGCACTTTGGCTGAACAAAAATATAAAACACCGATTTTTTACTAGAGGCGGTTTAGGAAGAGGACGCGGGTACACTTTCGGTTACGTTAGCTAAGCCGGAAAACACTACTTTGGATTTAGGCTCTATGGCCTCTATGGCGACCAAAGGGTAACGCGGATAGTAAGAACTTATTCGTAGATACACCGGGAGCACAACTTGCCGGGGGCTCGGCACGCTTCTCCTTTTATACAAATGACGGGGCACGACGTAGCCGAAAGCTGGGATGAGAATTAAAAAGGGTATCGGACATTCATTTGAGCTATTATGGTGCAATGTTGTGCAATGGTTGCTTAAATTTTTGAATTCCTAATTGAAAATTATACTGCTAAATCGGCTATGAAAAATGTAATATTCTGATATGAAAATGTCAGCGGAATCTAATTTAGTTTTGGAAATATTTACAACTGCGGATATGACCGATGTCTGGAAATGGCCCCGTAAAGTAACGTTGGGGGTTCGACTTGAATCCATATTAATGTTACATTTAATGTTACATGTGATGCTAGGTTTGGTCATGATAAATTTATTTAGGTCACGCTAAATCCTATTTAGGGTAATGGAGTGAAGTTGGCGAAGTTGCCAGTATGCAATAGGAAACTAGTAAATTGGACATAGGTTTTTTGATTATGAAAAGCTGAATGTGGGATAACTAAATGAAGATAGGGACGAGTGGCCAGCAACTCATGGGGAACACGTAAACTGGTCTTGATTTTAAAAAGGTTGTTTTATGGGCGGCTCGGGGAGATAATTAAAAGACGTTTAAAGATATTTTATGGAAATTGAATTTGACGCGAAAATTAAGATACGGGGGCTTGTAGAATGATTTGGGAAGTGAAATAAATTTTGATAGATTGAAGTTTCGGGAGTAAAGTGAGAATGATCTGAGATGTTGAGGGGGCTGTATTTTTAAGGGGTGTCGTTTGTAAAATTTTGTTGTTGATTTGACGAAATTTGGTGTTTTGGCTAATTTAATGATAGAATTTGAATGCCTGTGAATTATCGAGGGCACTTAAAATTTCTCAGATTTTTCAGTTATAAACTGTAGTTTTTTGGTATGGTAGGTGTCTTAAGGACTTTTTTTATGGTGTTTGCCAGGTTGACCTTGACAAACGATTTATTTGGCAAATTTTGGTTATTTTTTGGTCGCCCATTTTGGTAGTATGGGGAAATAGACTACAATATTTGAAACGGTCGCCCATCCAAGTACTAACCGCGCCTAACGTTGCTTTACATCGCATATCGAAGTATGTACATAGTAAAGACGCATCTACGCTCGCCCCCAGGAACTAAATAAATGATACAAATTGATTCAATGTCTCAAATAGTAGAATAGCATCTAATGAATTTAAATCCACAAATATAAGTGTAGTTTGCTACAAGCAACAAAGAAGACCAAATTTAATGTAGGTACAAATATCGTCAATTTTTTAATGTTTTCGTAGCACAATACTGCTCAAACGTAACATATATATTTTATTTTAAGGTTTTACACATTAAAATACCGTCGCTGAAATTCAGTAATATAAATAAGTTCAGTTTAATACAAGTGACGAATTTTGAAACCATTTTAATGTTCAGAAATGACCAATATTTTATTAGCACTTTACCCTCTATAATTGAAAATAACCAAGATACAAATTATAATTATAGTAGAGTGAAAAGATATAACAGAAATAAAAACAGCATAGCCAGGGCCGGACGGATAAAATATATTGCTTCATGCGTAGAAACAGAATATTATAAAATGTGTGAAAGAAAATAATCGAAAAAATTTTGCTTGATATACGAATTTCCTTGTTTGTTTATCTTTAACTCAAGTATTTGATATACTTATAAAATTATACCTATATAGTCAGGTTCCAGATAATAAATTGAATTTTTTAATTCGCCTCTGTATGGGTTATTCTAAAAATAAGGGAAATTTGAATGTTCCCTGGTGTGACTGATGACTTCCAGAGTTTCCGAATACGAAGCTGGCCAAGTACGCCGATGACACAGCCATATACGCGCATTCGCACAACGCACAAGCAGCAACATGCTACTGAAGGCGCACATGGCTCGTGCCACGGCTTATTACGACCGGTGGAAGATTCGGGTGAACGCTGAGAAGTCGGAGGCAATAGTCTTCACGCGTCGCTTTACTGATAATAAAATTATCACTCCTATTTCGATCCGGGGAAATAAAATTCCAACCAAAGGATGCGTGAAGTACTTGGGGGTCAGACTGGACCAACGACTGACGTTCAACACACATATCAATGAGATAATACGTACGGTCTACTCCGCTCATGGTCAGGGGTAGCAGACTTAACAGACAGAATAAAAAACTGTTGTACACGATGGTGGTCAGGCCGTCCATCACATACGCGGCACCGGTGTGGTGCAGCATACTGGCCACGACAATGAAAAAGCTAAAAGTGCTTGTGCACAAATTCATGCGCCTCATATCACATTCAGAAAGATACACCTCCGTCAGAGACCTATACGCACGCTGCAACGACATAACCCCGATAGCGGACTACGTCCAGCATATCTCTCAAAACTTCTACTCGTTCAAGCTGGGCGATAGTCCGCTAACAAGACACATAACGCAAATTAGACAGCACAATGCCCCATTTCGGATCAAACACCCCTTACCGTACCAGACGTTACCGATTTTCCGTCAACCACTATAGCCAAGTTTCAACAACTATACCTTTCTCTAATCCTATCCACCTTTCGCTAGTATTTCATACCTTTTAATTATCCTTAAATCCTTCCTGTCCCCCTCTTCCTTTCTGTTTGTGTATTTTTGTCGAGTTTGTTAGTTTTTCTTCATTTCTTTTTGTATATTTTTGTTTCTAAATTCGCTTCACACCTTTTAAAAAATTGAAACCTTTTCGAAATCAAAATTTTTAAAAATCAAAGTTTAGGCCAGCCCTGCGCATCTCTGCATTGAAATATCTCGCGGAAGGCACCTTGTTCGAGTTGTGGTGCCTGCATCCAGATACCAAATTTAATAGTGTTTTTTGTGCGCCAGTGTTTTTTAAAAAAAGTGTAGCATATATGTTTTGTTGAGCTTGTTTTCAAGCATTTTTGTTAATTTTATGACCTATTTTTATTTTATATTTAAAAAGGAGTCTAGGTTTAGTTTTGTTGAATTGTTGTTTTCGCTGACCCAGATCTGTTCCGCCCGATCCTACAATCCGCCACCGCGTTAATGCGGTGATTGCACGATCGGTTCCGGAGCAGGTCCTGATGAGGCAACTATTTTATCATTATTATTAATAAATACTTTTTGAATTGAATTGAATTGGTGTGACTGACAGTTATAATGTCATATTTTTAACTTATAATATGGATTATAAAGTGTCCTCTATGTAGTGCACACTTATTATTTTTGTGATTAATCAGGTTTTTTATAAGAGAAAAAATAAAAATGTAGGAAAAACGACATTACCATGGCTGTCCCTTATTACATGTTTTCTAAATTTTTGATTATTAAAAAGGCTTTTAATACAATTTTGTATCACAAACAACTTTTGAAGCTTTAATACAATACATTTTATTTATAGCCATAAATATTAAGTTACATAGCGAGTTATATATTGTAATAAAATGTGTGTAATTTTTTTGCTCATTACCGTGGCCTATGGGAATTTTTATTTTATTAGTTTTATTTTTTATTAGTTCTAGTATTATTTATTTCTTTAGATGGTACTACTGTTAGAAAGATTCCTCCAACTACGATACAGTATCATGCAACTACCTAATATATGGGTAATATATTACTTTTGGTACAGACTAGGTTAACAGACTTTTCACTTAAGAAGGGATAAGGATCAGCTGATCGAACCTAGTGAAGCCACCAATACTCCCCGCGCGTCGGAGATATCCCATAGTTACATTTACGTTATCACAGAAATACGTAACCAGAGTACTTTGCTTTCAGATTTCAGCCATAGAATGTGATGCAACTAATATGGAATGTCGTATTCGTACCTTTACTTTATTCCGTCAAAATATAGCCGGCAACATTGCCTTCTCCAATATATTATTGTCAATATTTTTATTTCTTTTAGTTTACGATGATTTTTGAATTATAAATAAACTAATCATTTAATGAATTACATAAATTATAACTCGCTAATCGTTAGAATAACGCGCTGCTCTTAGAATGAGTTATGGAGGTCTCATTGCTCATGCATTCATAAGTATTTATATCGATGAACTACTATGATTATGTAATATATTCCATAGTTAGTCTATTTATGGCTTGCGAAAGTAAAATAAATGTGTACTTGGTTTACCGAATGCGCCAAAATTCGGGGAGTGATATTATAATTATAAGAATACAAACTCATAAAAACAAGCCCGAAAATTAAGTTGATTTAAAAAAATTCCTTTTCGTTGTCCACCATTCTGACTAACAGCTGCTAATTGTAATAGATATACTTAATTTAATGTATCAATGGCAATTCCCAAATAACCGTCCGGGTGGAAATATCGACCGCTATACAATTTAGAAATGAAATTGACTTAAAAAAATTTCCTTTCGTTGTCCACTATTCTGACTAGCAGCGGCTAATTGTAATAGATATTCTTAATTTACTGTATCCATGGCATATCACAAATAACCGTCTGGGCGGAAATATCGACCACTATACAATTTAGAAATGAAATCGATTAAAAAAAGTTTCTTCTCGTTGTCCACCATTCTAACGAACAGCTGCTAATTACAATAGATATACTTAATTTACTGTATTCATAGGATATCCCAAATAACGGACAGGGCGGAAATATCGCATTGAAATTTTTATTATTGATGTATCACCAGATCGTCCGCCATTTAAGAAAAGTATTGGAAACTACCAACAAATTTAGAAATGAAATAGATTAAAAAATTTCCCTTGCGTTGTCCACTATTCTGGCTAGCTGCTGCTAATTGTAATAGATATACTTAATTTAATGTATCAATGGCAATTCCCAAATAACCGCCAGGGCGGAAATATCGTCCACTATACAATTTAGAAATGAAATCGCTTAAAAAAGTTTCTTTTCGTTGTCCACCATTCTGACTAGAAGCTGCCAATTGTAATAGATATACTTAATTTAATGTATCAATGACAATTCCCAAATAACCGTCAGGGCGGAAATATCGACCACTATATAATTTAGAAATGAAATTGACAAAATATTCCCCTTTCGTTGTCCACTATTCTGACTATCAGCGGCTAATTGTAATAGATATATTTACTTTACAGCAACCATGGCATATCCCAAATAATCGTCAGGGCGGACCTTTTTTCGGGATTAGATATATTTTTTAGAATATTGCTCGAGAAGTTGATTTCTCTAATGTTAAAATATTTTTAATACCAATTTTTAATTGTAACACAACAGTCTTTGATTCTTTTATTTTTCTACCCCTTTCTTTTAATTTTTCGACAATGAAACTTTAAATAAAATATCGAATGTTCAAAAGTGCGGATCAAAAAGTGTTAATTGCATTACTACATTACGAAATTTCCACTTCACGTCAAGGGGGTGACTGATTCAAAATAATAAAATTGTGGCCCTCGTCATGTTATAGTGTACGTCAAATATTGAATATACAAGAAAATTTAATTACATTATTTTTTTAATGATACAATGAAGGTTAACAAGTACAAATTAGTTGTAATTTTCAATCCATTTGAGATCTCCTAGCGAGGTGAGGACGTAATTAATACCAATATTCCTGCAGGATTTCCCATTATCTCAAAAAATTTGATACTGTAAAAACATATTTCAGCAATATGAAAATTAAAACAGAAATCCCATTATTTGCGAAAAATACCGTTTATAACTTATTTCGTTCTTTAAAAAATCCTGAAAGTAACAATCCTTGATCATTTGAATTCCAATACAGCTAATGTATCGAATCTCGGATATTCTATTCTTTACACATACTTTAAAGCATCCACTGCGACAACCTGATTGCAAATGACAGCGTATCTGGTTCACCTTATCAACTTTCGGACCTAGACCCCTCCTACAATTGTCCCCTTACGAAATTTCAAATTACATTCTACCTGCACTGTTATGTGTTTCTAAATTGTATAATGGTTCATAAGTTCAACTTCTTTTCTAAGTTGTATAGTGGTCGATATTTCCGCCCTGATGATTATTTGGGATATGCCATGGTTACTGTAAAGTAAGCATATCTATTACAATTAGTCGCTGCTAGTCAGAATAGTGGACAACGAAAGGAGAATATTTTAAGTCAATTTCATTTCTAAATTATATACTGGTCGATATTTCCGCCCTGACGGTTATTTGGGAATTGCCATTGATACATTAAATTAAGGATATCTATTACAATTAGCAGCTGCTAGCCAGAATAGTGGACAACGAAAGGGAAATTCTTTAATCAATTTCATTTCTAAACTTGTTGGTAGATTTCAAATATTTTTTAAAATAATGGCGAAGGATTTGGTGATACGTCAATAATGAAAATTTCAAATCGATATTTCCGCCCTGACGGTTATTTGGGATATGCCGTGAATACAGTAAATTAAGTATATCTATTGCAATTAGCAGCTGTTAGCCAGAATGGTGGACAACGAGAATAAAGTTTCTTAAATCAACTTCATTTCTAAACTGTGTAGTGGGCGATATTTCCCCCCTGACAGTTATTAGGGGTATGCCATGGATGCAGTAAAGTAAGTATATCTATTACAATTAGCCGCTGCTAATCAGAATAGAGGACAATAAAAGGGGAATATTTTAAGTCAATTTCATTTTTAAATTGTATAGCGGTCGATATTTCCGCCCGGACGGTTATTTGGGAATTGCCATTGATACATTAAATTAAGTATATCTAGTACAATTAGCAGCTGTTAGTCAGAATAATGGACAACGGAAAGGGAATATTTTAAATCAATTTCATTTCTAAATTATATAGTGGTCGATATTTCCGCCCTGACGGTTATTTGGGAATTGCCATTGATACATTAAATTAAGGATATCTATTACAATTAGCAGCTGCTAGCCAGAATAGTGGACAACGAAAGGGAAATTTTTTAATCGATTTCATTTCTAAACTTGTTGGTAGATTTCAAATATTTCTTTTTAAATAATGGCGAAGGATCTGGTGATACATCAATAATGAACATTTCAAATCGATATTTCCGCCCTGACGGTTATTTGGGATATGCCGTGAATACAGTAAATTAAGTATATCTATTGCAATTAGCAGCTGTTAGTCAGAATGGTGAACAACGAGAATAAAGTTTCTTAAATCAACTTCATTTCTAAACTATGTAGAGGGCGATATTTCCGCTCTGTCGTTTATTTGGGGTATGCCATGGATGCAGTAAAGTAAGTATATCTATTACAATTAGCCGCTGCTAATCAGAATAGTGGATAACGAAAGGGGAATATTTTAAGTCAACTTCATTTCTAAATTATATAGTGGTCGATATTTCCGCCCTGACGGATATTTGGGATATCCTATGAATATAGTAAATTAAGTATATCTATTGTAATTAGCAGCTGTTAGTTAGAATGGTGGACAACGAGAAGAAACTTTTTTTAAGTCAATTTCATTTCTAAATTGTATAGCGGTCGATATTTGCGCCCGGACGGTTATTTGGGAATTGCCATTGATACATTAAATGAAGTATATCTATTACAATTAGTAGTAGCTAGCCAGAATAGTGGACAACGCAAGGGAAATTTTTGAAATCGATTTTATTTCTAAATTTGTTGGTAGTTTTCAAATATTTTTATTTAATGGCGGAGAATCTGGTGATACGTCAATAATGAAAATTTCAAATCGATATTTCCGTCCTGACGGTTATTTGGGATATGCCGTGAATACAGTAAATTAAGTATGTCTATTGCAATTAGCAGCTGTTAGTCAGAATGGTGGACAACGAAAATAAACTTTCTTAAATCAACTTCATTTCTAAATTGTATAGTGGGCGATATTTCCGCCCTGACGCTTATTTGGGGTATGCCATGGATACAGTAAACTAAGTATATCTATTACAAGTAGCCGCTGCTAGTCAGAATGGTGGACAACGAATAGAAACTTTTTTAATCGATTTCATTTCTAAATTGTATAGCGGTCGATATTTCCGCCCGGACGGTTATTTGGGAATTGCCATTGATACATTAAATTAAGTATATCTAGTACAATTAGCAGCTGTTAGTCAGAATAATGGACAACGGAAAGGGAATATTTTAAATCAATTTCATTTCTAAATTATATAGTAGTCGATATTTCCGCCCTGACGGTTATTTGGGAATTGCCATTGATACATTAAATTAAGGATATCTATTACAATTAGCAGCTGCTAGCCAGAATAGTGGACAACGAAAGGGAAATTTTTTAATCGATTTCATTTCTAAACTTGTTGGTAGATTTCAAATATTTCTTTTTAAATAATGGCGAAGGATCTGGTGATACATCAATAATGAACATTTCAAATCGATATTTCCGCCCTGACGGTTATTTGGGATATGCCGTGAATACAGTAAATTAAGTATATCTATTGCAATTAGCAGCTGTTAGTCAGAATGGTGAACAACGAGAATAAAGTTTCTTAAATCAACTTCATTTCTAAACTATGTAGAGGGCGATATTTCCGCTCTGTCGTTTATTTGGGGTATGCCATGGATGCAGTAAAGTAAGTATATCTATTACAATTAGCCGCTGCTAATCAGAATAGTGGATAACGAAAGGGGAATATTTTAAGTCAACTTCATTTCTAAATTATATAGTGGTCGATATTTCCGCCCTGACGGATATTTGGGATATCCTATGAATATAGTAAATTAAGTATATCTATTGTAATTAGCAGCTGTTAGTTAGAATGGTGGACAACGAGAAGAAACTTTTTTTAAGTCAATTTCATTTCTAAATTGTATAGCGGTCGATATTTGCGCCCGGACGGTTATTTGGGAATTGCCATTGATACATTAAATGAAGTATATCTATTACAATTAGTAGTAGCTAGCCAGAATAGTGGACAACGCAAGGGAAATTTTTGAAATCGATTTTATTTCTAAATTTGTTGGTAGTTTTCAAATATTTTTATTTAATGGCGGAGAATCTGGTGATACGTCAATAATGAAAATTTCAAATCGATATTTCCGTCCTGACGGTTATTTGGGATATGCCGTGAATACAGTAAATTAAGTATGTCTATTGCAATTAGCAGCTGTTAGTCAGAATGGTGGACAACGAAAATAAACTTTCTTAAATCAACTTCATTTCTAAATTGTATAGTGGGCGATATTTCCGCCCTGACGGTTATTTGGGGTATGCCATGGATACAGTAAACTAAGTATATCTATTACAAGTAGCCGCTGCTAGTCAGAATGGTGGACAACGAATAGAAACTTTTTTAATCGATTTCATTTCTAAATTGTATAGCGGTCGATATTTCCGCCCGGACGGTTATTTGGGAATTGCCATTGATACATTAAATTAAGTATATCTATTACAATTAGCAGCTGTTAGTCAGAATGGTGGACAACGAAAAGGAATTTTTTTAAATCAACTTAATTTTCGGGCTTGTTTTTATGTGTTTGTATTTTTATAATTACTCCCCGAATTTTGGCGCATTCGGTAAACCAAGTACACATTTATTTTACTTTCGCAAGCCGTAAATAAGTCTATTTACGGCTTGCGAATATATTACATAATCATAGTAGTTCAAGAACACAGATATATCGATATAAATACTTATGAATGCATGAGCAATGAGACCCCCATTACTAACTCTAAGACCAGCGCGTTATTCTAACAATTAGCGAGTTATAATTTATGTAATTAAAAAATATATGTTTTATAAGCATTGAATTCCCTCGCTATATTATTCTTCTAACGATGTCCTACTGTTCAATTGGCGACATACTGAACAAACAACTGATTATTGATGGAACTACTTAAATAGGAGCCAATGTTTTATATTTGTTTATTAATTCATTGCTTTGATTTGTGACTCCAGGTGTTTTTGTTTCGTTTTATATATTATTTTTCGTAACTATATAGTTTGAGAATATAAATACCGTTGTTCTATATTTTTCACAATTATTTGATTGGTCGACTGTAATAAAATGAACCTGAGGAAAAAGTAAATCTAAATCTGAAGCTAACTTCAGGGACGTTCGTAGGGCTCGTTCGAAATAACATATAATCCATCACCACAGTTTTAGAAATTTTTGGGATATCATTTAGCGATACAGTTAAATCTTCTAACTTTATACTACTTCAACACTGTTAATATACTCTAACTTAGAAATATAATTTGGTGATTCCTAAAATGAAGTGTATAGATCAAATTTCAACAAATTTAACATTCCTAATTGTTAAAATTAACTCACCATTACGAAAATAAAAAACTTTTGACAGTACGAAAAAAAACACGTCGGTTAAAAAACGCAAATAAAACACAAAATTAAAGCCAGTTCAACAAAAAATCACCAAACGTATTAGTAAAAGGGAACACTAATAATTAATTTTACACAAAAAAAGCTTTTCAAAAAGCTCTAAAATACCTTAAAACTTGGTATAATTAAATGACTGTAAATATTACAAAAACTTTCGAGTCCACTTAACTGAAGTTGCAGCTTGATTGTGACGTCACCTGATACTACTCCATTGTTACACTTAGCGAATAGTGTAGGTTACACTTACGCACATTTTTAAATAAATTATTTATAAACAACTTTTTTACCTTTCACCACTGCTTCCAATCCTTGGCTGGCCGTTCAGGGTACACTATTTAAAATATTTGTCAACTCAATCCAATTCCTTTTCATTTTTTCTCTTGTGTAGTTTGCTGTCAATTTACCAGTAACCATTTCTTTTCTTGTTGTTATTAATACCAACAGAATTTGCTTTTGTTTGGATGAAATTCGATTAATTTTACTTTTTTTAATATTCCTTATTCAATATTTTCTTCACAAGTGATAAAATTGAAAGCAGAACCACAAAATACAGACACAATGTAACCTCAACGGACACCAAATTTTAAATCAAGTCTGAGCATATAAATAAAATATAAATATACTATTAAGTGGAGTGGTTAAAATTTAAAATAAATAAAATAAGACTTTTGTCGGTCTAAGGTAAATTCGGGTTTCTATTTAAGAACCTTCCCGTCTTGCGCATTTTAATAAATAACCAATTTTAATATACTGCTCATGACTGTTTCTTTATTGCGCATGACAGTAACCGTTCCAGAAGCGTTCTATCCTCAGACAAACAAACATATATAGACAAGTAACAGTAAACCCATCAGCACAGACTTTATTTGTAATACACATATACAAACCATTATGGGTGAGAATGGCGTGGCATGAGAGGATTTTCCCGTTCCACCAGTGGCGTAGGCGTTAAAAGGGGCTCATATCGAAGATATTATTTTAATTTGTAATTTATGAAATATTGACGTGAATTTAATTCAATTGATATTATTTTTGCCTTAAATACTGTTTCCAGATATGCAAGACATAACATTCTTAGGTTCATCTTTTATTATATTTTTTTGCCTTCAGGAACGACAGGATTTTTTATATGCAAAATTTTGTCAATACATTATCAATAAGTATAAGAAAGTTATAACTTTCATGCCTTAACTTGACTTTTACCGGAGTTTAGCATTAGCTATTTCACCACTCAACCAGAGCACATACACAACGACCATTCCCTACTACATTGCCATCTGCCATAGCTGAGACCCAAACTCAGGAGTGGTTCTACTACTACCAACTCAATAACACATGAAAAAACGCCACTAAATATCCCATGCCCTAGCCATGATTTGAACATAGTCTTAGTCTTCAGCCTAAGGTTCCGCCGACAATAAGAAACTACAGTTTAAAACAAAAAACTCCAAGAATCTCGTATTTCTTTAATTAGACGTAAGGGACTAATATTCACCAATTGTCAGCGTTACAGTTTTTTAAATCTATACGTTATTGGCTTTCTACCCACAGAGGTTAAGTAACCACTATTATTACTGTTAGCCCACTATAGCAATTATGGGTAATTAACAGTGGATAAAAAGCCAGATATATAATAAAATAAAAACAAATTCTTTGGAAATTTCATATAAACATAAATGAAAATATTTAATAAATTAAGGTATTGCAGCAGCTTTTGTCATGTACGGATGAAGGGTATATACATAAAGAAAACACATTGTGTATAATAAAGAATTTATTGATATCGAAATAAAATTGCTTTTGTAAACAAACTTCTTACATTTTTCTCATCATTTTTCTTCTCACATTCATAATGTAATCACCTAAAAGATTTTTCAGCATTCTGACAGACCACATTGACCCAGTTTGATGCATTGACTAAATTACCAAATTTTTTTCTAATTTGTAACATTTTATGCAAGAAATTTTTTTTTTCACAGATCTAACTACAAATCCTGATATATATCCTACAATATCTACGATGTAGTCTGACAAATATAACGAGGAATAAGTTCTATAATCATGGTCATTCATAATAATATTGGAAATATCTTCAGTATCATAAGTTGTATAATCGTGGTCACTCATAATATTGGAAACAACTTCAGTATCATCATCATCGGTATTCTGAGATATCATCAGAGTATTTCTAGAGGTACATTGTAAAATTGATGTGCTATCTAATGCCACTGCATTGGTAGTGCTTGCTCCTTTTATTTCAGCATGAATTAACAACTTTTTATAAGTAGCTTGAAACTGTCTAGGTGTTGGGTTATTATTGAAACCACCTTTACTCCTGACAATACTAAAAAATATTTCCAAATGGTCCTGACTAATTTTGTAAGTCAGAACATATTTTAGTAAAGGCTTATCACATTTCACATAGGTAGAATAAAAACTTTTCAAACTTTCAGCACAAACTAAAAAACCGAGAAAACCCGTGTGCCTCACACTTTCTAAAATTGGTGTTCCATTACGACATAACAATTTTATATATGTAACAGCTTTTTCTATGAAATCGAAAAAAGTTTTCTTAGTGGCTGGCGACAAAGGTTTTTGAAATGAATATTTTGCAAATCTGCTTCTGCTATTTAAAATGTCAAAAAAATCATTAAAAATCCTGAGAAAATTTGCCGTTTCTTCAGCTCCAATGAAATCTTCATGTTTCAAGTCATTGCATAAAAATAGAAGTGCATCAGAGACACTTTTGCTCAGGGTTTGTGTAGCAAGCTTCACTCATTTTTTCACGGACCCATTGGAGATATCTCTTCTTCAATTTCGTAGCTGCATGAAGTCCCTCGTTTTCCTGGAGGTTCACCAAATTTTCCAAATATTGCCATTTGATGGTTTTATCCTTCACTGTTAAAACCTTTTGGCTTCCCAAACAATTCCTAACTAATTTCACCATATGACACGGATCCAAGAACATAAATACTTTCTGTTGAGTGATGGGATGCAAAAAATAGGATTTTATTGCCTCTGCATTGTGCAGTGATGCACCTAAATGACGACACATGCTCATATTTGTTGCAGTGCCATCGAAAGTAATGGAGCTTACAATAAGGTCAGATTGATGTACAAACTCTAAACATTTCCGTACAAGTTTGCCCTTTCTGTGGCACATAATCCTTCCAGTAAGAAATAACCCACAGGTATTTTCCAGTGGCCATTAATGGCTACCAGCATATATACTAGTACCTCCTTAGCCATTGGAATGTCATCTGAATTTATACCAGTTCCTATATCAATATATCCCACTGTTTTGTCTCCAGTCCACTCAACACGTTTTCGGATAGCTATTTCGTCCATAACAAGGTTACAAATCACCTTCATTCCTCTATTTTTTGCTTCCTCAACTTTCATATTCAGTGCATGGATGGCTTCTTTTGTGAAACCTGGAGCTCCGTCTATTGACTGGTACCATTTGGTTATTGTACTGGGGTGGGGAAGAGATTTATTAAACTCCTCTCGGAGAAAATTGTACGCTTTCGGAGAATAGAAGTTCAATGTCAAGGCAAACGATCTCAGTTGGGGATCATACTTTTGGGATGGACCTTTCAATACTCTCTGCAACAAATTTCCAGCAGCACCAGGGAGTGAAGCCTGTTGAAATAACATCAACATTAAAATCATAATAATTGTAAATACTATAATATACAACATTCAATAAGAATTCAACCTTTGACATACACTTAAAAATTATAAGTATCCTCAGAGAAATGTTTTTTTGTATGATTAGAATAAGTGTTAGCAATTCCAGAAAAAATAACTGGCTCTGCAAAACAGAAGTACCAGTCGAACAGAAAGTAATAATTTACGTTAAACGCAAAACATGGATTCCAGTCATTTTTTTTTTTTTTATACATTTATTTAACGTCGGCCTATTTCCGCTACTGAGGCCTAACACCGACGCCTGTAGACGAGCTACCCCCAACCAGGAATTTTGCCGAACCTCTTCCCTTAAGAAGAGTAGGGATCTTTTACTTGCCTAACATTTAATAGACAAGGGACCGACGGCTTTACATCCCCTCCGAAGGATGGTATATCTCCTATACAACCCTCGCCTAAGGTTGTATAGCTTCCGCGCATACACTGATATACAAGCCGCTGGAAGATGTGTGAGGCGAGAACGCGGTTTCCGTTGGAATGATCACCAATCCAAGTACTAACTGCGCCTGTCGTTGCTTTACATCGCATACCGAAGTATGTACATAGTAAAGACGCACCTACGCTCGCCCCGGATTCCAGTCATATAAAGTACTAATTCGTTTCCATTGTAAAGAAAGCAAGGCAAGGTTTCCCATATCTTGCAGTAATTTTTCATGTCCAGGGGTCAGAATGAAGAAAAAACAGGGATTGGTAAAAGCTCTTGCCAATCCCTGATAGCCATTTCCCAATCTTGGCCGGTAAAACGTTAATTTATGGCAGAGAAATTCTCATGAACTGTATTTTTTTTTGATCGGTTGTAAAATGCTAAATGAAAAATTAAATAAACTGAGGGTTCCCCTACATCATACATTTCGTACATTATTTTTAAGCAGTAAACTACACCTATAGTCGGGTACAGTTTAACTGGGCAGTCAAAACATGCAACAAAAACTTTACGACCTGTCATCAAACAAGCCGACGCACATTAAAAACCTATAAAAATAAGTGATTCAATTTGCAGGTGAGATAGTACAGAGTAACAGTATTTTTAATGAGGTCATAAAGTTTTTGTTACATTTTTTGTCTGCCCAGTAAAACTATACCCGACTATACCACCCCCTTAGTGCTTAAATAGCTATTGTTGCCCCAGGTGCACTTTGTCACCTTGGGGCCAAAAATGATATTTATGATTGGTCATGTAAAAAAGTAATCATTATTTGAAATTTTTCTTATCTCTTATTTTTGAGAACAAAATTTAATTTTCAACTGTTTTTTATTATAATTATGCAGGCAGTTATATCTTTTCCCCAATTTTTTCACACAGGATAATTTCTCCAAACGTGAAAATGTGTAACTAAGAAAGTTTTCTTACCTTGATAGTATTTTCTGCATTTTCAGTGATAATTCGCTGTTCCCTCAAATACTTCATCAATGAATTCATATTGAAAATTTTCGATTTCAACCTCCTTCTTGATTGCTGCAGATTAACAACTTTTTTCCTCAGTGTGGAGACTGTAGATTTTATGATATACCAACTTTTTTTGGCTGTTCTTAGATTCATTACATCTCTCAACTTTATATCACCGTAATATCTCAGACGGGATAATCTAAAAAAACAATTAAAACGTATAACTGTATTTACTCATAAATAACAAGTCCCTTATAAAACTATATTCAAAACATACCCTGGTTTCAATGTTTTGTCAGCTTTTGCATTTTTCTAAAGCGCGATAACAGTTCAGATCAGAAAGTTCAATTCAGTAAGCAGATAATGTTAATTATGTATCATTTACAAATAAAAAAGGCTTATTTTTGAAGCAATCTTCATAGTTATGAAATAATTTTTCTTACCTCCTTGAACTCGATGAAAATACTTTCTTCATGGAAGTATTACAAGTGTACGATGATCTCTTTCAGGAGCAGTTTCAGTGGTTAAAGATTCAAAATTTACGTCAACCTCTTTTACAGCATCTGTCGAAGATGAGGAAGATTTCTCACAATCCTGTGGCTCTTGAATCAATACTTTTTTCCTAAAATTATAAAAATAATTCATAGAAGTTCGATGAAATTTGAAAACTAATTAATATTAAAAAATTTGATGAATGACATTTATTTATATTTTTAACCAACCTTTTTGGTGCGGGTTTTTCTTCTGATGAAGAGTCTGATACTGCAATTTCACTTGCAGTATCTGTGTGTCCCGACGAAGAAAAGGATGCAAGGTTTTCTTTATCAGAGTTAGAACTTTCTCTATTTTCTTCCAGCAGAGGTAATTCAAGATCAACTTCAGGAAAATTTCGAATGTTCACAGAATCTTGCAGAATATTTGTCCTAAAAAAGATTACATGAATTAGTAAGTGCTATCTTCAGATAAAGACTATTCCACGTTCTGTAGAGAATATCCAGTGGAGGACTGCGAAATCTGACAAAAAACTTCTTTGCCTAACGCAGTATTACAATAATTAATTATGAATGGTATTTATTTCAATTTAAAAGTGATTGTGTCTTATACGATTATTAGTTTCTGGATATTTATAAATTATTATTTACAGCCACTTACATCTGTAGCATTGCCAATATTGTACAATAAAAGCCACAAAATTGGCATCTGTTCATTTTCTCCAGGTTTTGCAGTACAGAGTAAATATAGGTATCAGTCACAAACAGTTAAGTAAACAGAAATAGAAGGGCCTTTATTTTTATTGCTTGCTTACCTTTGTCGTGAAGGTCCCGGTTCAAGTTCTTTTACTATTGCAGTAGCTCTTTGAGGAACGGCTCCTTTTTTCAAACACCTTTTGCCAGAAGGAGTGGTATAAAAATCTTCAGGTGAGAAATGAATCGCACAAATATAAGTGTAAACACTCAAATCACATGTACTATGAATATCAATACCCATAATACTTAACCACTTTCGTTTTGTATGAAAATCTTTAGGAACCCTGTTAAAAGCAGAGCAATATTATAATCGTTTCAGAGAGTTCGCAGGAAAAAAAACCACTTAAACTACGCTCATGTGAATTGTTTACTTACTGATGTAATGACAGAGCATCTCCTACGACGTACTTTCTCTTACAAATAAAGCACTCTCTAGTCATATTGCAGTTGATTAAAGACACGAAAAATCAAAAAATCAAGATACACAACACTAAAATCACAAAAAACCACAGCTAAACCTTCAGATTAGACGGCTAAAACCAAACGAGAAAAATGGCGGCCGTCGACATTTTAGAGTTCGCACGTTTCAACCCCTCCAAAATAACAAGAACCAATGAGAGCGAACGACTCGGTAAACATTCTTCAGATTAGTAAATATTAAATTTATTCCGGGATGTCGTTTATCTATATGTCTTTGTTTATCTGAGGTTCTATCAAAACCCGAATTTACCTCTAATGGTCGAAATCTTGGCAAGAAGCACTTGGCCTCTAGCACTCTAGCCTCATCTGGAATATGCGCAGTTGAGGGGGCCGTGTTGTATGTTTATACATACGTTCCTGTCAAAACCAATCAAATACCAAAGGATAAATATTGAATCCGAGTCTAAAGAATTTAATAATTGGATTATTTATTAGTGTGATGCGTGTCTAAACCGTTGATTATTTTTATTGTTTTGGAATAAATCTGAATACTATTCTGTGAATAAAATGGCAGCACTTAAAATACCCGAACAAAAAGTTATTCTTTGTGGGGAGTATGGAGTTGGAAAAAGCTCAATATTTCGAAGATTTGCTAACAATACTTTCGTGACAGCTACAGATCGAAAATCCACGTTAGGCTTAGATCATTTTGATAAAATTTATCGTGCCTGTGGTAGAGATATCAAGGTATTTTACCTCATTATTTTTAGGACTAGGAGATAGTGATGGGTCGTATTCGTATGAATCGTATAATAATACGACTCTTTCCGATGAATCGTATGATACGAATCTTTGCAACCAATACGGTTTCGTATTCGTACATTTCGTACCACTCGTACCCAAAGTATACATTGACCGAACGAGAACGCGTGCTGTAAAAAAGAAACAACAAACTACTGGTTCATATTTCGTATTAATATAATTTGTACCTACTTGAGGTAGATGGTAGAATTTTTTCGTATTTGACTGACGTTTATATTGTTGAGATGAGTCAATGGTAGCGCTGTAGTAATTGTAGTATCGCTATGATTACTAATATTACATTAATAAATAAGATGGAGATACAGAAAACAACAAATAATGTATGAAGCTCAAACCTCATATTTGTTTTTCATGCATTGTTTAGGATACTTCGAGTTATGATTGACTAATATAAATCACCCAGACAATACAGATATTTTCATGTTTCGTGTCCGAGAGTACTAGCATCGTGAGATGCGACATGCACTTAGGTACGTTTAGTACGAAATATGGATACGAATCTTCTGGTATGAATCTTTTTGTATATGGAGTCAGTACGATATGAATTTTTGAAAAAAGTCGTATTGCCCATCACTACTAGGAGATCTGTTTCTCCTGTTTCTATTTTCTACTACTCTTTCGTAAAATAAGTACCACGAAGTGATTTATTGAAATGTTTTATTAAAATTTGGTAAACAGTAATACCTATATGTAACCAAAAGAGTTATTAAACTTTCATCAAATAAAAACAGTCCGGCTATTGGTTATAATTTCAGGTTAACGATTTAGCATTTCCTTTATGTTTCTGTAATTAACTACACTTAAGCTTGATTTTGGATGATTGCTACGTATTTTAAACGTCTGTGAATGTATGTACGTACGTAACATTGGGCAATAGTGCCTTTTTCTAGTATTAAAGGAGGTCTTGTTTTCTTAAAATATCACATGTGAGATAATGTAAATAATAATAATAATAGAACATAATATTGAATTCTGCTGCCACCAAAAATTTGTAGGCAAAATTGAATTATGTCACCAAAGGCCCACGCATTCTTATTCTGCTAGACATTCATGCGATCACTGGAAGTCTTGATTCAGTGCTTCCTAGGTACATGGGAAAATTCCACAAATCTGATAAGTAATCAAAGTAAAAATTATTCTAATTTTGAATAACTAGGTAATTCTCCTAACGTTATTTCCAACTTATTAAGTTCTTGAAAATTTCTTATTACAATTACTCCTTAAATTTGACTAAAACATTGATTTTTATACAAAAACACAATTATTGCCTAGCTTAATAAAATCAATTATGTACAGGATTATTATTAAACAGTAAAACATGAATGCTGGGTGTATCTACCTAAATGTAATATTGATGGTCTTTTAATATGTTATACTTTCATAGCTACTTATATATAAAATCTGCATAATTGACAGCATTTGCTTTATAAACTAATCAAAAAATTTGTAGTTGTTCAAATGTACTTATTTCAGTTACAATTGTGGGACACAGGAGGGATGGAGAGAGTGGCATCTATAACTTCAAGCTACTATAAATTTGCTGAAGCCGCCATTCTAGTTTTTGCCTTGGACAATCCTGCTTCATTTCACGTACTGTCTCAACACCTATTAGATATCGTGACTTATGCAGAAAATGCCAAAATATTTTTATGTGGAAATAGATTAGACTTAGTTGATGATGTTTCACAAGTTACTACTATTGAGATAGAGACATTTTGGTAAGTTTCCCCACCAACAAAATTTCTTAGCAAAATCATAAGAACAAATAAGTACTTAAGTCAATTTAAATAAGAATGCATAATTTCACTTTAGATTCTTATCCAAATTATAAGTGAACTTATTCATGTCTTTATAAATTGATATTGTAGCTACAAAAAAATTTAAATGAACAATGTGTATTATAAATTCCATAATAATGGGAATCTATCCTTCGAAACACAAAAAAGTCTCTACCTTACACAATTATAGAATTGGTAATAGTGTGTCCCTGTATAAGGTAACGCAGTCTTGTAAACTTTGTTATTTTTGATTTTCCAAGAAAGAGTCTCTTTATAAAAAGTTTTGCTTATCTTAGGAAGTCATAAACAGTTATCAAACTTAAGAAAAATTATACAGCAGGATATTCTAAAAATTAGAAAATATGAAATCGACTTTTAATAAATTACTTTTTTTTACATTTCCAACAGAGCTGTGCCGAGCACTGACAAAAAGTGCTCGCAAGTAGTAAGCACTTAAAAAGGTGCTTTTATTTTTCGAGCACTAAGCGCTATTAACAGTAAAATGCTCGCGATTACTAAGCATTCTGAAAAAGTACTTAATATTCACGATTCCAAGAAAGAGTCATTCCTTATAAAAAGTTTTGCTTGTCTTAGGAAGTCATAAACAGTTGTCAAACTTAAGATAAATTATACAGGATGTTCTAAAAATTAGAAAATATGAAATCGACTTTTAGTAAATTACCTTTTTTTACATTTCTAACAGAGCTGTGCCGAGCACTGACAAAAAGTGCTTGCAAGTACTAAGCACTTGAAAAAAGTGCACTAAGCACTGTTAACAGTAAAGTGCTCGCGATTACTAAGCATTCTGAAAAAGTACTTAAAATTCACGAGCACTAAGCACTTTTAAAAAATATAAATAGTAGAGTATATATTGAGGCTACAATTTCATTGAATTGAAGTGTTATTTACAGAGAAGAATAAAAGCCAACAAAAAATGACAATGTACGAAAAGAGCGTCACAATTTACTGAATGTACTGTAATTTTTTTTTGTTTGCCAATAAAAATAATAAAATATATTACCTACTGATTGATTTCCTTAAAAACTATTGGTGGTTCTCCCAAAGTAAGCTTTTCTATTCAAGCTAATCTTTCGTTACAAGGGCATAATAAAAAGTGTATACGCGCAAATTTTACGTTCGTTATTTATTTGAATTTGGCGACCGGTGGGCGTTTTGTATGTGAATGGATATCTTACCAGGCGCAATGCCTTGAATTGAAGCATGGTTGGCACATGTGTATACATGGTAGTTAGTTCTCTGTGACAAAGTAATCAATATAAGTTAATATTACTGTTTAGAAAATATTCAACAATTAGAATTACGATTAACATTTCAATAGAAAGTGTGGTTTGCTGTTTCCCTTCTCCTATTTTTCTCTCTCTTTCCTTATTTCCCTTTACAACAGTGCAGCCTAGGAAGAAGTTTACCGTAAAGGTATAAAAGCTATAGTCCACATGGTGAGTTATAATATAATATTAATTAGTTTATTATCACCACATATTTTCTGCGACTTTCAAAAGTTTCCAATAAAAAAATTCGAGTTTTATGTTAAAAAAACACTTTTAAAAATAATAGTAGCAGTAGAGAAAGTACAAAAAAATAGTGGCTAATTCGTAAACTCCTTATTTAACAACCACTCACCTACACCTTCTGCTTCAGATACATACTAACTGCAGTGTAAGTGTATCATGCTACAGCTGATCGATCAGCTGTCATGTCTATGCCCCACTATCCATTTCATATCAGCTCTTGATTCTAACCCATATTGCACATGTAGAGAAGTGTCTAGGGTTTCCCTATACGCCTAGTAGCGATTCCTGTACTGTATATGTAACCCATAGTAACGAGCTTTTAATCATTTGTTCAGGGGATAAAAGTAAGTAAGAATAAGGACGATGACTAAACATATTAGTCATGTCAAGGGTGAAACTTATTCTGCAAACATATATGAGCAAGAGTGCATCCGACTTCCATGGCTCGAGTTCTACGATAGCTAGAAATTAAATAGAAAATACTACAAAAAACTACATCAAAAAAATCTATAACTGGAAATTGTACAGGACCAAGTGCCATTTTTTAAAATGGATTTCTATAAATATCAATACATTTTTAGAAGCCTGTTTCTAGACTAATTTCACTCGTGTATTATTATTGATTACTCCCAACTATTTGGATGTAGTGATTTTTTTTTGTTGACATGATGCCATCTGCATATGCATTTTGAAAAAATCACTAGTCACCATTATGAATTTTAAGAAAATTTTTTGTAAATACCAATTATGAGACATCTGTTTGACGTTTTTGAACTATTTTTAGTTCCTAAAAATATATGTAATAATAGCCACTAGGCTAAGCTTCGCCTCTTGTTAATTGTATATACACATAACTCGATAAAGATGTTTATTTTTATTTTTTTATTATTATTATTAAAAGCCAGTTACCCTACTCTGTGGCTCCGACCCTCACAGAGGGGAGTTGGTAATAAATATCAATAACCACTTCCCATGTACGTAGGGTGAATGACTACCGGGTCCGTGAATCGTATGCCCTGAGTGGACACAATGAACCAAGGATGACAGCCTTCTTCATTCTGCCGGCTAAGATTTCTGCCGAATCTTGGCATGCCGGTTGTAATTTGGTTTGTTTACTAAGTTTCGTTTGATTAAAATTTAGTAGTAGGTTAAGTGTAAGAGTAGCCTTAGGCTAAACTTCGCCTACAACTCATTATCTTTATCTAGGTTAAGAGACAAATGTATTGTTCTTTTGCCTAGTTTGATAATAAAGACGATATTATTATTATTATTATCTTTAATTCAGAAAGCAGCGTTTGTCTCGTTCCACCGATGGCTTCTATGATCAGTACCACTATTTTAACAGTGTGTCTGGATAAAGACTGGTGGAGTTCGAAGAGTAAATCTCGATATTTTGTCCGTTTTTCCTACTGTTTCAAGACAATGTTGCTCTCAGCGGGGCTGAGAACTCCACAACATACATTGTCTTGAGTTGGTGGTCGAGGAGTACTATGTCAGGCTTGTTGACTTGTATTTGCTGACGGTGAGAAAAGAGTAGTTCCAATAAATTAGACACTTCTCATTCCCCACAACGGACCCAATATCCCCTGGAGCGTAATACTGGACTGGTGTTTCGTCTATCCCATACGAGCTCCTTAGATGATAATAAAGCACTCGTAATGCTGCGTCATGTCTGTGAATATAGGCCAAGACTGTGCATGTCGGGCAAGCCGACAGTAAGTGCATTACAGTCTCCGGCGCCCTGCAGCTGATATCAGGGACGTCCAGCTGACATCAGGGACCTCCATACCCATGACACGACTTCGATAGATGAGGGTGTTAAATACACCATCCTGGCAAGCCATTATAAATCCCTCGATCTTGGACTTCAGCCTGGCTGACTTTAAAAAGGCGAAGGCCAGCCTTTCAGATAAGCCGAGCTCTTCTGTATTTTTATAGAAGACTCTGTACAATGGCTTATCCTTATGGAGCTGCAGAAGGATGTTGTGATCTGCAGCTCTAATGTGGGCTTTTAGTTGAACGGGTTCCAACTCGGTGACAGAGTCGAGGTTTGCCCGCTCGACGTTGAAGATGAGACCAAGTTCATCGGTTGCTCTCCGCGCTGCCTTATGGAGAAAAGCTCTTACCTCTGCATATTCATGGTTTCAGACTATGCAGAGAAGGGGAATCCGAACTCCTGATGACCTTACATGCTCCATCCAGAACCATCCGGCTGTGGAGACTCTCCAAGCTCAAGAGACCCTCCCCGATGTCATGGGAGATATAACCATGGAGCGGACGATTACTATTATTATATAGGGTGGCCAAATATGATTTACCAAAGTTTGTTCAATTATGACGAAAAGCTTAAATACGGAGTTCAGTTGCAGTATAATGAAAAACTTCTTAAAAAAAAAAAATTTAACGTGTCTTCTAAGATTACATAATATATTATATTTCTAATCTTTTCCTGAATCCTTTATACACAGATGAAATCACATCCTCATTTATGGTCTACATGTAGAATAGTAGTAGTAGTAACAATCTTTATTGGTTTCCCAAAAGGCCATTGACCTGAGTCTCTCGGCCCATTTACGAGAAGGTATTGTTTACAATATATTTTAAGTATAACAATTTGACACATTTATATGTATATTAAAAAGAAAACAACGTATTCTAGATGTATTAGATTGATTATGTTATGTGCTGCCCTCTAACAGAGAGGAGAGTTGTAATTACTCCCTGACCTGTATGGGGTCGCCATCTATGAGCCAATTGACGAACAATCATCTAGTACATAGTAGAAAACTATGGAGAATTCTAGAATATAGAGTTCTGGAAATTCAAAGTGTGTATATAAAGAGGTGAATCCAGCAGATGAAGAACAGTACAGTTTAAAGTATAAAGAAGAGAACAGTACAGTTTAGTGAAGTATAAGGAACAGTTCAGTTTAGTATCCAGTACAGTTCTGGGTAGTCTGTGGTTCTGGTTACAGAGACAGTTTGTAGAAGAAGAGTTCAGTTGTGTGAAGTAGGCAATACAGTTCAGTTCAGTGTAGTAAACAGACAGAGTTTTTAGGTTAGACAAAAGTTGTCAAGTTTAGGAAGAAAAGTACATAGTGTTTAAAAGTAGTGAATTCATGTTAGATTAAGTTATTATTAGTAGTGTGATTTTTAAGTATTTACTAGTGTAATTTTAGTGATTAAATAAATCAGTGGTTTGTGAAAATTCTTGTTGCAAGTTATTTGAATTCACAAAGTGTTTACTGAAAATTGTAAGCACGTAACAATTATTTAAAATGTGTAGTATATCTTGCGTTGGGTAAGTTCGCACTCTTCTGATATTTTCATCTCGTCTGGGTATAAACTCTTGTAATATTTCCATGTTAATTGGTCTCGTTGCAAATTTCTTAGATAGTTCTTGAAGACGGCCATCAATTGGCTGTATACCTGTTGTATTATACAGATACTGATTCGATGGATTGAATAATGAGTTATTAGGGTGACGAATTCTAGTGATAATTCGGAGACTTTAACAAGCATAGGTTTGCATATCATGTTAAATATATTGGTTGCAATTTTATGTTAATTCCCTCTCTTTTATATGGTAAGGTCCTAAAGTGTCTCGCTCTAGCTTACTATTTTCTTTTTTATGTTCCTTGTGTGCCTATTGAAATTTAATTTGCTATCTACTTCTATTCCTAAATACTTAATGTATGCTTGAGGTTTTATTATTGTATTTAGCATATTTATTGTTGGTGAGATGTTACTTATTTGGTGGTTAAATATTATTAACACTGATTTATTCATGTTCGGTATTACTCTCTATTTTAGCATCCAATTTGTGATATCGTTAACTAGGGCCTGCAATTTCTGAATGGTTTCTGTCAAACTTTTTCCATGTGTAACTTGTGACATATCATGTTTCGCCGGTGTCCGCAAGTTAATAAGTAGATCAATTCACCACTCTATAGTAATGAATTGCACTTTCATCGATAGCTGGCACGCCACGTGAAATACCACTTCATACCATGTCATACCAAATGTTAGGAAATCTACAATGTAAATTATTATTATAATTAGCGTATAAAATTGTCTACAAAATGATAGTGTAAAGATGGTTAATGATCGAAAGTCCATAATAATCGATTTAGTTTTTAATATTTCACAAGTTGGTACCCTGACAGTCGAACTGTCAGTTTAAGTCATTTCCCCTTATTTTTGTGAGTTATCAAAGGTTATCAGTCAAATTGCTTCAAACTTCCTTTTTAAATCAAGAAATTGAGCTGAAAACTTTGCTAGGGATTAATTTAGTTAAAAGGCATGTGGTTGCTAGTCGGTTTAATACCGGATCGAAAACTAAATTTAACCTAATTTTCAATTAATATTTTGGTTTGTGCAGTTCAATAGGAACAGTGATAGAGTTAACATCAGTAAACTTACTTCAGAAATTGTTTAGTTGTAAAAGGCATAAAGCAACCAAAATGGCATCAGATAGTAATGGTAGCTATAGTGAAATGGAAATAGATGATATGGGACAATGGAAAAAAGTGAGATACAAAAGAAAATCAGGGATTAATGCATCAGGGAATATAAATAAAAAGAATAAACTAACACAAGAAAACATCAATGAAATAATAGGAACAACTTCTTATAACACAAAAAACTCAGAGATAAGCGTACCCAAAAAAATCCACAAAACAAAAACATCACAATACCTGTACACAAAAATCATTCAGCAAAAATGAATGAATTAATAAATAAGAAATATAAACTCTTATTTTACATAACTACAACACATGATATGACCAGAAGGGATGTCTGAATTATGGGAAAAAATGTATCCACAATCGGACGAAACAATAATAAAAACCAAAAAGGGATTTCTCATAAAAACAAATAGGGACAAAAAAACTACAATCGACACTCTAAATAAAGTCATAGTTGACAAAAAAATCAAACATTTTCAAGAAACATCAGATAAGCATACCCCTAGTCAAGACAGGACAACAACTTCAAATTCATACTCGGTAATAATAGGGTCAGTCGAACATGAAATTTCAGATTCAGAAGTAAGCGAACATCTTAAAAGAATTACTGTATGACACCGATACTGCAAAAGAATAATCGCGAAAGGTAACGAGTGATTTTGACACGCATATCCATGTACTAGAGGAGCTTTTTAATCGTCTGAATTCTGTTGGCTTAACGTTAAAACGAGAAACGTTAAATTTTGTAGAGAAGAACTGGAATATTTAGGCTATAAAGTAAATCGTGATGGTCTTGGTGTTAACTCAAAGAAGGTTAGTGAGATAGTTGATATGGCTGAACCTAAAAATCCTCAAGAGGTAAGGCGAATTATCGGGATGCTATCGTGGTACCTCCGATTTATTCCAGACTTTTCTACAATTGTTGCACCATTAACTAATCTCACTCGTAAGAAGGTTAAATGGGAATGGTCAAAAGAATGTGACGAAGTCTTTCTAGACATTAAAAGTGTCTTGATTAGTGCTCCTATTTTGTCACGTTCAAATTGGGACTATCCTTTTATTTTACAGACCGATGTGTCACAGCTCGGTATTGGTTGCGTTTTGTCACAATTTTATGACAATAGAGAACATGTGATATGTTATCTGTCATGAGCACTAACCAAGGCAGAGGCTAAATATGGGGCCTCTCAATTAGAAATTCTTTCGGTCATTTATGCCATAGAAAAAGTTCGTGAGTACATCTAGATGACTAAGTTCATTGTAGTAACGGATTGTTATGCTCTAAAATGGTTAAATAATTTTTTCTACTCCCTTATGTAAATTTGCTGTTTTCCCTACAGTCTGTAGAATGGATAAGTGGGCCATTCCAGTTAACTGAATGGATATATTTCATATACGTTCTAGGATGGATATGAAATCGACCAATCACAGTTCGTGTATTAAGTACATAGGCAACTATTCGTTTTAAAAAATTCAAGTTGGTGCGTAAGCTGTCAAAGTAATTGTCAGTAGTTGTCAGTGTGTATATTCATGCAGTTTGGGCTAGAAAATAATTTAAAATGAGTGATTCCAGTGAAGAATCGATAAATGGTATACCACCTAAAATTTTATTGAAATTATTATATACAGACAAAATTTTAGAGGTATATTATGACAAAAAAAAAGTAGCTATATGGGGAGGATTGAACCTATGATCTCTTGCTTTTCGAAGCGTAGATATAACCAATACCAATTACCAATTAAAACATTTATTCAAATATTAAAAATATGTACAAATCATTTATGCCTAAGATATCTCATTGATTTCATTTATTGGATTGAACAATATATATGTATATGTCTGCGGCGTGACAAAATGCCAGTAGCACCGACTCGCCGCAGCTGCAAGATGTTATTGCAAGAGGCATTAGGCAAATATTAAATTTCGGGGAGATGATAACCGCTCACAGACGTATTCGGTATATTTTATTTCAATAACTTCATTACCAACATAATTTAAACTAATTACAATACAAATAATTCTGTTCAATATGATTACTATTTAATTGTGTAAGAATACTAAGAAAAACCTACTCCAGAGTCTCCAGATAATTATGCGATTTTAAATTCTTTTTATGTTGTGAAATTTTATTGTGTCTAGTCGTGCTTGCTCACAAGCTAGGCTAGGAGAGAGGAATAAGAAGAATGCAAATGCGATAGAAGGGTAGGTGATATGAGAGGAGAAGAGGGATAGGAGGAGGATTGTCTGGTCAGTCTGGTACTTGTGGTATTTGTTCTTTGTAGATCGGTAGTCTTTGGTATATTAGTTTATGTGTGTGTTCCGTGTTGTAGTATCGCCTTGTCGCAGTTATGTCTCTTGTCAAGGTGGAGAAAGCTATTTTTGTTTTATAAAATTTTTGTGAGGCTTCATCGATGTAGTCTCGCACTCTGAGCAATCTTGTTTGTCTGTGTAGTTCGTCTATAGTAATATATTTCATCGAGTTAGTAAGTAGTTGTAACAGTTTGTTTTGGGTTCGTTGAAGTCTGTCGCACTGTGTGTCTGAAACCATGTTCCAGGCAGGACAGGCATATGTCAGTATAGATCTAAAAATTGTTTTGTAAAGTATGTTTATTGTCCGTCGTCAGCAGGTTCCTCCGATTACAAATCGGGTAGAGCCTGCTGAGAGTCGCGTATGTTTTGTTTATTGTTTTAGTTATGTGTGGTCCAAAGGATAACCACTAGTCTACTGCCACTTTTATAAAATGTTTTCACCTAGAGCATAAGATTAAGCAGTAGCTAAGTTTGTATATTAAAATTTGATTAAAATTATTATTTGTAGTTTTTTCTTAAGCCGGTCGTAGAAAAAGTATACTGTACAACTCGAGGGGATTATCCATATCGCACTCGAAAGATTGAGGCACTCCGCCTACGGCGCCGTGCTCAATTTTCTTTCTCGTGCGATATGGCTATCATATCCACTCTTGTTGCACAAACTATTATAAAAGATCCTAAAGGTAGACTTGGCAGATGGTGTTTGCGTCTCCAAAGTTTTGATTTTGAGATTATACACTGAAATGGTCATTATAATGTAGTTCCTGATTGCTTATCGAGAGCTGTACCACCTGCCATAGATACAGTAACTACTGACAATGAATCGATAGTATCCTTTGGCGATCCGTGGTATGATAAAATGCTACGGCGAGTGAGAGATAGTCCGTTACAATATGATAGGTGGTGTGAAATAAATGGGAAATTGTACAAAAGGTTGAATATCGATACATGGAAGGAAGTAATACCTAAGCCAGAACGACGTAAACTTTCAGAAAAATATCATGCTGATATGTTAACCGGTGCCCACATGGGTCTATATAAAAGTTACAATCGTTTAATTCAAAAGTACTTCTGGCTATGTATGAAAGCTGATGTGTATCGATATATCAAAAAGTGCCAAATTTGCTGTAGTCAGAAACCGATACAAAAGATACCTGCAGGTGAAATGGGTAGTAGACCAGATATAACTTGCTGTTGGCAATTGATAAGTAGTGATCTTTTTGGACCATTAACTCGCAGTATTTCTGGTTATAAATATGTCCTTGTTGTTACTGATTATTTTAGTAAATTTGTAATTTTTGTACCTCTTCGTATGGTTACTGCTCAAAATGTCATTAAAGCCATTGAACAACATGTCTTCTTGCTATTCGGTATTCCAGAGTTCATTATCGTGGACAATTGGACACAGTGTGGTAGAAGTAAGGAACTTCCGGCATTTTTGGAAAAATATGGGGTAAAACCGTTATATAATGCCTTCTATCACCCACAGAATAACCCCGCCGAGAGGGTTAATCAGGTGTTAAAAACTCTACTCTCGTCATATATTAATGAGCAACAAAGAAACTGGAGTGATAATCTTCCACACCTTGCATGTGCTATAAGAACTGCCAAACATGAAACAACACGTTATACTCCATATTTTGCCAATTTTGGCCGAGAAATGATTGTAAATGGTGAAAAGTATAAAATTTTACCGGACAAAAGTAAATTTGGTACGGAAGATCTTAGGGAAAACATAGAATGGAAAAATAAAGGGATTGCTAAACTGCATAAAACTATTAAAGCAAACTTGCAAAAGGCTTTTGAGAAAACTAGGATGAGATATGATCTTAGAAGACGTCCGGTTAGCTTTCAGATAAATGATTATGTGTGGGAAAGAGATTTTCCCCTATCCGATGCTTCTTAATATTTTTCAGCAAAGTTAGCACCTAAGTTTAGTGGTCCCTATCATGTGAAAAAGAAAATTGGTTTGAATGTGTATGAACTAGAAAATGACACCAAATAGTCGATTGGTCAATATCATGTGAAGGAGTTAAAACCCGACATCACATTAGCCTCTGATTAATATAAAGTTTTTGGAACATATTTTTTTCAAAACCGAACAACTTGAACTCTCATTACTGAAGGTCAAAAACTGACCAAAATTTAATTTTTCTTTTTGACGTTATTGTCTAGTTCTAGTTTTTAAGATTGTTTTTTGTTTAAATGTCTAAACATTACTAAAATGTGTCTTGATGCATAGTATAACCTTGTCTGTTGTGTTTTGCTACCACCCTTCTGGCATTGTATTTTTTTTCTTGTCGCTTCACGACAAGTTTAACATTATTTTAGTTTGATACATACTACAATGTACTGAGATATTTTATTGTGTATCTCTCAGCTTCACTGTAAAGTTTGTACAATATTTTACTTGCATTCTTATATAGATATTTTAATTTGTTTTACACTTTAATCAGCTTTTCAAAATTTTTCTTAAACAAGAATTTCTTGAAATTTCACACATTTTGCATTTTGGAGCTGTTATTCTAAATTTGAGATCTGAGTTACTTGTTACCAACTAGTACCAATAAAAACTATTTAACTACAAAATTTTCAAGCATTAATTATTTTTGTTATTCTTGGAAAACATTTTTTTTTGATAATTTTATATTTAGATAGATAGATAGATAAACTTTTATTTGTTCCTGTGTAAACAAAATTTTACAGATTACCCAAATGGGTGTAGAACACGTCATATAATGTAAGATACAAGTGAAGAATAAAAATACAGAAACATACAAATGGAAAAAAAAAAGAAAAACAAACTACAAAAAACATACAAGAGTAAAGACCTAACCATACAATTTTTATCTTACTGACTACTTATTTATTTAAAATCTTAAGTATAAAAATATATATATATATATATATAATAAAATATCACAAGACACGTTATATTGGAGGCATTTTTATAAAAAAGCATTATCTAAGAAATATTCTTCTACTGTATAGTAAGCCTTTTTGATTAGTATTTGCTTTAGTTCCTGCTTTAGTTTCTTTGCATGCAGATTTCTTAGTTCCAAAGGTAACTTATTGTAAATTTTCATTATCGAGAATTCAACATTTTTCTGAATATAGGAAAAATTTATTTTATTACTGGACAAATTGTTCTTATGTCTCATGTTCTAAGGTCTTAAAAAGCATGATATTTTCCTTCACAAAAATTACAGCTTCATATATGTATAAGCATATCAGCGTTAATATTTTTTTTTCACGAAATATATTTCTGCAGCTATCTCTCGGTTTCATGTCAAGTATATACCTTAGGCATTTTTTTTGTATATTGAGTATTCTGTATGCATCACTAGCATTTGCCCAAAATATGATTCCATATCTGACCCGTGACTGAATATAAGCATGATATGCAATAAAAGCTGCTTCAACGTTAACAAAACGTGCCACTACCCCTAGTGCATAGCAGTACTGCGCCATATTCCGAGCAAGGGCGTCAATATGAAATTTCCAGTCTAGCCTGGAATCCAAGTTTACTCCTAGAAACTTTACGGTGTTGCTACTTTTTATGTTGTTGTTATCATAAGTAAGTATAATTTCATCTTGCAGTAAATATGAGAATTTTATCATTTGCGTCTTAGCTAAATTTAATTGCAAGTTGTTATCTCTAAACCACTGGTTTAATAAATTTAATGCATCTATTATTTCTTTATTGATATTCTTCTCCGGAATTTCACTGAACATTATTGAAGTATCGTCAGCAAATTGTACAATTTGCTGACGAACAACACTGGGTAGCTTATTTGTGTACAGTATATATAACAGAGGTCCTAGGATGGATCCCTGTGGTACTCCTTTTTTTATTATTTTTTTTCCAGATTTTATAGTATTTCCTGTTATATCTCTTTCAACTACACATTGTCTTCGGTTTGTTAAGTAAGATCGCAATAGTTTCAGAGCTATTCCTCTTATACCATACCCCTCTAACATTTTTGTTAATAAGTCGTGATCGACGCTATCGAAAGCTTTCGACAAATCAAGACATACAGCAATTGTTTGTTTCTTGTTATTTAGTGATTCTAGTACAAAGCTCAGCGCTTTGTATATTGCAAGTACGGTTGACTTCCCCTTCCTAAATCCGTTCTGTGAATCTGAAATTAATTTGTTTTTTTCTATAAAATTTATAAGTCTGGTGTAGATTATTTTCTCAAATATTTTACTTATGTTGGACAGTAGTGCAATTGGACGGTAGTTTTTCCAGTCTGATTTATCTCCTTTTTTATAAATAGCTCTAATTTCTGCTATTTTAAGTTGTTCTGGAAAAATACCTGTGTATAACATTTGGTTGATAATATGAGCCAACGGTCCAGAGATGACATCTGCAACATGTTTTAAGAGCTTTACGGGTATTTCATCTTCTCCCACAGATTTTTTGTTTTTTAGGCTAATTATTACATTGTACACCTCTACATGATCGGTAGGTTCTAAAAATAAGGATTTGTGTGCGTAAATGTTATTTGCTTCTATTGTACTATTTGGTGTAGATATATTTGGACATTGATTAATGAAATTATTGTTGATATCATTTAATATTTCCACTGGGTTTTTATTGTATTGCAAATTTTTGAGAATCTGTTCGGGGTTGTTTGTTTTACCCGTATAGCTCTTGACAATATCCCAAACTGCCTTACCTTTATTTTGAGCGAATTCTATATAATATTTGTGTGATAATTGTTTCGCCTTTTTAATTACATTTCTCAATATCTTTGTATATTTAACATAAAAGTGCTGGGATACTAAACCTGAGAGCATTTGTTTATATAGGACGCGTTTTCTTTTGCAGGAGTTTTTGATACCACTGGTTATCCAGTTTTTAGTACCTCTCTGTTCGGATTTAATATTTTTAACAGGAAATAGTCGTTTTAATGTACTATGAAATATATTTTTGAATTTGTGATATGCTAGGTTGGGATCGCTTTCATTAAGAATGCTTTGCCAATTTACATTCTCAATTTCGGTTTTGAATTGCTGTAATTTCTGTTGAGAAAATATCCTTGCTTTGTACGTAACATTTCGATTTTGTGGCTTATTTTCTTGGTCGATTTGTAAAATTTGTCCTTCGTGGTCAGACAATGCAGATGCTATTACTTTGCCTTCATGACTGTGTTCATAGTTGATAAATATGTTGTCAATTAATGTTTCTGATTTGTTTTTTATCTGCGTGGGTGCAAAAATTGTTTGGAACATATTAAAACTTAATAGCAGAGTTTCAAAGTTTTCTGAAATTTTATTTTTTTCCAAAAGGTTTATATTAAAATCTCCACAAAGTATAATATTATATTTTGGATAATTATTTGAAGAATAATGTAATATAAAAGATACAGTTTCAAGAAACAAATCCATATTGCCTAATGGTGGTCTATAAATGCAAATAACTACTAGTTTATTGGACTTACTAACAATAGCAGAACATTCTATATGCCCTTCGCTTGATTTTTGTTTTAGGTAGTCAATTTCCTCCGCCTCTATTCCCTTTAAAGTCAGTATACAGCTTCCTCCATGAAGTTTTTTCTCTCGTGAGAAGACCGAGACCAAATTATAGCCTTCAAGATTTATGATTTTTTCTTCTTCCCTTCTGTACCAGTGTTCAGTGAAACATACCACCTCCGGTTGATCGTTTAATGATTTTAAGAAAATTTCACATTCTAGAGCTTTATTTTTTAAACACTGTATATTTTGATGATAAATAAATAGTTTATGTGGTACATTTTTATTTGACACTGCTTCTATCTGAAGTCCTGCTCCTGAGGATCTTTTTGAAAATTTTCCTCTATATTTTTATTTCCCAGCCGGTTTGTATATCTCTCTTGCTTCTTAAAGTCAAACCTATATACTATTACTCCTCGTGGCCAAAAGGCACTAGTATAAGCTTTATCGTTTAGATCATAGTTTATCCCCACTTTAAAACACATTTTCTTGTAGGTATCTATTTCTTTGACATAGATATGACTTTCAGCTTTTGTTTTGTTTTGTAGGTACTTTTGCACTATTTCTTCAGTGACGTGATCTTTTACTTTCCCTACGAAAAGCCATATTTTTTCTCTGAGATTTCCCTTCCTACAAAACCATGTATTTCATCATCCTTAGATATTTCTGCTTCTCCTCTTACTTTGAGTTCTCTATTTTTTGTTTTCTTCTTGTATGTAACTGGTTGGAAAGGTTCCTCATTTTTATTTGGGATACTATGCGATTTTGACGATATGTCACTATTTATATGTATTAAATTTTCCATAATGTTTGTTTGTTTATTTTGAAGTACCTTTAAATTTGTTTGTTTTATAGTAGGTTTATCCTCGGTTTTTTGTTTGGGGGTCACTGTTTGAATTCCTTGAGTATTATCACTCATGCTTTTTAATGAAACTGATGGTGTGTTTTTGTCTATGTTGTTAGTTTTTTTGTCATGTGTTTGTTTTAACTTTTCTTCCAAATGTAATATTTTGTCTTTTAACAGCAATATAAGTAACTGTTTATCATTTATAATTGTATCCTTATCTTTAATTCTTTCTTTTAACAATAAATTTTCTTCTCTTAGGTGCAGATCATCTGTTGATGTGTTTCCATTTTCTAATGAAGATAATTCTTGCAGTTTCTGTTCACAACACATTTTAACTCGCAAAGAACAGCTATTATGGTAGGCTTCACTACATACTTTACAGATTACACAATTTGTTGTTACATAATTTCTTTTGCAGTATTTACAGGTTTTTTTGAGTTTAGCTAAACTTTCACTATCACTTTCCGCCATTTTGGAAATGTATATTTAGCTATGTATATGTAGATATTTTTCTCTTCTCTTTTAATAAAAGTTTATTGGTATATTTAACACCTTTAAATCGGGATATTTATATAATTTAGTAGTCGTGTAATAATGACGCTAATTATGTATTAAAACACATTTTTTTAAAGAAGTTGAGCCGGGCGATTTGACATGGCGGCAACACAAGGTGGTTCTGCTGCTCTCTCCTGCAAAAAATGCAAATCAAACGTAGTAAATGGTTTGAAATGCAAAAATTGTGAGAGTATGTTTCACACTAGTTGTGCCAAATTATGTAGTAATGTAAATTTCATCAATAATAATGAAATAACCTGTTGTGACAATGTGATAGTATCCAGTGAAAGTGACAACGCATTTTTCGATGCCGTGGATGAACTGTCAGGTAGTAATAAAAAGATAGACATACATATTTTTAACTACATTATTAAGCAAAAAGACTTGATAATTCAGGAATTACGAGATAAAGTCGTTTTATTAAATAACCAAATTAATTTATTTCAAAATGAACATAAATCGAATCAAGAACAAAAACCAGTTAATACTATAAATGATAAGGACTTAAAAAATAAACAGAATAAAAGTGAAGAGAAAAACTTACAAATAAAGAAAGTAAACACCGTGGCTAATCCAAGTGAGAATAAAAAAGGGGAATCCAAATTAACAAAAAAAGATGTGTCACTAGGCCTTATGAGGGTGGAAACGGAAAATAAGTTAAATAAATATATAAATTTAACAAATGATTGTATTGCACAACCTTCTACATCCCAACCCAGTGAAACGGGTAAAAGTGATTGGAACGAAGTAACTCGAAGGAAAAGAAATAGACATGTTATAGTAGGTAATAATAAAGAATCAAACAACGTTAAAGGTGTTCCAAAATTAGCCGTATTGCATGTCTACAGGGTAGACAAAGATACATCAGCTGAGCAACTCGCAGCACTTTTAAAAGATAATTTTCCGGAAGTAAAATGTGAGTCAATAAATCCAAAACATCCTGAGCTTTATTCTTCATTCAGGGTAACAATCCTTGAGGACAATTTCAAGAAAGCAATGAACCCTAAATTGTGGCCGTATGGGGCGTGTATTAGCCGTTTTTTAGAATTTCGAAAGAAAATGGCAGAGCCAGTGAACTAATTTTTAACCCTTGTATGCTTCTCTTAAATGTGCAGTGTTTAAATATTAGGAAACTAAATAATTTGTACATGGATAGCTGTAGTTATGATTTAAATTTTATATGCTTGACAGAAACTTGGGCTAATCCAGTTTCAATAAACACTTTTAATTTGACTGGTTTTGTACTAGGAAGCAGTTACTGCAGAAATATATTTAAGGGCGGAGGCGTCGCCATATTAGTAAAACACGATTTAGAATTTAAGGAAATCGATTTAAAAAGTTATTGTCTAGACAAACATATAGAAATATGTGCTATATCTTGTAAAATAAATAAGATAGGTAAGAAGGTTGTAATTTTGACTTGTTACAGGTCTCCCTCTGGAGACATCAATATGTTTTTTGATGGACTTATGAATGTCTTGAATTTTATTTATAAACCAAATATTAATATTTTACTTTGTCGTGATTTTAATCTTGATTCTTACAATAGCTCGAATGATTTTAAAAAAATGTGTAATTTGTTGCAGTGTTTTAATCTAGCTAGTATGGTAGGGTGGCCTACTCAAGTAACGGATACCAGTCTATCCGGAATTGACCATATATTTAGTAATTTTACCGGTAATGGTATATCTTGTGTTGTGGATAATAATATTTCCGATCATAGAACTGTTTTGTTTGACTTATGTCTAGATAAAGCTAGTGAAAATTCTAATATGTGTTATGAGAATTCCCTTCTTCTTCCACTGCCATAGAATTTTGCTTGATTTTCTTGGGACTTCCTAAGTTTTTCTGTTATTCCCGTTGGTGGATCCTCGGATGGGTTTCTTAAAAGATCAAATCGAGTTCTGAGTTTCCTGCCAAACATGACTTCGGCTGGTGATTTACTCGTTGATGCATGTTCCGCAATCCTGTAGTTGAGTAAAAATCTAGCAACTATGGTTGTGATTTTCTCGGTCTTGTTTTTGGCATCTGAAATAGCTGTTTTTACCTTATGTTTGAACGTTTTCACCATGTTCTCGGCTTGTCCATTGCTTTGGGGATTATTAACTGGGGTTGTGATGTGTTTTATGCCATTTATTTTAAAGAAGGTTACCATATTTCCTGCTACGAAGTTCGTTCCATTGTCTGTTACTACGATTTTAGGTAATCCAAATCTAGCGAAACATTCTCTGAATTTTTCCTCGGTTTCTTGTGATTTCATTGACTTACAAGGAAAAATTTCTGGATATTTACTATATGAATCAATAATTATTAAAAAGTACATGTGGTTGAGTTCTAGATAATCTGCATTTATACGATACCAGGGTTCTTTTTCTGGTTGCCATGGTGTATACTCTGCTTTCGGTGGGTTTGTCCTATGTTTGAGACATGCAGCACAGGATTTCACCATTTCTTCCAACTTCCTGTCTATGCCGGGAAACCACAAATATCCTCGAGCTACCGACTTGATTTTGGTAATTCCTAAATGTGCTGGTTCGTGAAGCTCCTCCAACACCCTTTTCTGAAGGTTCCTTGGTATTACAGCTCGATGACCCCATACTATAATGTCCTGATCTACAGAAAGTTCATGCCTTTTTAGAAAATACTGCTTTAAGGTGTCGTTGACTCTACTAGGCCATTTGTCATGCATTACATATTTTTTTACTTCTTTTAAGACAGCATCTCTACTTGTTTCGACCCTGATTAACTCGTTATCAATCGGCCATTCTGAGCTATTAGAGATAAAACTGATAACGTTACCTTTCCCTTCATACTCTTGGTCTATCATTTTTATCCTCAGTGGGGCTCTGGATAGATAATCAGCTAATTGATTGTCCTTACCCTTGACGTACTCTGCCTTGTAGTTGAATCCAGACAGGTATAAAGCTATCCTTTGAAGGCGGTTGGCATATGTAGTCGGTATCTGCTTATGCTCTCCAAATATGGTCGTTAATGGTTTATGATCCGTCCTTAGAGTGAATTTGTTACCGATAAGATATTGCTCGAATTTCTGCACTCCATAATAAATTGCCACACTTTCCTTCAAGATGGTAGAGTAATTTCTTTCTGCCGGCATAAATGTTCGAGACACGCATGCGATGGGTCGTTCGCTGCCATCTGTCATCCTATGGATTAATACTGCCGCGACACCTGAGTTTGATGCGTCTGTCTGTAAAATCAAAGGTAATTTAGGGTTAAAATGCACTAAGGTTATGTCTTCAGCTATTAATTGTTTTACTTTCTCAAAAGCTTTGTTTTGATCCAACGACCAATGAAATTTCACATCCTTCTTTAATAAGGCATATAGGGGTTGAAGGTGTGTTGCCAAATTGTAAATAAATCTACTGTAATAACTAACCATGCCCAAGAATGCTCTAAGTTCTGTTAAATTCCTTGGTGCAGGGGCAAGAGAAATAGCTCTTACTTTACTATCTAATTTCTGCAGACCGTTTTTTGAAATTTTGTGACCAAGATATTCAATTTCATCTTTGAAAAATTGACATTTATCTAACCTGGCTGTAAGTTCTGCTTTTTCTAAGCTTCCAAGAACCGCTTTTAATGTCTTTACATGTTCTTCTTTACTTTCTCCCGTTACGATTATGTCATCGGAAAAATTTATAACGTTATCCATTCCTTGGAACAGTTGTTCCACGTACTTTTGACATTTTGCACTAGCGGGTGATATCCCGAAAGGCATTCTTTTAGGTTTGAACAGACCCTTCTTCGTGCTAACCACTAACAATTTACTGGTTTCGTCATCTACTTCGAACTGATTGTACGCTTGCGACAAGTCAATTTTAGTAAATTGCTTACCTTTGTGGAGTTTTGCGAAAATGCTGTCGATGGTCGGTAATGGATATACTACTTCCTCTATATATGGGTTTACCGTTGCTTTATAGTCACCACAGATCCTGATCTTCCCATCGGCCTTCAATACTGCTACCAGCGGGGTTCCCCAGTTGCTACTATCCACCGGTGCAAGTATCTCTTCGTCCACTAGTCGTTGCAACTCCTTATTCATTTCTACTTCATAGGCAAACGGCACGTTCCTTGGCTTCCGGAACACAGGTCTCGCTTCAGGTTTTAACTGTAATGAAATTTTAGCATATTTATAACAGCCCAATTTTTTTCCAAAAACAGTGTCTTTATATTTGTTTATTACTTTTTCGACTGATGATTTAGTTTCGGCAGAAATTGTGTTAATATAGTCTAGTCCTATACCAAAAATGTTCATAAAATCGCGACCTCCTACTATTGGCCCTCCATTGTCCACTACGTAAAATTTTATATTTTTTTGCGAATTATTAACTTTAACTTTTGCCATAAAGTAACCAGTTGGCACTATATTTTGATTATTATAACCTTTTGGGGCGAGCGTAGGTGCGTCTTTACTATGTACATACTTCGGTATGCGATGTAAAGCAACGACAGGCGCAGTTAGTACTTGGATTGGTGACCATTCCAACGGAAACCGCGTTCTCGCCTCACACATCTTCCAGCGGCTTGTATATCAGTGTATGCGCGGAAGCTATACAACCTTAGGCGAGGGTTGTATAGGAGATATACCATCCTTCGGAGGGGATGTAAAGACGTCGGTCCCTTGTCTATTAAATGTTAGGCAAGTAAAAGATCCCTACTCTTCTTAAGGGAAGAGGTTCGGCAAAATTCCTGGTTGGGGGTAGCTCGTCTACAGGCGTCGGTGATAGGCCTCAGTAGCGGAAATAGGCCGACGTTAAATAAATGTATAAAAAAAAAAAAAAAAAAAAAAAAACCTTTTAAAACGATACTGTCTCTTTTTAAATGTTGCTTGCCCGAGAAAATGTCTTAAAAGTCTTTACTGTTCATTGCACTAATGCTAGCGCCTGAATCAATCTGAATTTCACAATTCTTTTTATTGATTTCTGCCGATATTACAAATGAGTTTTTTGCACTGTCATTTAAATTTGTTAAAGCAAAGACATCAACACCATTATTACCACTATCATTTGTTACTTCAGTGTCTAAAAAATACTGTTTCCTTTGTTTACAAGCGTATTCTATATGTCCTGTTTTATTACAATTTCTACACTTAAAATCAATAAATTTACATACCCCATAGTGTTTTCTTCCGCAATGATTGCATACCTCGTAATTATTATTTTTACCAGTACCAGTGCTTTTCCTTTTAACTTTTTCGTTTCCCTTGCTGTCCTTTCTGCTATCGCCGCCATTGCTCTTCCTCCATTTGGCTCCTCCTCTTAGTTCGCCGGTCGTTTCCGTCGACGTCATCCATCTGGAACTGTTGCGCGCTCCCTCAGCGGCGTTGCCTCTTCCTCCGGAATGACGTGGAATCCTTGACAGCAAATTAACTTCTTCCTTCTCTTTTTCCGTCGATTCCTCTGTTACTGCTAAATCCACCATGTGCTTCAAACTTTTAGAAACGTCTTCTTCGCATAGTCTATCCAATATTCTACTGCTTGTCATGCCAGATACAAATTTGTTCTTTAACACCTGCTCCATGTCGTTCCCAAATTTGCAATTAACTGCCAAACTTTTGATTTTGGCGTACCATTCACTGATACTTTCTCCCGTGCTTTGACGGGTTTCGTAAAATTTTAGCCTTTCTCTCCATTCTGACATGCGGGGACTTAGCTGCTTGCTTAATAGTTCGCATAATTCGTCATATTTCTTGACTTTGGGTAATTGCGGATGGCATAAATCCCTTAACAATTTATACGTCGGTGCTCCAATTAAACTAATAAGAGTAGCTGTTTTCAATTTATCATCTTCGATGCCATTTGCAACAAAATACTGGTCCAGACGTTCAGTATAGACTGCCCAATCTTCGTGGTCGAAGTTGAATTCACGCACTTGGCCTATAATTCCAGGTAACGCCATTTTGATTTACCACGTGCTCTGCTATCAATATCTTTTCACTGATTCTTTTTTTCGCGTATACTATACCGGTTTCCTCGTCGCCAATGTTATATCGTGGCCCTGGCAGTGAGACACGATTCATGAAATAAAATCTTTATTTAATATTATCACAGATATATTCACAATTGCACAATATTCAGTTAGCGTAGCACACACGTGCGTTTGCCACGACGTCGCAGAGGAGAAGGAAGAGATGTACCCTGTGGTCAGATTCTATACATTGGATTGTGCGCCTTAGCGCCTATGCGGTGTCGCATGGTTGCCACCTACCTTGCATAACTAAATGGTTATTTTCCTCAATTCTTAAAATTTGTGTATATGCTTTGTATTTTGATAATTTTTTAATCTGTTCCCAGTAGTTTCTTCCTTTAGCTTCACTTATTTCTTTACATGTTTCTAACCATTTACTTGTTTTGAACTGTAAGACTAACTTTTGCATATCTGCACTAAGTTTATTAAATTTTGCTCTTAGCTCCCGATCATCATATTGTTTTAGTTCTCTATACAGTTGTCTCTTGACTTTGATAAGTTTTAGAATAAATGGTGGCAGCCTATATTTGAAGTAGTTTCGTTTGCTCTTTGGGGAGTACTTTGTAACTGTATGTGAGAATTTACTCATAAAACTGTGTGATGTTTTCCTTCATTATTGTTGGATGATTTTTTATATATTGTTGCAGCTCGTTGTTTACACTGTTCATATTACATTTTTCATAATTAGTTACAAATATTTCAGCTTTTTTCTCTGGCGGTTTTTGGAGATCGAATAATATCTGTATTGCTAGGTGATCGGAGCAAAGATTAGGAATTAGATTGACTTTCTCAATGTTATTTTTTATGTTGGCACACATTATGTCTGGTGTAGAGTTTGGATTATTATTGGTCATGATAAATGTGGGATCTGTTGGGACAATTTCAAAATTAGAGGTGTTTATGAAAGTTTGAATGTCTTTTTTGCTGCATTGTTTGCATTAAAATCACCTACAATTAATACATATTCATAAAGTGATGCTTTAACAAATACCGGATGTAACAGGATCATGGTATATCCCCCTTTTCTCCTTTAGTTTTGAAGATGATTGATTGAAATTTAGGATATGCTACGTACATAATAAGTGGCACTTCTTGACATACACTTGATTTTTTTTCACTTCCGGCGAAACCGGAAGTGAAAAAAAACTTTTGATTTTTAAATGGAACGCCCTGTATATTATAGCATTTTTGAATTCTGCATAATTTTCTGAATCTAACGATGCCAAATAAGTGACATTTCAAACATCAATTTTTTTATAATATAATTTTTAGTTTTCCATTTAAGCGTGCCATGACGGTTCCGATTTATTCTGAATGACCCGTGTAATGTTACAAAAATCGAAATCTCATTAGAAACACTAAATTACGTGGATTTATGAACAAAGAAAATTCACCAAAATTGTTTTTGAGGCAAAACTCAATTTTTTCAAATGGAACCATATTGGTACCGTGGTACCATTTATTAGTACTGTTATGTGCTGCCCTCTAACAAGGAAAGATATGATTAAGTTCATGTTCAAAGTTTTCCTCAGAAGCTTAGTTACTTCCCTGACTAGTAGGGTGGCGCCGTCTATGAGCCAATTGACGAACAATCATCTATTGCATGGTAGAAAATTATGGAGAATTCTAGAAAAAAGTTCTAGAAGGATTCCAAGTGTGTATATAAAGAGGTGACTCCAGCAGATGGGGGAACAGTTCAGTTGAGTGAAGTATGCAGTTTAGTGAAGTAAACAGACAAGAGAGTTTTTAGGTTAGACAAGAGTTGACAAGTTTAAGAAGAAAAGTAAAGTGCTTAGTGTTTTAAAAGTAGTGAAATTATATTAGATTAAGTTATTATTAGTTGTGTGATTTTTAAGTATTTGCTAGTGTAATTTTAGTGATTAATAAAATCAGTGGTTTGTGAAAATTCTTGTTGCAAGTTATTTAAACCCACGGAGTGTTTACTGAAAATTGTAAGCACGTAACAATTGGTGTCGGAAGCGGAATTGCAACAGAATTTCTGAAGAATTCGACGAAGTTCCATAGTGTTCTATTTGGAAACCACTGGAGATAGTGAAGTGAGTCGAACTGGAAAGTGATATCGATATTGGACAAGACTTATTTGTGCTAGTGTGAGGATTTTGTGGACATATTTGACTTATACCAGATATAGACTTTAAATAAGACTTGTTAGTGTTGTTTGTTAGTTTTTGAATGGAAACAAGAAGCATGGCTGCTGAAAGACAAATGCAAGATATGTTCGAGCAATTTAGAAAAATGATGCTAGACCAAAAAGAAGAACAAGAGAGACGCGAAGAAGAAAAAGAAAGGAAACGTCAGGCAGAAAAAGAAGAACAAGAGAAACGACGCCAAGAAGAAAAAGAAGAACAAGAAAGACGTCAAGAAGAAAAAGAAAGACGACGTCAGAAAGAAAAAGAAGAACAAGAAAAACGACTTCTAGAAGAGAAAGAAGAACAAGAAAAACGACGTCTAGAAGAGAAAGAAGAATTAAGGAAAATTATACAGGGGCAACAAGATGTTATCCTTTCAGCCACTGAAGACCTCAAAAGCGAAATTAAAGAGGATATAGGCAACATAAAGACTGAAGTAAGTGAAATCAAAGGAAAAGTTACTGGCGTCGAAGAAAAAGTTACTGGCGTCGAAGGGAAAGTTACCGATATAGAAGGAAAATTTCAGATAGTTAAGGGAGAGGTAGAACAACTTAAGCGACAGTTAAGAATGCAAGGAGGCCAGCTAGTATTATCATCGTCAGGTCCTCGATTACAACCGCCTTCCTTTGATGGTCAAACTTCTTGGTCAACCTATAAAAGACAATTTGAGGCAGCAGCGTACGCAAACAATTGGAGTAACGAAGACAAAGCTATGGCATTGGTTCTAGCATTAAGAGGTCAAGCCTCAGAGTTGCTTCAGACTATCCCAGTGACGCAGCAACGGGATTTTAAAGTTTTGGAGGCTGCACTAGATCTAAGATATGGCGACCAACACCTTGCCCAAGTATACCGGACTCAGCTCAAATCACGCACACAAAAGGCTGGGGAAAGTTTACAAGATTTTGAAGCAGCTGTTGAGCGACTCACATACCTGGCTTACCCGGATGCACCCAAAGAATTCCAGGAACAGTTAACAGTCGGTACTTTCATTGATGGCATAAGAGACGAGGAGATCAGGCGAGTCCTTAGATTATCTCGAGATAAGACTAGTAGTGAAGCCTTGATCCATGCCCTCGAGGTTGAAGCCGCTTACAAAGAGACTGCACGTCCGAGAGTACGAACCATGAAGGTAGAAGAAGAGGACCGTTTAGAAAAATCAAATATGGAATCTTTGATGGCTGACATGCACAAAATGATAAGCCAGTTGATGACAAAACCAGATGCTCCAAGGAAGCAGGAAAGAGAGCAGAACGATGAACAGCCAAGGAAGGTGATTCGTTGTTATAAGTGCGGCAAACCAGGGCATATTAAGCGAAACTGTCGGCAGCGGAGCCCTGAGCGAGTAAATGCCGCAATGACTGAAGAGCCGCAGGAAAACTAAAGATAGCCAGCACCTTGGGGGCTGTGCTGGCTGGTGAACACGGTGCCCCCAGAGAGATACGGGTTTCCCAGATTAGAAGAGTCCCGAGTAGTCTGCTTTTGGATGGCTATGTAAACAAAAGGAGATGTATCTTCACTATCGACACAGGTGCCACGTCGTCAATAGTGCGGCCCGGATTTTTATCAGGAATAAAAGTTGATAAAAGCCAAAATGGATTGGTCGTTCGAACAGCCACAGGAGACAGGGTAAGGGTTCATGGAGAAGTTGACCTAGATCTGCAGTTTGGACGCCTGTGCTTTAGTCATAGGGTTATTGTGGCTGACATCACTGATGATTTCATTTTGGGGCTGGATGTTATGGGAGTACAAGATCAATTTGTACTTGACGTGGTAGGACGAGTCCTAAAGATTGGAAATGAAGAATTTATTTTGTCAACAGCAAATGACCGATTTCAAAAAGTGAGGCTACTGACGGCTCAGACAATCAAGATTCCTGCTCGTTCTGAACAAATAATCGAGGCCATTCTGGAAGGAAACTCTGGTGGATACCGTGTTGGCCTTGTTGAAAAAGATGATTCAATTAAGACAGAAAACGTAATCTTAGCAAGAACTCTGACCCGGACAAAAGACAAAATTCCAATTAGAGTGGCTAATTTAAATTCCCACTCGGTAACTATTAAGGAAGGCGAGGCAATAGGATCCTACGAACCAGTCCAGTGGATAGCAAGGTGTGAGGAACAAGGGGAGAAATGTTCGTCAACCAGAGTAGACAGGGAAGTTGTGACTTTGTTGAGTTCCCAGTTTGAACACCTATCTGAGGATGAACGTAGAGAGGCAATCAAGTTTTTGGAAAAAGAAAATACGGTATTTGCCAAAAACACAGACATCCTCACGAAAACTGATATAGTACAGCATCGGATAGACACTGGTGATTCAGCCGCAATCCGCCAACAACCTAGGAGGTTGCCACTAGCTAAACAGGAAGAAGCGGCTGCGATGGTTCAAAAGATGCTACAAGATGGAGTAATTGAGGAATCAACCAGTCCCTGGTCATCACCGGTAGTTTTAGTTGCCAAGAAGGACGGAACTTTGAGATTTTGTGTCGACTACCGGAAGCTGAATGATGTTACGAAGAAAGACAGCTATCCACTACCACGAATTGACGATACATTAAGTACGCTGGCAGGGTCACGACGGTTTTCAACTCTAGACCTTCGAAGTGGGTATTGGCAGGTGGGACTTCACCCTGACGACAAGGAAAAGACTGCCTTCTCAACAGGTAGTGGTTTATATCAATTCACCGTGATGCCTTTTGGACTTTGCAATGCACCAGCTACTTTTGAAAGATTGATGGAATTTGTACTCCGAGGACTAACTTGGAAGACGTGCTTAGTTTATCTTGATGACGTAATGGTTATGGGACGAAACTTCAGGGAACATTTGGAAAATCTTCAAGAAGTATTTGGGAGAATCAGAAATGCACACCTAAAGTTGAATCCAAAGAAGTGTCTACTATTCCAAAAAGAAGTGAAATTCCTTGGACATGTCGTATCTTCGGAAGGAATACAGACAGACCCGGACAAGATATCTGCCGTACGTGATTGGCCAAGACCTTCAAATGTACACGAATTACGAAGCTTTCTTGGCCTCTGCACTTACTATAGACGTTTTGTGGTAGGATTTGCGGATATAGCAAAGCCACTACACCAGCTAACGGAGGAGAAAGTTAAATATCAGTGGACACCGGAGTGTGAAACATCATGGAAGAAGCTGAAAGCAGCGTTATGCAGTAGTCCTGTGCTAGCATATCCCAAACCAAAGGGCCTCTATATTCTTGACACGGATGCTAGCAACTCCGCAATTGGATGTGTACTATCTCAAGTCCAAAATGGAGAGGAAAAAGTAATCGAGTATTTCAGTAAGGTACTGTCCAAACCAGAGAGGAATTATTGTGTAACAAGGAAGGAACTATTGGCCATTGTTAAGTCCGTGGACCATTTTCACAAGTACCTCTATGGCCAACATTTCAAAATCAGGACCGACCATGCTGCATTAAAATGGCTATTGCAGCTGAAAACCCCAGAAGGTCAACTGGCTCGCTGGATAGAAAGACTGCAGCAATATGACCTCACAATTGAACACCGACCTGGAAAGTCTCATAAAAATGCAGATGCTCTGTCAAGAAGACCGTGCAAAGATGACTGCAAGCACTGCTATCGGGTTGAGAAAGCACAGGGCACGGTAATAGTAAACACAGTTCAGGTAGATGTTCCAGATGATTGGACAAAGGAAGTTCTAAGACGAGAACAAATGGATGACAGCGTAATTGGTCCTATATTAAGGGCAAAAGAAAAAGGAACGCGACCGGAATGGAAGGATGTTTCGGACAAAAGTGTGGAGCTGAAGGCATTGTGGGCACAATGGGACTCCCTTAAGGTTATAGATGGGCTATTAAAGAGAGCATGGGAAAGTCCAGATGGGAAGGAAGTTACCATGCGTCTGGTGATACCCAGCTGTCGGATCCCAAAAGTACTTCAGGAAATACATGATGGAGTGTCCGGGGGACATTTTGGTATGAATAAGACATTGGCTAAAGTACGGGAACGATTTTATTGGATAAATAGCCGTCAAGATGTGGAAGCTTGGTGCCGCAAATGCAAGGCTTGTGCAGCTACCAAAGGGCCACAGACGAAGAGCAGGGGCCAAATGAAGCAATATAACGTTGGAGCTCCTTTTGAGAGGATTGCTATAGATGTAGCGGGCCCATTCCCAGTGACAGATGATGGGAATAAATACATCCTGGTCGCTATGGACTATTTTAGTAAATGGCCAGAAGCCTATGCCATTCCGAATCAGGAAGCAGTTACTGTTGCTCGAGTTTTGGTGGATAACCTTGTATGCCGATTTGGTGTACCCCTGGAGCTACATTCCGATCAAGGGAGAAACTTTGAGTCGGGGGTATTTCAGAAAATTTGTGAGTTGCTGGGCATTCACAAGACTCGGACAACCCCTCTTCATCCCCAGTCAGATGGAATGGTGGAACGACATAATAAAACCATGAAGGAACATCTTTCTAAGGTAGTTCACAAGAACCAGCGAGATTGGGATCGACATATACCATTTTTCTTAATGGCATACAGGGCTGCCATTCATGAGACGACTAAACAGACACCGGCTCGTGTAATATTTGGGCACGAGATCAGACTGCCATGTGATTTGATGTTTGGTACACCAGATAAGAAGCCACTGTCCGTGGATGACTACGCAGACGAAGTTAGTCAACAGCTGAGGAATGTCCACGAATTGGTTCGAAACCAAGTTAGCATAGCTAGTGACAGAATGAAGGCTCGCTATGACCGGAAGGGAACGTCAGCAGGATTCAAGGAGGGCGATCTGGTTTGGCTATATAACCCACAGCGAAAGAAGGGAAAATCTCCGAAGCTTCACCCACCCTGGGAAGGACCGTATTCAGTCATCACTCGGATCAATGACGTTGTTTACCGAATTCAATGTAGTAAGAAGTCCAAGATGAAGATCGTGCACTTGGATAGGTTGGCGAAGTATGAAGTATGTTGGGGAATCTGAATTGCCTGACCGGGACGTTCAGGCTTAAGGAGGGGGCAGTGTTATGTGCTGCCCTCTAACAAGGAAAGATATGATTAAGTTCATGTTCAAAGTTTTCCTCAGAAGCTTAGTTACTTCCCTGACTAGTAGGGTGGCGCCGTCTATGAGCCAATTGACGAACAATCATCTATTGCATGGTAGAAAATTATGGAGAATTCTAGAAGAAAGTTCTAGAAGGATTCCAAGTGTGTATATAAAGAGGTGACTCCAGCAGATGGGGGAACAGTTCAGTTGAGTGAAGTATGCAGTTTAGTGAAGTAAACAGACAAGAGAGTTTTTAGGTTAGACAAGAGTTGACAAGTTTAAGAAGAAAAGTAAAGTGCTTAGTGTTTTAAAAGTAGTGAAATTATATTAGATTAAGTTATTATTAGTTGTGTGATTTTTAAGTATTTGCTAGTGTAATTTTAGTGATTAATAAAATCAGTGGTTTGTGAAAATTCTTGTTGCAAGTTATTTAAACCCACGGAGTGTTTACTGAAAATTGTAAGCACGTAACAGTACTATTAATAAGGAATTTATTCATATGTTGTATTAAAATGTGCGATAAATACAAATAAAATTACAGCTATAAGAAAATACAATTTTATTCTAATTACCTCGTTACACATAAGGTGGTTTTGGAATACAAAAAATTAACACAAAACATTACAACAGTTGTTCAAAATGCTGCCTATTAACGTCAATGTACTTCTGAACTCGCATAGCTGTTTCTCGAAGAACGTTCACCAATTGCTGGGCCGTTATGCTATTCATTGCTTGTCTTACTCGTAGCTCCAGGGCTTCACGGGTTGTAACGGCAGTTGCATAGACAATATTTTTTAAATAAGCCCGAACAAAGAAATCATGGGGCATAAATCAGGTAATCTTGGAGGCCACCTCACAGGACAATTCGTCGAAATTACGTTTTCTACGAATCTCCGTTGAAGGTAATCAATTATTATCTTTGAATTATGGAGAGGAGCGCCATCTTGTTGCAAATACATTTCCTGTCCTAAATCTAAAGGTAACTCATCTAAAATGTCCTCAATCTCATTTTCCAGGAATCTCAAGTATCTGGCACAGTCAGAAGTCCCTCAAATATTATTGGCAATGATTCTACTACCAATTATTCCAAGCCAAACATTGAAACCGAACCGCACTTGAAAGTAACCAATTGTTGTGACCAATATATTGTATTTTCTCGGTTAAATAATTCCAAATTTGTAAAACTAGACTCGTCCGAAAATAAAATCAGTCCCAAAAAATCATTGTTTGACTGCACGTTGATTATACAAAATCCAATGGAGTAGTATCAGCTGACGTCACAATCAAGCTGCAATTTGAGTTAAGTGGACTCGAAACTTTTTGTATTTACAGTCATTTAATTATACCAAGTTTTAAGGTATTTTAGAGCTTTTTGAAAAGCCTTTTTTGTGTAAAATTAATTATTAGTGTTCCCTTTTACTAATACGTTTGGTGATTTGTTGAACTGGCTTTAATTTTGTGTTTTATTTGCGTTCTTTAACCGACGAGTTTTTTCCGTACTGTCAAAAGGTTTTTACTTTCGTAATGGTGAGTTAATTTTAACCATTAGGAATGTTAAATTTGTTGAAATTTAATCTATACACTTCATTTTAGGAGTCACCAAATTATATTTCTAAGTTAGAGTATATTAACGGTGTTGAAGTAGTATAAAGGTAGAAGATTTAACTGTATCGCTAAATGATATCCTAAAAATTTCTAAAACTGTGGTGATGGATTATATGTTATTTTGAACGAGCCCTACGACCATGATGACCAAGTTAGATGCCTTTGCACAGCTTGCCTGTAAATGGATAGAATTTCTGGATAAAAAAAAAAATAGCAAACGATATCTCGTTGGTAAAGTAAGTGTAGATTCTATATGAATAATATGAAATTCAAAGTTCATTATCAAAGTATACTGCTTATGTCTGTAATGTGTCATCACAAATTGTTGCTTTTCAACATTTGTACATTACTAAAACAGATTAAGGATGAATGTAATTTTTGTTTTAGGTTAGGCATTCTCAAAGATTACCAGAAGTACCGTTTAAGCCATGGATTGTTGTATGAGGATACATCTGTGACGGATGTATTGGCTTATTGAATAGAACTCAGTAACAAGAACATTGATATGGCTGTAGTATTAAAAAACAAGGCCAGATGCTTAGAGTATACAGTGCGCTTTGGCATTTCACAAAGATTTTTATGTAATCTATACATTTGTAAATTATGCAGTTATGATATTTAAGAAGTTAATGGCTTTATATAACGTCAGATCATAAAGCTTTAAGTTTCACATACAAAGAATTAGTTAAATCAAAAATAACAAATGAAGTTGTCACATATAGATTAGTTAATCACTCAACCATACACAACTATAAATTATCTTTGTCCTCTTGTGATTGGTCACAATTTTATCAAATTAATGATGTAGATAAAATGTCAGAAATATTCCTAAATCATATAGTCAAATGTTATGAGACATCTTTTCCTGAAAAATAACGATATAATATATAGTGAGGAGATCAAAAACATGAAAAATATACTTATAATGCTGCATGACTTTTCTGTATTTGACATCAAATTCAAAGACAATTACAATAAATTTAAGGAAACGTACAGAGCCGCATTAAAATCAGAGACCATAAATCATAATACCTATCTTATAAACAATGCAAAAAATAAACAAAAAATGGCCTGGTCCATTATAAATTCAAATAATAGAAATATTAGTACCATCAATATTCCTGTAGAAGATTTAAACACATTTTTTGCTAATATTGCTAATGAAATAATCGCTAACTGCAACTTCAATAATGCAGCATATATAAAGTCCTTACAGAACAGCAGAGTTCCTTTCTCTTTCTATCTAAGTCCTGTTTCTGAAACTGAAGTAAGTGATCTGATGGATATGTTAAGCACCTCAAAGTCTAGAGACTATTATAATAATAATAATATCTTTATTGACTATAGAACCAAAAGTTACAAAATGGCATTAGCCTAGTCAAAGTGACACACACTTCATAAAGATCATATCTTGAACAACACATGACAAATATGTTATATAAAATACATCGCAGAACAATAAAATATAAATAACATGACTTAAAAAACTAAAATGTGATATACAGGTATTAAAACAAAATGCATAGAAAATAAAAATGTTACCGGATACGACTAATATTGCAAGTATTCGTCAATAGTGTAAAAATTTCCATCAAGAAGCAATTTTCTGACCTTATTTTTAAACATTGTCTTGCTGTGAACATCCTTTATAAAATTTGGGAGTTTATTATACAGCTCTATACCAATATAATAGGGGCTCTTCTCATAGAGGGTAAGAGAGTGTAAAGGCGTTAAAAGGTTATCCTGACCCCTGGTGTCATAGCTATGATGAAAATTATTACTTAAAAAAACACTGATATTTTGTTTGACGAAACACACTATTTCTAATATATATAAAGAAGCTAGTGTTAGCACTTGATATTTTTTAAATAGACCTCGACATGGGGCCCTCATAGAGACTCCTGCTATATTCCGAATTGCTTTCTTCTGCATTTTAAAAACTCTGTCAACAGTATATGCTGAACCCCAAAAAATAATTCCATATGCTATCCGAGAATAAAATTGAGCGTAATAATATGACAGAACATTTTTACTTGTGACCTGTTTTAGTCTGTATAGTGCATAGCATACGGAGGATAATTTTTTGCATAGATCATCGATATGAATTTCCCAGTTTAACACGCTGTCGATATATAGACCTAAAAACTTTGTTGAATAAACTTGTTCAATAGATTTACTATTTATTTTAATCAATTGGCTCTCAGTCACGTTTGAACTTTTAGGAGAAAACTGAATAAAAACTGTTTTGGTAGCATTTATAAGTAGTCCATTATGCATAAACCATTGTACAAAATCATCTAGTTTCTGCTGTGTATCTGAAACTAAGGCTGGTATTGTGAAATGGGTGCTCAAGTACGAATTATCGTCAGCAAACATAGTAAGCTCAGTGCAATCGAGATTAGTTGGAAGGTCATTTACAAAAATTATAAATAGCAACGGCCCTAAAATGGAACCTTGAGGCACGCCACAAGTTACCTCAAGTGAATACGATCGTATGCCATTGATATCAACAATTTGTTTTCGATTGGATAGATACGACACTAGCCAGTCTCCTAAAATTCCCCTGAAGCCATATTTTTCCAGCTTTTTAGTAAGTAAACTGTGATCAACTAGATCAAAAGCCTTACTCAAGTCCATGAATAGTCCTAGACATTTCTTGTTCTTATCTAAATTTTGATATAGACTCTTTAGGAAACCCAGTATAGCTGTCTGCGTCGATCTACCCTCTCGAAAACCATGCTGTGCCGTATTTAAAATATCATATCTCTTTATAAATGACTTCATTCTGTTGGAGACGATTTTTTCTAATACTTTAGAAATGACTGATAACAGCGATATCGGGCGGTAGTTTTCTACAAGATTGTAGTTGCCTTTTTTATAAAGTGGTACAACCTTAGCAATTTTGAAAACATCTGGAAAAGTACCTGCATTAAGGGACCAATTAACTAAATATGTCAATGGATCTTTTATAATGTGAGCAGCAGATTTGAGAATTCTAGCACTAATATCGTCAGTCCCGGAAGAATTAGAGTTCTTTAATGACATCAGAATATTAAAAATTTCATTTTCAGTAGCTGGTTCTACAAAGATGGTTGGGTAGTTTTCATTCAATTTGAATTCAAAGTTATTCTCAGCACTTTTTGTGGATAGTTTTTTAGGAATGTCAGTGTAGTATTCATTAAAGTGATTAGCAACAATTTCTCTGTTATTTTCAATGTTGCCATCAATGGCTATTTCATATTCCATCTTTCCTTTATGGTTAGACTTCAAATTGTTATTAATAATGGACCAAGCCGCTTTTGATTTATTATCCGAATTTAAATATATTTTGTCATTAAATAGTCGTTTGGCTGTTTTTATAACTTTACGATAGATTTTTTTGTATTTTTTATAGTAGTCGATATCAATGACATCATTAGTTTGCGTGATTTTTTTGTGCAATAGTTTAAGCTTTTCTCGAGATATTTTTATTCCTGTAAGGTTACCCAAACTTTTCTCTCTTTTTTACTTTTAATAGCAGTTAAAGGAAAGGCAAGATTAACATAGAATAACAAGTCACTTATAAATACTGTATATGCTTCATTTATTGTTTTGGCACTATAGACATCAAACCACGATTCCTTATTCAAACTGTAAGCAAAATTGTTAAAATTATTTTTTGTAAATAATCTCGAATTTGTAATAGTATGTGACTGATTTTTCAACTTTAGCACGTTAAACTGCAGAAACTGACATGTATGATCTGATAAACCATTTAATATAGTTTTACATTTAATAGCTCTGTCTGATAGGTTTGAACACATATAATCAATACAACTGGACGAATTTAGAGCATATCTGGTTGGTTCATTATTATGAAAATTAATGTTATATGAATTAAGTAGATTAATTAACTCATATTTAGCAACATTATTAGTAAAAAAATCAATATTCCAGTCCCCACAGATAACAGTATGCGAATTACCTGTTACTACTTGCTTTAAAACTTCCTCTAGCTTATGGAAAAATAAGTCTAAATTACCTGTTGGTGATCTGTATATTACTAAAATTTTAATAGTTTGTTCATCTTGTCTCATGATCTCAATTCCTGCAATTTCAAAACATTTTTCCACAGAGCTATTATGTAAGTGAGGAATTTCTCTAACAGAATCATTAAGTGAGTTTTTATGAAAAATAATAACTCCACCATTCTTGTATATGTTCCTGCAAAATGCCGCGGACATTGTGTATCCATTTATATTAATTGTATCTACTTCAAACGAATTCAGCCAACTCTCAGTGAAACATGCAATATTAACATTTTGTAAATTTAATTCTACAGCTAATTGATCTATTTTATTCCGTAAACTTTGAACATTTTGATGTAGTATTGAAAATGACTGGCCTACTTGCATTATATTACTAGCACTCCGCAATGATTGCTACTCTGGCTCGTATTTAATTTTCTGTCTCTGAATCTCAATTTTTTTTAGATAGACAGGGCAACTTAAATCAAAAATGGAGTGATTTACCTCGAAATTTGTCTTAAGTCTATCATTAGCATCAATACAATTGAGACATTTTATATGCTCGGCACTACAATTTTCTGATCGGTGGCCACCCACTGCACACTTCAAACATTTCTCACCTTTACACTGGTCAGACTTATGATCAAATCCGCCACATCCATAACAACGGAAAATTCTTATATATTCGAATACTCTGCACCTGGACCAGTTCAGCGACAACATATTTTCTTCTTGCACTGTCTTGAAAGTTTTTGGGTCACACTCTATAATAGCCATGTAATTAGATTTCATTCTCTTGATAGTTATAACTTTTAAGAAAACATCATCACCATTCAAAAATAAATTCTGTTTCTTAAGGCTATTTATAAGTTCATCTTCATCCATTTCCTGATCAATATCTACGACTTTAATACACGGTCTTTTTAAGTCTCTTCTTTGCTCTTGCATTTAATCAAAACACCACCTTCCTTAATATTTTTAACTTCTGTTATACCAATTTCTAACGATACAGGATTGACATGCTTTTGAATTGCCTCCATTGTTTTCTTGCTCTCTTGCTTCTCTTTAGGCTTTATTACTACAACTTCTCCACCAGTAAGTGCTCTTGCATAACTCTTTTTTTCTTCAATTTTCTCGACCTTACTACTGTTAGAGTTTATTTTGTTCTTAAGTTCCGTTATTTCAGCAGTTAAATCATTTTTCAGATGGCAAATTTCATTCTTTAAGTCCCATATACTATCTAAGGATAAACTGCATATCTCACAAAACCATTTCAAACCATTAATATTTTTAAATATTTCCATATCTAACGATGACAAATCCACACATTTTGAATGAAACAGCGAATTGCATTTACCATAACATTTGATAAACGGTTCACTATTTTTAATCCTCGACAAACATTTCTGACAATTATTTGTTGTTTCACTCATGATGCACGGGGTCAAACCCCCTTTTATTTACCAAAACTTCTGGTGTATGGTATCCTTTATAAAAGCAGATCCTCTTTTTATACTTATTTTATATCAATAACTGATAAGCAAGGAATATTTCTGGTCTAAGTTTGCATGATTATTGTCTTTCTGTTAAATCTGTCAAAACATCAAACAATCGTAATGTTTTGCTTACATATCCAATTAAACGTAAACCAATTTATATGATTTAATTTCACATAGAACACTTTGAATTTCTCTTAAAACTGCGGAGCATTAAACACTGATACTTCACTCGCTTAAGCTTAACACACATTATGGATTAAATAGTGAAGCGATTAAATTAGCTAAAAATGAATTATTAAGTCAAATAACACATCTGATTAACGTCTGCTTTGAAAGAGGTATATTCCCTGAAAATTTTAAAATTGCTAAAGTAACACCAGTTTATAAAAAAGGCGACAAAAAACTAGCTAGCAATTATCGACCCATTTCTCTGATTCCCATTTTATCAAAATTACTAGAATTAGCTTATAAAGCCAGACTGGTGGACTATCTAGAACATAAAAAAATATTAAACCCTAGTCAGTTTGGATACAGAAAAGGTAAATCAACTATCACTGCTTTAATAGACATGACCAATTTTATAACTGATGAATTCGAAAAAGGAAACATGACAAATGCTTCTTTTATGGATTTATCAAAAGCTTTTGATTGTGTGTCACATGATCTATTACTAATCAAATTAGAAACATATGGAATCAGAGGTTCAGCATTGTCATTTATTAAAAGCTATGTTACAAATAGGTATCAGTGTGTTCACATTGATGGTAATATATCTACTTTAAAGCCGCTTCACTATGGTGTCCCCCAGGGATCAATACTAGGACCTATCCTATTTATAGTTTATGTAAATGACATAGCTGAATTTGTCACAGGCAAAACGGTAGGATATGCAGATGATATCACCCTATTATCAACCAACAAAAAAATTGACATCCTTACTAATTTAAATGAAGAAACACAATTGCAAGCCAAAGATTATTATAATAATATACAGCTATGCTTAAATAATGAAAAAACTCAAACTATAATTTTTAGTCTTAATAATCTTGTCAATATCACAAATAATAACCCAGCGAAATGTTTGGGTGTTACATTAGACAGTAAGCTATCTTGGGAGCCACACATAAACTCTCTGTCTAAAAAATTACCAAGCTGTGTGTACCTTCTAAAAAACTTAAAGATATCAATAAAAGAAGATGTCATTTTAATGGCTTATCATGCCTTATTTCACAGTGTGAGTGTTATGGAATATTACTCTGGGGAGGCTCTGCGCACGCAATGAAGATCTTACGTATTCAAAAACGTGCTATCCGAGTAATCACAAACTCAAATAATAGAGATTCTTGTAGACCCCTCTTTAAAAGCCTAGGAATTCTGACATCCACAAATCAATATATTTACGAATGCATAATGTATGCCAAAATATATACTTCCAACTATCAAAATGAAAATAAATATGACACCAGACACAAACCTTTGATTGCCCCATATTTTCGGCTTTCGAGAAATATCTCCTCATTTAGATATATTTCTATCAAACTATATAACCGACTACCTCATGAATGGAAAAATCTTAGTAAATTTAAATTTCAAAAAAAAATTAAGAGTTTTCTGAAAGAACATGTTTATTATGAATTGCAGGAATTTTTTGATCATTTTAGATCTTAAATTTTAATATCTGTACGTATTGTTTTTGTAACTTTTAATCATATGTAATTTCAAATAATTTTAGTTCTATATAATTGTAATCTCTGCTCGCATTGGGCTGTAAATGTTTTTAAGTTGTGATTGTAATCATTTTATTTTGTATAATTTATATTTTATTGTATCGTGCTCTATGGAGCACAATGACGTGTGTATACAAATGTCTCACATGAATAAAATTCTCTCTCTCTCTCTCTCTCTATATATATACAGATGTATGTTTCCTAAGTTTACATGTAGAATATGTTAATAAAAACAACAAAACCACTATGTATTGCTATAAAATAAAGTATTTTGCTCTATGCTGCTCTATCTACATTTAATATGTTCATCGTTTTTTCTTCCTGAATTTAAAAATGTTCAGATACATTGAAAATTCAACGAAGTTTTTCGAAAAGTTAGGGTTTTATTTTTCATTCTTCCATGTATTTTGCGTTGTTTAGTACACTCAGTTTAAAATCTGATTTGATCTTAAAACCTACCTTCATTTATCAACCCAAAACTATGTCTATTCGCACGTTACTGGAGGAGGATGTAATTAATAACCATATAACTACATATTCAATCAGTTTTATTTGTGTTATTAACAATACTTTTTTACACAAGTCAATATAATAGAATACATGTTAAAATAATATGTAAAGCGTACTAAAAAAAAAAACGTTACATATTATCACCTTAAGAACAATCTACACTAAGTGAAATTTTAAGAACATTTATGCATCCTATTTTGGTTAAATAGGCAAATTCACTGTCAACATTGCAACATTATTATATAAATCATGTAAAAACTATCATATACCTAGGTACCCATAACAAAATGTTTGGAACATATTCTTGCATTTTTTATTTTCAATTCGAAAAAATCATCTCTACAGAACGCTGCTGGGCCGAGTACGTATTTCTATTCTTGCAAGCTCTACTTGTCGTCTGGTTTGAGCAGATGGAAATTCCAAAAATCTGACTGTTCTTTTTCGATTCCATCGATTAGTGCACACAACAGCCGTGATCAACATTCTGTTTCTAAAATGGTAACAAATTCAAACTCATTAGAAACTTTTGAGCTTGATGTACAACCCTGCCAAAAAATGCTCATAGAAACAGATAAAAATAAAGCTATAAGGTTCTATGAGACCGATATCAGTTTTTGAACGAAATTAGTCGATTCCACATACAGTTATATCAATAACCATAAACATTCCAAGAGATATTCTTCCTCAATATGATGGGAAGTCATTGTGCAATAGAATGGCATAGAAACTCATATTCAAAACTGTTATCATCTACATAGATCTTCGTCATGTTCATAGAAAAATATACATTTTGAACTACTTTGGACATGTTTCTATATGCCATTTTTGGCAGGGAATTAGTAATATTGTCGGAAAATATAAATTTTACAGCAATAGATATTAATCTTTTACAAAACCATTAATATTAGTAAATATAAATTACTACTACCTAACCTATTAATTCTGTCAATATTGGCTTATACCAAATCTATGAATACATATATTAAATGAATATTTAAGCAAATAAGTCATACAATATACCTACTTAACAGAAAAAACAGAAAAACTAAATTATTAGCGTTATTAATGCTTATATTTACAATTTACGATTTAACAGGGATGTTAACATACCTGACAACTAATTTTTCTTTTCCAATAATAGCACTGATACGATATGTATCGAAATTTCTTTCACACTAGGCTTTTAAAAAAACGTTAATAAATGTCTCCACACGAATTTGTTACTAAAATTATGCACCACTAATTTTACAATTGATCACAAACTAAGACTTGCTCTTATGTCAAATTCTTCAACAATCCACTTAACCGTTTTCAAGCTGTTAAATGATGACGTCACTGATACTACTCCATTACAATATTTCATCCTACATTCGTAATCACTTTCGTACAAATGCTGGTGCAATTGGTATTTAAAAGATTTATAGTGGTATTTGTGCAAAATTCGGCTTACTGTTTGGTGACTGATGTTCAATTCAAACCCAACTTGCCTTAAAGAAACAGTCTTACCAACTTCTATTCGAACCAAAACATTAATTTCCGTTTCTTCCTCAATAATGAAGTTTTCTTCGGGATCATTGTTGGGCTCTCTTCGGAATTGGTTTTCAACACGTTTAAAATAATTTTTCCCTGGACATTGTTTATCAGGATATCGTTGGGCATAAAGGTTGGTAGCTGCAACTGCATTTCTTTTACATTCCCCATAAATAATTAACAAGTCCACTTTTTCATCTCTTGTATAAATTTGCGGCATTTTGAGCACAATTAACAAGAATTTTAAACAATTTTTAAAGACACAATAAAAATACTGTTAAGCCAACAAATGTTTGACAAGCTAAATATTTCTTTGTATTCAAAGCCACCTTAGTTACTTCTTAACATTTAATTAGAACAAAATTGTATTTTCGTATTTTTTTTTAGATGTAATTTTGTTTGTATTTATTGCACATTTTAATATAACATATGAATAAATTCCTTATTAATAGTACTAATAAATGGTACCATGGTACCGATATGGTTCCATTTGAAAAAATTGAGTTTTGCCCCAAAAACAATTTTGGTGAATTTTCTTTGCTCATAAATCAGATAATTAAGTGTTTCTAACGGGATTTTGATTTTTGTAGCATTACACGGGTCATTTAGAATAAATCGGAACCATCATGGCACGCTTAAATGGAAAACTAAGAATTATATTATAAAAAATTTGATGTTTGAAATGTCACTTATTTGACATCGTTGGATTCAGAAAATTATGCAGAATTCAAAAATGCTATAATATACAGGGTGTTCCATTTAAAAATCGAAAGTTAGTATCACTTCCGGCTAAACCCGAAGTGAAAAAAAAATCAAGTGGATGTCAAGAAGTGCCATTTATTATGTATGTAGTATATTCTGAATTTCAATCAATTATCTTCAAAACTAAAGGAGAAAAGAGGGGATACCATGATCCTGTTACACCCGGTATATTGTCCTCAATATTAGAAGTAGGAGAGAGTTATATGAAGTTTGTTTCGAAGAAATGGTATGGTGAAATTAAAGTGTCATTTAGTGGATTATTCTTGGTGGGTTCTTCTTGCCAATATTTAGATTTTTTTGTGCTTGAATAAGGCTTCCTCCCCTGATATTTTCATTAACGATGTTCCCTTTTTTCTGTATTATAGACCAGTCCTGATACACTGTTGAATGGTTTTGTTTGGCTTTGGTTTCTACAAACATTGTGCAGTTGATATTGTTGTTTTGTATATAGTGGTTTATTAAGTGTTTTTGTATTAATGTAGCTGTTTATGTTGACATACAGTAATTTAATGTTTCCTGCGATAAACTGCCTGTTTAGTTTAGATGGGTTCAGTGGGTGATTCTTCACTAGGATTCTTAAGATCGAACATTAATATGTATACTTTGTTGCCTATGAAAATTGCGTATGTGTCTATATTGTATTGTTCTACAAATTTTTTTTTTAATAGTACTAGTTCATTTCCATTAGTGTATTTTGGATCATTAATTTTTTCTACATAAGTATTGACAATATGATCGTGTATTGTTATTGGTTGATGAATTCTACTTTTCTTGGTAATAGATTTATCCAATTCTTCCGTTTTTTTGTTGTCTGGCTTTACTTTTACATTTGGAATACCTTCAATAGGTTTTGGAGGGTGTTTTGGACACTTGCCTGACCATGCTACATGGTCTTCTGTACCATAAGCAGTATATTTTAGTGGAAGCGCAGATGTACATTTGTTGTGTGAGTGCGGACCTTGGCATTTTGAACATATAGTTTTTTGTGTACAGTTTTCTGTTGCATGTGTTTGAGTTTGAGACTGTTCCAGCTTGTTGCGTTAATTTCAGGGTTGTTTTAATTATATTTTTAACATTGTTCGATTTAAGTAGAAATCCTTTGGATGTTTTAAAATTACATCCTTGGAATTGAGAAAGTATTGCATCCATTCATCCACTAGTTTAAATCTGTTATTATTTGTGTTGATATAAAAGACATTTTTGTATTCCTTATTTATCACATTTTTCATTTCTTGTGAGTAATAATTGTAGTTTGTTAATGTTTTTTGTGTTAAACTTCTTATGTAGTTATTTGACGATTTTTACTGGTCGTTTGTTTTTGTATATTGATCTTTTTTTGTTGATTGTCTCCAAGGATTATTTGATTAACTTCACTACTGGTGTAATTTTCCTCTTGTTCATTTTTCCTGCTTCTTTTCTTTTTTAACCGAGGTGGGGTTTTAAATGTTGCATCATCATTTTCTTCTGTTTCCATGCTATCATTTGTTTCTGTCATTTCAATAACTATAAACACTGATTAGTTTATTGAAGAGTAGTAAAATAGGTGTGCACCTGACCACTGTTCTCTCCATACTGAGAGAATAGTTAGTTGAATAAAATGTTTTTTTTTGAAAAGAGGTTTTCCCTTATTTTGCAATTAAATTTCGTATGTAAGCTTTTCTCCTCAATTGAAAAAAAATTGTTATAAATATAAAATTTTCATTCATTAAAAATATAAAGAAAGGTAGTTTGCTTAAAGTCGCCTTCATACTTTCTAATTTTTATAATACCCTGTATAATTTATCTTAACTGTGACAAGTATTCCTACGTTAAGAAAAACTTTTTATAAAGAATGACGTTTTCTCAGCAGATTAAAAATAAAAAAGTTTACAAGAGTGCGGTACCTTGTCCAGAGACACACTGCATTGTTACATGTTTATACCCTTTAGTAAACACCAAAAGCGTGGATTCAATAATTCCAACATGAATAACATAACCACTGATTTATTTAACACGTAATTAATTTACTACTTATTATCTTGATCGGTCCCTATACATTCCTAACTAGAACTACCCTAATGCATTGGTCCTGCCTCTTTTATTCTGCGTGAATTTTATTCCAGATTCTTCCATATCATTCTAGTTCGTGGTTCTGGGCGAGTTCTGTCTTATCTAGGTATCTATATGCTACGAACTACCAAACTTGCCAACTCTGGGATAACTGACGAACTATCATTCTATTACTAGCTTCTCTCTACTAAGAGGGAATACCAACAGAGACTTCTGTCTGTAAGGGAGTATACACATAACAGTATACCTGTTGCAGATATTCAAATTTTTCGTAGTTGTACCTATGTAACAAGTCTACCCCTTTACCGCCATTGTTCCCTCTCTTAAACTGTACTAACCACGACTAATGCGGGAGGGTGTGTTGTTTTTTAAAACAGTAACGTTGCTGCTACTACATCAGGATATTTTAGATTTCTGCCTGACCCAATGTTTAAAAAGCACCGGTATGTAGAGAATCATCAAATCCCTTGTAGACAATAAGCCCGACCATGGCTTATATGCATGGTCTTGTTTTTAGGTGAAACTGATCAAGAAAATAAAACTGTTTTATGTACAAAAATTCAGGGTGCTCAGCAACCTGAAAAATATGGGAAACTTGTAAAAATCAGGGAATTAGAAATAGTCAGGAAAATCGCAAGAAATCAGCAAAAAAATGTCGGAGAATTTTTACAAAACTTCTGGAAAGAAAGTGGCTTCAATAAATATTTTGAATGTTAATTTGTTCGATAATAGGAAATATAAATGAAAAAGTTAAGAGATAAATGAAATTTTTCATTTTTACTTGATCTTTTTTCATCGCTTTAAATAAATCCATTTTTACTTTCTTAATTCGGAACTTATTCAAAAACAATGAGTTCTGCATCAAGGATATTCTATAAAGTTAAACAGTTACCTAAAATTTGAACCCTGTTACATCCCTTTTCGATATTAATATGCCGATATATGGGTAAAAGCTTCCAAAAAAATGCATAATCATAAAAATTCAATGTTAAGGTACTCGTTTTTAATGAGTCAAGTAAAAAAAAAATAATAGGATTCTTCTTGGTGCCGCCTGCAGCATTCATTTATCTCAATATCAACTTTGGAGACAGCTATTTGAATATGTGATTCTTAAAAAAAAAATTACAATTTTGAAAAATAAGTCATATTTTTTTTTTTTTTTTTAAATGGCTTTCGGTCGAAGACCATACTGCCAGTCACAAAATATCTAATTGATCGCCAGATTAACGTTAAATTAATTTATCAAATATCCTGATAATGGTAGCGAACAGTATGACAAAAAAAAATCATATACCTAATTCTAACCTAAAAACGAAGAAAAAAAAAAGGGAAAATAAATTGAAGACAACAAAAAAGGATACAACAGGGTCACACGCTTCCTGTCCTGGGGTCTGTCAGGACATTTAAAAATAGACAATACAGGGAGGACCACAGTTGACAAAATACGCCATATGAAGTTGGATTATATGATATTTCAGGTATAAATACTATATGGCCCAAAAGGATTTTTCCCTATACCCTGAGAAATGTGTATTTGAAATTAACCTCATTATCATAAGTCTACAGCCCTTTGTGAGCTCTGATTTCCAGCAATTTCCTCTGCCATTCTGTTTTATTTTATGCTACTGCTTTCCATTTCCTTATAACGATTATATTGAGTATCTCTGTCCTTCCCTCTGAGGTGGGTCCTTCCTCTTTCCCTACTTTCCTCAACCTATCTGAACCTTACCACCTTTATTATCGTTGTTAATTGTACCTGGGTCGCTATATGCCATTATCATTTACTGTTGACTAGTTGCTCATCTTTTTTAAATGCAGGCATAACAAGGGTTTATCCTAGCTTTGTGGTTCTTTGATATTTTCCTATTTTGCCATCCATTTTGTTTTAATTTTTTTAAACACTTTGACATTCAGCAGTACAGACGGCCTGCGGTTCGTTGTTACGGTTCAGTTTCTGTACACGTAACGATTTATACAATATAACAATTCAGTACACTATTTAGTAGGTATTCACTCTGTATACAGTAGCGCCAAATTAAGGTCAAGGATGGGTGTATTGTTGGTTGCCCAGCACGAAAACGAGTAAAATTAAAATAAAATTCTACCCGACGATTGTGCTGGAACGCAGTGATAAGTTTTTCTGAGGAGGCCGCAAAAAACAAAATACAATGAAAAAGAAAGAGATTCAGGGACAAGGTTGGCGAGTTCGAGGAAGAGAGAGTTGGATGTTACGCCTTTTGTATAGTTTTATATATATTGTGGCCCAATTTTGGGGATTTTTGGCGTGATCCAAGGGAGAGCAGGAATAGAATAGAATAGAATAGAATAAAAATTTATTGTGTTGAAAGTTACACAAAAGGCAAGGGTTCAACAAAGTTGATTTTCAACCCTCCCCGCACAATAAAAGTTATAATAAAATATAAATGAGTAGTTAATGAAATGAACAATAACTAATTATAATTACAATCCTATAAATGATTAAATATTATTACAATATGATAAGAATTAAAGATATTACACTAAAACTTGAGTAATCTGAAAAAATTAACATAATAATAAAAATGAGGTGATAGATAAGTGCAGGTACAAAAAAGAATGAATAATTAGTGGTTGGTGTATTATTCTGTTCTGAGAGCAGTTGGCTAGATCTGGGAATCTCTTTTTGTCCTTTCTGAGAGTGAGATCACTGAAAAACCTTTTAATAACTTCAAGTAAGTCCAATAACTTTATCTTTTTACCATTCTTACTACTTCAATAATCTTCCTTATATTCTTATGAGAGTTATTTGATATCATACTTGCTTGCAGGTTTTTTTTGATACCCCCTGAAAGTTGCCAACGTTGAGCAGGTGTATATACGAGGGGCAATAACGAAGTATTTAGCGAAGTCGTTCCAGGCCAGGGTGGATGCTGAGACCACGAGGCCGGCGTAGACAGTAAAAGAACAGCTAAGCATACACCTTTATTCATTTCTAAAAATTGTTTTTTCCATCGATGTTTTGGTCCTTTTTCCCGAACACCGTCAGTGAGCAGTATGACTTAATGCGTTAACTTTTTTTATGCCGGGAAATTAATTCCCAAATAATTTAGTGTAACCTTAGACTCCACGGGATTAAGTGATACATTTTAGCCTTTCGTATTATTTTTGTGAACATCTTGTACACCTTCATGCAATAACTTTATATGGTTTTTATCTATATTAATGTCATATACCTACCTGCATGTTCAGAAAGACACACAAAGTTTAATTATTAATATGTTTGTCATTTACATTTTTAATAACTGTTTAGTTTATAGTGCGTTTTCCATGTAGTATTAATTACTTTATCATTCTGGTCAGTAAACTGTAGAAAATATTTTCACCAAATTTAATGTGAAATTCGCATCAACTTAATTATTTATTGCACCTATATATATATATATATATATATATATATATATATATATATATATATTAACAGCAGCAGGCATAATCATATAATAAGATGTGAAAATACGGCGTCGCTTAGCGTGATCACGTACTCCGACAGCGAATTTAAGCGAGATTGTTGTGTGTTGTGTTATATTTTAATCTAACATTTTGTTACACAGAAAGCACAAAAATACCTCTGTACTAAACAGTATATATGTGTTATATTGTAGCCGAAATATCACGACTTTTAGAATAAATTAGTAAAAATCACGACATCTTTTATATTACGCAAACCACCATCACTACCCAATTCATCATATTCACTCTTAAAAGCGACCCACGACCCCCGCAAGAATCCAGCCAGTGTTCCTATCTCCTCTTATAAGTTCTTCTGGCTCCATAGTAGGCACACTATAAATATAAATATTTGTAACCGACCACCGTACGGGGTGAGTAACTTAAGCCCTGATCCACAATAACAACAGGACCTTGACGCGAGCCAGAATTGTCAGGTTACATCGCTAAGTAATTAAACTAGAAAATTAAGGTTAACGCAACAAACGCTTTATTAGCCTACTGTACTTAAAGAGATTAGCCACCCGGAAATTCGTTCAGTTAATAAACAATATTAAAAAAATATATAACCTTGGGCGTTTATTCTTACACAGTTATATAATATTAAAAAACTCACTAAACCAAAAAGAAAAGTTACAAGTTTGTCTAAGTTTCTGGATTCATTTAAATCGCATGTAATCAACAACAACAAGATGGTTACCTGAGAGTAGAGCCTCCCAAGCCGCTTTGAAGCGCTGGAAGCAAATAAGCACAATTTATTTTCTTTAAAGTTGAACTTCCAAAATAGGGTTTTTTACTAACAATTTAAGGAAAAAATAGATCTATATTATTGGTTAGTGTATCAGAAGAGTAGACTACGCAGAAATTTCAAATCGCTCACCTCTAGATCCCTGCACTATGTGTCCTTGAACACTAACTTCTCAACAACAAAATACTACCATTTGCTACCTTCCACGACCCTAAATAGTGATATACACACACAAATTTCAAATTTTTACCGACTGTAGCAAAAATCTCAGCTTCTATTTGTTACTTTATATTAAATTTTTGTTGATACACCTAGCATCCTCTTTACAGATTATTTTAAGCTTCACGCTTTGCCTTACATCATTCCACAATACACGGACTATTTACTAACTCCTTCTACTGATATGAGCTAGTCCTGATTTTCGTCAATAACACTCGATAATCGGTTCATCAGTTTCCCTTAGATGTCGCTGCATGTCTCAATTCCTATAAAATTAATTTACTGCCAACCAGAAATGCATTATCTTCAAACCTTACATTGTGGCTACACTGTGAAGTATCAAACTATTAGGATTTTTTCTTTCTCAGAAATGATAAACAGTACTTGTAGATAAGCTCCTTAATATTTTCTGTTTCCTTTCATTCAGACTAACCAATCGAGAAGCAATACCACCAGGTGGCTGAAAACTTAATATAGGCACACATCTGAGAATATATAGCACTTCTTCTAGTACATGACTCATGTACCTTCCTTTTCTTGTATTAGCTGGTCACGGCATCTGGTACAGTTGAAGCTAATAATAATAGATTGTTCAATATTTGTGTATAGTATCTACATGTAATGTTTTTGAACCACGTTTATAAGATTGTTCAGTATACAAAAATTTGCTGTACAGCATCAAGTCGATATTCTGTTGTTAGGATTTCTGTAGATGGCTGAAAGATTTTGTTATGTCCTTCACACATAAATAACTGAGGGTGTTCTGTTTGCCATAATTCCAAACTGCATAGTTGTAATTTCTTCACAATCAGTGCTGCAAATATCTTTGGTTCCATATCGACCATAACATGTTCACCAGTGAACTTGTTTGTGACTTTTCGCCTCGACCATCATATATTAAACTTAATTTTCCTTCACAAATTTGTGGCATTAATAGACTCCAAGTGTTGAATCAAAACCGTAGTATTCTAAAAAGGGATAGGTCACTCCTGCTTTCAAACTAATTTCATTAGCCTCTAACTTTACAATAGTAAAATAATCCAAAATTTGTACTTTATCTGTAGCTGTTATAACTATGTGCTACGCCCTGGGATGTCTGTGTACGTTTGTGGATGGATATGACATCTATCTACATCTGTGGATGGGTATCACAGGTTGCAACAAGCTCCGTCACAGGGCTGCAGTGTTGCAGTATGGGAGGTAGCGTTACCCAACGTCCTGGAGCTATACTAGGATCAATAGCGTGTAGACGGGGACTCAGTCGCTCGGGTGCCGGAATCATCTGATTAAGGTCGGATGGTTCGGGCGCGCGAGAGGCTGGAGCTCTGTCATGGAAACCTGCCTGGTATAAACTGTGTGGAGCAAGTGGGTGGTTGTTGAGGATTACTTACTCCACGTGGGGATCTGCCTTAACCAGCCGACCAAGTGGATGGGAGCCACAATAAAGCTCCCCCCAAGTCAAAGGTGGAACAGCATAAGTCTATGACTGTATGGCTAAGGGGAAGCTTAGTCGTTATTATGCGGACTCCAGGGCACCTGACGCACCCTGGTTTAAATAAATGTCTGCCTGTGGTATGCGGGGCACTGCCTCAGGTAAACCGCTTTCCTTCGCTACTCGTGGGACTGTTATGAAGCCCAATTTAATTATCAATAACACGGGCAAAGAGACAGCTGATGGGGGCCACAAAAATGGCCCCATGCCATCATAATGGCCTTAAATAATCTGAAGTGCCTCCAAATAAATCTCCACCATGCAAAAGCAGCCTCGAGTGTGCTCAGCAGGGAATTTATTAGGAGGAAATTAAATATCGGGCTAATCCAAGAGCCCTGGGCACTTGTGTGGAAGTACTGATACAAACACTAGGGGTGAGTGCCTGTTTGAATATTTGTTGGCAAATAATATCGACATTATCAATAAGAGCAATGAACCCACCTTTATGAATGCGATTAGAAAAGAGGTTCTTGACAACCCTTGCTGATCCACTCATAACCGACTTAATTAAAAATTGGCATGTTTCAGATGAGCCTTCCATGTCGGATCATAGACACATACGATTCGACTTGGAAGCAGCTGTAACAAGTCTCGGGGAATGTAGAATACCTAGACTGACGGACTGGAGTGTTTATAAAGAACACTTGAGGACGGAGGTCGAAGATGTAACGCATTCCATCGACAAAATAGAGGAACTAGATATAGCCTCATATCAACTACAAAACACCATGACATCATGTTATGAAAAAAGCTGTCCCATTAAACAAAGGGCAATCCAAAGAGATGTGCCCTGGTGGAACAGGGATCTCAGCCGTCTCAGGGCTGAGACTAGGAAAGCTTTTAACAAAGCCAATAACACTGGAAACTGGGAGGACTATAAAAAAAGCCCTTACGGAGTACAACAAAGAACTGAGAAAGTCTAAAAGAGGATCATGGAGATGGTTCTGCGAAGGGATAGATGAACTAGCCCCAGCAGTCCGCCTACAAAAAGTCCTTGCAAAAGACCACTCAAATGGAATAGGGCTACTCAAAAGGCCCGATGGCGAATATACAGAGAGTCAGCAGGAAAACATAAGAGTGCTTTTAGGTACTCATTTCCCAGGCTGTCTCATAATTCAGGGTGAATTTCCACAGGACTATCTGGATAAGGATACTCATCGTCCTACCAGAGAAGGAAGAAGCCTGGCTAGAAAAATATTCACCCCCAATAAAATTAAATGGGCAGTATCTACCTTTAAGCCCTTTAAATCACCAGGCAGAGATGGCATCTTCCCTGCCCTACTTCAACATGGAATTAAGGAGCTTATCCCATGCCTGAGAAGTATATTTATTGCAAGTTATATACTTGGGTAAATTCCCCGAGCTTGGAGGGAAGTCAAGGTGGCGTTTATTCCGAAAATAGGCACACGTCCACCAGACGAGCCTAAATCGTATCGCCCTATTAGCTTAACCTCATTTCTCCTAAAAACAATGGAGAAACTTTTAGATCAATATATTAGAAGTGAAATCCTTACAGGAACACCGCTTCACGCAAAACAATTTGCCTATCAACCTGGCAAATCAACAATAAATGCTTTACATTACCTGGTTCAAGGCATTGAAAAGACATTTACAGCAAAAGAAGTGGCTATGTGTGCTTTCATAGATATAGAGGATGCTTTTGACAACACCTCTTATGAATCCATACAATAAGCCGCGGAAAAAAGGGGAATACAGTCTCCTACAATTAAATGGATACAATCCATGCTCAGAAGCAGAATTATTACCACAAGTGTGGGGGATGAGTCAGCTACGGTGACTGCAGTCAGGGGTTGTCCACAAGGTGGAGTCCTATCGCCCTTGCTGTGGTCAATGGTGGTCGCTTCAACGTCCAGGGATATGCAGATGACCTAGTCTTCACTGTGAGAGGCAAAAATGAGGTTATGATTTCCAGCCTCATGCAAATTGCCTTAAATATAATATCCAAATGGTGCTCGTCAGAGGGGCTTAATGTCAATCCGAGCAAAACAACTATTGTCCCATTCACTAAAAGGAGAAAACTTAATCTTAGAACTCCTGTACTGAATGGAACGATACTAAATTTTTCCAGTGAAGTCAAGTATCTAGGAGTAATCCTGGATCAAAAACTTACCTGGAACTCACATCTGGAAAGGACTCTTGTAATGAAGTATACAATACTACAGGAATACTGTATACTTTCATTCCAGTTTAACTTATTTTAATCATGCATGGATCAAGTAGTTCAGTTTTAGATTAGTTCAATACCTGATTAGTTCTTTTGTTAACTTTTAATTCTAACTTCACCAGGCCACAACTTGCATGCCGTGTGCATTTCGTGCCGGGTGCAAAACCACGTGACCGTGATTTTTGGGTATAAAATAGCTATCCAGAAACCAGTAAATTCAGAGCTTGACTTTCACCTTTCTCGAGTGTGTTGAACTGGGATAACGGAAGCTCAAGTTTCTCCGGCGTCGTGGCAGCCGCTGGCCAAGTATCTGTTAGGGAGGATCCGAGTGCGTTGAACTGGACCTCCTGCCAGATTGATTCAAGTGTGTTGAACTGGATCTCTCCTGAAACAGATTTCTTAGTCGCGTCTGTTATGTCCTGGAACTTCAATTAGAGAATTGGGGTTACGACGACGTACATAGAGGAAATATGTTACACACTCTTTCTCTCTCTCTCTCCGATTACTATGAGGTACTTATATAATAACAAGATTGTCGCAACCTAAGCCATAAAAGATATGGCCACACTGTACATATAATTATTAGGAAAATAAATGTCTTATTTTGGATCTGGATTTTAATTAATATTAACATTGAACCCTGGAATAATCTCCAAACCAGCTACCCGAGCAAAACAAGCATCACATTTTGGCGCCCGAGCAGTTCAACAATCTAATCCAGATACGCCGGCTATTACATTTCACAACCAGGACAACTTTGTACAGAAATTGTCAATATTACATAGTTTTTACGTTATCATAGTAACGGAGTAAAAAGATAAATATTTTTAAGAAGGACGACTCACCAGTCCCACCAGAGAAACAATTAATTATCCGAAATGAGTTTGTCCGAATCGGACGGGGCATATGGTCTCGAAGTTGTAGACGAAACTGTAGGATGGATCTACAAACTAAAGAAGGATGAACTACAGCAAGAAATTTCAAAACATGGTGGAAAAAGCACCGGAACGGTCGAAGAATTACGTTCAAGACTAAAAAACATTATTCGAGAAAACAAACCGGCCGCTAGCCCGAATCTCATTACTTCGAATCCACAAGCCGCTAGCCCGAATCTCATTACTTCGAATCCACAACTAACACCTGTTAATGCCGTCCTCGACCAAGTCCGCAAGTGGAATGTCCATTTTGATGGGAAAAGAGATGCTATCTCATTTTTAGAAAGAGTACAAGAACTACAAGATGGCTATAATTTCTCTAATGAACAAATGTTGCGGGCTTTGCCAGAATTATTGCAAGGCGATTGTTTGTTATGGTACCGGAATAATAAAAGTGCTTGGATGACATGGAATAACTTTCTTACAGACTTTAAATCATTTTACTTACCTGCAGATTATAACCTTAACCTGGAAGAAAAAGTAAAGTCCCGCGTTCAAGGAGAATCCGAAAGTATAAAAGATTATGTCATTGCCATTCAAACATTGCTAAGACGATTAAATAATGTCTCTCCGGAACAACAATTATACAGAATATACACGAATTTACGCCCTGAATATAGGAAATATATTAGGAGGCGTGATTTTGTGACACTCGCAGAACTTCTAAGCCTAGCAAACGATTATGAGATGGTCTGTAAACAAGAATCGGCTTTAAAGAAACCGGTACAGCAGGCACAGATTTCTACACAACGCCCTGGGTATAACACTTACAGTAAAAATTTCTCTGGTAACAATGAAAATAAAGGTACCGCAAGTTTCAATAGAAATGCACTAAATAACAAAGAAAGACTAGCCGGTTATTACACAAACACTACACAACAGATTTCACGTCCCAACGAAACCAGAAATTCAACACCAGTGTGAAAACAGCAGCCAAAGATAGCAGCCAATTTACACGATCATTCCCGAGCGGTACCATCGATATATAAAATATGAACCTAAACAATAAACATCTTTTAGATTGTTCCGATATTTTTCATTGTAAGCAAAAGGGTTTGAGAAGAAATCATCGCCCATCACAAAATAAAAATACCATTCTAAAACTCCTCTGCGAAAATAATTCATCGCAACCCAGGCGTGTGGGTACAATTAACCCTTAAATTAAAATGAATAACTTAAGGAATTAATTAAGTTTGGAAATTACTGATTTTGTAAAAAATACTGTTTATCTATACTAAAACTCCACTGTAGAAATAATGCCCCACAACCCAGGTACAAGAGGATAAACCGCCCCTAAATATACAGAAAATTAATAATTCCCAAACCGCATTAGCTTGGAAATAACTAATAACGTGAAAAAATATTGTTAGTGTATACTAACACTGGGTTGAGATAGATAGATAGATAGATATGCTTTATTTGTTCCTTTGTACAACAGGACCCAAATGGGTGTAGAACATGTCAAATTATTAAAGATATAGAGATTTAAAACAAGGTTAATAACAATAGAGAAGAAATAAAAAACAATACACAGTAAGCAAAAGACTCATCACATTTTTTAAGACAAACCTAACACTAAACACTTAGTTTTTTTAAAAAAAGCATATATATATAAATGAATAAATAATATGATGTATAATTGAATATAAAATGTATACAAAAATGTATATAAAATATATAAATGTAATCCTACACGAAGAGAAGAGGAAAAAAAACATAGAATTATAAGAATGCATCGTCAGTGATATATTCATCTATCGTATAGTAAGCCTTTCGTATGAGAATTTGTTTTAGTTCATGTTTCAGTTTATTGATTGGCAAATTTTTCAGCTCCGAGCATAATCGATTATATATTTTAATTATCGAATATTCAACATTTTTTTGAATATAGCTATAATTGATTTTATCAATGGCTATATTATCTTTATACCTTGTGTTGTATTTGTGTTCTAAAGATTTGAAGAGAGCAGTATTTTGTTTGACAAAAATTACCGCTTCATAAATATACAAGGATATAAGTGTAAGAATTTTCCTTTCGCGAAATACAAGTCTGCAACTATCCCTTGAACCCATATTAAGTATATACCATAAACATCTCTTTTGCATTTTAAATATTTTTTGTGCATTACTTGAACTTGCCCAAAATATGATCCCATATCTGACACGGGATTGGATATATGCATGATATGCAATAAAGGCCGCTTCCACATTTACAAAATGCGCAATGACCTTCAGTGCATAACAGTATTGTGCCATATTCTGAACTAGATTGTCTATGTGAAATTTCCAGTCTAATCTAGAATCCAGATTTATTCCCAGAAATTCTATAGAGCTACTACTTTTTATATTACTGTTGTCATAGGTAAGTATAGTTTCATCTCTTTGGCGCAAGTATGAGAATTTGGTGATTTGAGTTTTATTTAGATTTAATTGCAGATTATTATATGTAAACCATTGATTTAATACATCCAGGGCATCTTTCATTTCTTTTTCAATATCGGTTTCCGGAAATTCGCTAAAGATGAGTGTAGTATCATCTGCAAATTGTACAATTGGTTGGTCTACAACAGAGGGCAAGTTGTTTGTGTATAATATGTATAGGAGGGGTCCTAAGATAGATCCTTGAGGTACCCCTCTTTTAATCTCTTTCTTTTCAGATTTTAAGATAATTTCATTATTGTTATGTTCTAGTACACACTGTTTCCTATTTGTTAGATAGGATTGTATTAATTTTAGTGATACACCTCTGATACCATATAAAGGTAATTTTTTTAAAAGTATACTATGTTCAACACTGTCAAATGCTTTGGATAAGTCGAGACAGAGCGCGACAGTTTGCTTGTTGTTGTTTAAGGATTCTAATATCAATTTCAGTGCTTTATATATTGCTAGTATAGTAGATTTCCCTTTCCTGAAGCCATTTTGTGAGTCCGATATTAGGTCGTTTTTTTCAATGAAATTTAAGATTCTCATATATATTATTTTTTCGAAAATTTTGCTTATGTTTGATAGCAGTGCAATTGGACGGTAGTTTTGCCAGTCTGACTTGTCTCCTTTCTTGTAGATAGGTTTAATTGTTGCTACTTTAAGTTGATCTGGAAAGATTCCCGTATGTAGTGTTAGATTTATAATATAAGCCAATGGTTTAGATATGATATCTGCTACATATTTCAGGAGTTTTATCGGTATTTCGTCCTCTCCAACAGACTTTTTGTTTTTTAGATTAATTATTACGTTAAATATTTCTGTAGAATCAGTAGGTTTTAAGAATACGGATTTATGTGTTAAAACATTATTTTTATCTGGTGTTTTATTTGCTGCTGTTCTATTAGCTGTAGATATATTTGAACATTGGTTAATAAATTTATCGTTTATGTGGTTCAATACTTCCTTTGGATTTTTATTTTGTTGCATATTTTTTAAAATGTTTTCAGGACGTGTTATTGTTTTACCCGTGTAGTTTTTAACTATATTCCAGACAGCTTGTTCTTTATTTTGAGCAAGTTCAATAGAGCATATATGTGACATTTTTTTTGCCATTAAGATTACATTTTTTAGTATTTTTTTATACTTATTATAGTAGTCTCTTGATATCGAGCCTGACATGATTTGTCTATAAAGGAAATGTTTTTTTTTGCAAGAGTTTTTAATGCCTTTTGTTATCCAATTTTTTGTACTGTTTTGCTTAGACTTGAGAGTTTTTAATGGAAACAGCAGTTTTAATGTATTACTGATTATATTTTCGAAATTTTGATATGCAGTATTGGGATCAGTTTCATTTGTGATACTCTCCCAACTTACATGTTCAATTAGGGTTTTAAATTGCTGTAATTTATGCTCAGAAAATATTCTTACTTTATATGTGGCATTGATTTTATTTTTTATTTTGTTAGTTTGTTCAATTTGTAGCATTTGTCCCTCATGATCAGACAGAGCAGATGTTACAACTTTAGCTTCTTGATTAGAATTTACAAATATATTGTCGATTAATGTTTCGGATTTTTTGCTTATTCTTGTGGGTGTGAAAACTGTTTGAAACATATTGAAACTTAATAATAGTGTTTCAAAATGATCTGATATCTTATTTTTTTGCAATAGATCTATATTGAAGTCCCCACAAAGTACAATATTATGTTTTGCATAATTATTGATGCAATAATGTAATATATCAGTTAAATTTTCAAAAAATATATTTATGTCCCCTAAGGGAGGCCTATAAATACAGACAACTACGATTTTATTGGACTTACTAACGATAGCAGAACATTCTATGTTTTCTTCCTTAGATTTTTCTTTTAGCTCTTTGATTTCTTGGGCTTCAAAGTTCTTTGATGCGAATATGCAGGACCCTCCATGTAGCTTAATTTCTCGGCAGAAAGTAGAAGCTAGTTCATAGCCTTCGAGGTGCATTGTTTTTTCCTCATCCTTCTTATACCAATGTTCAGTAAAGCAGACCACCTCTGGTTGTTCATTTAGTGAATTGAAGAAAATTTCACATTCTAATGTTTTATTTTTTAAGTACTGTATATTTTGATGGTAGATATGTATTTTTTGTAGAGGAGATTTACTCTTATTTTCAATTTTGTTTGCATCTATGTGAAACTCTGGCTCTGAGGCTCCTTCAAAAAATTTGCTGTTTCGGGCTTATTGTTTCTTAATCGATTTAAATATCTCTCTTCCTTTCTAAAATCAAACCTATCTACTGATACTCCTTTTGGCCAAAATGTACTTGTATAAGCAGTTTCCATTAAGTCATAGCTCAAGCCAATTTTAAAACATTTGTTGTCTTTTGTTTTTTTATAGGTATCTATTTCTTCTACATGGATATTAGTAGTGCTTTCAGCGTTTGTTTTCCTTTTTAAAAAGTTTTGGATTATTTTTTCTGTGACATGATCTTTCACTTTTCCTACAAAAAGCCATATTTTACTCTCTGAAGGTTCCTTCCCCATAAAGCCATTTACTTCATCATCCTTCGTGATCTCAGCTTCTCCCCGTATTTTTGGTTCTCTATTCCTTTTCCTTCTAGAGGTAATTGGTTGAAACGGTTCTTCCTCGTTAGGTGGAGCGTTACCTTCCGCTGAATCTGGGTAAATATCATTATTTATATTTATTAGATGATTCATAACATTTGTTTGCTTATTTTGAAGAAGTCTGTGATTTGTTTATTTCCTAGGGGATATTTTGTCATTTATTGTTTGTTTGGTGGTCACTGATTCATTTTTATGTGTATGTTCTATCTTATCATTCATGTTTTTCAGTTGACTTGGATGTAGGTTTTTGTTCTTGTTTTGTATTTTTATGTCTTTATGCCTTGATATTAACTTTTCTACTAAGTTTGTTATTTTTTCATTTAAAAGTGATATAAGCAATTCTTTATCCATGATGATTGTATCTTTATCTTGGATCATTTGTCTTAAAAGTGAGTTTTCTTCTCTTAAGTACAGTTCTTCTGTTAGATGTGGATTTACATTTTCTACAGTAGCATTTCTTTGCAGAGGTTGATCACAGCACGTTTTTACTCTTGTGGCACAACTATTGTGGTAGATTGCCCCACATGCTTTACAAATTTGACCAGAGGCCACATTTCTGTTGCAATATTTGCAAATTTTCTTAGCTTTAGCCAAACTATCAATCTCACTTTCGGCCATCTTGCCAACCGCAAGAGAAAAGAGAGAGAACCCGAGAAAATATTTACTGGCAACCCAGACACAAGGTTATAAACCACCCTTACATGCAAGAAAAATTAATAACCCAAACCGCATTAGATTGGAAATAACTAATAACGTGAAAAAATATTGTTGGTATATACTAAAACTGGGCTGAGAAAATATTTACTGGCAACCCAGATACAAGGTTATAAACCGCCCTTACACACAAGAAAAATTAATAACTCCCAAACCGCATTAGATTGGAAATAACTAATAACGTGAAAAAATATTGTTGGTATATACTAAAACTGGGCTGAGAAAATATTTACTGGCAACCCAGACACAAGGTTATAAACCACCCTTACATGCAAGAAAAATTAATAACTCCCAAACCGCATTAGATTGGAAATAACTAATAACGTGAAAAAAATATTGTTGGTATATACTAAAACTGGGCTGAGAAAATATTTACTGGCAACCCAGACACAAGGGTATAAACCGCCCTTACATGCAAGAAAAATTAATAACTCCCAAACCGCATTAGACTGGAAATAACTAATAACGTGAAAAAATATTGCTGGTGTATGCTAAAACTGGGATGAGAAAATATTTACTGGCAACCCAGACACAGGGGTATAAACCGCCCTTACATGCAAGAAAGATTAATAACTCCCAAACCGCATTAGACTGGAAATAACGTGAAAAAATATTGCTGGTGTATACTAAAAGTGGGATGAGAAAACATTTACTGGCAACCCAGACACAAGGGTATAAACCGCCCATATGTACACGAAAAATTAATAACTCCCAAACGGCATTAGACTGGAAATAACTAATAACATGAAAAAATATTGTTGGCATATACTAAAACTAGGCTCAGAAAATATTTACTGGCAACCCAGACACAAGGATATAAACCGCCCTTACATACAAGAAAAATTAATAATTCCCAAACCGCATTAGAATGGAAGTGACTAATAACGTAAAAAAATATTGTTGGTGCATACTAAAGCTATGCTGAGAAAATAATTACTGGCAACCCAGACTTAAAGGTATTATAATCCGCCCTCAAATATACGAAAAAAAATTCTAATCGACACTAGACTTGAAATTACTGATAACTTAAAAAAAATTATTCCTGACAAGACAACCCAGGCATAAGGGCATAAATTGGGCTTTAAATATAAACAAAACTATTTTCCAAACGGCACTGAATTTGAAAGTACTAATAACTTATTTATTTATTTATTTATTTTATTACAATATCCAACAGATCAATGTCGAATAACAGGATAAGGGTAGATACCTACCTGTATAAATACAAGAATAATGATATATAGAAAACAAAAAAAAAAAAACATAAGCAAGTAAATAGAAGACAAACAATTTAGCAAAATTCAAATATATAAATAAAAATACAAAAACAATGACAGTAAAAACGTGAATAGAATACAAACAACTTATTATAATGAACCTAAAGATAGTAAACACATATGCGTATAAAATATGTAATTAGATATATTTGACAATCACAATTGCTTAATTTTTTGGATGTTGGTATTAAAAATATTTATTTGATTATTTACACTATTGTAGTTTGTGAATATCTGAAAGAGTGGCGATTGCACTAGTACATTTTTTCTGGGGGTAGGAATTGAAAATGTTTCACTGTGCCTTGAGGCAATACGCGGTACAACATAAAAAATGCTATTGGTCAGATCTTCACACTTAATATGATTATGAATAATTTTGTACAAAAAAATTATAGACTGAGTACTCCTTCTCTTTAGGAGACTATCAAAGTTAAAAGTCGATAGGAGAATATCTTGGGGAAATCCCTGGGAAGGATAGTGCCGGAGCGTTTTGAAATATAAATTTTTTAAGAAGCGCCGTTGAATGTTTTCGAGTGCAGAAACATGACAATTATAAATAGGATTCCATATAATTGAAGCGTACTCCAATTTTGATCGTACGAGAGAATTGAATACTAACTTGCATGAATCAATATCATTGAAATCCTTGATATTTCTTAAGACAAATCCCAGTGTTTTAAAGGAAGTTGTAACAGTTAAGTTAATATGGTCAACAAAGGTCAATTGTGGGTCAAATAGGACACCAAGATCTTTAATACAATTGGGTCTATTTAGAGGCGTATTAGAAATTTTTATTATGTTTTCTACAGTAGGATACAACATGGCATTTGCTGATATTTATAAACAAATTATTTTCAATGCACCAGTTACTTATCTGGTGTAGGTTATTTTGCAGATGTTCGCAGTCTGCTAGTGTGTTAATTTGACTGAATATTTTTAAATCATCGGCATATAAAAGGTATTTTGCATCAATTTTAGCGGCAATATCATTAATAAAAACTATGAAAAACAGAGGTCCAAGGGTGGAGCCCTGAGGTACACCAGATGTTTGCAAAAATTTGTCAGACTTATGGCCTCTAACCTGTACATATTGCCAACGATCGGATAAGTAAGACGTTACTAGGTTTAAGAAATCTGAAGATATACTAAAATGTTGGAGCTTATGCAGTAAAATGTTATGATCCAATTTATCAAAAGCCTTTGAAAAGTCGGTGTAGATAACATCTACTTGACCCCTCTGATCTAAGACTTCACTGATAAATTGTGTTTTGATAACCAGATTTGTTACTGTTGACCTACCAGAGACAAAACCATGTTGCTCAGGTACTAGACTGTTGTTAACATGCGCATATAGGTGATCATATAAAATAATTTCAAGAATTTTACTAAAATTGCAGATTAACATAATAGGTCTATAATTAGTTATGTCATTAATGCTACTTTTTTTTAATATGGGTGTGATTCTGGACAGTTTCCATACTGCCGGAAAGGAACAGGTCTTTAAAATCATATTATATATGACACAGAGTGGAATTGCAAGTATTAGGGCACAGTCGCGAATAAGAAACGCAGGTATATTATCGGGTCCCATGGTCATATTTGGTCGAATTCTTTTAATAGCCTTTACAACATCGTTAGAAGAAACATCAGTTATGTGTAAAATACTGTTTGGAGCAGTACCGTCTAGATTATCCGGACGAAAGTTCAAAGCAGGTTCAGAAAAGGATTTGGAAAACAAGTCGGCAAATGCTGAAGCAATTTCAAGGGGATTATCTATATCTTTACCGTTGTATTTCATGTTTAGTGGCATAGATGGAAGAGATTTCTTAGAGTTTAGAAATGTCCAAAATTTGTTTGGATTACCTCTTAATTCATTTTCAATTTTGTGAATATATTGCCTGTATGCTAAGTGGTTTTCAGTTTTGAACTCAGCTCTTAGTTTTTGAAAAACATCATAATTTACGGAACTTCTGCATTTTTTGTAAGTCTCATATGCCTTATGTTTATTTTTTAATTTAACTATTAAATGTTTATTAAACCAAACTGGGTATTGGCGAGAGCATGCCTTCTTTTTTGGCACATGTTTCTCAAAAAGAAAATACAATTTAGAGTAGAATCCTTCCACCATGTCATTTACATCCTCTATATTATTTAAAAAACTCCAATCAGTTAATGTTAAGTCGTTATATAGGTTGGGAAAATTTGCTTTTCTAAAATTATAATCGTGATCATTAATTACAGGAAAATTTATAAGTTTCTCATTGCAATATATGTGAATCATTAATGCCGGATGATAGGCATCTTCAGATACAAAAGTATCTAGGGGTTTAGACACTTCACAATTTAAATTGGCCAGTACTAGATCTAGAATCTTATTGTTGCAGTTTGTTATATTATTATACTGAATAAGATTATAAAAACATAAAAAAATTTTAACCGACAAGGCTTTTCTGTCATAGGTACCTATGTGCATGCCAGCATATTCAGGTATGTTAAAATCACCAATAACTAATAGGTGGCTATCATAAAGATAGTAGAATGATTCAAGTGCATCAAAAAGAATTTCATAGTCAGTTGCAGAAGTTTGAGGCGGAACATATAAAACAAACACGTATATCACAGACTTCTTAAAACAGATTTTGATACCCAAAATATCAATAAACTTAATATCACGAATAGTATCACATACTTTGTAGATGTCAATTAAAGAAACATGTATGTGTTTTTTTGTAGCTAAAAGAACTCCACCACCTCTGGTTGTATTAGTAGAATTGAAATCGCGGTCTTTGCGAAATACATTATATTTTGTTAAGTCGAATAATTCGGAATCGTGCACCGTATCATTCAGCCATGTTTCTGTAAGTGTAATGATACTATACTGGTTGTCTAATGACCCACAATTGACAAATATGTCTAAGGTTTTACCTAGCACACTACGGCAGTTTTGGTAATAACACAAAAATGAGGTAGGTCTACGTTTAGTGGAACTGGAATTATTTTGGGGGATATTGACTGATTTTTGACCATTTACATGAGAAGAATCATATTTAGTTTCTTTCTTAAAGTGCATTTTAGTAATTATATTAGACTTTTCAGTACTTTCTTCATTTATGCTATATGAAAATCCTCCGCCACATCTTCGTGCACATTTTCACTATCGCCTACTCCACTTCCATGACGATTTGGTTTATCCAAAAACCGCTCACCTTTTTGGAAGTCGAACCTGTCATAGACTACCCCTTTTGGCCACAGTTTCGAATCATATATACTGTCTGAAAATTTCTTATCGAACCCTATTAAATAACAGTTGTTATCCTTAGTTTTATAGTAAGTATCCAACCACTTAACACTAATATCTTCTTCATTCTCCACTTTCAACTTATTTTTTAGATATTCTTTTATTTTTTTAGAATCTGCATTGTCTTTAACTCTTTTTATTATTAACCAGTTCTTTTTATTTTTCCTTACTGCACTTCCTTCAAAATCATTCACACCGGTTTGATTGTCGTCTCCTGCACCAATGTTGCCTCTTCTTCTCCATTTTTTCTTGTTCTTAACGTGAATAAATTTATCATCATTTGGTTGGTCATTTGAAGAGATAATTACTGATTCGCAAGCATTACTTGCATTTGCACTAATGGAATTATCGACTTGTCCCAAATTTATTATTTTATTTGCTATTTCCCTTTGTGCTTGTTCAATTTCATAGCAGCTTTTAGACGTACTTGGTTTATCAGTTCTATTTGTCACAGATGACGTGCTTGTTTTACGAATATTTGCCTTTGACGTTATCGTTTTAGGTGTGTTTGAAATTGACCGAATGGTTACTTTATTTGTAGTATCTTTACGTACTTCTATGTTTTTCTCCGATGCATTTACTTTTGAACAACCATGTGGATTATTAATGTGAGAGAGAATATCAGTTTCAAAAACTTGCAACTGTTCCTTTATATACTTATGCATTTCTATATCCTTCTGTTCAACCAGATTCTGAAGATCTTCAATTTTTTGCACGTAAATCTCATCCATTTTTATTATTTTTTCATTAAGCACTTCCAAAAGTTTTTTAATTTCTTTACTAATTACATTCTCATTCGGTTTCATAACGCATTCTGGACACAAATAGGTCATCCTTCTTTGAGCTAATTCTATCACCTTTACTTCACTAGATGATAGTTGTGAGCATCCTTTACAAAGATGTACTTTGCATGTGTCACAAATAATTGGTTTTTTGGAATCAGCTGAAATTGTTGCTTTACATTTGAAACATTTATTATCCATTTCACATAAGATATTTATATCCCATTATAAAATATGGTTTAATTAAATTAAAACGCCGGCTAGCGCCGCCGTAAATATAATTCCTCGCAGCCCGGTCACGAGGCTATAAACGCACTTAAAAATGAAGAAAGTCAACAATTCTTAAACGGTGGTAAATGTGGAATTACCAATAACGTCAAAAATTGGTCTTTGAAAATAGTTTCTCCTAATTCAGACATAAAGGTATAAACCCTCCTCGGTGATACAGTTATAGTTGGGACTTGTGAAGCGTGAATACCTCTTTGAACTACAATAATTAAAAAGATATTTGAGATGTATGTAATCCCCGTGCAGCACGTATAAGTGGGTTATATCGTAATAGGGAAAAATGATGATCAGAAAAGGTATTCGCTGTCGGTCACGTCCGACTTCAATTTCTACAAGATTTCATATTAATATTGCTTACATAAATCGCACGTCATGCAATAATTTATTTTTATTTGTCTGCACTATAAGACACTGAGGATGCATAATCCTTAGACAATGAATGCATTTAATAATTTCACCCCCTTGAATCTCACGTAAGCAGAAGAAACAATTATTCTTCATATTATCTGATGTAGACAATATCTTCCTTTTTAAGTCATTCCTATATGTCTGCATGTCATATAAGGCATCTGTCGTACAGTTACCTATAATATTTTGAAAATAATATAGTACATATGGTCCACAGTTGTATCCGTCCCTTTGATTCAATTGTTTATCAATTTGTATTGACCATCCTTCTGTTTCAACAGGTTTTCTGTTGTATGTAACTCCACGTATATTGAAGGAAGTAAAGTTGTTGTAAGAGTTCAGGTATTTTAAGAACATATCTAGGAATATTTTACTCTTTGATTCATTGGTTCCAAACGGATCCATGTACCGAAAAATTTTATTTTCCGTATCTACAACTGCAATGCACCAGTGGTTATCATTTAATAATACAGGCATTGCTAAATTGCATTTATTAAATACGACATCCTTCACAAATAGGTCAGAAGTACAAATATCGTCATCAGAAAATATTTTAGATGCATATCCAGATGAAATTATTTGATATTGACCACTTTCATCCAAGATATTTAGTAAAATGTCCATGCCGGTATTTGTTAACCACTCACGACCCCCCAGAGAATGGTTATCTTCTGTTATTACTTCTTTTATGTAACAGTTGAAATTGTTAAACTTCGCAACAGTATATCCTTTTCCGTTAGTAAAATATTTATAATAGTCTATATCGTCCACCAGACCATTTTCTAAAATATTTATCGTCTTACTTGGCATCCATTTTCTATATCCGACTGACAGACTATCTATAGATGGGAAAACAATTTTTGGAAGAAGGTAGAAATTATAAAAATATCTAAGACTCGGATATACTCTTTTGAATAAATCTCTATCCCTATAAATCCTCTCTATTTTTATTCCTTGATATGTGTAGATTATGAAATCACACCAATCTCTATCGGTTACTTCAAGAAGGCCTTGAACCTGGAAATAATAATTATGAACTCTCTTCAAATTTCTATTTTTGTCCAAATATTCTAATTTTGCATTTGCGGGATGTATATTCCTGGCCCTGTATGGGCACTTGATCTCGATTAATCCTCCGCCTTCCACTAGCCCGTCTGGAGATGCACCCAGAAAAGGATAGGTTTTGTGAATAAATAGTCCGGCTTGCTGGCAGTTGGTCTTAGTATAATCTTCGTATTGTTTTAGGGCAACCTCCTCGTTACACTTTCCATGTTGTATGGCAGCTGTACTGAAGTTTGAATTATCTAGAAGCTCCCTTACAATTTTGCCATAAGCAGATGGACCTTTGGCTTTATATATTCTACCGAAATTGGAAGCCGTAACTCTTTTACGTCTTTCAATACTCCACAGAGGAATTTCGCTTTGGCCTCTCGTTTTATATTCAAGTTCTTGTCTTTGCAATCCATTTAAAGTAATAGATTTTATGTACTGTGCGCAGATAGTGTGGAGTTCGGTTAACTCTTCTTTCTCATCGTGTGCGCGCGACACATTTAATTTTTCCTGAGATCTGTCTTTGTCACTATTTGTATCAACTATTATTGTCGTACATCTTCTACAGACAAATCTGCCCGTGTATGATTTTTCTAAAGAAGATTCGCATTTTTGATGAATGTATCCATCACAATTATCGCACTGAACCCAGTCGGTAGTTTCGTCTAGTAGTCCGTGACCACAATAAAGACATTTCATAAATTCCTCATTGTATGACGCTTTCTTTTTGTTTGCCGGTGACTTAATAACTTGTTTTTTCAAATATCGTCCTAAAAAATGACTATTCTTTGATTTATATTTCCTTTTCCATACTTCCTGAGATAGTATTTCGGAAGACTTATCTTCAGTAGCAGAGATTTTCTTTCTTCTGTTTGTTAAGTTCGACTTTGTAATTCCTAAAATCATTTCTTTGTAAAATGAAAGTACGTCTTCCCTAAACATCCTGATGCATCTTGAACATCTTAGATTCTTTTCCCCTTTCAATAAATGATTTTTTAAGTAGCCAAAATGGTTTTCAATTACTGAATTACTTATACGGTCAATCTCGTAGCCTGAGAGGTGGAGCATTATGCCACTCCATAACGGATAGTAAGGAAGATATTTATTTAATAAAATATTTAAAAATTCTGGATTGTAAAGTCTATTATGAACATTCGTTTTTTCGAATTGATTAGCACTATGTTTTATGAGTAGAGTTTGGAAATGTTGATAAAAGGGGCTTGAGGCATATAAACTGTCAGGTTGTTCTTCTGAATTTTCTATGTTTAAACTGTCAGTATACTGAACATCAACATCTGCAGTTGTACTTAGTGATTCTTTCGGTACTATTTTCTTTAGCGATTTATAAGCGATTTTTACTTCATTATTGTAGTAGGGACATGACAAAGTAACGGCAAAATATAAGAACCATTTTTCCACTTTCGAAAAATTAAGAATTATAACAGCACCTGCCATAATATCTTTAAAAATTGATTTCTGTTCTACATTTTTCGATATTAAATCTATATCTTTTGCCACCATCTTTATAAAATGAGAACAACATAAGTGTATAGTGATAAACGTGTTATTTTTCTCTTGTAGCTGTTTAATAACGGAATAACACGATTTTAGATATTCCAACAACGACATGTTATTAAAAGCCCTTGAAGCTGCATGTAAAGTTGCAAAACTAAAGTCTGTTACAATCCCTCCGAATATCGGCCATTTATTTTGTTCCTCGCAAAACGTTCTAAAATCGTAAAACATTCGGAAAATAGATTTAGAAAAATGTTCGCTTGAAATCATTTGAAAAACTGAACATATTCTATTTGTTTGTCTTATCGTGGTTACAGCAGCATAAAGATATATCCTCTTTTCTACATACCGCGGATTTTCAAACATTGCTCCTGTGGAATCGAAATATATCAGAGGGAGTAAATCGTCTTTTTTTTGTTGTGCAAGAATATATAATTCTTCGCGACTGTACAGTTTTACGTTGAATGGCACGCACACTTCTTTTATGTACTCTGGATGGTCAAAATGCATTTTGATTACATCCATGATGTGGTCTCTATCACGATCCAACTGGCTTTTTGCTTCAGATCTTATTTTACGTAACGTTGGGTCGGATTTAATATTCTGTAAATTTCCTCTATTAACTATATCACTTTTTGCATTTAATATGGTTTCTTTTTTATATTGCAAGGGCTTTTCGTTAAGTAATTTTCGTTTCAAAATAGATCTTTCTATCCCTTTAACGTAACCGGTTAGTTTGCTTCTGTGAGAGTAATTTATAGATGTACTAAATACCGAAACCATTAGTGTGGTTATTTCTATGGATATTTTAAATTTCTTGCAAGCTCTGTTGTTATGGATACATTGTGCAAATAGAAATATTTTTCGAGACTTTTTTAAATATTTCACGAATTTAAATGCCAACTGGCACGTATTGTTGATTTTGTTGAAAATTTTATTTCTAAAAAAGTATGGATAATATTTACCAACTAATTTATTGTCCGCGTAAAGTTTCACCCAATATTTCTTAGAGATTTGAAAATTTCCTTCTAGAACTTTACAGTCTCTAAAACTCAGCTTTCCTAGACGTTCAGGAGAATTTTTCGAATTTCTGGGTAGCACACAATGTGCCGAAGAAGTCGTCATATTTAGAAAATCATCAGGAACATCAAAACTTCCGCGAGTCATGTTAAATTCTTCTAGCGAGTTAGAACATATTTTCCCTGTTTTTTTATTCATATCTACTATTAAGAAACTTCCGGTACCGCTATTATCCTGTGTTATTTGTGTTTCTAATACTGAATTATCTCTGAATAATTCTCTTTTCGAAGTCAAGTCTCTTGGAGTGTTATCCGTATTTTCAATGGGAGAAATACTTCACCAAAATTAACGCCATGTATGTTTTTCGGCGTTGAACAATCCCGTTTGGTAAAAAAATCATTTTCAGCTCGTCCAACTAAAGTATCGTTGGACATATATGTTCCAGTTTCATTTACTGAATTCAATGCTTTAACATCAGTAATGTGCTGTACTGCATTTTCATTATTATTGATACAGCAAAAGATACTTGTAAAATCAATTTTGTTTCTATGTATTAAGCGATATACCTGATACGGATACAACTTATACTTTTAGCATTTAAATTTTGTATTTGCTCGTAACTACAACTCGGTAATTCCTGTTGAATAATATTTGCAATTTTAATTTTAGTACTCATTTTTAGAACCATCTTAAGAAATAATTGGTTGTTGCAAACTAACAACAAAAATTGAGCACTCCACTAAAAATATAATGAATATTGATTAATGCTAGCACGGCAATTTAAACTGTATACCCAAAAATGAAAATAAATCCTTGAATGCAAAATAAATGGAAAACAAAGGAAAATAAAATACCTTATACCAATAAACTAAATAAATAATGTTATACTGCCATCCAACATACGTTATTGCCCAACTCAATCGTACAAAGTTGACTTAGAAATTAAGCAATATTCGAAAATTAAAATAAAACCCTAAACGCCAAATAAATCGAAATAAAATTAAAACTAGAAGTTATTAATAATAGAAACTAAATAAATAATGCGAAATAACAAAATATTACTATAATAGAAACTAAACTGACAACTCTTAAGTAGACTAGAATCGAAAAATTCGTTCTCCTTAATCTTTTAAACGCTTGCAATTCAAAGTGATACAGAAACAGCTAGTAGTATTCAACTGCGCAACACATGAAAACAGTCTCGAACCGGTGAAACGCTTGGGTATATGAATTGTTATTGAACTCAGGTTTTCGATTGCCGTAATATCTTTTTTAAACTCAGAGTAACAAAGAAATTTATTTGGAAAAAAATGCTTGTACTGATAGAGGAGACAACAATAATTAAAAAAAAAATAAAAAAATATATTTTTTTATTTATTTAAATTAGTGTTGTATTGGTACTCAATCAACCGAAATATAATCCCAAAATTAAAATATTTGGACAAAAATAGAACTTTGAAGAAAGTTCATTATTTCCAGGTTCAAGGCCTTCTTGAAGTAACCGATACAGACTGGTGTGATTTCATAATCAACACATATCGAGGTATAAAAATTGAGAGGATTTATAGGGTTAGAAATTTATTCAAAAGAGTATAACCCAGTCGTAAGTATTTTACAATTTCTACCATTTTCCGAAATTTTTTTCCCATCTACAGATATTCTATCAGTCGAAGACAGAATATGGATACCAATAGTTTAGAAGACGGTCTGGTAGACGATATAGATTATTATAAATATTTTAGTAAGATATAGAAGAATATACTGCTGCAAAGTTCAACAATTTAAACTGTTGCATAAAAGATGTAATAACAGATGATTACCATTGTCTGAGGGGTTGTGAATGATTAACAAATACCGGCATGGAAATTTTTCTAAATATCTTGGACGAAAGTGGTCAATATCAAAAAATTTCATCTGGATATGCATCTAACATATTTTCCGATAACGATATTTGTACTACTGACCGTAAAGGATGTCATATTTAATAAATACAATTTAACATGCACGTATTATTAAATAATAACCACTGGTGCATTACATTTGTAGGTACTGAAAATAAAATGTTTCGATAGATACAACTGTGGACCATATATGTACTGTATTATTGTCAAAATATTATAGGTAACTGTAAGACAGGTACCTTATATGACATGCAGACATATAGGAATAACTTAAAAAGCAAGATATTGCCTGCATCTAATAATACGATGAATAAGTGTTTTTTCTGCTCACGTGATATACAAGGAGGAGAAATTATTAAATGTATCCATTGTCTAAGGATTGTGCATCCTCAGTGTCTAATGGTGTTGACAAATAAAAATAAATTATTGCATGACGTGCGATTTATGCAAGCAATATCAAAAATTAAAACTAGTAGAAATTACACTCGGATGTGACCAAGTGCGAATACCTACACCTATTTGAACATCATTTTGCCCTTTAACGACATAACTTACTTATACGTGGTGCACGGAGATTACGTACATCTCAAATACTTTTTAACTATTGTAATTCAAATAGGTATTTGCGTTCGACAACGCCCGACTGTAACTGTCATACCAAGGAGGGTTTATACCTTTATGTCTGAGTTAGGAGAAATAATTTTCAAATATAAGTTCTTTACGTTATTGGCAATTCCAATTGTACTGCCGTCTGAGAATTTCTGACTTTCTTTAACATTAAGGGCGGTTTATACCCTTGTGTCTGGGTTACCAGTAAATATTTTCTCAGCCCAGTTTAGTGTATGCCAACGATATTTTTTTACCTTATTCGTTATTTCCGATCTAATGCCGTTTGGGAATTATTAATTTTTCTTGTATGTAAGGGCAGTTTATACCCTTGTGTCTGGGTTGCCAGTAAATATTTTCTCGGCTCGGTTTTAGTATATACCAACAATATTTTTTTACCTTATTCGTTATTTCCAGTGTAATGCGGTTTGGGAATTATTGATTTTTTTTGTATGTAAGGGCGGTTTATACCCTTGTGTCTGGGTTGCCAGTAAATATTTTCTCAGCCCGGTTTAGTATATGCCAACAATATTTTTTTACCTTATTCGTTATTTCCGATCTAATGCCGTTTGGGAATTATTAATTTTTCTTGTATGTAAGGGCGGTTTATACTCTTGTGTCTGGGTTGCCAGTAAATATTTTCTCAGCCCAGTTTTAGTATATGCCAACAATATTTTTTTACCTTATTCGTTATTTCCAATCTAATGCGGTTTGGGAATTATTAATTTTTCTTGTATGTAAGGGCGGTTTATACCCTTGTGTCTGGGTTGCCAGTAAATATTTTCTCGGCTCGGTTTTAGTATATACCAACAATATTTTTTTACCTTATTCGTTATTTCCCCAATGTAATGCGGTTTGGGAATTATTAATTTTTTTTGTATGTAAGGGCGGTTTATACCCTTGTGTCTGGGTTGCCAGTAAATATTTTCTCGGCTCGGTTTTAGTATATACCAACAATATTTTTTTACCTTATTGGTTATTTCCGATCTAATGCGGTTTGGGAATTATTAATTTTTTTTGTATGTAAGGGCGGTTTATATCCTTGTGTCTGGGTTGCCAGTAAATATTTTCTTGGCTCGGTTTTAGTATATACCAACAATATTTTTTTACCTTATTAGTTATTTCCGATCTAATGCGGTTTGGGAATTATTAATTTTTTTTGTATGTAAGGGCGGTTTATACCCTTGTGTCTGGGTTGCCAGTAAATATTTTCTCGGTTCGGTTTTAGTATATACCAACAATATTTTTTTACCTTATTAGTTATTTCCGATCTAATGCGGTTTGGGAATTATTAATTTTTTTTGTATGTAAGGGCGGTTTATACCCTTGTGTCTGGGTTGCCAGTAAATATTTGCTCAGCCCAGTTTTAGTATATGCCAACAATACTTTTTAACCTTACTCGTTATTTCCAATCTAATGCGGTTTGGGAATTATTAATTTTTTTTGTATGTAAGGGCGGTTTATACCCTTGTGTCTGGATTGCCAGTAAATATTTTCTCGGCTCGGTTTTAGTATATACCAACAATATTTTTTTACCTTATTAGTTATTTCCGATCTAATGCGGTTTGGGAATTATTATTTTTTTTGTATGTAAGGGCGGTTTATACCCTTGTGTCTGGGTTGCCAGTAAATATTTGCTCATCCCAGTTTTAGTATATGCCAATAATACTTTTTAACCTTACTCGTTATTTCCAATCTAATGCGGTTTGGGAATTATTAATTTTTTTTGTATGTAAGGGCGGTTTATACCCTTGTGTCTGGGTTGCCAGTAAATATTTTCTCGGCTCGGTTTTAGTATATACCAACAATATTTTTTTACCTTATTGGTTATTTCCGATCTAATGCGGTTTGGGATTTATTAATTTTTTTTTTATGTAAGGGCGGTTTATATCCTTGTGTCTGGGTTGCCAGTAAATATTTTCTCAGCCCAGTTTTAGTATATGCCAACAATATTTTTTTACCTTATTCGTTATTTCCAATCTAATGCGGTTTGGGAATTATTAATTTTTTTTGTATGTAAGGGCGGTTTATACCCTTGTGTCTGGGTTGCCAGTAAATATTTTCTCGGCTCGGTTTTAGTATATACCAACAATATTTTTTTACCTTATTAGTTATTTCCGATCTAATGCGGTTTGGGAATTATTAATTTTTTTTGTATGTAAGGGCGGTTTATACCCTTGTGTCTGGGTTGCCAGTAAATATTTTCTCGGCTCGGTTTTAGTATATACCAACAATATTTTTTTACCTTATTAGTTATTTCCGATCTAATGCGGTTTGGGAATTATTAATTTTTTTTGTATGTAAGGGCGGTTTATACCCTTGTGTCTGGGTTGCCAGTAAATATTTGCTCAGCCCAGTTTTAGTATATGCCAACAATACTTTTTAACCTTACTCGTTATTTCCAATCTAATGCGGTTTGGGAATTATTAATTTTTTTTGTATGTAAGGGAGGTTTATACCCTTGTGTCTGGGTTGCCAGTAAATATTTTCTCAGCCCAGTTTTAGTATATGCCAACAATATTTTTTTACCTTATTAGTTATTTCCGATCTAATGCGGTTTGGGAATTATTAATTTTTTTTGTATGTAAGGGCGGTTTGTACCCTTGTGTCTGGGTTGCCAGTAAATATTTTCTCGGCTCGGTTTTAATATATACCAACAATATTTTTTTACCTTATTTGTTATTTCCGATCTAATGCGGTTTGGGAATTATTAATTTTTTTTGTATGTAAGGGCGGTTTATACCCTTGTGTCTGGGTTGCCAGTAAATATTTTCTCGGCTCGGTTTTAGTATATACCAACAATATTTTTTTACCGTATTAGTTATTTCCGATCTAATGCGGTTTGGGAATTATTAATTTTTTTTGTATGTAAGGGCGGTTTATACCCTTGTGTCTGGGTTGCCAGTAAATATTTTCTCAGCCCAGTTTAGTATATGCCAACAATATTTTTTTACCTTATTCGTTATTTCCGATCTAATGCCGTTTGGGAATTATTAATTTTTCTTGTATGTAAGGGCGGTTTATACCCTTGTGTCTGGGTTGCCAGTAAATATTTTCTCGGCTCGGTTTTAGTATATACCAACAATATTTTTTTACCTTATTAGTTATTTCCGATCTAATGCGGTTTGGGAATTATTAATTTTTTTTTTTGTATGTAAGGGCGGTTTATACCCTTGTGTCTGGGTTGCCAGTAAATACTTTCTCGGCTCGGTTTTAGTATATACCAACAATATTTTTTTACCTTATTGGTTATTTCTGATCTAATGCGGTTTGGGAATTATTAATTTTCTGTATATTTAAAGGCGGTTTATCCCCTTGTACCTGGGTTGCAGGGCATTATTTCTACAATGGAGTTTTAGTATAGATAAATAGTATTTTTTATGAAATCAGTATTTTCCAATCTCGTGTCGTCTGTAAATTGTTATTTTTAATTTAAATGTTAATTGTACTCACACGCCTGGGTTGCCATGAGTTATTTTCGCGACGGAGTTTTAGAATGGTATTTTTATGTTATGATGGGCGATGATGACTTCTCAAACCCTTCTGCTTATAATAAAAAATATCTTAACAATCTAAAATATGTTTATTGTTTAGGTTCATATTTTATATATCGATGGTACCGCTCGGGAATGATCGTGTAAATTGGCTGCTATCTTTGGCTGCTGTTTTCACACTGGTAAATTTAACACAATCCTCTCAGCCTTCACCTGGAAATTATGGCAGTAAAACTTCGTGTTGGCGTTGTGGAAATGCTGGGCACACACGATTTATTGCAGATCTCCTCCAAGAAAATTTTGTTCGAGATGCGGGCGCACAGACATATTATCTCGAGACTGTAATTGCCTAGAACGTCAAAACATGGGAAACGACGAAGGAACTGTGCAAGTCCGAGGTCGGCGCAGTTTCAACTAGATTCTACCTCGTTTTCACAGATGACGTTGACGCACGAAGTAGACAACCGTCTCAAGTTACAACTTAATATCGAGAACTACTCGTTCGAAGCGTTAATCGACACCGGTTCGGCATGCTCATATATAGGTGACGCTGTACACACCTTGTGTGAGAGAAATAATGTGAGTCATTTTGCCTGTGACCAAAAGGTGGAGTTAGCTAATTGTTCAAGAATTTGATATTAATAGAGGGTTCACTATTAAATACTCAATAGCTCAAAAACAATGGACGGATAATTTCCTATACTTACCTAAATTGGCTCCCGATATTATATTAGGTATGGATTTTTTACTAAAACATGGATTTAGCGCAGATTTAGACAAACAGAAGTTCCGAATAATGGGAAATTGGTATGACATAAAGGGCACAACCAAAGAAAGTACGCGATTGGCGAGTATTGCCCAGCCGACAATATCGGAACAAGAACGCCTGTCACAGTTCTTACAAGCAGAACTACAGAAGTTCAATCGAATTAAAGGCGTTACCCAACTGATCACACACAAAATACGGCTTATAAAAAATACCCCTATTAAACAAAGACACCGGCCTTTAAATCCAGCCATGCAGGAAATAGTCAACACAGAACTAGACCAAATGTTACAAGATGGTATAGTAGAACCTTCTAATAACCCGTGGAATAATCCCGTCGTCATGGTTAGGAAAAAAGACAATAAATTTAGATTTTGCATCGATTTCAGAAAGGTAAACGAAGTTTCAATGAAAGATGCATACCCGTTACCGTTTATAAATTCTATCCTAGACAAGCTAAAAGAAGCTAAATTTATATCAACTTTAGATCTACGTTCTAGCTACTGGTTAATACCTTTAAACGATGATAGTAAACCAATAACGGCTTTTACAGTTCCAGGCAGGGGTTTATATCAATTTAAAGTTTTACCTTTTGGCCTCCACTCTGCTCCGAGCACATTTCAGAGACTTTTAGACAGAATTATTACTCCCGAAATGACGTATGGTTTCGCATACCTAGACGACATCGTGATTATAAGTAAAACATTTGAAGAACATTTGAAACATTTAAAAGATATTTTCAAACGGCTTTTAGAAGCAAATTTACAATTGAATCCAGATAAATGTAATTTCTGTAGAAAGGAACTTAAATATCTAGGCCACCTAGTATGCGAAGAAGGCATTAAAACAGATCCAGATAAAGTTAAAGCAATTCTAACTATCCAAGCACCGAAAAACGTCAAACAATTACGTCGTTTTCTCGGAATGTCGTCCTGGTACAGAAGATTTATACAGGGATACTCAGAAATTGCTGCACCATTGAATAGACTTTTAAGAAAACACACACGCTGGAAATGGTCTCAACTCGAAGAAAACGCTTTTAATACCTTAAAAAAATCATTAACCGAAGCCCCCATATTAAATTGCCCTGATTATTATTATTATTATTATTATTATTTCTCAAAAACATTTTACCTGCAGACGGACGCATCAACAGAAGGTTTAGGTGTGGCTCTCATACAAAAAATCGACAACCAGGATCGAGTTATAGCATATGCAAGCCGTTCTTTATCCAACGCTGAAAAGAAAATGTCGGCGGTCGAGCTCGAATGCGCAGCAATCGTTTTCGGAATAAGGAAAAACCTACATTATCTGATGGGATATCATTTTGTAGTCGTAACAGACCATCAAAGTTTAAAATGGTTAAATTCTATAAATTCCCCTAGTGGACGATTAGCCAGGTGGGCAATGGAATTGCAACAATACGACTTTGAAATAAAATACCGAAAAGGAGCACTAAACAAAGTTGCAGATGCGCTTTCCCGCCAACCAATCGTCGAACAAAATACAGATATCGACGAATTTCTTTTTACTATCGGAGAAGCCGAAAACTGTGAATGGTACCAGAACCCCGTCAAATTAGTTAAAGAAAGACCCGATAAAAAACCAGACTACTGCTTGGAAAATGGAAATTTTTATCGTCATGTTTGGACAAATAACAGTTTTACTGACGACGAATTCTCCAACCCATGGAAGCTGTGTATCCCGCAGCAGAAAAGAAAACAAATTTTGTTTGAAAATCATGACGCACCTAGTGCGGGTCACTTAGGAATAGCAAAAACTATCACCCGAATTTCAAATAAATATTACTGGCCTAGAATGCACAGAGATATAACCAACTATGTTAGACGATGTTCCAGCTGTCAAAAATACAAACAATCACAACAACAGCCCGCTGGAAAAATGCAATTTCCAAAAGTAAACGGATGTTGGGATACTGTTAGTATAGACATTGTAGGCCCGCTCCCTAGGTCTAGCAAAGGGAACACAAATCTAGTTGTGATGCAGGATAGATTCACTAAGTGGGTAAAATGCCACCCTGTAAGAAAAGCAACCTCCACTACGGTCTGTACAGCCCTGAAAGAAAAAATTTTCTCCCGTTTCGGATGTCCAAATAGCATTATCACCGATAATGGCAAACAGTTTACAAGTAATGAATTTACTAACATGTTGTCTGAATATGGTATTACACACCGTACTACTACACCATATTCACCCCAATGCAACCCCGTAGAGAGGACAAATAAAGTTTTAAAAACCATGATAGCTCAGTATACAGAAAATGATCACCGGAAATGGGACCGATATTTACCCGAATTTACATTGGCCATGAATTCCGCCAGACATGAATCCACTGGGTTTTCACCAGCTATGCTGAATTTCGGAAGAGAATTAACGTTACCTGGCATCCTTAATAAGGAACAACCCTCCGCAAATTTACCTGACGCCAATGTTCCACCAACACGCATAAAGAACCTAGAAAAATTGTCAGAAATTTTTGAACTAGTACAATTAAACTTGGCAAAGGCCTACCAGTCACAGAGCCGACACTATAACTTACGCCGCCGAGACTGGACCCCGCATGTTGGAGATCGAGTTATGAAAAGAGAGCACCCGCTCTCCTCAGCAATCCGAAATTTTAACGCAAAACTTGCTCCAAAGCTCTCAGGCCCATACATAGTGGAACGGATTATATCACCAGTAGTAGTCGAGATCAGACTCCCCACCCGACGGAAAGTGGAACGAGTCCACGTTAAGGATTTAAAAAAGGCATATATATGAAAAAAGAGTTCCCAGCTCAGTCGTGCCGAGTCTTAGTTAGTGAAATGTCTTCACCAACAACTTTCGAAATCCCAGCACCCTCACTGCTAAGTTCCCCAAAAAGGTGTCCGAGACGAAAACGGGAAAAGAAGAGGAATCATGAGAGGAGACCTTTTCGTATAAAGAATCCCGACGGCACCGTAACGAGAATTTATAAGCCACTCGTCTCCGGCATTTCCCGTCTCCCCGGAAATCCATAAAATTTCCTCATTTATTTTCTCGCCAGGAAAAGATTAATTTTAATTTTACATTCTGTTTAAAATACATTTATTTCTTAGATTTCATTTATTATATTTCATATAACTTGTTAAAAGCAAAGGATAGTTTTTATATTTAAAGATATCACAGTATCTCAATTAAATGTTTTATTGAATTTTTTTTTGGATAGCCTATTTTGAAAAAAAAAAAACAAAAACTTATTTACCTGCTGTTTGAACCATACTTATACTATGTTTCTTTGTTTTAAGATTGTTCCCACAGATGACGCCACGCCTGCATTGTACATATAACCAGAGGCGTACTACAATTTTTTAAGAAGGGCACCCTAATGTTTTGACCCGTTTCGAAATCAGATGATGGATTCCGAAAAACTTGTTCACTTGTTGTATTATTGTTTATGTAAAATATGTAAAATAATTTTAACTTACCTGTTTAGCTTTAAGATATATGTTAGACAATAATTTTTTTTGATTCGTAGAGAGAGATTAATTTTTGCGAAGAAAGGGGGGAGTGTAATGAAGTATACAATACTACAGGAATACTGTATACTTTCATTCCAGTTTAACTTATTTTAATCATGCATGGATCAAGTAGTTCAGTTTTAAATTAGTTCAATACCTGATTAGTTCTTTTGTTAACTTTAACCAGGCCGCAACTTGCGTGCCGTGTGCATTTCGTGCCCGGTGCAAAACCACGTGACCGTGATTTTTGGGTATAAAATAGCTAGCCAGAAACCAGTAAATTCAGAGCTTGACTTTCACCTTTCTCGAGTGTGTTGAACTGGGATAACGGAAGCTCAAGTTTCTCCGGCGTCGTGGCAGCCGCTGGCCAAATATCTGTTAGAGAGGATCCGAGTGCGTTGAACTGGACCTCCTGCCAGATTGATTCAAGTGTGTTGAACTGGATCTCTCCTGAAACAGATTTCTTAGTCGCGTCTGTTGTGTCCTGGAACTTCGATTAGAGAATTGGGGTTACGACGACGTACATAGAGGAAATATGTTACACACTCTTTCTCTCTCTCTCTCCGATTACTATGAGGTACTTATGTAATAACAAGATTGTCGCAACCTAAGCCATAAAAGATATGGCCACACTGTACATATAATTATTAGGAAAATAAATGTCTTATTTTGGATCTGGATTTTAATTAATATTAACATTGAACCCTGGAATAATCTCCAAACCAGCTACCCGAGCAAAACAAGCATCACACTCTTACTAAAGCAACAGCGGCAATATGGACGTGCCGTAGGTTGTTTGGTAAGACTTAGGGTATAAGACCGAAAATGACACATTGAACACAAAAACAGAAGAAAAATAACACAGGGAAAGTTGCAGAAACTGAAACGCCTTGCCTGTATAGGGACTACAGGAGCAATGCATTCGTGTCCCACAGCAGCTATGGAGGCTATGCTTGACCTACTTCCCTTGCATGTAAGGAAGGAGGCAGCACTCAGTGCCTTACGACTGCACCAGACACATAAATTTAAACCAGGCGATCTGGTTGGTCACTTAAGGATTCTGGAGTTAATCCATTTGAAGTCCATGACCAAACCCACTGACTCAATGCCAATCAAACAAGACTTTGACTGCCCATTTGACGTGCTAATTGAAAGCCGTCAGACGAACAAGATAGAGGCACTGCGATTGGAACAAGGGTCACTCATCTGGTATACAAATGGATCTAAGATGGCTGAAGGGGTTAGTGGGCATAGCAGGGCCTAAATGTAGGCTATCTAAAGCCCTCGGTAACACCCCAACCATCTTCCAGGCAGAAATTTACGCTATAGATCTGTGTGCCCAGGAATGCCTAAATAAAGGCATCCGAAGGGCAGAGATCTATATATTATCTGATAGCCAGGCAGCACTAAAAGCTCTAAGGTCCTATACCTTTGAGTCTAAAATTGCCTGGAAATGTAGACAATCCCTGAAGCAACTGGCCAACAACAACAAGGTTACCTTGATGTGGGTGCCAGGGCATGAGGGAGTACAAGGAAATTAACTTGCTGACAGCCTTGCAAAAAAAAGGATCTAAAGCACAATTCATTGGACCTGAACCGTTCTGTGGCTTGGCCAAGGGACACATAGCGGAGGAGATCCAAGAATGGGAAAAGGACCAGAAGAAGTTCTACTGGAGGAATACTCCAGGCCAAAGACAAGCGAAAAAGTTTATAACTTATTCGACAAAGAATGCCACAGGGCTTCTCGAGCTTGAAAAGTCCGAATTAAGGCTAACCACAGGCCTTCTAACTGGCTACTGCCCCTTGAGATATCATCTCAAGAATATGGGCAAGCCAGTAGACAACAAATGCAGATATTGCGATACTGCAACTGAAACTGCAGAACATATACTTTGTGAATGCAAGGTGTTAGTCCGCACTAGGCTAAAATTCCTAGAACAGGCGGAATTAACGCCTGAAGACAGGGAAATTAGCCCCCAGGAAAATCACAAGCTTTGTAAAAAGTCTTGGAATCCTGGGCAACAACTAGATGTAGGGTAAATCACAAAAGATCTTTTAGGTCGAAGCGAAGTAAGGCTGTCTGAAGCCAAACGACCCCATAAAACAATCTACCAGGACATAACATTCTTTTGGTAACTTACGCCATCACAACTTCCGGAATTGTCCAACCATTCTTGCTATGTCAAGGATGCAGTTGTACGATTCTATACGATTTTTCCTACAGTCTGTTGATAGATCTTCAGTGTATGATATCTATTATCCGTTGGCACTCCTCAGGACCCACTCGATGAATATAATTTAAAAGTCCACCCGCTACTACTGAGCTATGGCTATGCATACTAATTAAGCCGCATAACTTTAATTAAACAAGTCCACACATACGGCAAGTTCTGTTTTAATCCATTGCAATACACACACTTGCACCGATACTCTCATAAACGAAACTTGGTTCCAGATAGCTCGCGATATTCAGCAAAATTATTGTCGTAATGTATACATTTTCGTCCTCACAATTATATGTTACATTTTTTCATTTCATTAAAAAAATTACCAACATTTTCCATTCTTGTACTGCTTTGCTCATCTTTCTACTGGATAGATTATTAAGATGAGGTACCAAAGAATCACTCTTTATAGTCTTTATAATACCATTACAATAGAATTTCTTAAAGGTATGTTTTCAGTGAGCAATGCCATCATTTGATATCTGGTACATATAGAACTTCTTGCAAGTTGGGTGATGGATTAGAGGAGATGTTTCAAGATATTGCTTATCAGCTGGTCAATTCTAATAGATCTAGATTGGAACTACAGTCGTTAGAACTGCATGGCTTTAAAATTACAGAAAGTGAAGAAGAAGTAATAGACCATAATTGTTTATGTTAACTATTAATTTAAATGCGTTTACTTTAAAACTTTTTGAAATTTATATAGAGAGTGCAAATATTCAAAAAAACTTTTTTTGTCTACCAAAAATTTCCCATGAAAACTTATAAAAAAGTGCCCATTATATCAACAAATAATTACTTTATTTTTGTCAGAGTTCCTCAGAAACAAGAATATTAAAAACGAGATTATTTAAAAATCGAATATTGTTTTATTTATTATTATTTATTTTATTTTAATTTGGATACATGATATGTAATATTTGGTTAGAAAGATTCAACATCTTTCAATAATTCTGACCCAATAAATAAAGGACCCCGCACTAAACCTAAGGGAAAATGGATTTCAGTCGAATTGGATAAAAATTTGGTATAATGTAGTTTATGATGTCCTGATCAAAAGTCTTAAAGAAACGAGATAGAAAAATGGACGGTTTTCGAGTTACAGGGAGTCAAACATGAGGAAAACGGGTTAATCGTATTATTGATTTCATGGAGCATGTGGCGATGCTATTACCATACATAGTTAAATATCACAATGTTATAGTTATATACTTAGTAAGAAACCTTCGTGATATGTGCAGTTTACGTACGTACGTAGTTTACGTACAAGGTGCGCCATTTAACTTGAGGCAGCCATATATCTCGAAAACGATGCATTCTATAACAAAATGTGTTAAATAACAGTTGTTTGGAACCGAGTGGGAAACAAGATGGTGATATTATTTCTTTGCTTTGGCCAAGTTTTCAAAGTCCTTTGCCGTTGCCCATATCACAGTATATGCTCACTCTTGTCTTGTCCCGTAATGCATCGTTTTCGAGATATATGGCTGCCTTAAGTTAAACAGCACATCTTGTACATAAACTATTCAAACTACACACATCATGAAGGTTTCTTACTATATAACTATAAAATTTGTGATATTTAACTATGTATGGTAATAGCATCACCACATGCTCCGTGAAATTAGTAATCCAATGAACCCGTTTTCCTCATGTTTGACCCCCTGTAACTCGAAAACTGTCCATTTTTCTATCTCGCTTCTTTAAGGCTTTTGATCAGGACATCATAAACTACATTATACCAAATTTTCATCCAATTCAACTTTGACCCATTCTCCCTTTTGGTTTAGTGCGGGGTCCTTTCAAGTGTATCGGTACGGTTCATATATATTTGAACTATCTGAGTAAACGCCGATAATTTGATCCATCATCAACAATCTATCAACTTGCCTTCAAAAGCATGTTGATGTGTGGAAATTGCAAATAAAATTAATATGGTGAGTGATAGACATACCAAATAGTGATATCTAATATTGCATGTTACACAAACACAATTTTTACGTCTGAGGCTTCAAATATGTTGTGCAGCCAGTTTTACTGTGAACTTATACAGTATAGCCTTATAAACAAAAATAAGATAGCATTTCAAATATTGAAAATTTTACTAGACCTACTTTTCACAAGGTATAATAGAAACATGGCAGTTTCTCCACACTGCCACCTAATAGTAATTGGTAAAACAAAATATGTCTATATATTTCCAAAATTATCTGAATAAATATATATCGATAAAATCTATATCCTCTTATAAATCAGTATCGGTTTTATATTTGATAAATATGTTTCTAATGTTTTAATACATACCGGGTGTCCAAAAAGTCTGGAAATGGTTAAATGTCTCGAGAAATACACATTGGATCCAAAAAAGAAAAACACGTCCTTGATAATTTTAAAGTCTCTATCCAATGATACCAAACGCGCAACTTTAAAATCTTAAATGGGTACCCCTATTTTTTCTACAGTAAAAATTACGTCAAATTTGTCTGAAACGTTTTTTTCGATTCGTGACAAATGGCGCTGTAATCGCAAAAATATTTTTTTTCATAATTTCTAAGAAGTTCTACGGAAAAATGAAAAATAATAAAGTACGAGCATATTTTCTTGAAAAACCCATTCAATGGTGTTAAATTTAATATTTAACATTACGGCGTTATTTATTTATTTATTTTCTTTTTGAGCACGATTTCTATCGGAAAAACATATCGAAAGTGCGGAAATAAAGCGCGGGTTTTGAACGTGACGTCACGCACCTACCTTAGTGACGTCAAAGAGCATACGACCTTGCACGGGATATACCTTACGGGTATATTAGTACTATATTGCAAGGTTGATTACCTGTTTTATGACAATTGACGTTAAAATTGACTTTGACATTCGATTCTCTTGGATTTTTCTGTTTGGAAAATGTGTAAAGAGTGCAAGATTTATATTCGAAACAGAGTTGCACAAGGTGAATATCTATTAGTTAGCTTTCGAATAAACATTTTCGTTTTGAGGTTTAAGAATTTAGTGAAAAGGCCCATTATAACATTTTTAAGTCTATGTTCTTTAACTACTTATCAACTAATGCTTTTTATTATGTTGAAAAATTTCTATAATCTAGATATTAAATGTAAAAGCAAGTGCAATTAATGTAATTATTGACGAATATCTCTTGGGGGTAGATTTTGCAGAGCGATGCAAAGCGGGTAAAAAGTTGGAAAACTCTTGTAGTCATATTAAAGCAGCATCGACAAGGACAATCCTAAAAAGCCTTCTAGACCTTTCAAACAAACTTCATTGTCTCAAACACCTAGAGGCCATCAAAAAACAAACAATAGTTCTTTAAACCGGAATGGCCCGTTCCGCTATTGGAGGGATTCAGCAGGACAGAAAGGGCATTATCCCCAGAAACGGGAGAGGAACTTCCAATACCGAAAACGGTAGCTCAGGTAAGTAAAGCAGCCTTCACTCTTACAGGGCTTAAATCCTATCTACATATGTGGCAGACTATTGCAAAAGACAAAAAAAACTCTACAGTGAGTCAACGGATATAAAATTCTTTTTATAAAGAGACCTCAACAACAATTCCTTCCACTTGTTCCATCCCTTTCTAATAAGGTTCGGACACAGATGTCAAAAGCAATTCAAGATTTACAGAACGAAGGGGTAGTTCAGGAATGTAAATCGGAAAAGGGACAGTTTTTATCTTCATTTTTTTTAGTTGAAAAGAACAGTGGAGGAAGGAGGTTTATACTAAATTTAAAATCTCTCAATAGATATATTGAAGCCAAACATTTCAAATTAGAGGATATAAGGACAGCAATAAAGCTGGCACATAAAGGCTGTTACACGGCCTCTATTGATCTCAAAAATGCTTATTATTCTGTGAATATTAACGTTAATTACAGGAAATACTTGAGATTCCAATACACCGATCCCATTTTGTCACAAGTATGAGTTAAGAATGCGCGGCGCATTCCCGCGGATCTCCTTCTTTTCAAAGTTTTGTTTAAATAATCTGCGTTGGCAATGCATAAAATCCCCTGGTCTAGAACCGAATTTGACAATTGTTTACATGTTGAGTTGACCTTGTTGAGATTAGAATAAACTCATGTATGTTATACACATTTTTCTTATAGTTTTTGCAATAATAAATAATGAGTTTTAAATGATGTGTTCTTCAGTGCACTTAGTCCTTGAGGAGCACAAAGGTTTTTGTCAATTTTTAAAAACTGAAAATCCAAATGCGATCAGCTGATTGATCCATTTATGTCAATTTGGGCATCTAGGGACTTTAACACTGCTTACTGTCTCCTTCCCCTCAAGTAACTGGCTGCTTCCCCTCAAGAGAGAGGGAAGCGCATGCACATTCTTAACAGATCGTAGTCACGATGGGATCGGTGGATTTGGAAATAAATTATTTCAGTTTGCCTCTCTTTCATTTGGGCTTTCAATAGCCCCTATTTTGTTCACTAAGTATAAAACCAGTTGTCACTTCTCTACATGAGAGAGGGGTGTTGTGTGGTATATCTAGATGATTCCCTTATTTTTGGTAAAGATATTGAGGAATGCTCAGAGAGTGTTATCATAGCACTTAAACTCTTGCAATCTCTGAGTTTCATAATTAATTATGACAAGAGTAAATTGACTTCCTCAACTAGGAGTAGGTTCTTAGGATTTATTATTGATAGTGTCCGTCAGACTATCGAATTACCAGAAGAAAAACGTAAAACAATCTTAAAAGCAATTGAGTTCATAGAGGTTAGAACATCTTGTAAAATAAGACAATTTGCAAGATTTATAGGTCTATTAGTGTCTGCCTGTCCAGCTGTCAAGTACGGTTGGCTATATACCAAATATTTTGAGAGAATAAAATATCTCGCCTTAATTAAAAACAATCGTAACTACAGTGCGTTAATGAATATACCATCAGATATTATGTCAGATCTCGAATGGTGGAAGGAAAACATTCCTTCATCATTTAATAACATAAGACAAGACACCTTTGATTTAGACATTTTTACAGATTCTAGTTTGTCCGGTTGGGGCATTTATTGAAATGAGGGAGGGAAAACTACATTAATTATTTAGAGCTTTTAAGCGTTTATTATGGACTGAGGTATTTTGCCAGAGAGTGCAAGTCTTGCAACATTTTATTGCAAGTTGACAACACCACAGCCTTGTCTTATGTTAACAGAATGGGTAGTGTTCGCTTTCCACTTTTAAATAAGTTAGTAAAACAGATCTGGCAATGGTGTGAAAGGAGAGATCTCTGGATATTTGCAACTTATATTAATAGCAAAGAGAATATTGTTACGTGCTTACAGTTTTCAGTAACACTCTGTGGATTCAAATAACTTGCAACAAGAATTTTCACTAACCACTATTTTATTTATCACTAAAATTACACTAGCAAATACTTAACAATTACACAACTAATAATAACTTAATCTAATATAATTTCACTACTTTTAAAACATTATGTACTTTACTTTTCTTCTTAAACTTGTCAACTCTTGCCTAACCTAAAAACTCTCTGTCTGTTTACTTCACTGAACTGAATTCTTCTTTATACTTCACTAAACTGTACTGTTCCCCCATCTGCTGGATTTACCTCTTTATATACACCCATAGAAATGTACCAGAACAGTATTCCATAATTTTCTGGAACCCTACAGAGTTTTCTACTATGTGACAGATGACTGTTCGTCAATTGGCTCATAGATGGCGCCACCCTACTACTGGCCATGAACACAATACAGGTTTCCCTTAATCACATCTTTCCTCGTTAGAGGGCAGCACATAACAATATTTTTGCTGATCGAGAATCTCGCATTTTACCCACAGAAACAGAGTGGGGAGCTTAATATCAAATATTTTATTGAAATCCAAAATAAGTTTGGTATTGTCAAACATAGATTTATTTGCATCTAATATAAACAATAAATGCAAGAAGTACGTGTTTTGGAAACCAGACCCATACTCATTTGCAGCTGATGCATTTAGCTTATGTTGGTCAGATTTGTATTTTTATGCTTTTCCCCCCTTTCCTTTGAGCTTACGCTCATTAAATAAAATCATTGCAGACAAAGTGGAAGGCATGTTAATAGTCCCGAACTGGGAAGGTCAACCTTGGTACTCACTCTTTCATAGTCTTTTTTTCGAAGAGCCATTAGTATTACAGACAACTAATGATTTACTCCTTTCTCCTTCCAGTCAGAGCAACCCGCTGCCAGCCAAGACTTCCCTGATGGTCGGGAGATTATCCGGAGAGCTTTTTTAGACAAAAATATACCAGAAAGTGGAATACCTACCATGCTGGAGTCACTATCAAACAATACACTTAAACAATATGAGTCTGCATATAGGACATGGTGGGAGTTCTGTCGGGCAAATGGAGTAGATTATTTGAGAGCTAACGTTTCAAATGTGATTGATTTCTTCCAGCATCAATATACACAGAAGAATATAAAATATGGTTCCTTCAATTCATACCGTTCAGCTCTTTCACTCATTTTACCAGATATTGGGAAAAGCCCAGTGGTTTGCCGATTTCTAAAGGCTATATCCAGATTAAGACCTCCAACTAGAAAATATAATGTAATGTGGGATCCTCAAGTAGTCATAAAACATTTGAGTAAATGGTATCTGAATGAAGACATTTCCTTAGAGCAACTAACAAGAAAACTGGTGACCCTCCTTGCATTAATAACTGCTCATCGTATGCAGACTTTCATCTTCATAGGAATTCTAATACCAGATAAAGTCAAAACAACATCATTGAAAAGTACTTAACCGTGTCTGTACATACCATTTTTTACAGAAAGACCAGAGATATGCATTGCTTCAACCTTCATGGAATATATTGAGAGAACTGCGTTACTCAGGAAAGAAGTACAAGACTATCTTCTTCTCTCTATTTGGAAGTCCCATGTGACCGTTTCCACACAAACGGTGAGCCGTTGGATTAAAAAGGCGTTAGGTGAGGCTGTAGTGAATACTAGAATTTTTTTAGGGTATTCCACGAGGCACGCAGCTTCTTCTGCTGCCTTTAGGAACGGAGTACTTCTGGAGAATATTAGGAAGACAGCAGGATGGAGCAGGAATTCTTCGACATTTGCGAGGTTTTACAATACTCCTCTAGAAAGAGATTCTGAATTTGCAAATACAGTACTTCTAGGCCATAATTCCTAGACCTTAATCTTATATCCAGAGTGTTATATACTTTCACTAAATTATAGAATAGGAATTTTTATATTTACTATAGAAATATGGTTTTGTTTTTACTACAGATCTAATTATATCTCGGAGTTAATATTCTGTGTAGGCCCAGGCCTCTGTTATAGTAGAGATATAGTGTAGATTTAGCTTATTACCTATTGTTAAAAGTTTTGAAGAATACAAGTTATCTGAACTGATTTTCTCTTATTATGTTTATACATATTGTATAACAAAAAAGTTCGGTTTTCTTTAAACATCTACATAGTGATCTGGAGGACGAGGCGCTGAAACATAATTAGACGATCAAACGAACTTACCTGTGATGTTCGATCGTAATTATATGATGCGCTTCGTCCGAACAGTTCAATTTCCGCCGCACCCAAGTTTTGTCCCCAAATGAAAAGGCCTCTCTTTTTTTACTTTAAACTTGATGAAGTAGGCGGGTGTTGGAATGACGTACTGGTGACTCTTCTTCTCTTTGTTTATACCTTGTGGCGAGTAAGCACAGAGTAGCTGTACAATTTTTTGAGCTGTACTACATGATCTGTTCGGACGAGGCGCATCATATACATCGCAGGTAAGTTCGTTTGATCGTCTAACTATACAGCATCAAATAATATTAACATATTTAACTTAACGAACTAACCTAAAGTTAGTTGTTAACAAAATGTAGTAAAAAAAAATTAAGAAGTCGAGATGCGAACGATCAACCTCACGTGCGAAAATTCGGGCAAGCAAACAGACTTTATTAGAATTAATACATAATATTGCCTACTCGGAGACTACCTTGCGACCGACCGTGCAACCACCGCGCTGTTCGCGATGGCGGGTTGCATGGCTGGGCGGGGCGGGGCGGCTCCGTCTCGGCTAGAGAAAATGGGGAGAAAAGTTCTCCTGAGTCCTGACCCTTTTGGTAAAAATAAATTACAAATGACAATATAATTAAAAAACATTTTAAAAATAAAATTTAACAAAGCTTAAAATTAAACACAAACCACACTTGCACTGAACTGATTTTGCTGCTGACACAGGTACCCAAATCTAAAATGGGGAATCTTCATCAAAATGAGGTACTGCAGGGCTGCGCAAGGCTGCCTAAACTGTGGTAGAAATTTTGTAAAGCTAATTTTGAATGAAAAAATGCACAAAAAGAGAACGATAACAAGAACAGAGACAAAGAACGCACAAAAGAGATCAAGAACACGAAACGCAACAGACAAACTGAAAGGGAAGAGAGGGACAATAAAGATTTAAAGATACGAAAGTTATGAATTGTCAGTAAAGGTGGATAGGGTAAGCAGAATAAGTTATAGTAGGTTGTGACGTGCCATCTTCCGCCGGTGTCCGCAAGATCATAACTACATAAATTCATCAAAATTACCTATAGTAGAAATTACCTTTAGCGATAAATGTCACCACGCTAAATATTGGGTGCAAATTACCACTTAAGCTTTTCTCCAACAGATGGCTCTCCGTAGAGAATATATAAATTTATTAAATAATGGTGTATTATTGTGTATATTTTAGGACAATTTACAATATAGATTATTGCAATAATTAGCGTATAAAAGTTGTTTACAAAGTAATAGAGTAAAGATGTTTTTTTTTTATACATTTATTTAACGTCGGCCTATTTCCGCTACTGAGGCCTAACACCGACGCCTGTAGACGAGCTACCCCCAACCAGGAATTTTTGCCGAGCCTGTTCCCTTAAGAAGAGTAGGGATCTTTTACTTGCCTAACATTTAATAGATAAGGGACCGACGGCTTTACATCCCCTCCGAAGGATGGTATATCACCTATACAACCCTCGCCTAAGGTTGTATAGCTTCCGCGCATACACTGATATACAAACCGCTGGAAGATGCGTGAGGCGAGAACGCGGTTTCCGTTGGAACGGTCACCCATCCAAGTACTAACTGCGCCTGTCGTTGCTTTACATCGCATACCGAAGTATGTACATAGTAAAGACGCACCTACGCTCGCCCCAGTAAAGATGGTTAATGATCAAAAGTCCATAAAAATCGATTCAGCCTTTTACCTTACACAAGTTGGTACCCTGACTGACGAACTGTCAGCTGTTGTCATTTGTTTTTGTTTTTGTGAGTGACCAAAGGTTATAAATTTTGAATTAAGTGAATTTGAACTGAAAACTTCGCTAAGGATTAATTTAGTTAAAAGGCACGTGATTGCTAATCGGTTTAATACCGGATTAATAACTAGATTTAACCTAATATTTCAATTTATATTTTGGTTTGATAAATTGAATTTTCGAATTATTCGGATAAATAAGCAAGTTATCGTCTAGAAGTAATATTCTAGGTAAGTTCGAATTTCTTTGATTTATTAAAGAGACGTGCTCACATTAGCGGTTAATCTTGAGAATAATTTTGTAATTTAATTGTAGTCGATTTGGGATAGGCCAGATTTTGACCACAGAACTTGCCTACTGTTCTGTTATTTTCGTATTGTTGGATTTTTGGACTTTGGATCATTGCTATTTCTTTGGTACACGAATTTTGGTATACGATTGGCCCTGCATTTTCATTTTACATTTCGATTAAGAGAAAACCCTAACTATTGTGAAGATTTGTAAAACCTATGAAATTGTGTTGTAAAGACTTCTCCTCGACCAACCTTCAAGTCTGGAGCGCCAGGAAACTCTCCAATTTTCTGTGTAAAAGTTAAGTAACCATTGTATCTTATTCTTATTGTCAATTGTTTCAATTTATTAATCATTTTTTTTCCATAGCGTTAACCTTAAACCTAGACTTTTCTGTATTGTTTTATCGTAATATTTTATTGTTAAATTTTGTGTACTATCTTACTGATTTTTATAATAAATTGTAATTGTTTTTACTTGTTCTTTTATTTTGTCACTCTCACTACAAGGATTAGTAAGATCTGGGACCTCGTATACTTATCCCGACTATAGGTCGTAATAATTTTTGGGGGCTCGTCCTAGACCAGAGGCATAGGAGATATAGCAAAAATTATTACGACCTATAGTCGGGATAAGTATACGAGTTATCGTCTAGAAGTAATATTCTAGGTAAGTTCGAATTTCTTTGATTTATTAAAGACACGTGCTCACATTAGCGGTTAATCTTGAGAATAATTTTGTAATTTAATTGCAGACGATTTGGGATAGGCCAGATTTTGACCACAGAACTTGCCTAGAATATTACTTCTAGACGATAACTCGTATACTTATCCCGACTATAGGTCGTAATAATTTTTTGGGGCTCAACCGGGATCTTTGTGAGAGTGTCAATAAAAGAACAATCAATTTCACCTAATAAGAAACATACTAATTTAATTTTGAATTTCCTAGGTACGCTTTTGCACTATCGGAGAACCTGGAGCGAAAGACTGGAAGGGACAAATTTGCTGGTCGAGGTATTGCTAAAATTTTTGTGATCTAAAAGGAGTCACCTTGAAAGAGAAATTTCAGGAACTTGGTAAAAATTGTATAGTTTTAGTTTTTTGTATCTGTTTTTTTCTGAAATTCCTGAGCATTTTTTTTATTTACTGAATTTTTACCTTGAAATTAAAAAAAAAACAGTTTCATCTAATAATTTATTACAAAATGGTTGACATAAATACTTCACTGTTAGATAGGGAGTTTCTCATTTATGAACTACTTATACGAGGTATAGATGTAAAGTCTGGTGACAAGACTAAAGATCTAGCCCATAATTTTACATCATTTTTAAGACAAGAAAATCAGGGTAAAACATTTGAAATGGTTAGAGATTTGGATGCTATTTCTGAATTACAAAACTGTACAACAATTTTGAATTTAGTTACAACTTAAAACTTATTCATATTAATGTCCGCTCACTTTTGAATAAAAGTAGGGATGTACAGGCCTTTATTGATATGAGCAAAGCTCAATTGGTAGCTATTTCAGAGACCTGGTTAAAGCAAGAAATTGTGTCATCTAAATTATATGTTGAAGGTTACTCATTATTTAGATCAGACCGGTTAACCCGAGGTGGAGGTGTCGCCCTTTATGTTGATAATAGATTAAATGCTAAAAAATTAGTTTATGATTTTTCAACCTTACATGTGGAAAACGATCATCTCTGGGTAGAGGTGAAGCAAAATAAAGCTCTTATAGCAGTGGGAATTATATATAAAGCTCCCACACTTCATCATTCAAGTCTAGATTATCTCTATGATTTTCTGCCTGACATAATACAAAAATATGACCTTTGTCTAATATGTGGGGATTTCAACATAAATGTTCAAAATACCAATGCACCAGATGTAAGGTACTTAAATAATTTATGTGAAGCTTTTAATCTGAGGCAACTCATCAAGGACCCTACTAGGATAACACCAGAGTCATCCTCCACTATTGATCTTATTTTCACTAGTGACTGTGATAGTATTTGTGATAGTGGTGTAGTTGGTAGCGATCCTATTATCTGTGATCACGAAGCAACGTTTGTCAGTATTAACTGTGATAACTTTAAGTATAAACCTGTATATAGATATGTTAGGGATTTTAAAAATATGGATATGATTCAGTTTGAAGAAGATTTGTCAAATGTGGATTTTCATCCAATGTATTAAGTATATGGCTGATATTAACCAAAAACTAGAATACTTTAATTATAAAATAAATGAGACCTTTAACAAGCATGCACCACTTAGATGTATTAAATTTAGAAAACCTGAGACACCCTGGTTGACTTATAACATCAAATGTATGATCAAATTAAAAGACAAGGCTTTTCGTAAATACAAAACGTTAAAAACAGAGGGAAGCAAACTGTACTATTGTGAGTTGAAAAATATGGTTTCGACAGCTATTAAACAGGAAAAAGCAGCCTACTATTCATATATGTTTAATAATATCAATAAAGATTCTAAATCATTATGGAATAAAATAAATAGATTAAAATTAAGCAATAAAAGTGCAATACAAATACCTCATGATATTTCAGATGTGAATCTTATAAATAACCATTTCATAAACAGTGTGCCTCATTATCAGGTGAGCCCTGAGACAATCGATGCGTTGGCTGTTGATAATCCAACAATGGCTAACGACTTTAGCCTTGAACTTGTATAACAAACTGATGTGCTTAAATCGTTACATTCTATAAAAAGTAATGCCGTGGGAGTTGACGGTATTATGATTACAATGTTAAAATTATGCTTGCCATATTGCCTCAATCCATTAACTCATAATATTAACTATTCTATAGAAAAGGGAGAAGTCCCCGCAATATGGAAAAAGGCATTGGTACTCCCGTTACCTAAAAAGGAGAACCCATCTCTTAGTGATCTTAGGCCAATTAGTGTGTTACCTGCTGGCTCTAAACTATTGGAAAAAATGATACAAGCTCAAATGGTCAAGTATTTGAATGATAATGATATAATACCCATTTATCAATCAGGTTTCAGGAAGGGTCATAGTTGTACCACAGCTCTTCTTAAAATTACTAATGATATAGTGGTTGGATTTGACAACAATAAATGTACAACTATGGTATTTTTGGACATATCTAAGGCTTTCGATTCAATCAACTTTGATTTGCTACTGGCAAAATTATCATGTTATAACTTCAATATAAGGTCAATTAACTGGTTCAAAAATTATCTTTATGATAGATGTCAAATGGTCCGTCTCTGTAGAGATGGTAAATATAATATATCTGAACCGTCTGAAATAAGATCAGGAGTCCCACAAGGATCTATCCTTGGGCCAATACTGTTTTCAATTTTTAGTGCTGATATTGGTAAATCCATAAATTATTGCAGATTTCACCTATATGCTGATGATCTTAGTATCTATATATGACATTTGATTATCAAGAATTTGAAACAGCTAATCGTCTTATAAACTCTGATCTTTTAAATATCACTAATTGGACCAGGAGTAACTCATTGTTGATTAATGCCAATAAAACTAAAGCTATAATGTTTTCTAAAAATACTGATCATATGCCAAATCACAGTCTTCACATTGATGGAATGGGTCTCACTTGGTGCGATGAGATTAATTATCTTGGTTTAAACATTGATAAGAGTCTTAATTTTAATTCTCATGTAAACAAAATCTGTCAAAAGTCATATTTTGCACTAAAAAACTTATATGAATATCGTAATTTGCTGCCGAAATCAATAAAAATAATTCTTATAGAATCATTGGTTCTATCAATTCCAAACTATATGGATTGTGTATATGGTCCATTTTTAACAGCATTTAATAAATATCGTGTTCAGAAAATTCAAAATTCATGTATGAGATTTGCTTGTCAACTTAATAGATATGATCGCATAACATCCCATCTACATAGTGAAAACATATTAAATATGAGCCAAAAAAGATTTCTGCATATGAGTTGTGTAATTAATACGGTTATAAACACTAATTGTCCACGATATTTAAGTAATCTTTTAAGTAGGCATGGTGATATACACGATTTAAATACGAGGCATAGAAATAATTTAAACATACCTATGCATAGATCAGAAGCCTTTAAGAGTTCTTTCAGCTATCAAGCAGCTCACATATATAACATGTTACCTGTTCGATCATCATTTAATAGTAGAAGTTTTAAAGACAAAATAAAAAAGTTTATTTTAGATTTGGACTTAGGTTTATAATTATTTTCATTTGTTTTTTAATTTTTTTAAATTCTATGTGCCTTAAGTGTGTGAAATATATATATATATATATATATATATATATATATATATATATATATATATATATATATATATATAATATGCTGGATTATTACAGTCTTTTTAACTTTTTGTTTTATATATATTGTTATGTGCTGCCCTCTAACAGAGAGGAGAGTTGTAATTACTCCCTGGCCAGAAGGGTGGCGCCATCTGTGGGCCAACTGGCGAACCACCATTTAGTAGTGCCTAAGAAAATTCTAGAGAATTCCAGTATATTTGTGGAAAGTTCTACAATGATATTCTGGACATTCCAAGTGGGTATATAAAGAGGTGAAGCCAGCAGATGGGGGAACAGTAACAGTACAGTTTAGTGAAGGATAAACAGTTCAGTTTAGTATCCAGTACAGTTCTGGGTAATCTGTGGTTCTGGTTACAGAAACAGTTTGTAGAAGAACAGTTCAGTTGAGTGAAGTATGCAGTTTAGTGAAGTAAACAGACAAGAGAGTTTTTAGACAAGAGTTGACAAGTTTAAGAAGGAAAGTAAAGTGCTTAGTGTTTTAAAAGTAGTGAAATTATATTAGATTAAGTTATTATTAGTTGTGTGATTTTTAAGTATTTGCTAGTGTAATTTTAGTGATTAAATAAATCAGTGGTTTGTGAAAATTCTTGTTGCAAGTTATTTGGAATCCACAAAGTGTTTACTGAAAATTGTAAGGACGTAACAATTGGTGTCGGAAGCGGAATTGCAACAGAATTTCTGAAGAATTCGACGAAGTTCCATAGTGTTCTATTTGGAAACCACTGGAGATAGTGAAGTGAGTCGAACTGGAAAGTGATATCGATATTGGACAAGACTTATTTGTGCTAGTGCGAGGATTTTGTGGACATATTTGACGTATACCAGATATAGACTTTAAATAAGACTTGTTAGTGTTGTTTGTTAGTTTTTGAATGGAAACAAGAAGCATGGCCGCTGAAAAACAAATGCAAGACATGTTCGCCGCATTTAGAAAAATGATGCTAGAGGAAAAAGAAGAACAAGAGAAACGACGTCAAGAAGAAAAGGAAGAGCAAGAGAAACGACGCCAAGAAGAAAAGGAAGAGCAAGAGAAACGACGCCAAGAAGAAAAAGAAGAACAAGAGAGACGTCAAGAAGAATTGAGAAAAATTATACAGGTGCAACAAGATGCTATCCTGTCAGCCACTAATGAGGTCAAGGAAAAAGTAGATAAAGTTGAACAAAAAGTGACTGGCGTGGAAGGAAAAGTGACCGCAGTCGAAGAAGAAGTAGGTGATGTCAAAGGAAAAGTAAATAAGGTTGAAGAGGAAGTAACTGAAGTCAAAGGAAAAATTACTGGTGTCGAAGGGGAAGTTAGTGGAGTTAAAGGGAAAGTTACTGATATGGAAGAAAAATTTCGTGCAGTTGAAGGAGAGGTAGAGCGACTTAAGCGACTGTTAAGAGAACAAGGAGGTCAGCTGGTATTATCATCATCAGGTCCTCGATTACAACCGCCTTCCTTTGATGGTCAAACTTCTTGGTCAACCTATAAAAGACAATTTGAGGCAGCGGCATACGCAAACAATTGGAGTAACGAAGACAAAGCTATGGCATTGGTGCTAGCATTAAGGGGCCAAGCCTCAGAGTTGCTTCAGAGTATCCCAGTGACGCAGCAACGGGATTTTAAAGTTTTGGAAGCTGCACTAGATCTAAGATATGGCGACCAACACCTCGCCCAAGTATACAGGACTCAGCTCAAATCACGCACACAAAAGGTTGGGGAAAGTTTACAAGATTTTGAAGCAGCTGTTGAGCGACTGACATACCTGGCTTACCCGGATGCACCCAAAGAATTCCAGGAACAATTAATAGTTGGTACTTTCATCGATGGCATAAGAGATGAGGAGATCAGGCGAGTCCTTAGATTAACTCGAGCTAAGACTGGTAGCGAAGCCTTGATCCATGCCCTCGAAGTTGAGGCCGCTTATGAAGAGACTCTACATCCGAGAGTACGAGCCATGAAAGTAGAAGAAGAGAACCATTTAGAAAAGTCAAATATGGAATCTTTGATGGCTGACCTGCACAAAATGATAAGCCAGTTGATGAACAAACCAGATGCTCCAAGGAAGCAGGAAAGAGAACAGAGCGATGGACAGCCAAGGAAGGTGATTCGGTGTTATCAGTGCAGCAAACCAGGACATATGATGCGGCAGTGTCGAGAACGGAATCCTGGGGAAGTAAACACTGCAAAGAAAGAGGAAGTTCGCTCTGATAAGATGAGATTGATTGTTATGTTAACAGACATACAGAAAATGGTCGCACAATTACTAAACGAATTAAGTTCGCGACCGGAGCTGAAACAGGAACCGCAACCGCCGAAACAGGAGCCGAAGCAGCAGCGAAGTGCTGGAGGTCTGACAAAAGTAATCCGCTGTTATAATTGCGGCAAATTGGGGCATGTCAAGAGGTACTGTCGCCAGAGGAGCCCTAAGGAAGTGAATGCCGAGAATGTAAAAACGCAGCAGGATATAGCAGAAGTGAAGGCAGTTAAGATAGAGGTTCCGAAGGACTGGTCAAAGAAAGTTCTAAGAGAGGAACAACTGAACGACGATGAAATTGGACCAATGTTGAAGGCGAAAGAAAAAGGAATCCGCCCGGAATGGAAGGACGTTTCCAGTAAAAGTGTTGGACTGAAGGCTTTATGGGCGCAATGGGATTCACTTAGGGTTATAGATGGCCTATTACGGAGAGCATGGGAGAGCCCGGATGGAAAAAAAGTTACCATGCGGTTGCTGATACCCAGGTGCCGAGTACCAAAAGTACTTCGGGAAGCGCACGAGGGAATATCCAGAGAGCACTTTAGCAGAAATAAGACTTTGGCTAGAGTACGGGAGCGATTTTACTGGGTAAATAGCTGTCAGGATGTAGAGGCTTGGTGTCGCAGTTGCAAGGTTTGTGCGAATGTGGCTGCCAAGAGGTCACCTACAGGGAGTGGTGATCGAATGAAGGCTAGATATGACCGCAATGCCAGTTCAGCAGGATTCAAGGTGGGGGACTCGGTTTGGCTGTATAACCCACAGCGGAGTGAAGAAGGATTCTCGAAGCCTCGCTCACCTTGGGAAGGACCGTATTCTGTCATCACTCGGATCAACGACGTTGTTTATAGGATTCAACGTAGAAAGAAGTCCAAGATGAAGATCGTGCACCTGGACAGGTTGGCAAAGTATACTGGGGTATCTGAAATGCCTGACCGGGACGTTCAGGCTTAAGGAGGGGGCAGTGTTATGTGCTGCCCTCTAACAGAGAGGAGAGTTGTAATTACTCCCTGGCCAGAAGGGTGGCGCCATCTGTGGGCCAACTGGCGAACCACCATTTAGTAGTGCCTAAGAAAATTCTAGAGAATTCCAGTATATTTGTGGAAAGTTCTACAATGATATTCTGGACATTCCAAGTGGGTATATAAAGAGGTGAAGCCAGCAGATGGGGGAACAGTAACAGTACAGTTTAGTGAAGGATAAACAGTTCAGTTTAGTATCCAGTACAGTTCTGGGTAATCTGTGGTTCTGGTTACAGAAACAGTTTGTAGAAGAACAGTTCAGTTGAGTGAAGTATGCAGTTTAGTGAAGTAAACAGACAAGAGAGTTTTTAGACAAGAGTTGACAAGTTTAAGAAGGAAAGTAAAGTGCTTAGTGTTTTAAAAGTAGTGAAATTATATTAGATTAAGTTATTATTAGTTGTGTGATTTTTAAGTATTTGCTAGTGTAATTTTAGTGATTAAATAAATCAGTGGTTTGTGAAAATTCTTGTTGCAAGTTATTTGGAATCCACAAAGTGTTTACTGAAAATTGTAAGGACGTAACAATATATATATATATTGTTAGTTAATAGTCGGGGTTTACCCGCTCGACGTCGAAGATGAGACCAAGTTCATCGGCTGCTCTCCGTGCTGCCTTAAAGAGAAAAGCTCCTACCTCTGCATTTTCATGGTCTCGGACCATGCAGAGGAGGGGATCCGAACTCCTGATGATCTTACATGCTCCATCCAGAACCATCCTGCTATGGAGACTCTCCAAGCTCAAGAGTCCACGGCCTCCCCGATGTCGTGGGAGATATAACCGTGGAACGGACGATTTAGGATGCAAGCTCCTATTAAGATGCATGTTCTTGCGGGTTACTACATCGAGTTGACGCAGCTCTTCTCTAGTCCACTTCATTACTCCGAAAGAGTAGAGAAGGATCGAAACGGCAAGCATATTTGTAGCAGACACCTTGTTGTTCCCCAGATCTGTCTGAGTAGGTGCTGATACTTACCGCGGAGAGCGTTTTTCACTACACTCACTTCATGGGTGGAGCGTTGCTCGACACCCAAGTAAGTGTACGACTCTCCGGCATCTAGATGGCGTAAGATGCTTCCGTCCACGAGCTGCGCGTCCTCTCCATAGCCACCGCATCGTCCTCTCTTGAGATGGATCAGTGCGCATTTGTCCAACCCGAACTGCATACCGACAGCCTGCGTGTACTCCTGTACCACCCTAAGGGACTGTTGGAGATCCCTCTCTCCAGAGGCATAAAGTTTAAGGTCATCCATATAAAATAGATGGGTGACCTTATGCCTCCTGTCGCCGGGGGTACCGCAGTTGTAGCCACGGGTTTTCCGGAGCGAGACGGATAATGACAGTAGTGAGATGCAAAACAGGAGGGGGCTGAGGGAATCTCCCTGAAATACTCCTCTTCTGAATGTTACCGACTCTGTTTGGACTCTATCGTTACCCGATGTTATGGTAAAGCGAGTCCTCCAGAGCGGCATCAGTTCTTCAATACATCTCACTACGGGACCGGGTACCACAAGACATCGGAGCAAGTGAGCAATGAGCTCATGTGATGTCATATCAAATGCCTTGCGGTAGTCGATCCAGGCCATAGAGAGGTTCCGCTTATACTGCATGGAGTCCTGCGTGATACATCTATCGATCGATCAGCAGGTTCTCCTTGCAGCCAGCGACACCTCTCTTCGACCCTCGTTGCTCATATATCCATTCGTAAACCGGTTCGACTGCGTGGAGCACCCGCATGTACAAAATGCGTGTAAACACCTTGTAACATGCGTTTAGACAGGTTATCGGTCTGTAGTTCTTTGGGTTGGACAAATCTCCGTTCTTGGGGATCAGCACTGTCCGCCCCTCAACAACCCAAGAAGGGATTTGCTGCTCCCCATTCAACCAGGAATTAAAAATTCTGGCCAAATGGTGGTGGGTGCTCGATAACTTTTTCCACCAAAAGTTATTTATCCCATCGGGACCTGGAGCAGCAAAGTTCTTAGAGCCCTCAAGAGCCCTACGAACCTCTTCTGGAGTTATTGGTTCGCACACTTCCTGTGGTTGCTGAAGCCTTTGACAAAAGGCTTCAAAGTGTGCAAGGGCAGGAGAATCTCGGTTGAGTGGAAGCCTCTCCTCGAACAGCGTTTTCCAGAAGTTCTCCACCTGATCTGCAGTCGGCGGATTGTCTACAACACGCGGAGGCGGTTGGAAAAGGCGCGAGGGCTTCTCGCGGAACAGTTTATTTTCCGCAAGCCCCCTCGCCCGCCTCACTAGTGACTTTTTGCAAGTCACTAGCATCCGTATCCTGTCGAGACAGTGCTGTTTGGTGGTTCGCAGCACTGCCTCATTGAGTGTGTGATGGACGCGTCTTAAGTTGGCGGCTAATCGACGCACTTTAGGCGTGAACGGCCTGTTGGCCGCCATATAATCCATCACACATTGGATACGGGATGCGTGTTGCCTCGCCGACCGGATCTTGGCTTCCATCTTTTGTATGCGCCGCTGCGCTCTCTCCTGTGGGGAAGAGGTATTTCGCCTCTCCACCTGAGATGAGCGTTGAGCAGCGGCATACACGGCACAATTTATGTGCCAGATGTCAGCCTCTTCTGGTAGCGCTGTACGAAGTTCAGCGTCCACTCTGGCCAGGTCTTGTGGCCCGGGGGTTTTCAGACGGTGTAACCCTCTTCTGGTACTGAGGCCCTCTGGTATTGGCGGAACGAGGAGAGCCACGTCCTCAACCGGCGAATGTGGCGGCTCTTCGGCCACCTCATTCACCGGCCCAGGAGCAGCCCTCACGTAGCCCCTACTACGAAGGTGGGATACATAGTCACGCAGATTTTGTGGCGTGAAGGCGCTATGCTCTGGAAGCCTCTCACACCACAGAGCATGCATCCGCGCCATGTACCCCCTCCGCGCGGGCTCACTGCTTTCATAACAATGCAGAAGCTCATCCCTCAGTTCATCTGTCCACTCAAAGCGTCCTTGTTCATTGCGTACGTCGTCAACGGGCGGTCTATCCGGTTGGGCCCCACCACCTTGCCCTTGACCCCTATCCGCACGGGGTCGATCGTGGGGGCCCTGCCTTCGGCCTATGGGAACCAAGGTTTAGGGCCTGTGGGTGGTTAGCCCAGCAGGCCCACGACCGACACCAGAGGGGAAGACGCTTTCCCCTCCCGGGTGTACTAGGGCTGCCGGTTCGGTTTTACACCCCAGCTGGAGTAAGTGGTGGCGCTACTCACCAAAGGCTTAATCGATGGAAGTCAGCCCCTCCTGCTTATTTATTATTATTATTATTACAAAAGCCTCTAAAGGTATTTTGACACTTAACTTGATAGAAAGGCTAGATGTGTTATTTTGGCATCTAAAAGGTAGAATGGCTCGCACACCTTGTGAAAATGATGACCAAAGGGAACAACTTGCTGGTTTACTTAAGAATTGTAGTAAAATTTATGAGGATTTTGTTGATAGGAAGAAATTTTTGGTCGGTATACCAGCAGTAGAAATTCCAGTTGATCAATCCACTACTCTAGCTAATCTGCAGACACTTGTTCTGACAGATCCAGATTACGTTCCAGTGTCACAGTGGAATTTTACATTTAAAGGAAAATTTAGAAATAATTTAGACGTGTTAGATTTTATAAGAAAAGTTAATCAGTTTTGTAAAACCAGAAAAGTATCCGAATCTAAATTGCTCGATGGCATAGGTTGTCTATTTGAGGATAGGGCTGATGTCTTTTATCGCTCTATCGAACATGAGATTGAGTCGTGGTCAGAACTTTTTACCTTTCAATTTTGAAAAGCATGTTAAAAATTTGATTAAAACTAGATATCAGCAGAGCGATGAAAGTATAGGAACTTTCATCGCCCACATTTCGGACTTGTCAAATTATTTGTCAATTCCACTCTCAAGAGAAAAGATTAAAAATAATAAAACAAAACATGTTACCTGAATATCAGGAACGTTTACTTTTAGAAGACATTCACTCGGAGGAACGATTGGTGGAATTGGTAAATAAAATTGAGGAACGTAGACTAAACATGCGACGTGATAGACCTAGTAATCATCAAGCTAATACTAGGGTCTCTTTTTGTAATTGTTACGTGCTTACAATTTTCAGTAAACACTTTGTGGATCCCAAATAACTTGCAACAAGAATTTTCACAAACCACTGATTTATTTAATCACTAAAATTACACTAGCAAATACTTAAAAATCACACAACTAATAATAACTTAATCTAATATAATTTCACTACTTTTAAAACACTAAGCACTTTACTTTTCTTCTTAAACTTGTCAACTCTTGTCTAACCTAAAAACTCTCTTGTCTGTTTACTTCACTAAACTGCATACTTCACTCAACTGAACTGTTTATCCTTCACTAAACTTGTACTGTACTGTTCTCCCATCTGCTGGCTTCACCTCTTTATATACCCACTTGGAATGTCCAGAATATCATTGTAGAACTTTCCAGAAATATACTGGAATTCTCTATAATTTTCTTAGGCACTACTAAATGGTGGTTCGCCAGTTGGCCCACAGATGGCGCCCCCCTTCTGGCCAGGGAGTAATTACAACTCTCCTCTCTGTTAGAGGGCAGCACATAACACTGCCCCCTCCTTAAGCCTGAACGTCCCGGTCAGGCATTTCAGATACCCCAGTATACTTTGCCAACCTGTCCAGGTGCACGATCTTCATCTTGGACTTCTTTCTACGTTGAATCCTATAAACAACGTCGTTGATCCGAGTGATGACAGAATACGGTCCTTCCCAAGGTGAGCGAGGCTTCGAGAACCCTTCTTCACTCCGCTGTGGGTTATACAGCCAAACCGAGTCCCCCACCTTGAATCCTGCTGAACTGGCATTGCGGTCATATCTAGCCGTCATTCGATCACCACTCCCTGTAGGTGACCTCTTGGCAGCCACATTCGCACAAACCTTGCAACTGCGACACCAAGCCTCTACATCCTGACAGCTATTTACCCAGTAAAATCGCTCCCGTACTCTAGCCAAAGTCTTATTTCTGCTAAAGTGCTCTCTGGATATTCCCTCGTGCACTTCCCGAAGTACTTTTGGTACTCGGCACCTGGGTATCAGCAACCGCATGGTAACTTCTTTCCCATCCGGGCTCTCCCATGCTCTCCGTAATAGTCCATCTATAACCTTAAGTGAATCCCATTGCGCCCATAAAGCCTTCAGTCCAACACTTTTACTGGAAACGTCCTTCCATTCCGGGCGGATTCCTTTTTCTTTCGCCTTCAACATTGGTCCAATTTCATCGTCGTTCAGTTGTTCCTCTCTTAGAACTTTCTTTGACCAGTCCTTCAGAACCTCTATCTTAACTGCCTTCACTTCTGCTATATCCTGCTGCGTTTTTACATTCTCGGCATTCACTTCCTTAGGGCTCCTCTGGCGACAGTACCTCTTGACATGCCCCAATTTGCCGCAATTATAACAGCGGATTACTTTTGTCGGACCTCCAGCACTTCGCTGCTGCTTCGGCTCCTGTTTCGGCAGTTGCGGTTCCTGTTTCAGCTCCGGTCGCGAACTTAATTCGTTTAGTAATTGTGCGACCATTTTCTGTATGTCTGTTAACATAACAATCAATCTCATCTTATCAGAGCGAACTTCCTCTTTCTTTGCAGTGTTTACTTCCCCAGGATTCCGTTCTCGACACTGCCGCATCATATGTCCTGGTTTGCTGCACTGATAACACCGAATCACCTTCCTTGGCTGTCCATCGCTCTGTTCTCTTTCCTGCTTCCTTGGAGCATCTGGTTTTGTCATCAACTGGCTTATCATTTTGTGCATGTCAGCCATCAAAGATTCCATATTTGATTTTTCTAAATGATCCTCTTCTTCTACCTTCATGGCTCGTACTCTCGGACGTGCAGTCTCTTTGTAAGCGGCTTCAACCTCGAGGGCATGGATCAAGGCTTCACTACCAGTCTTATCTCGAGATAATCTAAGGACTCGCCTGATCTCCTCGTCTCTTATGCCATCAATGAAAGTACCAACCGTTAATTGTTCCTGGAATTCTTTGGGCGCATCCGGGTAAGCCAGGTATGTCAGTCGCTCAACAGCTGCTTCAAAATCTTGTAAACTTTCCCCAGCCTTTTGTGTGCGTGATTTGAGCTGAGTCCTGTATACTTGGGCGAGGTGTTGGTCGCCATACCTTAGATCTAGTGCAGCCTCCAAAACTTTAAAATCCTTTTGCTGCGTCACTGGGATGGTCTGAAGCAACTCTGAGGCTTGACCTCTTAATGCTAGCACCAATGCCATAGCTTTGTCTTCGTTACTCCAATTGTTTGCGTATGCCGCTGCCTCAAATTGTCTTTTATAGGTTGACCAAGAAGTTTGACCATCAAAGGAAGGCGGTTGTAATCGAGGACCTGACGATGATAATACCAGTTGGCCTCCTTGTTCTCTTAACAGTCGCTTAAGTCGCTCTACCTCTCCTTCAACTGCACGAAATTTTCCTTCTATATCGGTAACTTTCCCTTCAACGCCAGTAACTTTCCCTTCGACACCAGTAACTTTTTCTTCAACACCAGTAACTTTTTCTTCGACGCCAATAACTTTTTCTTCGACGCCAATAACTTTTTCTTCGACGCCAGTAATTTTTCCTTTGACTTCAGATACTTCCTCTTCAACCTTATTTACTTTTCCTTTGACATCACATATTTCAGTCTTTATGTTGCCCATATCCTCTTTAATTTCACTTTTGAGGTCTTCAGTTGCCGAAAGGATAACATCTTGTTGCCCCTGTATAATTTTCCTTAATTCTTCTTCACGTTTCTCTTGTTCTTCTTTTTCTTCCTGACGTCGTTTTTCTTGTTCTTCTTTTTCTTCCAAACGTCGTCTTTCTTGTTCTTCTTTTTCTTCTAGTTTTTCTTTCTGACGTCGTCTTTCTTGTTCTTCTTGACGTCTTTCTTGTTCTTCTTTATCTTCTTGACGTCGTTTCTCTTGTTCTTCTAGCATCATTTTGCTAAATGCAGCTAACATGTCTTGCATTTGTTTTTCAGCAGCCATGCTTCTTGTTTCCATTCAAAAACTAACAAACAACACTGACAAACAACACTAACAAGTCTTATTTAAAGTCTATGTCACTTTCCAGTTCGACTCACTTCACTATCTCCAGTGGTTTCCAAATAGAACACTATGGAACTTTGTCGAATTCTTCAGAAATTCTGTTGCAATTCCGCTTCCGACACCAATTGTTACGTGCTTACAATTTTCAGTAAACACTTTGTGGATCCCAAATAACTTGCAACAAGAATTTTCACAAACCACTGATTTATTTAATCACTAAAATTACACTAGCAAATACTTAAAAATCACACAACTAATAATAACTTAATCTAATATAATTTCACTACTTTTAAAACACTAAGCACTTTACTTTTCTTCTTAAACTTGTCAACTCTTGTCTAACCTAAAAACTCTCTTGTCTGTTTACTTCACTAAACTGCATACTTCACTCAACTGAACTGTTTATCCTTTACTAAACTTGTACTGTACTGTTCTCCCATCTGCTGGCTTCACCTCTTTATATACCCACTTGGAATGTCCAGAATATCATTGTAGAACTTTCCAGAAATATACTGGAATTCTCTATAATTTTCTTAGGCACTACTAAATGGTGGTTCGCCAGTTGGCCCACAGATGGCGCCCCCCTTCTGGTCAGGGAGTAATTACAACTCTCCTCTCTGTTAGAGGGCAGCACATAACATAATGATATTTTTGGTAGTAATTTTGAGCAAAATTTTGAAAGTGAATATCGTGTTTGTAGAGACAGTAGATCAGAAATGAGAGGTAATAATTCCCATCATGCAAATAACAATCTAGACCAGGGGCATAGGAGATATAGTGGGAATGTTAATCGTTCAACGAGTAGGGAACGTAACTTTAGGCACCGCAATAGCATTGATAGGAATTACGTTCGTGGTAGAAATCATCAATCAATCAAGTAGTCGGGATCGAAACCTCACTAATACACATTCTTACAATAGCCGTGAGAATTCTGCTGGTAGGAATAGATCGAGTAGTCAAGAGAGGTCACGTAATCGATCTTCAAGTAGGGAAAAACATAACTCAAGGCAAGTACATAGTTTGCGATGTTTCAAATGCAATAGCACACAACATTTAGCCCGTGACTGCTCAACAAAAATAATAAAATGCTATCGTTGTGGCCTAACAGGGTACACGATTCGTACCTGTCCTACCTGTTGCAATCAGGGAAACGGGGCAAGGACTTAGTCAGTAGTCGGGGATTAAGTCAGCCTTGTAGAAAACCGACTGATAATGTTAACACTCCTAACATGTCTCTTAGTTTGTTTGATAGTGAACGGGTTAGGATTGTTTTAGATTATATTTTGTCACAAGTAAATGGGAACGAATGTCCATACGTTAAAGTTAGTGTTTTTGATGTTCAGATTTTGGCTTTGCTAGATAGTGGTGCAAATGGCATATTTATGAACTCAAAAGGATGGAAAATTTTGGAAACTTTTGGCCTAAAACTTGAAAAATGTTTTGTAACATCATGTAAAGTTGCAAATAATGACCACATGCAATGTTTAGGACAAGTAACTGTGCCTATTAAACTCAAAGACAAAGTCCATCTTTTTGAGGTTATGATTGTGCCCGAATTGCGTCATACTCTAGTTTTAGGTACAAATTTTTAGATAACGATGGGTATCGTTCCTGATTTGCGAAAGGGTGAATGGTATTTCTCGAGTGAACCTGTCATAAGCGATATAGTACGGGAGAATAATGCCTCTCTGGAAGGTGCTATCGATTTGACAGGCGAACAGAGAGTACGATTGAATGAGGTTGTGAGCGACGACAGCATCAAGGACATCAAATTAGGCTGCACTAATGTGGTGGAACATAAAATAGAGGTTAATGAAGGTGTTTTGCCCATTAAACAGAGGTATTATCGTGTAAGTCCACCCATGCAGCAAAAGATTAATGAGGAACTTGATGAAATGTTGAGGTTAGGTGTTGTCGAACGTAGTCAGAGTGAATGGAGTTCACCTATCTTAATGGTAAATAAAGATGATGGAACTTATCGTTTTGTAGTAGATTTTAGAAAGGTTAATAGTGTCTCTAAAAGACCAGTTTATCCTTTGCCTTTTGTACATGAGATATTAGATCAACTGGGAACAGCTCGTTACCTCTCAAGTTTAGATATCAGATCGGCTTATTGGCAAGTCAAATTAGAAAAAGATAGTAAGCAATACACAGCTTTTACTATACCCGGCAGGGGTCATTTTCAATTTAAACGTTTGCCATTTGGTCTCCATGGGGCCCCAGGTACTTTTCAAGCTTTGGTAGATCGCTTATTTGGGCCAGAGTTAAAGCCATATGTGTTTGCTTACCTAGATGATCTAATAATTGTTACAAGTGATTTTGATACTCATATCCATGTACTAAAAGAGGTTTTTAGCCGACTGAAATCTGCTGGCTTAACGCTAAAACGAGAAAAGTGTCAATTTTGTAGAGAAGAACTGAAATATTTAGGCTATAAAGTAAATCGTGACGGTCTTGGTGTTAACCCTAAGAAGGTTAGCGCAATAGTTGATATGCCTAAACCTAAAAATCCTCAAGAGGTGAGGCGAATTATCGGGATGCTATCGTGGTACCGCCGATTTATTCCAGACTTTTCTACAATTGTTAAATGGGAATGGTCGAAAGAATGTGATGAAGCTTTTCTAAATATTAAAAGTGTTTTGATTAGTGCTCCCATTTTGTCATGTCCAAATTGGGACTATCCGTTTATTTTACAGACCGATGCATCACAGGTCGGTATTAGTTGTGTCTTGTCACAATTTTATGATAATAGAGAGCACGCGATATGCTATCTGTCACGAGCACTAACCAAGACAGAAGCTAAATATGGGGCCACCCAATTAGAAATTCTTTCGGTCATTTATGCCATAGAAAAACTTCGTGGGTACATCGAGATGACTAAGTTCATTGTAGTAACAGATTGTTATGCTCTTAAGTGGTTAAATAATTTAAAACATCCTAAAGGTAGACTTGGCAGATGGTGTTTGCGTCTCCAAAGTTTTGATTTTGAGGTTATACACCGAAAGAGTCGTTATAACATAGTTCCCGATTGCTTATCGAGAGCAGTACCACCTGCCATAGATACCGTAACTACTGACAATGAACCGATAGTACCCTCTGGCCATCCGTGGTATGATAAGATGCTACGACGAGTGAGAGATAGTCCGTTACAATATGATAGGTGGCGTGAAATGAATGGGAAATTGTACAAAAAGGTTGAATGTGGTTTTAAAGATCTTCTCTCCGATATCGATACATGGAAGGAAGTAGTACCTAAGCCAGAACGATGTAAACTTTTAGAAAAATATCATGCTGATATATTAACCGGTGCCCACATGGGTGTATATAAAAGTTACAATCGTTTAATTCAAAAGTACTTCTGGCCCTGTATGAAAGCTGATGTGTATCGATATATCAAAAAGTGCCAAATTTGCTGTAGTCAGAAATCAATACAAAAGATACCTGCCGGTGAAATGGGTAGTAGACCAGATATAACTCGTTGGCAATTGATAAGTAGTGATCTTTTTGGCCCATTACCTCGCAGTAGTTCTGGTTATAAATACGTCCTAGTTGTTACCGACTATTTTAGTAAATTTGTAATTTTTGTACCTCTTTGTTCGGCTACTGCTCAAAATGTCATTAAAGCCATTGAACAGCATGTCTTCTTGCTATTCGGTGTTCCAGAGTTCATTATCGTGGACAATGGGACGCAGTATGGTAGAAGTAAGGAATTTCCAGCATTTTTGGAAAAATATGGAGTTAAACCCTTATATAATGCCAATTATCATCCACAGAATAACCCCACCGAGAGGGTTAATCGGGTGTTAAAAACCCTACTCTCATCATACATTGATGAGCAACAAAGAAACTGGAGTGATAATCTTCCACACCTTGCATGTGCTATAAGAACTGCCAAACACGAAACAATACGTTATACTCCATATTTTGCCAATTTTGGCCGAGAAATGATTGTAAATGGCGGAGAGTATAAAATTTTGCGGGACAAAAGTAAATTTGGTACAGAAGATCTTAAGGAAAACATAGAATGGAAAAATAAAGGGATTGCTAAACTGCATAAAACTATTAAAGCAAACTTGCAAAAAGCTTATGAGAAAACTAAGATGAGATATGATCTTAGAAGACGTCCGGTTAGCTTTCAGGTAAACGATTATGTGTGGAAAAGAGATTTTCCTCTATCCGATGCTTCTAAACATTTCTCAGCAAAGTTAGCACCTAAGTTTAGTGGTCTCTATCGCGTGAAAAAGAAAATTGGTTTGAATGTGTATGAACTAGAAAATGACGCCAAAGAATTGATTGGTCAATATCATGTGAAAGATTTAAAACCCGACTTCACATTGGCCTCTGATTAATTTTGAATTTTTGGGAGATATTTTTTTTTGAAAAATTAATTTTGGTCAAGATTTTCGTTATTGTTTATTTTGGATATTTAAGATATTTATTTTGGATATTTGTTAGATGTTTAATTTGGCGATTTACCATTTAGTTCACCGCTACTTGGTATTTCGGGAGAAGAGAAAAATCTTGCATTTTGTAATTTTCTTGGGTGGGATCTTTTTATGTAAAAGGACGAACAACGTATCCTAAATTCCAGTTAGCGATCGAGTGACCGAGCAACTTGAACTCTCGTTACTGAAGGCCAAAAACTGACCAAAATTTTTAATTTTTCTTTTTTGGCGTTATTGTATAGTTTTTAAGATCGTCTTTTGTTTAAATATTTTAGTAATTGTCTTGATGCATAGTATATCGTAAGAATTTTTGAACCTTGTCCGTTGTCTACTTTTGCTACCACCCTTCTGGTGTTTGATTTTTTTTTTCTTGTCGCTTCACGACAAGTTTAACATTATTTTAGTTTGGTACATATTAAAATGTACTGAGACATTTTGTTGTGTATCTCTCAGCTTCACGGTAAAGTTTGTACAACATTTTACTTGCATTCTGATATAGATATATTAATTTGTTTAACACTTTAATTAGGTATTTTTCAAAATTTTTCTTTTCTTAAACAAGAATTTCTTGAGATTTCACACATTTTGCATTTTGGGGCTGTGATTCTAAATTTGAGATCTGAGTTACTTGTCACCAACTAGTACCAATAAAACCTATTTATTTTTGACACAATTTTTGCGCTTTAATTATTTTGTTTATTCTTGGGAAAGCTTTTTTTGGTAATATTATATTTAGCTATGTATATGTAGATATCTTTCTCTTTTGATAAAAGTTTATTGGTATATTTATCACCTTTAAGTACTTTTGTTGTTGTAAAAAAAAAAAAATTCCTTCAGAATTTCTTTTATTATTTTGGTAGGATGGAGTTGTGACGTGCCATCTTCCGCCGGTGTCCGCAAGATCATAAGTACATAAATTCACCAAAATTACCTACAGTAGAAATTACCTTTAGCGATAAATGTCACCACGCTAAATATTGGGTGCAAATTACCACTTAAGCTTTTCTCCAACAGATGGCTCTCCGTAGAGAATATATAAATTTATTAAATAATGGTGTATTATTGTGTATATTTTAGGAGAATTTACAATATAGATTATTGCAATAATTAGCGTATAAAAGTTGTTTACAAAGTTATAGAGTAAAGATGGCTAATGATCAAAAGTCCATAAAAATCGATTCAGTCTTTTACCTTTCACAAGTTGGTACCCTGACTGACGAACTGTCAGCTGTTGTCATTTCCTTTTGTTTTTGTGAGTGACCAAAGGTTATAAATCTAAAACTTCATCTTTTTAAATCAAGAATTTGAACTGAAAACTTCGCTAAGGACTAATTTAATTAAGAGGCACGTGATTGCTAATCGGTTTAATACCGGATTAATAACTAGATTTAACCTAATATTTCAATTTGCATTTTGGTTTGATAAATTGAATTTTCGAATTATTCGGATAAATAAGCAAGTTATCGTCTAGAAATAATATTCTAGGTAAGTTCGAATTTCTTTGATTTATTAAAGACACGTGCTCACATTAGCGGTTAATCTTGAGAATAATTTTGTAATTTAATTGTAGACGATTTGGGATAGGCCAGATTTTGACCACAGAACTTGCCTACTGTTCTGTTATTTTTGGATTGTTGGATTTTTGGACTTTGGATCATTGCTATTTCTTTGGTACACGAATTTTGGTATACGATTGGCCCTGCATTATAATTTTACATTTCGATTAAGAGAAAACCCTAACTATTGTGAAAGATTTGTAAAACCTATGAAATTGTGTTGTAAAGACTTCTCCTCGACCAACCTTCAAGTCTGGAGCGCCAGGAAACTCTCCAATTTTCTGTGTAAAAGTTAAGTAACCATTGTATCTTATTCTTATTATCAATTGTTTCAATTTATTAATCATTTTTTTTTCCATAGCGTTAACCTTAAACCCTAGACTTTTCTGTATTGTTTTATCGTAATATTTTATTGTTAAATTTTGTGTACTGTCTTACTGATTTTTATAATAAATTGTAATTGTTTTTACTTGTTCTTTTATTTTGTCACTCTCACTACAAGGATTAGTAAGATCTGGGACCTCGTATACTTATCCCGACTATAGGTCGTAATAAGGTCAAGGTTTGACTATATAGTGGTTGCCGAAAAATTGGTAACATCTGGTATGGTAGGGTGTGTTTGATCTGAAATGGTGCATTACGCCTAGTTCTCATAGCTGCAGATTGCGAATTTCCGCTTGCGGATTTTTTTTTTATTTCGACATATGCGTTCCAGAAGTTTTTTTTTATACATTTATTTAACGTCGGCCTATTTCCGCTACTGAGGCCTAACACCGACGCCTGTAGACGAGCTACCCCCAACCAGGAATTTTGCCGAACCTCTTCCCTTAAGAAGAGTAGGGATCTTTTACTTACCTAACATTTAATAGACAAGGGACCGACGGCTTTACATCCCCTCCGAAGGATGGTATATCTCCTATACAACCCTCGCCTAAGGTTGTATAGCTTCCGCGCATACACTGATATACAAGCCGCTGGAAGATGTGTGAGGCGAGAACGCAGTTTCCGTTGGAATGGTCACCCATCCAAGTACTAACTGCGCCTGTCGTTGTTTCCAGGAGAAGTTAATTTGCTAATTTAACTTCAAGTTAAAAGTGAATGAATTATCTTACGAACATTTCTCTACACTGCAAGAAAATTAGACTGTTTTAGAACAAATTTTATAAAAATCCGCACAAAAAAAATTCGCATTCCGCAACTATGTTATGTCGTTGCAACGTGCACATAAAGATCTCCTCTGAGGGAGGTGTACCTTCCAGAGTTTAAATGAGGCGCATAAATTTGAGCTCAAGCACTTTTAATTTCTCATTGCCGTGGCCGGTATGCTGCACCATACCGGCGCCGCGTAAGTGATGGACGACCTGACCACCATCGTGTACAACAGTTTTGTATTTTGCGAAAATCCGGGCAGTCTAACCAATACACCACGGATTGCTGATGGCAAACCTTCATACTTCTTATAAACTTAATTTATAGATTGTCGCCCGCCCGCCCGCCATATTCCCGTAACGGAAGTACCTGCTGACGTTAAAAAAGCATTTATAAATTTCCCTACCGTAGTTTTTGCGTATGAGCATTCATTCCGTTACAGATATTTGGAATTTAATTTTTAGCTTTGAAATTGACAGTTATCAGCTAATCTAACCTGTAAAATTGACGAGCGGATAAAAGCCAATAGACCATTCCAGAATGACGTCATTGACAGTTCGGCCATATTTGCTGGGTGGCATACAAAATCATTTGCGTATGTAAACATTACGAGTATTTCATCATTAAATTGTTTAATCCTGGTCTAATTGATAGAAAATGCCGCATTTTTGTATTGCTGTTAAATGTTCAATGCGTGGGAAAGAGATCATCGATTGTTTTTCCGATTTCCCGCTATTTTAATCATTAGGGGAATCATCTTAATGCATTGCCTATAGAAAGAAAAAATGCTCGGATTAAGGCTTTGTGACGGGGACCACTAAGTAAAAACCACGGACGAATTTGTTCAAAACATTTTATAACTGGTAAGTACTTAATTTTTGTACAGAAACTCCTTCTAGGTTTTATAAGGTTAGAATTAAATGATGTGTGATTTTAGGAAAACCAGCTGCTTTAGAGGATAAAACTACAAATACCCGCCTTTACAAAAGGCCAAATTTAGTTGTATTCTATAGATTTGGAAAACACACGAAATATTGCAACTGTGCGGGTTCATGTAGAGTTGTAGGTTTGCTCAAAAAAAAGATTTTTCATGAAACAGTACCGATAAGCACGTTGTCAAAATGAGGAAATTGAGTGCATCGGATAAAATTGTCGTGGTATGTAGTGCAATCATAAACACGTGCCTTCTCAAATACCAAATAATATAAATAATGAATTATCTATGTAACTGTGTTTAGTATTAAAAAACAATTTTATATAATTATATCCTATTTATTTCAATATATTGCACATCAGTAATAATATTTTTCATTCACAGTAAAACAACTGTTATTTAATATTCACTTTATTCTTTTAAAATATCCAAGTTCAGGTTCAGTTGAGCCAAAAAAGACCATAAATTAGATACGGACATAAATAGGTGCAAGTTCATTTTCATCTATCAAAAGGGGGATGTTCTTGAGAAACCTCTTTTTTCTACTTTTTTGGCCAATCCATATTCCGTATTCGCAACATTTCTACATTTTTCATGGAAGGTACTGGCCAAACGGGAAGTCAGTGGATGCTGGACCAGGACCACTGTCTTCGATGGTATTTGGACGATCATGCAGGTAAAATAGAATCGCTATATGACTGCATACTTCTGATATAGATGTACATCTGATACATGTACAGTGAGCAATGGAAAGGCTGGTGTTCTTTAAAATAATAATCCAAACTTGAAGTAACTTTTCCCTCTTTCATTGAGAGTGTTTAACCTACAACAAATGTTTAAAAAATGTTAATCAAGTTTAAAACCTCTGTAGCATATCACAATTATATACATTAACATATAGAATCTAATTGTAATGTAAAATTACGCATTAACTTTGATATCTTACCTTTCCAATGACAACATCAAATGCCTCATCACTGATTTGTTTTGCCTAAATTCCTTGAACAGAGCCAGATTCGTAATGCTTGTAGGCTTGCAAGCTTTTATAAGGCTTAAATTGTTGACCAGTATAATAACTATGAGTTAGTATCAAATAATTCACGAAGTCCATCATGGTAATATTATAAACTTCAAGACTGCTCTCTTCAGGAGGGATTGCATAGTGGTCAATATTGTCAATAATCTCGATTTTTTTATCATATCTGCACTTAATATCACATCTAAGGGTTACATAATATTCACTTCGAGACATCTTGGCGAAAAAATTTGCAAAAATCACAATAAACTCAATCCATAGCACGAGAAACGAATGTAAACATACGGAAAATAATCGCTTTGTGTGTCACCCAGGCAAAATGGCGGAAGACCATTCCAGAACACGTGACTTTGACAGATTTTTTATTTACTAAATATATATTGCTATGAAATTTGACACCTAGATGCCAAAGCATCTGTATGTGTCACAACATCCTAAAGCTCTAAGTATGTATACGATAACTGAGAAAATTTCGATAATAAAAAATAACAGCAAAAAAAACAAAACTAACCTAAGAAAATAAAACAGTTTATATAATATATGCAAAATAAAAGTAAAATAAAGTGAAATAACTCACATTAAATTTGTAAAAACATCATTGTTTGTGGTTACAAATTTTTTGCACCTGTCTATGAATTTTTTATAGTTTTTAATCTGACTAATATTTAAGGGAAGCAAGTTATAGAATTTTGGAGCTAAGTAACTGATGAACCTAAGATTAATGTTTTTATTATTCATTGGAATCTGTATATGTAAATCAGTTTTGTTACGAGTTTCATGTTGGTGTGTGATGTGCAAGATTACTAAAAGACCAGGTTGAACGGAAACTTAGGGCGACAGACGCAAGGGGAATGCTCTGACGTCATCTGTTGAAAGCGATCCATGTATGCCATGTAAATGTCATCATTCGTTGTGCTTTATTTTCCTGTTTTTTGAATAGTTGTAAATGTTATTGAACTTTTTCTTAGACTAATATTTTACTATTTTTAGTGTTTTATATATCTAGTGTAGTGTTAGTTTTTAAAGACAACTATAATACGTGCATTTTAGACATTTTTTATTTGTTTACATTTTATACATTCCTGTTTAGTGAGTTACAAAGTCTGCTACAGCATTAATTATTATAGTATAAGCCTAAATCAGTATTAATTATACAAGGTAAGTAATATTTACGTTTATTGAGGACTTGTTATGTAATGTTATTTTATTAATTTAGATGCCTGGAGGTGGTTTTACCTGCAGCGTAGCTGTGTGTGATAACAATAGTGAAAAGATTAAAAAACGTGGGCAAAAATTAGTCTTTCGTTCATTTCCTACTGGACAAATAAGGAAAGAATGGATTAGAAGATGTTACAGGAAGGACAACTTCAATGCAGATAACAAGCGTATTTGTAGTAAACATTTCGTAAAAGATGACTATGAAGATGCTATTGAAGCATCTATAAAGAGCATTTTACCTAAAAGGCTTAAACCAGATGGTATGTTATGAACATATTTTATAGGTAAATTGTATTATATTTCTGTAAAATACTTTTATTTTTTTAGCTCTACCCACATTATTTCTACAACCTGGAAAAGGTGATCTCCCTATCGAACAGTCAAGAAGGGAGCTTAAAGCCCAAAAGAAAGAACGCAGTGAAATTGTTGAACAACTTTTAGGCTCTAAATCATCATATTCTACATTGGAAACTTTATCAGAAATATCACAAAATTTACCGGGCACAAGTTCTGAAAATGACTATGAAAAATTGTTACGTAAATTTAATTCAGCAATGATAGAAAACAATTTATTAAAAAATAAATTAAAAGAAAATCAAGTAGAAATTTATAACTTAAGAGCAAAAAATTCTGAGTTAATTATGGAAAAAAATTCTTTAACTAACAAATTACTTGAACATTCCGAAACAAATGTAAGAAATCTTCTGAAAGAGTTTTTAACTCCAAATCAAATTGATATTCTTACAAAAAAGAAGAAAAAGACAAAGTGGACACGCGACGAAATTTCTACAGCTTTCACACTCCGTTATTTTAGCAAACGTGCTTATATATATGTAAGAAATACCTTAAAATACCCTTTACCTGGTATATCCACACTGCAGGATTGGGCAAGAGGTATTGATCTAAAAAACGGACTACTAAAAGATGTTATTGAAATAATGAGCATTCATGGGCAAAGTAAAAGTGAAGTGGACAAGCTTGTTGTACTCTCATTTGATGAGATAAAAATATCGTCCATATATGAATATGATGAAAGAGAAGATGAAGTTGTAGGCAGACACAATTATATGCAAACGGTAATGGCAAGGGGGTTATTTGATACTTGGAAACAACCCGTATATATAATTTTTGTTACAAAAATGACAAAACAGATCTTAGATGAAATAATTAGTGCCCTATTTAGCATTAAGTTCAAAGTTGTAGCGTGTGTATCTGATTGTGGCGGAGGAAATGTGGGATTCTGGAAAGAACTTGGTGTAAATACAGGAAAAACGTATTATGAACACCCATTAAATTTAAAAATATACTTTTTTGCTGATGTTCCACATCTCTTAAAATTAATAAGAAACTGGTTCTTAGACACAGGTTTTATATTAAAAAATGGAACATTGATATTAAAAAATCCAGTGAAAACCTTGACAGTTAGCTAGCACAGAAATAAGTTCATGTCACAAATTGTCAACACTCCACGTTACATGTACAAAAACTCAGAGACAAAATGTTGCTTTAGCTGCCCAACTTTTCTCCAATACCACTGCCACTGCCCTAAAAAGATATTTACCTGGAGAAGATGAAAAATTAGCCCAGGATGTAGCAGATTTTATAGAGATGGTAGGACTATGGTTTGACATATTTAATTCGTATTCACCAATGGCATCAGTTCCAAGCAAACGTCCGTATGGAGGAATACATTTAGAAGAACAGAATAAAATGTTAGAGAGAGTAAAGAACACCTTTTCTGGAATGAGATGTCTCTCAAAAAATTCCATTCAAATTTTTCAAAAGGGAGTCATAATATCTACAATATCTCTTCAAAACCTTTATGAAGATTTGGTTTCTAAATATAATATTAAATACATTTTGACGCATCGATTAAACCAAGACTGCCTGGAAAATTTTTTTTGTCAGGTAATATTTTGGTAAAATTACTTTTAAAAGTTACTAATATATAATTTTTGTGTTTCAGCTAAGAACAAGAGGAGGCCTGCATGACCATCCTTCTCCTTTGAATGCCTTGTACAGAATTAGGATGATACTTTTGGGGAAAAACCCTGGAATAGTTCAGAAAAATACTAATGTTTCTGTAGAAACTGACAGTGATTATGTACTGGCAACTGCATTTGAAAAGGCATGCCTTACAAGGTTTAAAGTAACGCCTCCTACGTCCATTGACCAAGAAAGTAAGGAATCTGAAGATAAACCTTTGAGCCAATCCAGCACGTCAAGTACCAGCAGTTCATCGGAAGCTTCACACAGCAACACAAATACGCCTGATTCTGAAAATGATGGTCTAATTTATATTGCTGGATATTTGGCAAGAAAATTCAAAGTCCAATATCCTGACCTAGGGCAATACACTTATGAAAATGCTGACAAAGAAATGCATACCTATGCTATGCCAACATGGATTAAGAGCTTATCGTTTGGTGGTTTAACCGAACCTACCGCCTCATGGGCAAATAATGTGTCTAATATGAATACTTATTTTATAAAATACCATAAGGACTATTTCAGATGTAAAAAGAACATTGTGAAGAAAACAGTCGCTTACATATCAAGAAAAGTTGACGTGCCGCTAGCTTTAATAAGAGGATTTGTGCGGCAAAGGATTTTTATACGAATTAAATATTTAAATAAATCTGCCAAAATGAAGGCATTAAAAAGGAAATCAGAAGCCCAAGATGATTCGGGAAGGAAGAAATATAGGAAAATGTTAAAAACATCCAGTTAGTATGTAAGAATTTGATATTAACTATACTTGCAAATATTTTATTTATAAATGTATATTGTATGTTAAATAAATTATGTATTATTAAAAAATATATATTATTTATAATCCATTATCAAGAAAAATAATAGTATTTTATACAACAAGTGGCTAAAATGGTGGTTTTTTACAAGCGTGGCGTTTATAGTACGAGCCAAAGGCGAATGTGTGCTATAAACTGCATGAGTAAAAAAAACACATTTTAGCCTCAAGTTATATACAAAATTTTTTGTATCACCATTCGAAATTATAAAACAATACAATTTTGTAAAAATAGGGCAAAAAAGGTGAAATAAAGAAATTTTATTTCACACAAATAAAATTTCTTTATTTCACACTTTTTTCTGTATTTTTCACTTATCAATAATGACATTGTCTTGATTCATTGGAATTGTCAAATAAATGTCATTTTAGGATATAGCGTTACAAAAAATATATTTATTAGCATTAAACAATGGGAAGTATTTTACATCGTAATTAAAAATGGTTATGCCAAAATTTAACTACATTTTCACTTAATTGTTTGCAAAATAGGGATTTCTTAATGACTACACTTTTTTAAGGCAAAGCAATAAAGTTTTTTCATCCTTGAAATAAGGTAGGTACATTCTTTTTTAAAATGTTTAGGTCTGCCTATTCAAACTTTATGTTTATTCAGGAATATATAATTTTGTGGCAAATGAATAATGAAAACAAGTTTAATATTTTATAACGTCTACTCGTCATAATTGGTTTATTTAATCATGGTAAACGCAATATATATTAAAATAATTAGAAGATATGTCTAGTCTCATATTTTACCGCGTATTTGCTTTCAACACGTGACGTCACAAGGTCGTAGGAACATTAACCGTTCAACCTGGTCTTTTAGTAATCTTGTGTGATGTGTACCTTAATGCCCGGATTTTTATGTACATATGAGCATACACTGAGTATATACAACGTACGAATGTCATGGATATCCTCATTATAAAGCAAGCTAGTCGGATATAGTCTGCTTTTCTTAAATATGACTTTTAATATAAAATTCTGCACCACATTTAATTGTTTCAAAGCACTATCATACATGCCACCCCACACCACTATGCCATATCTCAGCAATGATTCAATTAACGTTTTGTACAAAGTAATTAGCAGCTGACGACTAAGTATTTCTTGTAGAAGATAGAATTTATGAACTAAACTTCTGATTTTTTTTGTTAAATATAAAGAATGTTCCTTCCACTTAAGGTTTTGGTCAATAATAATTCCAAGGTACTTTGTATGGGGGACTTCTTTGATTTCACCTTGTAAATTATCTACCTTTATTGATTTAAATATTGGTCTGTTTGCGTCAGTTATTGAGAAAGCTACGTAATTAGTTTTTTTGATATTTAGGGATAGTTTGAAATTGTCAAGCCAATTTTTAACCTTATGGAGTCCTGCCTTAGCTTTTCCCCTCACTTGTTCCCATGTATCTCCATTTAAGATTAAAGCCGTGTCATTTGCATATGATACAATCCTACCATCTATTCCCAGACTTGTTAAATGATTTATATAAACAATAAACAGTGTTGGGCCCAAGACAGTTCCTTGTGGAACCCCCAGTTGAATGTTAATTGGGTCACTTAGAGTATCTCTGATTCGTACATATTGTATTCTCTCATCTAAATAAGACTTGAAAACATCCAACACAGATCCCCTCACTCCATATTTTTCCAAAACATTAAGAAGCTTATAATGTGAAACTGTGTCGAATGCCTTCGCAAGATCTAAAAATATTGCAATACATTTCTTATTACTATTCAAATCATTAGTTACAGCTTTTATTAATTCATACATGGCATCACTTGTACTTAACCCTTTTGCAAAGCCAAATTGTTGTTTAGACAATATATTATTTGCATTTAAAAAATTAATCAAACGGTCTCTTAAGCATTTTTCAAACAGTTTAGCAAAATTATTTATTAGGCTTATTGGTCTATAATTATTTATTTTTTTCTGATTTCCTGTTTTATGTATAGGGACAATAATGGATATTTTAAAAATATTTGGTACTCTGCCTGTTTTGAATATTAAATTTATAATGTGTTTTAAGGGCTGGATAATGTATTCATGTAAAGATTTTATGATTTTTACAGAGATACCGTCTAATCCTGGAGAGCTGCTGTTTTTTAAACTATTTATATGTATTATAAGTTCATTATTACTGACCGGTTTTAGATACATGGATGCCAAGCTGCTAAAATTATCACTTACATCTATATTTGACTGTGGTGGCGAGATATTATTCGCCATTTCTAGTCCTATTTTGGCAAAGTATTCATTACAGTGATTTGCTAGCTCAGAGTCAGTCTCAAATTTTTCATCATTTTCATTGCATATTTCTAACTGTGTATTATTTCTCAGTTGTTGCCTCTCTTATAATTTGATATATTTTTTTTAGATCGTTTGAACACTCAGATATTTTATCTTTGTAATAACTATTTTTTGCGTTTTTAATGGTTTTATTTAAGTTATTTCTATAGATTTTGTATTCGCTTTCTTTCCCGGTTGTGAAATTTTTTAACAGATCCTTTTTCATTTTATCTCGATGTTTTATTGAGGTTATTATACCATAGGTGATCCATGGTTTGAGCTTCTTTGTATTATTAAACTTAAAATTTTTAATTTTTTTAGCTTGATTTACCATATCTTGTAACTCTATTGTGAAGATATTAGCCGCTTGCTCGGGATCCTCTAGATTTAAAATAGAACAAACTAAAATAGATCCGCCATTTTGCCTGGGTGACACACAAAGCGATTATTTTCCGTGTGTTTACATTCGTTTTTGGTGCTGTGTATTGGATTTATTGTGATTTTTTGCACCAAGATGTCTCGAAGTGAATATTATGTAACCCTTAGAGGTGACAATAAGTGCAGATCAGGGTTGGTCAAGTAATATAACTAAAGTTTGTTCCTATAGAAAGTAGTTCTCGATCGACTCAAAAGATGGCTGATGCAGCATTGTAATTTAAGATTCCTATAATTGGAGGTGACATTTGACTGCATTTGACAGTTATGGCAAGAGTGACAGAGTCTGTGGTGACAGTTCGAATTTTTCTAAGAGTTTTTCAAACTTTTTATTTGTGACTTTTGTTGTTTTGTTTGTGGAGTACTAGTCCGTGCGGGCTTTAATCAAATAAACTATCAACTGTGCTACCAAATAAATTATTATTCCTCTTCTACGGTAAGATAATACACAATTTTGGGTATAATCGCACTTAAAATGCGTTTTATAGAGTATGGAAACTAAAAGAGGCACCCACACCTGCTGTGTATTTGGATGTAGCAGCAAGATTTCAAACATGGGATTTTTAAAATCAAAATCGACCTGTCCAAAGGTTTTTGTAAACAATGTTTTGTTAATATTTTATCGAATTTATGCGGGACTTCATACGTGCATTATATATATATATTATATCAACTATTAATCAACAGTCATAGTAGAGTACCTAATAAAATAATGCCAAGGAGTTTTGAAATGTTTTATTCTATATACTTCACCTTAAAAACCCATTATTAGATGAGCTTTTTATGTTGCATTTCATAGTGAAACAGGAATATGTCTATTGTGTTAACACCTTGTTGTCCATGTATTTGTTAGTCCTTTAAGAAAATTTACCTGGCTGGGCTCTGTCTGTATTCCTGTTACACTTGTGAAAAACAACCAAAATAGCAAAAATTAAAAAAGCGGTTACTTTTGAAATTTCCGCCAGATATAGTACGTGATCAAACCGCTAGATGGCTCAATTCGGAAATGTTTATTTACAATTAAGTTAGCTTTCTATAGTGAGGGTCTTCTGTGGTGCAGATATGTTAAAAAAATTGAAATTATTGACAATATTGACCCCTATGTAATTCCTCCTGAAGAGAGCAGGCTTGAAATTTATAATATTACCATGATGGACTTCGTGAATTATTTAATACTAACTCATAGATATTATACTGGTCAACATTTTTAGCCTTGTAAAAGCTTGCAAGCCTACAGGCTTTACGAATCTGGCTCTGCTCAAGGAATTTTGGCAAAACAAATTAGCGATGAGACATTTGCTGTCATTGGGAAGGTAAGAAATCAAAGTTAATGCGTAATTTTATATTACAATTAGATTCTATTTGTTAATGTATATAATTGTGATATGCTACAGAGGTTTTAAACATTAACATTTTTTAAATCTTTGTTGTAGGTTAAACACTCAACGAAAGAGGGAAGAGTGACTTCAAGTTAGGATTATTATTTTAAAGAACGTCAGCATTTCCAGTGTTCACTGTTCATGTATGGCTGGTTTATCTGAAGTATGATCATCCAAATATCATCGAAGACAGTGGTCCAGGTCCAGCGTCCACTGAAACACTTTCCGTTTGGCCAGTACCACGGTGTAGTATATTTACACAACAAACTGAATTTTGGTTGCACAAGTCAAATTAAAGTAATCGATGAGGAAAAAGATGCAAATCGCTTGTCAGTTTTTTGGCAAAAAACACATTATGGTCACCCAATGGAGTTACAACATCTAAGACTTTCTAAGGAAGATAGGGAGACTGTGGCTACTAAATTAATTAGTGGAATTCCTCAAACAAAGTAAATATCTTAATTATAATAATAATATATACAGTATGGAAGGTTAGCTGTGGCTAAGTCGTAATTTTTATTTTATAGAATCATAGACCAGACGCGATAAAATTGAGGACGAACTGAAACGAATTAATTTATTGACAGGCAAGGATGTGAGTAACATTAGAAAAAGTTATAAAATTGACGTGAAAGATGGAAAGAGACATGAAAATGATGCCATATCTATTGACTTATGGGTACAAGAATGGGAATCCAAACCATCTGATGAAAATCCTATCTTACTATATAAAAAGCAGGGTGAATTTTCTGACAACTTAGAAACAAAAGACTTTTGTTTAATAATATTGAATAAATTTCAAGAGACAATGCTAAAGAAATTTGGAAGTAATATAATAGCTATCGATGGTACCCATGGTTTGAACAACTATGACTTTGAGCTAACAACAATAATGGTGGTAGACGAATTTGGCGAAGGATACCCTGTTACTTTCATGTTTTCTAATAGAAAAGTTACTCATATTTATGAAGTGTTGTTTCAATCTGTTAAGGAAAGCGTTGAAACAATTTTTGCAAAAGTTTTTATGTCTGATTTAGTTGAGACATTTTATCATGTATGGGTTTCCATTATGAGCCCCGTTACCTACCGATTATTTTGCTCTTGGCACGTTGATCGTGCATGGCAAAGTAACTTGTCAAAAATTAATGTCAAAGATAAGCGTAAATATGTATATAAAGTGTTGAAAGTTTTACAGGAAGAATTAGATGAGACTAAATTCAAAACAAATATTTCGGCAGCCCTACATTTAATGTTAAATGACTAAGACACAGAAAGTTTTGGTCATTATTTCCAATCGAATTATACAAATAATTGTGAACAATGGGCTTATTGTTTTAGGAAAAATACAGGCATCAACACAAACATGAGGCTGGAGTCTATGCATAAGACTATTAAGTATTTTTATTTGGATCACAAGAAGATCAAACGTTTGGATAAAGGACTCCACGCCGTTTTAAAATTTTTAAGAAATAAGAGTGTTGAGCGAGTGATAAAAATGGTTAAAGGAAAGAATACTATTTACAAGAAAGAGGTTTTTAAGAGACATAAATCAGCAGTTAATAGTAAATTTATTGTTGAAGTTCGAAATGAATGTACTTGGGAAGTCATAAACAAGTCTGAAAAATATTTTGTGAAGAAGGTTTCACAATCATGTTGTGAATTAATTTGTTCACTTTGTAACATATGTATTCATACATATTCTTGTAATTGTTATAATTTCACACATATTTCAACAATATGCAAACATATTCATTATATCACATTAAACTTTGAAAAAATTAATCATAGTGTACAAAAACAAATGGAAGATGCAAGTGAAATTCAGAATCTTGTATCAGCATCGATTAGCCAAACAAGAAGCAATGAACTAAATAGCTGTTTAGAGACAAAAATTAAGGAAACATTTCAAATATTACAAAATTCTAATTTGCGTAATTTAGATGATGCAACTATTTTGCAAATTCACACCCATTTAAATGTATTAAAGCAATTGGTGAATTTACCAAATATTACAGATGCCACTAAAAATTATTTCAAAAATACAGAAAATAAGCATGAACCCTCTAATAAAAACATTAATGCATAACTACGTTTCTTTTCAACGAAGAAGAAAAGAAAACGTACTGAAAATATTTGTAAACCTAACAAAAGAGAATCCACTGATATAAAAAATATATTACTTAATCATCCAGTCTTATACATTTCAAAAAGTTCAGATAATGACCACTGTTACTGTTAAATTGTAGATCAAGAGCTACTGAACTTTTCTAATGAGCGTCTAAGAACCTCCTTCAACTTTTATGGAGGATAGTTCTGTTTAAGGAGACTACACTAAGCTGGTTCTCAGTCCTGGTAGTGGAGGCGTTTTCGAATGGGGGCTATTTTCCACAAATCAATATCTTTGGTGTCTAAAAATCACTTTTACCAAACTTCAAAACATTTGAACATTATAATCGAATACACTACTCGACGCGAGTTTCGCTAATCATGTTAGCATCATCAGGAGATGATTAAACTGAAAACCAGTCTTATTCGTCTCCTGATGATGTTGGATATGGTTATCGAAATTCACTTCAAGTGGTGTATTCGAGTGCAGTATTCAAATGTTTTGACTTTTTGTAAAAGTTATTTTTAGATATCAAAGATATTGATTTGTGGCAAATAGCCCCCTTTCAAAAATGCCCCCACCGCCGGGACTGGGAACCAACGTAGGGTAGTCTTCTTAAACAGAACTACGCACCATAAAAGTTGAAGGAAGTTCTCAGACGCTTTTTGAAAAGTTCAGTAGCTCTTGGTCTATTATTATTATATTTCAATAATGAATTTAAAATAAATAAGAGATTCAAGTATTTATATTATATATTTCTGTATAAACTTGTTCGCTTCAAATGTCCAGAATACTTATGTCAATTGTTAGTTTTAAGATCACAAATATACGATGTTAACCTAAGGACTATAGAAATTACTATTCAATACCACAGCATATCACATCTAAATTCAAGAATTCATTTTCATATGCGGCACCAAATCTGCTAAATTCTGTTATATCATTATTGTCATTGTCAGAAACCAGTTTTAAAAGGTCATAAAGCTACTCTTAAGAGATGAAAATAGTTAAATTCATTATGTCACTCCATCTAAATGTATTTTATAAAATTGAAGACAAATTTTTAATAACAAAACTTATTTTAATGTGTTTAAATGTGTAGTACCAATTTTTAATTAACAAAACTTATTTTAATATATTTAAATGTGTAGTATTAATTTTAATTTCATGTTACATATAATTTAGTAGATGAAGTATTTCATACCATTGTGTGATTGTCAAATAAATGTAAATGTGTTCTTCTATAGCACAATTCATTTATATGTAGGCAAGGTGGAAGATCAATTTATTGAACTTTGTCCTTTTGTGTAATTTTATACATGCTTGTATTTGTACATAAATTATGCAATAAATATTATTATTATTATTACTTAAGTGTTTTGTATGAATGAAGTTGATTTGTAATAAATATGTTTTACATTATGAATTTTTTTTATTGATTTGTCCCATCTCTAAAAATAATGGAACTATATTTTGATTGGAATAATCTAAATAAAACAAGTAAGCTACACTTTGACTACCCTTTCACTCCTAGTTCGTTTTAATTGTGTTTTGTAAATTCCTTCACACTAATTGTAGAAATAAATTTTTTCTAGAAAATTAATTAATAAAATTATATAAAAGTAAAATATCTGTTGTTCTTAAACAATTGCATATATGCAAAACTTTTTTAAATAATAATTTATTGGCTGTCAACTATTATACGACTTTGAATTTCCCGCTTTCAACGATAGTGGTTGGAAGAGTGGGAGGTACTACGGTTGGCTTTTATCTCAGACAAACAAACATATATAGACAAGTAACAGTAAACCCATCAGCACAGACTTTATTTGTAATACACATATACAAACCATTATGGGTGAGAATGGCGTGGCATGAGAGGATTTACCCGTTCCACCAGTGGCGTAGGCGTTAAAAGGGGCTCATATCGAAGATATTATTTTAATTTGTAATTTATGAAATATTGACGTGAATTTAATTCAATTGATATTATTTTTGCCTTAAATACTGTTTCCAGATATGCAAGACATAACATTCTTAGGTTCATCTTTTGTTATATTTTTTTGCCTTCAGGAACGACAGGATTTTTTATAATTTAAATGCAAAATTTTGTCAATACATTATCAATAAGTATAAGAAAGTTATAACTTTCATGCCTTAACTTGACTTTTACCGGAGTTTAGCATTAGCTATTTCACCACTCAACCAGAGCACATACACAACGACCATTCCCTACTACATTGCCATCTGCCATAGCTGAGACCCAAACTCAGGAGTGGTTCTACTACTACCAACTCAATAACACATGAAAAAACGCCACTAAATATCCCATGCCCTAGCCATGATTTGAACATAGTCTTAGTCTTCAGCCTAAGGTTCCGCCGACAATAAGAAACTACAGTTTAAAACAAAGAACTCCAAGAATCTCGTATTTCTTTAATTAGACGTAAGGGACTAATATTCACCAAGTGTCAGCGTTACAGTTTTTTAAATCTATACAGTTATTGGCTTTCTACCCACAGAGGTTAAGTAACCACTATTATTACTGTTAGCCCACTATAGCAATTATGGGTTATTAACAGTGGATAAAAAGTTAGATATATAATAAAATAAAAACAAATTCTTTGGAAATTTCATATAAACATAAATGAAAATATTTAATAAATTAAGGTATTGCAGCAGCTTTTGTCATGTACGGATGAAGGGTATATACATAAAGAAAACACATTGTGTATAATAAAGAATTTATTGATATCGAAATAAAATTGCTTTTGTAAACAAACTTCTTACATTTTTCTCATCATTTTTCTTCTCACATTCATAATGTAATCTTATATTAAAATAAATTTTCAAAATTAATTTTACCAACAATATACCATGGTTATCAAATAACTCTCCATCAAATATGTGATTACCGAATACATCAAAAATACAAAATGGTATACTTTCACGTTTTTGTAACTAATATATTATTAATATTTCTTTTTTTATACCTGGTACTTAAAAAATTATCAGTTTTACTGAAAAACCTAAAAGATTTTTCAGCATTCTGACAGACCACATTGACCCAGTTTGATGCATTGACTAAATTACCAAATTTTTTTCTAATTTGTAATTGGGAGGGAGCAACGTCGCCCTCCAAAATTTCCAAACATTTTATGCAAGAAATTTTTTTTTTCACAGATCTAACTACAAATCCTGATATATATCCTACAATATCTACGATGTAGTCTGACAAACATAACGAGGAATAAGTTCTATAATCATGGTCATTCATAATAATATTGGAAATATCTTCAGTATCATAAGTTGTATAATCGTGGTCACTCATAATATTGGAAACAACTTCAGTATCATCATCATCGGTATTCTGAGATATCATCAGAGTATTTCTAGAGGTACATTGTAAAATTGATGTGCTATCTAATGCCACTGCATTGGTAGTGCTTGCTCCTTTTATTTCAGCATGAATTAACAACTTTTTATAAGTAGCTTGAAACTGTGTAGGTGTTGGGTTATTATTGAAACCACCTTTACTCCTGACAATACTAAAAAATATTTCCAAATGATCCTGACTAATTTTGTAAGTCAGAACATATTTTAGTAAAGGCTTATCACATTTCACATAGGTAGAATAAAAACTTTTCAAACTTTCAGCACAAACTAAAAATCCGAGAAAACCCGTGTGCCTCACACTTTCTAAAATTGGTGTTCCATTACGACATAACGATTTTATATATGTAACAGCTTTTTCTATGAAATCGAAAAAAGTTTGCTTAGTGGCTGGCGACAAAGGTTTTTCAAATGAATATTTTGCAAATCTGCTTCTGCTATTTAAAATGTCAAAAAAATCATTAAAAATCCTGAGAAAATTTGCCGTTTCTTCAGCTCCAATGAAATCTTCATGTTTCAAGTCATTGCATAAAAATAGAAGTGCATCAGAGACACTTTTGCTCAGGGTTTGTGTAGCAAGCTTCACTCTCATTTTTTCACGGACCCATTGGAGATATCTCTTCTTCAATTTCGTAGCTGCATGAAGTCCCTCGTTTTCCTGGAGGTTCACCAAATTTTCCAAATATTGCCATTTGATGGTTTTATCCTTCATTGTTAAAACCTTTTGGCTTCCCAAACAATTCCTAACTAATTTCACCATATGACACGGATCCAAGAACATAAATAGTTTCTGTTGAGTGATGGGATGCAAAAAATAGGATTTTATTGCCTCTGCATTGTGCAGTGATGCACCTAAATGACGACACATGCTCATATTTGTTGCAGTGCCATCAAAAGTAATGGAGCTTACAATAAGGTCAGATTGATGTACAAACTCTAAACATTTCCGTACAAGTTTGCCCTTTCTGTGGCACATAATCCTTCCAGTAAGAAATAACCCACAGGTATTTTCCAGTGGCCATTAATGGCTACCAGCATATATACTAGTACCTCCTTAGCCATTGGAATGTCATCTGAATTTATACCAGTTCCTATATCAATATATCCCACTGTTTTGTCTCCAGTCCACTCAACACGTTTTTGGATAGCTATTTCGTCCATAACAAGGTTACAAATCACCTTCATTCCTCTATTTTTTGCTTCCTCAACTTTCATATTCAGTGCATGGATGGCTTCTTTTGTGAAACCTGGAGCTCTGTCTATTGACTGGTACCATTTGGTTATTGTACTGGGGTGGGGAAGAGATTTATTAAACTCCTCTCGGAGAAAATTGTACGCTTTCGGAGAATAGAAGTTCCATGTCAAGGCAAACGACCTCAGTTGGGGATCATGGATCAGGATGGACCTTTCAATACTCTCTGCAACAAATTTTCAGCAGCACCAGGAAGCGAAGCCTGTTGAAATAACATCAACATTAAAATCATAATAATTGTAAATACTATAATATACAACATTCAATAAGAATTCAACCTTTGACATACATTTAAAAATTATAAGTATCCTCAGAGAAATGTTTTTTTGTATGATTAGAATAAGTGTTAGCAATTCCAGAAAAAATAACTGGCTCTGCAAAACAGAAGTACCAGTCGAACAGAAAGTAATAATTTACGTTAAACGCAAAACATGGATTCCAGTCATATAAAGTACTAATTCGTTTCTATTGTAAAGAAACCAAGGCAAGGTTTCCCATATCTTGCAGTAATTTTTCATGTCCAGGGGTCAGAATGAAGAAAAAACAGGGATTGGTAAAAGCTCTTGCCAATCCCTGATAGCCATTTCCCAATCTTGGCCGGTAAAACGTTAATTTATGGCACAGAAATTCTCATGAACTGTATTTTTTTTGATCGGTTGTAAAATGCTAAATGAAAAATTAAATAAACTGAGGGTTCCCCCTACATCATACAATTTGTACATTATTTTTAAGCAGTAAACTACACCTATAGTCGGGTACAGTTTAACTGGGCAGTCAAAACATGCAACAAAAACTTTACGACCTGTCATCAAACAAGCCGACGCACATTAAAAACCTATAAAAATAAGTGATTCAATTTGCAGGTGAGATAGTACAGAGTAACAGTATTTTTAATGAGGTCATAAAGTTTTTGTTACATTTTTTGTCTGCCCAGTAAAACTATACCCGACTATACCACCCCCTTAGTGCTTAAATAGCTATTGTTGCCCCAGGTGCACTTTGTCACCTTGGGGCCAAAAATGATATTTATGATTGGTCATGTAAAAAAGTAATCATTATTTGAAATTTTTCTTATATCTTATTTTTGAGAACAAAATTTAATTTTCAACTGTTTTTTATTATAATTATGCAGGCAGTTATATCTTTTCCCCAATTTTTTCACACAGGACAATTTCTCCAAACGTGAAAATGTGTAACTAAGAAAGTTTTCTTACCTTGATAGTATTTTCTGCCTTTTCAGTGATAAGTCGCTGTTCCCTCAAATACTTCATCAATGAATTCATATTGAAAATTTTCGATTTCAACCTCATTCTTGATTGCTGCAGATTAACAACTTTTTTCCTCAGTGTGGAGACTGTAGATTTTATGATATACCAACTTTTTTTGGCTGTTCTTAGATTCATTACATCTCTCAACTTTATATCACCGTAATATCTCAGACGGGATAATCTAAAAAAACAATTAAAACGTATAACTGTATTTACTCATAAATAGCAAGTCCCTTATAAAACTATATTCAAAACATACCCTGGTTTCAATGTTTTGTCAGCTTTTGCATTTTTCTAAAGCGCGATAACAGTTCAGATCAGAAAGTTCAATTCAGTAAGCAGATAATGTTAATTATGTATCATTTACAAATAAAAAAGTCTTATTTTTGAAGCAATCTTCATAGTTATGAAATAATTTTTCTTACCTCCTTGAACTCGTTGAAAATACTTTCTTCATGGAAGTATTACAAGTGTACGATGATAGCTCTTCTCTTTCAGGAGCAGTTTCAATGGTTGAAGATTCAAAATTTACGTCAACCTCTTTTACAGCATCTGTCGAAGATGAGGAAGATTTCTCACAATCCTGTGGCTCTTGAATCAATACTTTTTTCCTAAAATTATAAAAATAATTCATAGAAGTTCGATGAAATTTGAAAATTAATTAATATTAAAAAAATTTTATGAATGACATTTATTTATATTTTTAACCAACCTTTTTGGTGCGGGTTTTTCTTCTGATGAAGAGTCTGATACTGCAATTTCACTTGCAGTATCTGTGTGTCCTGACGAAGAAAAGGATGCAAGGTTTTCTTTATCAGAGTTAGAACTTTCTCTATTTTCTTCCAGCAGAGGTAATTCAAGATCAACTTCAGGAAAATTTCGAATGTTCACAGAATCTTGCAGAATATTTGTCCTAAAAAAGATTACATGAATTAGTAAGTGCTATCTTCAGATAAAGACTATTCCACGTTCTGTTGAGAATATCCAGTGGAGGACTGCGAAATCTGACAAAAAACTTCTTTGCCTAACGCAGTATTACAATAATTAATTATGAATGGTATTTATTTCAATTTAAAAGCGATTGTGTCTTATACGATTATTAGTTTCTGGATATTTATAAATTATTATTTACAGCCACTTACATCTGTAGCATTGCCAATATTGTACAATAAAAGCCACAAAATTGGCATCTGTTCATTTTCTCCAGGTTTTGCACTACAGAGTAAATATAGGTATCAGTCACAAACAGTTAAGTAAACAGAAATAGAAGGGCCTTTATTTTTATTGCTTGCTTACCTTTGTCGTGAAGGTCCCGGTTCAAGTTCTTTTACTATTGCAGTAGCTCTTTGAGGAACTGCTCCTTTTTTCAAACACCTTTTGCCAGAAGGAGTGATATAAAAATCTTCAGGTGAGAAATGAATCACACAAATATAAGTGTAAACACTCAAATCACATGTACTATGAATATCAATACCCATAATACTTAACCACTTTCGTTTTGTTTGAAAATCTTTAGGAACCCTGTTAAAAGCAGAGCAATATTATAATCGTTTCAGAGAGTTCGCAGGAAAAAAAACCACTTAAACTACGCTCATGTGAATTGTTTACTTACTGATGTAATGACAGAGCATCTCCTACGACGTACTTTCTCTTACAAATAAAGCACTCTCTAGTCATATTGCAGTTGATTAAAGACACGAAAAATCAAAAAATCAAGATACACAACACTAAAATCACAAAAACCACAGCTAAAGCTTCACATTAGACGGCTAAAACCAAACGAGAAAAATGGCGGCCGTCGACATTTTAGAGTTCGCACGTTTCAACCCCTCCAAAATAACAAGAACCAATGAGAGCGAACGACTCGGTAAACATTCTTCAGATTAGTAAATATTACATTTATTCCGGGATGTCGTTTATCTATATGTCTTTGTTTATCTGAGGCTTTTATCCCCTTGTTAAGAGGGATAAGGATCAGCTGATCGAACCTAGTGAAGCCACCAATACTCCCCGCGCGTCGGAGATATCCCATAGTTACATTTACGTTATCACAGAAATACGTAACCAGAGTACTTTGCTTTCAGATTTCAGCCAGAGAATGTGATGCAACTAACATGGAATGTCGTGTACGTACCTTTACTTTATTCCGTCAAAATATAGCCGGCAACATTGCCTTCTCCAATATATTATTGTCAATATTTTTATGTTTTAGTTTACGATGATTTTTGAATTATAAATAAACTAATCATTTAAATGAAAAATTTTGTGTTAAAGTTTTTATAATCGTTTTCAGGTGAAATGAAATGAATGTTATCATTAGGTTATTTTTCAGCTTGTAGGGCCACAGAGATATCTCTGTGTAGGACAAACAAAACATAACCTATCCTGTAAGGTGTTTCGAGTCATATTTATAGTATTTTTCTAAATACAGGTATCCTCCGGCCTTTTTTTGAATTTGTAAGTGTTGTTAAAGATGTAGTGCTTTGATTTAGAGTTATTATTTTTATAACATAACATTTCTGGAGTTGTTGGGACTCATTCGTTTTTCGGACCATTTTTAAAACATTACATGGGAAATATTTTTATATTGTTTAACGAAAAAGCATAGTGATTCATTTATTAACATATTACCAATGTAGCACTAAAATAAGAAATTTCGCAAGAGTAACGTACCCAGAAGATGTAGATTACTTTGATCATCGAATATTGTTTGTCCAATGGTTCTTTGCGTGTGTATCAAATTCGCTACTAATGTAAAATAAAGGATTATAAATTAATTTAAAATGTTTTTTAGATGCGGACAAACGATACACACAACAGGAGATCTGTTAAGAATGTGTTACGTTTGAATCAAAAACATTTTAATTTATTTTATAGTCCTTCATTAAGCATATTTTACATAAGTAGATTAAAATTTCTAATTCTACTGACTGTTGTTATACAATGCACAATATTTTCCTTTGAAAACCTTCTCAAATTTATGGAAAAATTCTTGTTGCCCGAGGATGTGAAGCAAAATTTTGTTCACGAAACCAGTAGCAAAGTAAAGAATTTTTCTTAGTAAAGTCTTGGTTTTCTTACATAATGATTTTTTTTTTTTTTAATAGCCAACAATAATATTTTCTTTATTTTCTATGCAAATTTAAAGAACATACCTATAAAAACACAAGTTTGGGAATTAAACTAACTAAAGAGGAGTTTTTAAGCAAACAAAATACAGATGAATAATAATTTATTGAATTGAACCTTATCACTTTATTAGTAAGGGCTTCTGTAGAAACGGGGTTGCCAGTCGTGAAGTGGGCCCTTAATCGCACCCCATTCGATTTTTTTGAGGAAAGCGAAGTTTCAAAGCAAAAACCATACAAAATAAATGAATAATAAATAAATACATAAACTTAACAAAAACAATTAGCTCTAAATAATAGAACAAAAATAAATATGATTTTCCCAAAATAAAATGAAAATATTTCTACACTTCTATAAATAAATAAAATCAACATTATTTTAAATGAAGACATTTCCAAAATAAATAAATAAATAATACTCATGTTCTATCGGGGGCTTTCTAATTGGGTAGCCTTTAGGGTGCCGCGGATCTATTATTTCTGGTAGGTAATAAACAGATGAAATAAAACGTTTTTAATAACGGCAACATCTTTTCTTCCCACAAAACTTCATCTCGTTCAATCTGAAAGAAAATTTATTTTATTTGAAATTATTATTAGAGGCTGATCAATTGTTTTTCCAAAAAGATCCTATAGTTTGTTTTTAAACCAGGAGGACTAAATGTAGAATCCCAATTTACACTATAAAAGTTACCAGAAAATTACACTAGAATATTTTGGGTGTTCTAAGCAACCAACCTTATACGAGTACAGTATAGGTGTATGCAGTTTAATATATTTACTAAAAAGGGTCCAGGGATTCCTCACATTCTTAATAATATATTTCCAAAAAAGAATATTGTTTGAGATATTTAAAATTTGATTTGGTATATGAAACTTATTAAACAATATTTTAAAAAACATATATAATTATTTTCAATTGATGTGTCAATGATATATATAATTTTAATGATATATATATTTTAAGAGGTAATAAACATTACATTTATGAACTTACAGAATACATAGTTGAAGTAACAACAATAATTAATTATATATCAGTCATCTTAAACACGTCTAGAATAAGTCCTTAAATACTTTGGCACTTATCACTTAATCACTGAAGTCACTGAAGATCTAATTCTGTGTCTGTATCCGAACTTTCAGATGAAGTGTCGCATTCAACACCAATAGAAATAATTAACGGCACTGTACATCTTTGATGATATGCTCAACACAAATTTTCCAAATGTAAATGTAACTTACTTGAAATTAATTTCCTTCATGAATTTATTGAGGATCGAGAAAACTTCTGCAAATCTCTGGGCGACTAATTATTTCATGTAGAATTTTGTTTAGGGTAGGCATTTCATTTTTGTAGAAGAAATTATGTATTATTTGTCGAATAGAGTTTTTCACTGTTTCATCAAATCTGGTAATAATTCCTGGTCTTCTTCCAAGTTTTTTTGGCCTGCGTATATTTCCAGTCTTTCTATATTCCCTTATCGTACGGAATACAGTTGATCTTGCAATTCCTAACAGTAAAATCTTACAAATCTTATTGTTCAATATCTTACCCACTGCATTCATAATTGTAGATACGATTTTACACATTTTGTCCTTTGTTTTTCCACTCAATATCTGTTTATACATATATTTATTACACATTGCTTCTCAGATAATGCTAAAGCACCCAAATTTAATTATTTGCGTTTCTTTACTGGTGAAACTTCCACTAAACTTGAATTTGCCACAACATCCATACAACATCCATATTGGAAAACTTCCAGAATATGTATATATATATATATATATATATATATATATATATATATATATATATACATCACGCTATCTTTTCTGCGTCTTTACATTTTGCAAGGTTTCTGCGTCCACTAAAGTATATCTACATATTTTGAAGTCTGCATTTAGAACCTATTTTCCTACGCATGTTTATAGAGAATAATTATAATATACAGATATACTTTCTTCAAAAATCATGATTTTATTTTCGTGTACAGATTGCAACGTTTCTGCGTCTTTACAATTTCCTATTACTTCGAGGGCCAGTATATAATTTACGAAACTTTATGTTTTCTGCGTCCGTAAATGTATATCTTTACATAATTCAGACTTTTATGCACCTGACATTGTTGCCACTTCTCTTGGGCAGCATTTCCAGCTGACTGGTATTAAATTGTATGTAATAATATATTATATACCATAAACTGTACTACTTTTCAGATCGAGGATGTGGTTCGAGATCTGAAAAATCGCTTTCTGTTCGCGGTTAGTAAAATGTTTTTTGCAGCACCGTGCTAATTAACAAAAAGTAATAAATATTGAGTTAACGTTGAATAATTATTGACAACAATCTCTCACACTGTAATTTTACATTTTAATAAAATCAGTATAGCCTAGAATTTAACAAGAGAACACTCAATTCGATGAATAGTTAAATTGAAGATATTATGTTTCATTGAAAATCAAGTTTTGATGTATAAGCCTTATTTAGTGTTTTTAACAAAAATTATGGATATCGAAGAAGCAGCAAGTATTGCTTGTGCAGTCCATTGATCGCAAATATCGAAAGAAAGATGAAATTACTTATCTTTTTATACCCAAAAATCCCTGTTTATCTTAGCAGGCAAAACCGCAAGTCCAAAATTTCGTTATAATTAAAAAATAATGATTTAATTTTAAAAAATCGGCAGCTACTGGAAGCGGCTGGAACCTCCCCACTCGGTGGATCTTTGAAGCCGAAAAGAGCATTAAATTGTGTGACAAAACGGCACTAAACGTAATCCGATCTCATCCAAAACCTTTTCAGATCTTCTGGGGCACTAAAAAACCCTCAACTTAATGAATTTACAATCATCTATGCGAGTTATTACCTACATTATCGCTCGTTGAATAATATACTATTAGGATATTAACAACTTTAACATCACTTGAACGACTAAGAAAGTCTAGTTATCCTAAATACTACAGATTTGTAAAGCAACAAACTGAAAATTGGTAAAGTGTGATAATCTATAATAAATTCATCAACGAAGGTACAGAAAGCATATGATATTGATATTGTTACATGTACCTTTAAAGTTTGTGACAATCCACTAAAAGTTACAAATATGCCGCAATCTTATTAACATGACATGACACCAACGTTATCTGATGACAAACGATGACAATGACAATCGTCAAAATTTATTCATTGCAATCCGATTGCTCGCGGCTGTCTTTGTTAAATGAAACATTAGCATTTCAGTAATTTTACTAGATTTTAGACGAATATTTGTAGTTTAATTCTTCGATTTGTCTGTATATATATTTAAAAACGGCACTAAACGTAATCCGCTCTACTTCTAGAGCAGTGAAGAAACCCTCACACGTGAATTGACACGTGATGTGAAGAGTTTCACGACGTAACGGCTACGCGCATCGATCATGTCATGCGAAATGCGTTCTATGCCATATTTGCTTTGTTTTTAATTTTTTTCACGGAAACCAAATCGAAAGGGTGGAAGTGTGATATATCGCTGAAATCAAAATTTTAATTGCTTTTCAATGGTTCCATTGCAAATTGAAAATAATTATAAAATAAACAACTTGTTGCGTCAAATCCGATCTCAACCAAAACCTTTTCAGATCTTCTGGGGCACTAAAGAAACGCACACGCAAAGTTTCATTCAAATTCGTTCAGTAATTTCGGCGCTATCGTGCTAACACACACACACACACACAGACATTTTTTTAAAAACACTTTTTTGGGTTCCTAGGACCTCAAAACGTAAAGATTTGATGTTATCTCAATTTTCGTTTTTGAACCAATTTTAGTAACCTCTCACAATTTTATTGTGGAGAGGTTAAAATGCCCAAAATATTGCTTAATCATGGTATATGTTTAGAAAAGTCTACGGTCACAATTGTGTTTGAAATTATACGCAAGCAGCCTGCGTTGTCAAATTAAAACCCCCAGTGAAATAATTTTTTTTGGGGACATAGACATTTTTTAAAACAATATTTCAATACTATTTCATTTTGATGAAATTTTGTACTTGCGGTTTATGGATAATTCTGAACAACTTTCATTAATAAAATTTTCCGATCAAAGAAACGCCTAATACGACTTTTTTATTATTTTCTATTTATGGAATGTGTATAATGGATATGCATTTGTAGGGTACCAATGTTGTATTTTTAGACATAAGTAGATCCTAATGTGTTCTATCCTTGAGTAAAATTGGTTCAATTCGAAAGAAAGACAACAATTTTAAAAACAATAAGGATTTTACACTCTTAAATGCGATACACGGTATATAACCGGAAAAACATTTACGATTATATCATTACAAATTACTATTTTACAAAAATCCATTTCATAACACTTTGATACCAAATATCAATTGCTTATGGGGAAATAATACAATAGATAAGTATTAAACTAATCTTTATTTGCATCTTGCACATAAATGAACTAAGTTCTATAAAATAAACAAAAATAAAACTCAGGTAAATATGCTTTGACGAGCTTTAAACATCAGCATTAAATTTAACCTTCTTTGTGTAACAGTTTTGTATAAATACCTTAATTTTGAGGCAAGATTTATTATTTAACAAATCTGGATATTTTTCTAGCAGGGTTTCACATTCTGCTCTCTTTGGTGGTTTCTTGCTTTGAATGTGGGTTGTAGAAATCCTAAGTTAATTTTTTATTCCCTTAAACAATAGGGTGAAGGTGGCAACGGGGGTGGTAGAGGGGATAGCTAATGCCAAAATAAATTTTAGAGGCCCTTGGTTCTCGTACACGCACTAAATCCTAATTTAATTTTTTACTCCCTTCAATAATAGGGTGGGGGTGACAATGGGGGTGGTAGAGGGGGTGGCTAATGCCAAAAACAATTTTTGAGACGTTTCATTCTTGTATACGCACTAAATCACATTTTAATTGTTTTTACTCCCTTTCATAATAGTGTGGGGGTGGTATTGGGGGTTATAGTGGGGGGTGGTTGATGCCAAAAAAAATTTTGAGCCTTGACTTTTCGTACATGCCCTAAATTGCAATTTTATGGACTCTTACGTGCTTGCTTTGCCTATTTATCCTTACAAATGGAATAACCATTTACCACCCGAACCTTTCATTAGATCAAAATATAATCTAGTTCCAGATCTCGTTATAATATTGTGTACCAAATTCCAAGTCAATATCATAAACGGTTCCAGAGTAAACGTGCGCAAAAAAAAAAGAAATTACAGACAGACCGACAGACAGAACATTTTTTTCTCTCAAATTTAAAATCTCGATATTTCATGAGATTTTAAGCATATGCATTACTATACTTCCACTGGGCATGGAAGTAAAAACATGTAGCATCAATTCAAAACTACAAAACACATTAACTTTATTTATTTTTTATTTAAAGTCAAATATTTTGAGAAATATGCGGTTCTTAGGTTTTACGCCTTGAGAAATAAATTATCTCTTAAATTCTATATTGATATCCGGTCTCATTTTCAAATTATTTTACTTTTTATTCAAGAATTTGCCTTGGGATTTCAATTAACCAACGGTTTAGTTAGTGGACAAGTAGTGTGAAGTTACCACATTTTATTTTCTAAAATTGTATAAAAAAATATTGATGCAAATTGAGATTCGAACTCCCAACCATTTGAATGCAAGCTGATATTTTAAAGCTTTAGCTATTAGATTAGAACATGGTACGTTTAAGTGTTTATTCTATGCCTATGGTATTTCAACAATCTCTAAATTTCTTTTATTTTCCTGCTACATTTATGTTATTAGTTTGTGAAATAATTATGATAATTACTTTGGCTTCGACGTTGTCTTGCAATTAGCATGTGCCATGTTGTTAGATAATAACGGAAATGAAAATTTTACATAAAAGATTTTCTGATCAATCCTTGTACATATTATGTAAGTAAGATCGATTACATTTTACTTCTATGAATGGCACTTATAAAACTAGAAATCTACGACAAAAACTGCAAAATATTTATTATTGAAAATCCAATGTTTATCATTCGTAGATATAATAAGTATATTATGACTAAAATAAAAGACACTTATTTTCACATATCTTCTCAATAAATTTAACGAAACATATTTACTTACTTAAAACACCACACTGCAACTAAGTTACACTAATTTCCCGCCAAGCAAAGTGATGCATGTATCAAAGGAATATACTGTTGTCAGCTCGTAGGACGCAGAAACATCTTCAAATTGAATAAAACTATACAGCAAGAAAGTATACACGTATAGTGGCAGCGCTAACTGCCGTTCAAATACATGAACTAAATTTATACAAGTTTTTACATTTTAGTTATGTTTCTGCGACCGGCAGAGAAAATTTCAATGGGTTATATTATTTAAATTATTTAATTTACAGTGTTCTATTTTGCGGCATTCAAATTAATGAAACTAACACTATCAATGGCATTTCAATAGAGGTCAGTAAAAGTATAGAGATTGAGAATAACGTGGGATTACTTTTCTGCGTCCATATACGGTTGCAGAAAAGTGGTGGTCGCAGAAAGATATGTAAAAATGCAATGTACAGACGCAGAATAGGTAGTGTGATGTATATATATATATATATATATATATATATATATATATATATATATATATAGAATATAATTATATGTTATTTATATTTATTATATATATATATAGGATATAATTATATGTTATTTATATTTATTATATATATATATATATATAATAAATATAAATAACATATAATTAGTTCTGTAAAGAACTGTTTCCTTTTGCTTTCAAATTTCTACAAAATAATTAATGAAGACACTTCGAAATTTGGTTGAAATATTCAACTGACATGTCAAAATTTACGATTTGGCCTAGTGTAAAACTGGCGAACGCGCAACCAATCACATGTGTATGATTTAGCGCGGCAAATTCAAAAGAGTCCTCCTGGTTTAAAAACAGACTATATACTGAGCAAAGAAGAGAGAATTATTAAATGAAAATAATTAGAAGGAGGAATACACAGGATGCACATTACAAATTACAGATTAAAAATAAAATACCTCTTCTACTAACAATCCGTAACGGCTCCAAACGCAAAGTCGAGTGTCCTATCACAAAAATTTATAAAATAAATGTTTTTTCACATTACATCAAGTTATACACTTGTTAGGAACATGAATATAAACCACAGAGCACATTTTATATAAACAACTCTTGAAACTTTTCCTTCCATCTTTCTCAGCTAAGAGCTGCTATCTTTGTCTTTCGATCGCTGGCTTTCCAGACAAATAGATTTTATCAATTTACAAATTTAGTCATAAACAGTGTTGTCAAATTGTTTTAGTTAAAAATCAGGCCGCAGATGACGCCACATCCCAGAGTACAAATTCCAAAACATCGGGGTATAGATTTGCGCTTTTAATATTGAGTATTTTAGGATGTTGTATTTAGAAAAAGTTTTGGTATTCAACCAAAGAATTTCGCAAACTTCGTATTTTTCTCGGTAAATTACAATATGATTTTTTTTTCTATATCAACGGTTTTATAACAATTTCATTGAGTTTGCGGAATACAAAACATTATAATAGACAGATCTCCATTCATAATTTTTAAATTAATGCCTTCTAAGGAGCGTAATTCTATACACAGTATTTTGGCAATATGGCGGACCTCCTTAGCCCTCTTAAAATTGGAAGTACTGTTGGGCCAAGGATGGTAATTGCTGTTGGGCGACTTGGGCGTTTTATTTACAAATGATTTGCGCATGATAGGACTCCAGGGACCCGATTCTCAAATGACGATCAAAATTGTCACTTGTGACAAATTGTCGATCACTGATGTCGAGTAACTTGTGATGAACGTATTCTCGAGAGCTCTGCGACAACAAATCTTAGTAGACAATTGTTTCTCGATGATTAGCAGGTGGCAACATCGCATTCGGATAATTTTACCACATTTTTGTGTCGATTCCGAGTGTGCCCGAGTCCCGACGCTTACATAAATCTGTGGGGAATGTATTTAATTTTTTCCCTGAGGTTAGGCCTTTCCATTCTTTCAAATATAGATAATAAAAAATTGTCCTACTGCTCACAACAGCAAAAGAACATGATAGATTTATTGAAAAGTCGAGAATATGAGATTCTAATTTCGGGGAAATTCCCCACAAATTTTTCATTTAAAGACGCTAAAAAAAATGGGAAGAAATAGCAGTGATCCTGAATTCAATACCTTGATCGAAAAAAGGTTGGAAACAATGGAGAAAACTAAAAAGCCAAATCTTGAAATGTAATTAATTTCACAGAAAATTGTTTTGTTAGAATCGGCAAGATAGCCGTTCTCATATATACATGGATTTTCTCTGATTTTGTAGTGCAGCTTCATTATTTTCCACATTTAAAATTTCTATGTCTTCATTCATCAATTGGTAGAAAGTAATAAATAATTAAACAGCGAAAACCAAAAGAATCTCTGTGCTGAGTTAAACATAACCACCATTGCCGGATTTACCGTGGTGCAGTGGTGCAACAGCACCAGGCCCCAACGGCCGAAAGGGCCCCAGGCAAAAATTAATTTACGAAAATATTATGTGTTTTACAGGAATGTTAACATATTGCATTGAAAACAACCATTTTATTGACACAGTAAAATTAATTAATACAGAAACCAAAGATAAATATCTAACATCTAAAACTTCTTGAATAATTAGAAATTACAAAATCTCTTCGAAAAAATCCTTGTACCACCAATGCCCAAATAAATGTTGTTGACACACCAGTAATAAACAATTTGTTAAAAACGTGTTAAATATTAGATTATTAGTGCCGCCAATAATCTGGAAATTCCCAGGGTTGGGGCTTAACTATTAAGTCATAAAAGTTATTATAGGTACCTACAGATTTTATGTGACTACTCTATAACTTTAGTATTCTTCAGCATCAGCATCAATGCCCCTAAAAGATCTAGAAAGCCGAGACATATGTTATTCTCTTATTTCTACCTACATTATTTTTAAAACATTTAACATCAGCGTTTTTAAAAATTACCTAATTTGTAGATTAGATTTCAAAAGTATGTACATTGTTTCAATAAAGACATTTATTATTATTATTATATGCGCGTAACGTTCCCGCCGGCCGCCAATAGGCCAATATGAGTTATATCTGCTGATTATTTTCTGACTCGTGTCCATCTTCGTTTCTCGTGCGGCACTCGTGCCATATCGGAATATTCGGAATGTGGCTGGGGGCGCGTGGGGGTGGTTCGTTCCGACCCATATTTGAAATTATAATGTTTATTGTTCAGTTCAGTGCTTTATTTTACATAGTAGTTATAGTTATATACTTCTTTAATCTGCATCATAAACAGAAAACATGAAAGCGGTTCTAAAAAATTAAAAATACGAAAAGAGAAGGCCGAAAAGCTTAAAAGTGTCCTTAAACAAACTCCTAAACTATCTAAATACTTTTCGGCAACGGAAATTAATTCAGGTGCAAGTACTAGTGCTAGTTCAACTGCAAATGGAGCTCTAGAGGTAAAAATATTTCATTCAACTTTTAAAATTGTTATACATTTATGCTTTGCGTAATTTGCTAGGGTACTAACGAGGGAACGCGTTTGGTGGAGGAACAGCAGCCTTTAGAAATTCATACTGGGATTGAAGGCGGAGCTGAAAATGATTATGTTCAAGTAAAAGTAAGAGCTAAACTAATTGTTTGTTAAGTTTTAATTTTAAAGTGCGACATTTGCTAGGTTACAGACGAAACTTCGGAAAATTTGGATGAAACTGCTAATATAACATTTTCATCAGATCCTGCATTATGGCCATTAAATAAACGTACGTCCGAATACTGGGTTCTAAAACAGGAATTTCCCAATCAAAATATTCAAAATAATGACTTTACAACTTCCAAACGTGTCATCGATGGCAAAGCACGATATTGCACACTAACGTATTTTTCCATAAATTTAAAAAATGGAGAAAAGGTTAATAGAGATTGGTTAATTTATTCACCATCTACTGGTAAAATATTTTGCTTCTTTTGTGTATTATTTGGCAAATCAGATAACAATTCTTTTAAAAGGGGATTTTGCCAGTGGAATCATGGCCACAGGGCGCTAATAAGTCATCAAACCGATGATGACCACTCCCAATCCGTTCAATCATGGATTGGCAAAACAAGTCAAACTGTCTTTTAAAAGCTCAGCTCCAAAAAGAGCAGGTTTATTGGACAGAAGTTTTACGCAGAATAGTGGAATGTCTAAAATTTTTATGTGGAAGAGGATTAGCACTTAGAGGAGATAGTGAAATTATTGGTGACTTCGAAAATGGCAACTTTCTGGGGTCATTAGAATTTTTGGCCAAATTTGATCCATTTATGGCTAACCACTTAGAAACACGTGGCAATAAGGGCAGCGGTAGTGTCTCTTATATTTCATCAACAATTTATGAAGAAATTGTATTATTGATGGGGAAAAAAGTTTTGCAAATAATTTCAGAGGAAGTGAAAACGTCAAAGTACTTTGCACTAATCGTTGATTCGACACCAGATGTGTCTCGTTGTGACCAGTTGGCTATAATTTTACGCTATGTAACTAATGAAGGGATTATTCATGAACGTTTTGTCGGATATATGTATAAGTTCAGTTGGCCACACAGGACAATCTATGGAAACTGCAGTTTTAAAAGTCCTTGAAGATTTAAAAATCGATATAAAAAATGGACGTGGACAGTCATATGACAACGCGTCAAATATGTCTGGAAAATATATAGGCCTCCAAGCGTGTTTAAAAAAGAGTAATAAATACATGGATTACGTTCCATGTTCAGCACATTCCCTTAACTTAGTAGGAGTAAACGCAGTTGATAGCTCTAAAAGTGCTGCAGATTTATTTGGTTTTTTACAACAGCTGTACACCTTTACAGGATCCTCCACTTATAGATGGAAACAGATATGCTTCGGACTTACAAGCGTTAACGAACGTCCAGTAACCCTAAAAAGTCTTAGTGGTACTCGATGGTCTGCAAGAGCTATTTCTACCAAAGTAGTTTACGAGAACTATAGCAAAATATGCCAAAGTTTGCAAGTCATCTATGAAAACGATGAAGAAAAGAGAAATACTCGAGAAGAAGCTAATGCCCTTTTAAAAAAAATGAAGTCTCTAAATACTGCCTTTATGATAACTTTCTGGTACGATGTTCTAGAACGATTTAATGCCACAAGCAATTCTCTGCAGTCTACATCCATGCATTTATCGACGGCTACCCAACTGTTAAGGTCCCTTAAATCGTTTGTATTAAGCCTTCGGGAAACATTTGAAGATTTTGAAAAAAGGGCTCATACACTCTCTAATCAAATTAATGAAAAATTTGACAGCGAATATTCAAGAATACGAAAGCGAAAACTAGCAAATGATGAAAGTCGTGAAGGTGAGGTGGTCTTAAATGGAAGCCAGGCTTTTAAAATTAATAACTTCTTGCCTATGGTTGATAAACTCGACTCTTGTTTAGAACATAGACTTGAAGGATACAGATTTTTAGAGGAGAAATTTGAATTTTTGTACAAATTAAAGGCAATGAAACCCGAAGAAATTAAATTGGCAGCGGAGAAACTTGCTTCAGTTTACAAAGAAGATTTGGATGAGAACTTCGCCAAAGAAATAATTCAATTCTCTAGTTTTATCGAAATATTTGAAAGCCCTAGCAGTAGTACAAATTTAACAGAAACCCTTTCACCAAGAGAATGTTTAGAAATAATCAAAAATAAAAAATTAGAATCACTCTTTCCTAATGTTGACATTGCCTATAGAATATATTTAACTTTACCTGTAAGTAACTGCAGTGCCGAATGGGCGTTTTCAAAAATGGCAAGAGTGAAAAATGATTTTCGGTCTACTATGACAGATAAACGACTAAATGCTCTTTCCTTGATGTCCATAGAAAGAACGTTTCTGCAAGACATAAATTTTGAGGATATAATAAAAGACTTTGCTGCAGTAAAAGCACGTAAAGTAAAATATTAATAATGTATTTTATTTACCTATAAAATAACAAACAGTCTTAAATATATAATATATATATATATATATATATATATATATTCAATTGTGTAAACTATTTAAAAAAAGCTTTTACCAATTAATATAAGGTGAATACGAAAGGTTAAGGTAAGGGCCCCCTGGAAAATAACTGCACCAGGCCCCTCACCACGTAAATCCGGCATTGATAACCACACAAACACAGATGTAGAAACGTTTTTCACTCCTCTCCCTGGCGCAGTAGAGAGAGCACGTCAATTATTATCCTTTCTTATCTATGGTGTCGATCACGACATTCGATTGTCGACGGGTTATACCCACTCTACATTATGTCTATTAAGAATTGTCTACTACGACATTAGAGAATACCGAAATATTCATTTCAATAGACAACTGGTATTTGTCGTCCACGACATCGGTGTGGTGACATTTGAGAATCACCAGTTGTCTATTGAAATGAACATTTCGTTATTCTCTAATGTCGTAGTAGAGAATTCTTAATAGACATAATGTAGAGTGGTTATAACCCGTCGACAATCGAATGTCGTGATCGACACCATAGATAAGAAAGGATAATAATTGACGTGCTCTCTCTACTGCGCTAGGGAGAGAAGTGAAAAACGTTTCTACAATTCTACATCTGTGTTTGTGTGGTTATGTTTAACTCAGCACAGAGATTTTTTTGGTTTTCGCTGTTTAATTATTTATTATTTTCTACCAATTGATGAATGAAGACATAGAAATTTTAAATGTGGAAAATAATATCTTGCCGATTCTAACAAAACAATTTTCTGTGAAATTAATTACATTTCAAGATTTGGCTTTTTAGTTTTCTCCATTATTGTTTCCAATTTTTTTTCGATCAAGGTATTGAATTCAGGATCACTTCTATTTCTTCCCAAATTTCTTAGCGTCTTTAAATAAAAAATTTGTGGAGAATTTCTCCGAAATTAGAATCTCATATTCTCGACTTTTCAATAAATCTATCATGTTTTTTTGCTGTTGTGAGCAGCAGGTCAATTTTTTTATTATCTATATTTGAAAAAATGGAAAGGCCTAACCTGAAGGAAAAAATTAAATACATTCTCCGCAGATTTATGTAAGCGTCGGGACTCGGGCACACTCGGAATCGACACAAAAATGTGGTAAAATTATCCGAATGCGATGTTGCCACCTGCTAATCATCGAGAAACAATTGTCTACTAAGATTTGTTGTCGCAGAGCTCTCGAGAATACGTTTATCACAAGTTACTCGACATCAGTGATCGACAATTTGTCACAAGTGACAATTTTGATCGTCATTTGAGAATCGGGTCCCTGTGCTACCATTGGTTACCGTAAGCCCGCAACGAGAGAAAGATGAATGTTGACCAACTTTCTGCGGGCGGAGTCTATGGGCGGAAGGAACAGTCTAGCGGCGTACTGTAATTTATAAATGGCTCAACGATCATCTAAGGCTGAACTTTTATACATAAGGGCGGTATACGGGCGGGCGGGCGGACGACAATCTATAAATTAAGCTTTACTATATCAATACGTCCGTTCGGCACTCGTACAAGACTGCAAAAGTTCCGACCGTTCGGAACTTTTGCAGTATTGTGTTCCGACCGTTCGGAACTCTTGTCACTCTCCTTAGGGAAAGATAGAAGTAAGTATGTACAAATGTTTAAGTGAAACAAAATTTTATTAAAAACAGGGTAATTGCGTTAAATGCATTATAAATAAAAAGTTAGGTACAACCTTAACCATTCAATATGCCGCTTACGCTCGGCACATAGAATGATCTAAGGGTACAATGCTTACTTTTCCTGGAACTAAAACGTTTGAATCGAATGGCTTTACGCATTTTTTTTCACCCAACCATATACTGTTTGATTATATGCCTCAAGACTTTTGTACACTTTCATTTCGTCCATCGTAAAAGCACTTTTAATACAAGACACATTACTATATATCAGGACAGAGACAACCTCTGATCAGGATATAATATTTTGAGAAAGTCTTCTATATCCGTAAAACAACCTTCTAAACAAAGTGTGTATAGATCTATATACAGATATTTTTGAAAATAAATCTTGGATTTTATCAAGCTGTAACACGGCCATGAGTAGTTACTCATGGCTGTGTTTCATTTTAATTTTTGAATAAATATATAATTATTACACTCCTACCTTAATACTTTATCAAAATATCACGGTTATCTCAAATGTACAAACAAATATAAGCCACAACGAAAGTCTTTTCACATGTAAACAAGCTCAAAAAATTAGGTTAGTATTTTTTTCTACTCCCTTATGTAAATTTGCTGTTTTCCGTACAGTCTGTAGAATGGATAAGTGGGCCATTCCAGTTAACTGAACGGATATATTTCATATACGCTCTAGGATGGTTATGAAATCGACCAATCACAGTTCGTGTATTAAGTACATAGGCAACTATTAGTTTAAAAAATTCAAGTTAGTGCGTAAGCTGTCAAAGTAAATATCAGTGTGTATTCGCGCAGTTTGAACTAGAAAATAATGTAAAATGAGTGATTCCAGTGAAGAATCGATAAACGGTATACTGCCTAAAATTTTATTGAAATTATTATATACAGACAAAATTTTAGAGATATATTATGACAAAAAAAAAGTAGCTATATGCGGGGATTGAACCTATGATATCTATGATTTGATTGATTTCGAAGCGTGTACATAACCGTTAGGCTACTGAATCTTATATAAAATGTTTCCACCTAGAGCATAAGATTTAGCAGAAGCTAAGTTTGTATATTAAAATTTGATTAAAACTATTATTTGTAGTTTTTTCTTAATCCGGTCGTAGAAAAAGTATACTGTACAACTCGAGTGGATTATCCATATCGCACTCGAAAGATTGAGGCACTCCGCCTACGGCGTCGTGCTCAAACTTCTTTCTCGTGCGATATGGCTATCATATCCATACTAATTTATCCTTCGGATGTGGCGTCACGTGCGTTTCACCCGAAGGTTTCACCCATACGTCAATTGGTCAATCGCACATCACGGCAAATCACTTTACGGCACGAGATGCTTGATTTACCGCCTTCTCTAATATGAATATAGGCTGTCATTTTGTCCATGACTCCGTGACGCACAACCCAAGATTAGTGTAATGTGGTTTTAACCATGTTTTAATAGTTCGTCGTTAAAAAAGGTTAGAGTTCTAGAAAATTCGCCCGCATGCGCCTAAAATTAGTATTTTGTTCTGTGTTATTCGATTGCTCGTGATTGCTCTACATTTTTCTAGTGTTCTGTGGTTTTGTGCGGCTGAAAAACGTAGCTTGCAGCCGGCATTTTTATACTGTACGAAGGAAATTTCTTTTAAACAATTTTAGTAAGGTGAATATTTTTATACTAATAAAAGTTAATAAAAAATTTATGTGTCACAAGTTTATAACTACATTATATTCTCGTAACTCTTATGATTACCATGTGCTTTGCTTTCTCTGCATTGTACAGTTTCGGTACTGTTTCGTAATATGATTTAGATAAGTATATTAATATAAGATGTATTTTATGAATTTTGATATAATGTTAATATGATCCATAAGCCCTTGAAAAGTAGGTACTGCAAATTTAGAATTTTGTTGCATTTGTGTTGCATGTTCTTAAAATATTTTTGGTTATGTAGTTAGTTTTAGGTCTTCATTTACATAGAAATCTGTGAATTTAATCAATTTTATAAGTTGTTGAGTATAAAAACTAGTCATCCTTGTATTTTTATTTTAACAACAGTCAAATTCATACATCAATTTGTAATGGTTCGTTATTTAATTAATTGCAGTATCACTTATTAATACATTTATTGATTCTTAGATGTTCCGTTTACCCACAACTGTCCGTTCTGTCGCATTCCACAAAGTCCAATATATGAGACAAGTGGAAAGATGGTACGCAAAAGATGTTAGATTTGGACCTGAAGTTCGAGCCCTCATGCTTCAAGGAGTTGACATTCTTGCTGATGCTGTAGCTGTTACAATGGGTCCAAAGGTTGTGTTTAACTTTTCATATAATTTATAAAGTATATATAAATGTGTATATACTTATATACAGTACTGGCAGGTAAAAAAGTTTAATCAATCTGTATAATAAGATAGAAGGAAATATAACTAGCAAAATAATGTACATGAAAGGAAGTGATATATTAACATTGATGCCGAGTTTGTAGGTATTGATTCAATATTTTCTCCTGCTAATATTGTATAAATACATAAATTAGTAATAGAGAATGGCCTTGCCTTTGGGATAACAAAGTTAAAAGTTCCTATTATATTACTATCTCCATAAGTTTGACATCCTGTACTACACAGTTATCTTCTTTGTTATGCATATATATTTTATTAATATGTCAAGGGCTGTTCTTTTTTTTTTGGTAATTTTAATTTTTTCAGGAGAGTAATTATATGTAACCGCCTCTTACTTCAAAAGTAACAAAGTAACAATACCTAACTAAAAACTTTGACATGCAAACATAAAGAGCACATAAAGGTGCTCTCCCGATGCAAGCGACGGGAGACCGAGACATGTACCATGTGACAAGCAGAGAGTCTCTGCTTGTCATGTGGTACATGTCTTGGTCTTCGGTCGCTGTTGCTTGCATCGGGAGAATACCTTAAGTTAGGATGTATATTTTATGTTTCTTAAAAACAGAAAACAATATATAATTTTATATTAGTAGATAGACAGGTACTGTCACACATAAAAACAAAAGTAAAAGAACTTTCAATAATTATAACAACAAAATAAAGATTCTTATGATAAAAAATAAAAGAGGTGTTTAGGAACATTTAACATTTATAAATAGATTGCCCAGAATGATTTAGAACATACAACATACTTACATAAATTGTGGTTACCTATTATAAGAATTAGAATCATACTTTCAAAACGTTATTAAGACAGAAATATAGCGATAAAAAATAGAAATGAATCATAAATATTGTAAATAATTAGTCGATATTGTATTGTACTGGTCCTCTTTAAATTAAAATTATAGCTAAAAGGCTGTTTATAAGCTCTGCCCTTTTCTCCAGGGTCATCGAATGGAATTATATTTGGTTTGCAGTTCTAAATTTTCGTGTTCTGAAGCTTCTGTTTCAGTTTGTAGATTATCAGTTTTATCCGACTCGGATTGCTCTGTTTCATGAATTGTTAAAACTGAAGGTTCAGCAAAATTTATACCAAGTACTGACATAGTTTCATCTGTTCCACCTTTTATACATTTTTGCATGCACTTGACAGTTTTCGATTTTCCAAGAGTTTTATGGACACACTTTTTTTTATATTGCGCCCCTGACAACCTATTCAGAAAATATCGAGTTTGAATTTTTAGGCACAGGACCAAGGCCAAGGATAAGATAGATAAAATAGTCTGCACATTAAGCCACAACACACAAGATAGCATTTATTTGTCACTCGTTTCACAGACTGCAAACGCATTTGTGTATGGATGTAACACAGAAAAAAAGCTTCCTTATATTTTAAATTGATAGAATAGCATTAAAATTTGGAAAAAGGAATATTTATAACATATAGAAGCTTTAGATAGATAATATATTATGTTTTTATATAAAATTGCTTGGATCTAATCGTATTAATTTATCCTGCCACCCCCTAAAATAGACGAAGGTGTGTAGTGTACAAATTATGTACTTGACAGACTTTTTAAAATTTATATATTTTCTTGTGTCTTATAAAGAAGTATTAGCATTTCGATTATTAATTTGATGATTGTGTCATACATCGGCAAAGCTTATTTTTTAAAAGAACCATCATAATGTCCACAGCAGCTCGAAAAGAAATTGATAAAGAAATGGCTAAACTGCCATCTGTTCTTGACTGTTCTGCAGAAAGGATCAATCTTATGGGAAATAGTTCCCGATGAATTTGGCTGGCTTCATGTATGTTATAGATCTTGATGTACTGATAAAAATTACCATTTCTAGAACAACGGAAAATAGACAATTTTTGAGTTATGAAATCTTAAAAGTTGATATTTCTTACTTCCCGTCATTCGGTGTATCTAATCGAAATAATCATACAACTTATTTATTTTTATTTATTTATATACGAGAAACTCTCAATACAAAAATATAAATACAATATGTAAAATTTGAGGTAAATAAATAATTTAACAAATATTATTATAAATTGTCTAATTTCTATGGTTATTTATTTATTTAAATATGCGAACAATTTCCATTTATTAATTAATAGAATTTCTTACTGACTGTTTAAATGAGTTGAATGAATGATCTACTACTTCCAATTTTATACGTTAATAGATGTAAGGATCTATTGATAGGTGAATGCTTTCCATAGTTTGTTGAATGGAATTGAATTGAACATAAAACAAATTTTGACTTCTGAGAGCTCTGTTTGAAACATTGAAGGCTATCTTCTTTAGTAGATCAGGGCGGATAATTATACCATTTAAAAGTTTATATACCAAATATATGTCTGCATAAAGTTCTGCATATTCTAAGGAATTCATATTAAGTCTGTTTAATATATGTGAGTAATCATGGTTCTCTACCGGGCAATGAAATTTAAAAGCACAGTATCTCAAAAATTTATTTTGGACTCTTTCAAGTGTAACAATATGAACTGAGTATAGTGGAGACCAGACAATAGATGCATACTATTCAACATGTGTTATAACCAACGCCATATAAACTCTCTGGAAAGTCGTGATTGAAAATTCTGCACAATTGGGAAGAAGAAAACCAAACATTTTTGATGATTTAACTACAATGCCAATGCTGTTTATATGCTCTATGAAGTTTAATTGTTCATCAAAAATTACTCCTAAGTCACGAATCGATGTGACATATTTGAGTGTGGTATTATTAATGCTATAAGAAGTGTCAAATTTCCTATTAACTTTAAAGAAACTAATATAGCAGCACTTATTAATATTTGGATATAGATGATTAATTTCGCACCATCGAACCAAGTTATTTATATCATTTTGCAGTAGTATTTGGCCTACATGAATTAATTCACCTAAATAATTTCAAGTTATCAGCGAACAGCAAAAATTCACAGATAATAAAACAGTCACCGATATCATTTATGAAAAGGTTAAACAGAAGGGGTACACAGTGCAACCCCTGCGGAACACCCGAAAGCACCACTATTTCCTCAGATACATATTTGACCCTCTGTTTTTTACCAGTTAAAAAACTTTTAAACCAAAGAATAAGTTGTTCACTGAACCCAATATTGTAAAGTTTATTCAATAAAATTTTATGGTTTACTCTATCGAATGCCCTAGAACAATCTGTATATATAGTATCTATCTGGAATTTATTTTCTAAGGCATTCTCATATACCAGTAGATTAGTAATAGTAGATCTATTTTGTGAGAAGCCATATTAGTTATTGGATACTAATTCTTTACAAAAGTAGCTAATTTGATCATATATAAGGCTATCAAAAAACTTTGGGATAGCAGATTGGTTGCAGATATTTCTATAATTTCCTATGCTTTTCTTATCCTGATTTAAAAATTGGAACTATAAAGTTGTTCTTCCATAAGTCCAGAAAAATACCACTTGATAGTGAAAGGTTAAATATAATTAGTAAAGGCGTAGTTAAAGCACAAACAGCTAGTTTTTTGCTAGTAGAAAGTGGCTCAAAAAAATTTACCAAAATCTACCCCCGCGAACCCTTATAAACAACTCTCTGAAACGGACAAATTCAGTTTTTTGCTAATATCTCGAAAAATAATAATAATAAAACGGATAGCACCACGTGAAAGAGCGGGAAATTTGACATAAAAATAGTATAAAAGTTTTTTTTAATAAATGTTTCCCTTAGCATGAGAAATTATTACAGCTCGCTAGTTGGGCTCAATATTTCAAGAGCGTTGCACAGAGAAATGAAGCATCTCTCGACCGCCGCTACATAATAAAGACAATTTGTACCTATTAAAAACGAAAAAAAAAAAAAAACTGGTAGCATTTTAAAAAGGAAGAATTCAGCGTTTTAATTTTTATAATTTTTATTTTTTACAAATTGCATGTGAAAGTTAAGCTTTGTCATTTTTTTTCCAATCCTCATAGATATAGCTTGTTTATACCTTAAACTTCAATCTAAGATTAATTTTTATGCTCTAAAGTATCCAGGGTAAAAAAAAAACTTTTAAATCATTGGTATTTTTTCCAATTTTTAGGGTTAGGAAATTTCCACTTGAAAACTTGTCTAAAACGGTTAAAACAGGCTTGTAGGTAAAAAAAGGTAGGTTTTAATATAGAGCGGAAAAAAATGATACAGCTTAAATTTCACGTGCAATTTATAAGGTTATTATATAAAAATTAAAAATAAGTATACCATTGGAAAGCTGAATTCTTCCTCTTTAAAATGCTACTTTTGTTTTTTTTTTTTTCGTTTTTAATAGGTACAAATTGTCTTTATTATGTAGCGGCGGTCGAGAGATGCTTCATTTCTCTGTGCAACGCTCTTGAAATATTGAGCCCAACTAGCAAGCTGTAATAATTTCTCATGCTAAGGGAAACATTTATTAAAAAAAACTTTTATACTATTTTTATGTAAAATTTCCCGCTCTTTAACGTGGTGCTATCTGTTTTTTTTTATTATTATTTTTCGAGATATTAGCAAAAAACTGAATTTTTCCGTTTCAGAGGGATGTTTATAAGGGTTCGCGGGGGTAGATTTTGGTAAATTTTTTTTGAGCCACTTTCTACTAATAAAAAACTAGCCTTTTATGAAAAAATTAGCGAGGTAACAATTAGTTCTAACTTTTCATCAAAATTAGTCTCTGGCGATTGGGCTATTAGGTTAGGTTAGGTTAGGTTGAAATGTGAGTGGGTCTATACCAGACCCTCCACCGCGACCAATCAGGTCTATTGTAGCTCACTCCTAATTTATATTTCACCCAATAGGTTCAGCCTTTTAATAAAGCTGATAACTTTGTTGGGTGAGAGATTGTCCAAGTCCTCAGGCAAAAGCTGACCTTTGCCAAATAATGAGAACCGGGTTCTTTCTGCAGCAGGACAAGTGCACAGGACATGCCTTGCCGTTTCATCTTCCTCTAGACACAGACGGCATTCGGTGTTTTCCACCAGTCCAAGTCTGTGTAAGTGATGATTTAATCTGCAGTGCCCAGTATATAGGCCGATTAGAGTGCTTAGGTGTAACCTATTCAACTCTAGCAGTTTTTTAGCTAATGAACTCCTTCGAATGAGCTAATCCTGGTAGTTCCTGCCAGTGGTAGAGAGTCTTGCTCTCAGCCCAGTCTAGGATATTTGTTTTGGCAGTGTTTGAAGATATGCCAAGAACTGGTTCTGGTCCTATAAATTTTGATGCCGCACCCTCTCTAGCTAGGCAATCGGCAATTTCATTGCCCTCCAGCCCAGAGTGGCCAGGCACCCAGACCAGAGTCAGTTTGTTGTTCTTACCCAATTGGGTTAGAGCTTTTTGGCAGTTCCACACTGTTTTAGAATTACAGCGATAGGATCCAAGAGCTTTAAGGGCTGCTTGGCTGTCTGAGAAAATTTTTATTGATCTGTGTCTAGGGTGGGTTGATTCCAGCCTCCGTACACACAGTTCAATGGCATATATTTCAGCCTGAAAAATTGTCGCGATATCACCCAGGCTCGAAGTTATTCTTACCTTTGGGCAGCGACTGTAAACTCCAGCTCCTGTTCCTTCTGGAGTTTTGGAACCATCTGTATACCAACAGCTGTCTGCCTTCTGTAGGTCGGTTTTATTCCGATCCCACTCATCTCTTTCAGGAAATAGGATGTTGAAAGGCAGCTCATGGTTGGTTCTGATAGGCATCACATCAGAAGGCATACCTAGGATGCTGTGACTGTTTAGGTCATCAATCAATCCGTTGCGTTCCATGATGATAGCCTGCGGCATATTAATTGCCGATTGTTGGAGTCTATATGTTGCCCACCTAGCTTCTCTCTCCTAGTAAATATGGAGAGGTGGTAAGTCTAGGAGGATTTCCAAAGCAGCTGACGGTGTGGTGCTTATAGCACCAGTTATTGCCAGGCATGCTAGTCTCTGTAAACCAGAGAGTTTGGCTTTGGCCGACTGTTGTAGCCCTTTCGACCACCAAACTATGGTGCCATACGTTATCATTGGTCTAATGACCGTAACGTATATCCAATATATTTGTTGGGGACCCATACCCCAGGATTTCCCACAAATTCTACGGCATGTCCACAGGGACAGCCTTGCTTTGTGGATTACATTTTCCAGGTACATCGGGTCTATAGTTTGTTTGTTAGGCAGTTTGGAAATTTTGTCATAAATCATACTTAGTGATAATTTTGGACACGAAATGTCAGCACTGTTTTTATAAGAATTATTATTAGATATTGCAATTTGGTTATCTGCATAAACCATTGAAAAACAGTGAGCAAAAAGGTGCACCATCTCATCACCACTATTCGCAGTGCTATTACCCAAAAACGTTGAGCTTGGTAAGCTATGAAAAGACTATCATTAATATATTTGCAGAACATTTTTGGGTTGTTATTTAGACTAGATTCAGCATTCTGAATGTAATTAGTATAACACAACTGCACAAAAACTACAACTGTATACTTAACTCTCTGCAGTCTCTGCACCTTTCTTAATTTGGAAAATATATTATAATAGTAATCACTTCTAGTTGTTTGGTATTGCTTGTGAGCAATCTTTTTCTTCACACTATGAGTTCCTTAACTCTGCAGTAAATCACTTTGGATAATTTGATACTTGAGTTTTTTTTACAGGAACAAACAGAGATATGGCCCTATACAAAATCTCGTAAAACTTCTCTGTTGCACCATTCACATTGACTAAATTTAAAATTTCTAACCAATCTCTGGATGACATATAGTTTACAATGCCAATGTAATTAGAATTAACAAAATCGCAATAGTACTCTTCATACTAAAGTGAATCTTTATATGATGTGCTAAAATAAATATTAAAATTATATGCTACTTGATGTAAACTATTTGGAAGTAATCTGTCTATATTTATATCAGTTACATTTGAAAATAAAAGATCTAAAAATACATTTGGACTATATCGGTTTATCTAATATAGAATTAAAAGTTGATAACATAACTATTTCGGATAATGTTAAGATTTGTGAGCTTTTTATTGAGTTTTTTATGAATGTAGAAACCGTTAAACCGAACAAGGACAAGCTGAAATTAACTCCTTTTGTAGATACAACTTTTTTTCTAAACCCATCTGCCCCTAATGAGGTAAGAGAAATTATCCATAAAACTACAAAATAACCCACCGCTGGTATTGATGGCATTCATGGATTGTCCTTAAGGATGGTCAGTGATTTGATATGTGCTCCACTATCTTACATAACAAATATTAGCTTCTCTACTGGTAAATATCCCAGTGTCTTAAAAATATCTAAATTGATACCAATATTTAAATTAAAGGATCTGCAAATGATGTAAGCAATTACAGAAATATTTGTTTGCAATCACAATTTGCAAAAGTCATAGATTGTGCCCTCAATAATAAACTAATTAGTTTTCTAGAAAAAAAAAAATCTTTTAACCAACAGTCTCAGCATGGCTTTAGACATAAAAGTCCATTGAAACTATACCATTAAAGAACTGAGCTAAAATATGTATGCATATTTATTAGTTATTTAAGAAACAAGTGTAAAAAGCATCGTATTTTTAGTCTAGCCATTTATGCAATAAAGAGGCTTTTTACAAGTGGGTGTTACAACGTTTTATCCTCGATCGTTTCAATTATTGTAAGAAATGGGCAATTTTTCGTGAATATTTGTAAAACTGTATCAACTTTTTGTGAATCTCACTTTGACGGTTGGTATTATTCGAGTTGAAGTTGAAGTCTCCATTCTAATTATGTTACTTATTGAAAATTGTGTTAATTGCAAAGTAGAAGTACATATTGTTAAAAATTAATAACGAATAAAAAACTATTGTCCTTACTGATAATTTTTTTAGAAATCGTGCCTAAAAGCGTGCAATAAATTTCTTTATTGCACAGTCCCTTATAAAAGACCACTTCTTACTTACACTGGAAATTATGTAAAAAACTGTTACTTTTTACACGATCATGGATAAAATAATAAAGAATACCCAATCGGCCTATATTTTGATCTCAGTAGGGCATTTGATACAATAGACCATAAATTGCTTTTGGATAAACTTTACCGCATTGGAGTTAGAGGTATGTTAATGAAAAGAAAATATTCTTTATGCTATTTCAACAAAAAAATATTAAGTATGATCTTGCTCTACTCATAAAAATTAACCATAAATCTGTTGAATAAGTTGATAGTATCAAATTCTTTGGTATTACTGTCGATCAAAAACTAACATGGGAAAAGCACATCGAATATGTAGTGGGTAAGTTGTGCACTGCGTGTTTTGTAATTAGACAGCTGCGAGAAACTGTGTCTCTCAAGGTACTAAAACTGGCTTATCACGGTCTAGTTTATTCAATTTTAAGCTATGGTCTTCTATTCTGGGGAAGCTTATCACATATTGAGAAAGCATTTGCCGCTCAAAAGAAGATACTCATATGCATGGTAAAAGCACACCCGCAAAAGTTCATGTAAAGAATAATAATAATAATAACAGCTCTTTATTGGTAAAATACAGAGAAAATACCAATTGGTCATCGACCGAAGTCCTTCAGCCAGTGTTTTACAATTGCGTGTGTAAATTTATTGTTTTTAATAAGAAGTAGTTACATATTATATTGTAAAAAAAAAGAAAAAAATGTAATATATTCTAATACATATTTGCAATATTTATTTTTATTGTTGCAGTGTGTTTTCTTCATGTATTGTTTTTAAAATTTCCTGAAGTGTGTTCCGGGTATTTGAATCTGGAATAGCTTCCGGGGGTCCTGGGTCTTGATAGAAAAAGTGTTTGCATTAGTTCCAAGTTGTGTCTGTGGGTTGCAAATTTGGCGGACAATATTTTTAATCTTTCCATTATCGGTTGTATCTTGGTTTTATTGTACAATAGCTCATTAGATGGATTGTGAAGGGGATTTGTAGGGTGTTGTATTTTTATAATTACTCTGAGGGCAGATGTTTCTGCTACTTTAATGTTTTTTAGCGCTGGTCTTCGGCAGTTCAGATATAAAATATGGGCATATTCTAGCATGGATCTACAAATTGCCTTGTATATCTTACTTGCAGTCAATGTGCTTATGCTTTTGTTTTTGTACGTTAGATATCTAAAATGTTTTGCTCTTGATGTTATTCTTTTTTTGATCTGTTTTGTGTGAAGATTGAAGTTCAGTTTGTTGTCCAAGTGGAAACCAAGTTATTTTAAGGATGTTAGAGGTTGTAACTGGTGGTTTGAGATTGAGACTGTGGGGGAAGTGTTATTGGGAGTATGATTGAAAATTAGGAACTGGGATTTTGTTGGATTGGGTTGTAGTTGTGTTAAACCAAATCTGTATGTTATCCACTAAAGTTTGCAGTTTTTCTACAGTGATTGTCATGTTTCCATTATGTGCCACAAGAGCTGTGTCATCGGCATATTGTAATATATATGCTTTTGGATCATTAGGTCCTGTGGTTGTTAAGATGTCGTGACAGTAAATATTGTATAATATTGGTGAGAGGGGGGATCCTTGGGGTACTCATTGTTCCACGGTAAATTCTTGTGAGTAGCTGTCATTTACTTTTATCTGTAATTGCCTGTTTTTTAGGAAGGTTTTAACAATGTGAATTAAGTAGTCAGGTGTTTCCAAGTTTTTCAGTTTAAACAATAATCCCATATGCCAGACATTATCGAAAGCTTTTTTTATATCGAGAAAGATAGCAGCTGATTTCAAATTTACATGTTTGGCTGTTTGTACGTTCGAGGTTAAGATTATTAGCGGGTGAACTGTTGAACTTTTTTCTTTGAATCCGAATTGAAATGCCGGTATTTTTTCTTTAATTAATTCATTCAGTCTGGTTCTTATTATCTTTTCAAATAATTTATCCAATACTGGTAAAAGTGTTATAGGTCTATAATTGGCTGGGTTTTTGTAGTTAGTGTTTGGTTTAGGTATCGTTATTATCTGGTCTTTTTTGCAGTCATCGTGAAAATAATTATTATTCATGGAGTATTCAAATATTTTTAAGATATATTTGTGAATTTCATGATGTAATTTTTTCAATATTAACCATGGTACATTGTCGTAATCGAGGGAGGTGTTTTTTTGGGAGTGTAATGCCTTAAAATATTCTTTTTCATTCAACTGATGTTCCTCATGATTAAAGTCTGTATTAAAGTATTCATTGTACCAATCCTTTACGGTATGGTAGTTTTGTTCGCAGAAGTTAATATTTTGCTCCTGCTTATATGCCTTTTTGAACTGTTCAGAAAATATTTTTGTTTTCTCTGTATCATCATAGTATTCAACTCCATTTTGTTCAAGAGATGGAATGGACTTTTTATTTTTGTACTTAGATAGTCTGTTAGTTTGCTGGTAATAATTTTTTCGTTGAAGTTTGTTGATTTCCTGACACGTTTCCAGCCATTTGTGTGTTTTGTATTGTACTATCATATTGTGGATATTTTTGTTAAATTCATTTATTTTTCGTTTAAATTCAGTATTTTGGTTCAATTTGTATTCTCTATACATTTTTCTCTTTGTCTTTATTAACTTAATAATAAAAGGTGGTAGTTCGTGAGTGTAATACGATACCGTACCTTCAGTTTCGGGGTGTTATTGGTGATTGAATTTTTTAGAGTGTTGTTGAAATTTGAAATGAGTTCTGGGCATATCTCACTGTTTTTATTATTGTTTATGAATGTTTTCATATCTATGTTAACTTCGTCCATATTACATTTCGAGTATTTGTATTTAGTTATGGGTTTCTCAAGATCCGCCGTTTTGTTTAAATCAAACTCTATTTTGATTGATAAATGGTCTTATCCCACGCGTGGGATCAATTGAACATCTATATTATTGGTAATATTATTAGTATGTAGCACTAAGTCGGGAGTTGAGACCGGATTGTTTGGCATGATAAACGTTGGTTGTGTGTCAACTTTTACGAAGTGTGAATTCTTCAAGAAGTTATTAAGTTGTTTTCTCTTAGTTTGATTAATGTTGAAGTCTCCGATACTCATAGCATATTTATACTGAATAGCCTTGGAAAATATGTTTTCTTCGATATTTGACGACGGGCGTATATGTATTAAAAATATATGCAATTTGTCGTCTTGGAACGGTATGGTGAAGTGTAGTGCATTGTTAAGAGGATTATTTGTTTGTGGTGCATTTGCTTTTCCCATTTTCAAGTTAGGATGTACTTGTACTAGACTTCCGCCTCGGATATTATTATTGACGATATTACCATCACATCGCAGGATATGCCAATTTCGGCAGTTAATGTTTGCATCTGGTTTTGTTTTAGATTCCACGAATAGGGCACAATTATATTATGATTTTCAATTGTATGGTTAATAATGTGTTTCTTAGGGGTGTAACTATTGACATTTGTGTATAGAATATTAACGTTAGATGAGAATTTGAACATTATTATCTCCTAGTATCGGTTCTGTGGGTGATGCTGCAACTGTTGAATCCATGTTTTTAGAGAGATCTAGAAAAACGCCAAGTGCCAGATTACCCTCATCCAGGGATTCTAAGATTTTCTGAACAAAACTGAAAGTTGCAGTCGTTGATCTGCCTCTCTGAAAATCATGTTGACTAGAAGCAAGGATACTGTGGCGGTCAACAAAGGATATTAACCTTGTACTCATGCTAATCTCAAATACTTTTCATAAGCGTGAAAGCATACTTATTGGTCGATGATTTCCCATTTGAAGGGAATCGCCCTTATAAATGGGTTTAACGATTGCAACTTTCAATCTCTCCGGAAAAACACCTTTTAATGGGCAATCATTAATAATGTAAGTCAATGGCTCAACTATAAGAGTGCTAATCTTTTTCAGTAACACATTAGAAATATTGTCCTCTCCAGCTGAGTATTTTTTAAGATCTATAATTTGTATCACTTCATTTTGTGTTACTTCCGACAGGTAAATAGAGTCTTTATTTAATGTTATAAGAGCCAAATTAGGATTTGTTAAATAAATAAATAAATAAATAATTTATTGCCAGAAATCAAAAGAATTTACAGACAAAGGTGAAAGATACCGCATAACGTTTTTTCACTGACACCTAGAGTATATAAAATATCATAAAAAAACAAACATTTACTTACTATAATATACAAGGTAATAAAAAAGGAATAGAATATTACATACATATAATATAACATGACATCAAGTAATAAAATATTGAGTAGGTATAATCTTACAATTAAAAAAAAAAAAAAGAAAAATCACTAGCTATCACATGTGTAGAATAAAATCTTTGGCTTGTTTTTTGAGAGAGGTAGTACTGATTGTTGTATTATGTAAGATTGTCATTTTATTAAAAATGTGAGCTGCCTGGTAACTAAAACAGTTTTTATAAAACTCTGTATTATGCTGAGGAATAGACAGCATATTGTTGTTTCTAACCTCTACATTGTGCATTTCTCTACGACGTATCATTAGATCTCGAAGGTATGTTGGAGTGTTAGTTTTTAATATCTTGTGTATCAGACAGCTCATATGTAAGAGTCTCCTTTGTTCCATTGTAAGCCAACATGATGCTCTGATATGTTGACTGGTATGCTCTCGTCTTGATAAGGACATCACAAATCTTATACATGAATTTTGTATCTTTTGTAGCCTGTATGTATTAAAGACTGTTAAGTAAGGTCCATAGACAACATCCATGTAGTTGGCAACAGATAATACAATCATGTCAGATAACATTAACTTTGTTGTTATTGGTAGGCTATCCCGAAATTCATAAATACTTTTTAATTTAAAAAAACTTGATTGGCAAATCTTACTGACATGTTTGTCAAAGTTTAATTTAGTGTCCATAATCAAGCCCAAATTTGAGACAGATTCTTTCCATTCAATTTCATTGTTGTTCAGCTTAATGTTGAAATTATTAGTGTCGAACTTAGACCGACTAAACATAATTGCTTGAGACTTTATAGGATTTATCACTAATGAATTATCTGTGGCCCATTGATACACATGCTGTAAATCTTGATTTAAATGTAGGTTTGCCAAATTAATAGATTCTAATGAATCTGTCGAGAAATTAAGATAGATCTGTAGGTCATCAGCATACATGTGTACTGAACAATTTTGAATTATTGAGCCTATGTCTGCTGTTTAAACTGAGAAAAGCAGCGGCCCGAGAATTGACCCTTGGGGAACACCAGTTTGGGTTGTTTTAAAATCTGATAGTAATATTTCGCCTTGTTTACACAGTTTTACAGCTTGCTGTCTATCCAGGAGATAGCTAGAAAACCAATCTAATGCAACATTCGTGATTTTATAGAAAGAAAGTTTTGCAAGAAGTAACTCTATATTTAATGAGTCAAACGCTTTTGACATATCAATTAGAACTAGTGGTGTGCACTGGCCATTATCAAAACCTCTTGTTATATCATCGGTAATCTTGAGAAGTGCTGTAGTACAACTAAAACCTTTCCTAAATCCTGATTGGCAAGTTGGTAAAATTTTATTGCTGTTAAGATAGTCAACAACCTGGCTATTTACTACTCTTTCTAAGATCTTAGAAGGAGCAGGTAAGACGCTAATGGGTCTCAAATCGTTTATGGTTGGATCGTCCTTTTTAGGGATAGGTGTTACGAACGCAATTTTCCATAAATGGGGTACAATGCCAGTTTCTAGAGAGTAATTGATTATATTTACTAGAGGCCCCAAACAATGTGGTACCGACAGCTTTAGCATTTTTGCAGAGATATTATCTGCGCCTATTGCATTACTTTTTAAGTCATTTATACAGGTTAGAATATCTGTTGGTGTAATTAAGCTGATCTTAAAGGGCTCATTAATGTTGTATTGATTCTGTACAAAGTTGCTCAAGGTATTTGGACCAATAGGTATTTTAGGTATACTATTTAGAAAATGATCGTTGATCAAGTTAGGGTCTTTAATTTCATTGGGTATTTCAGTGTAGCTATTGTTAATAATTTTATGTTTTTGTACTTTATTCCAAATTAGTTTACTATTCAATTACCTCTCACCACTATACCATTTACATTAGTCTGTATAAGACTAGCAGGTTGGCCACTGCATTTGTCTGCTCCATGACCTATGGCATACTGAGGAGAACTAATAAGTTCCAAACCGGTCTATGTCTGGTCAGGGAGTTGACAAATGACATTGGCTACCAATTTTTCATGATTTGTAAGGTGTAATTCAATGCAGGTCGGGGTATTTGCCCGCCGAGTAGTTGTTTCCTGCAAATCATGTATAATAACAGTATATAGGTTAAGTCCACCAAGGGCTAAAGGTCGCCGCTCTCGGTACTTGCAAAATGGCAAGTCGCTATGCACCACGGAGACATCTATGATGTCTGGTGTATAGTAGCATTAGACCACATGAGAGGATTCAATTACCTCTCACCACTATACCATTTACATTAGTCTGTATAAGACTAGCAGGTTGGCCACTGTCACTTGTCTGCTCCATGACCTATGGCATACTGAGGAGAACTAATAAGTTCGAAACCGGTCTATGTCTGGTCAGGGAGTTGACAAATGACATTGGCTACCAATTTTTCATGATTTGTAAGGTGTAATTCAATGCAGGTCGGGGTATTTGCCCGCTGAGTAGTTGTTTCCTGCAAATCATGTATAATAACACTTCATATATATATATATATATATATATATAAAGAAGAAGGGTAGTCTTGACTGACTAGTTAAGAAAACCAAAATTAAACACACGTAGTGTATCTTGAGGTTGCAGTCAGAGGTGAAAAGTTTACGGCATAGTTTTTCTTTTTCCGGACGTCAAATTAAATGTAAATGCATAATGTATGGACGTCTGATTGACGGTGGGATATAAATATATATATACAAAAGGAAAGGTGTTATCGCGGGAACAGGACAATAAGTCAAGAAAAAAATTCGTGGGCAAGCCCGCAGAAATTATAGTGCTACCGTGTACATGTGTTTCGGACTTTTTGGTCCTCATCAGCACGGTGTAGCTAAGTTGAAAGGATAGGCACAACTTAGGAAAAAACGACACAAATGGAAACCACTGACAGGAAGCCAGTTGCACATTTGTGGCTGCAGTCGGAAGACCTTGAAGTTTCAAGGCAACAACCAACATTGCCACGGAGGCAAACTGTAAGCCGCCTGCGTGGAGTACCATAGCCCAAGGTAAAATACAAAAGGAAAGGTGTTATCACGGGAACAGGACAATAAGTCAAGAGAAAAATTCGTGGGCAAGCCCGCAGTGTCAGTGGTTTCCATTTGTGTCGTTTTTTCCTAAGTTGTGCCTATCCTTTCAACTTAGATACACCGTGCTGATGAGGACCAAAAAGTCCGAAACACGTGTACACGGTTGCACTAGAATTTCTGCGGGCTTGCCCACGTATATATATATATATATATAGTTATCGCACATCCGATATTCGAACGTCGGATTACAACACTGCAAGACATTTTTTCTGGCATCTGTGGCTCATAATGGTGACGTGACCTTTACTTTAGACTGGCCTCATATTACACCCAAATCAAAATTTATATACATTTATAGTTCGAACTTCCTACGACCGTGGCGCTATCGGCGTTCTGGAGTATATCATGTTGCTATACGCGGTCTTGATAATTTGCTTTCACCAGACGACCGCAAATCTGACAACGCCGCATATAGGTTAACAATAGAGAGAAGATAAATGGAATTAGGATGCTACACTGCTGTTTCTCCTATGAGAACCAACAAAAATAGGAAAATGTTCGTTATGAGTTGAACAAATGTTCATAAACTAGAATTAACTGCAGTTGTTATTATAAAATTATTTTTCTTTCGAAAACAATTAATAAATTTCAACGATACAGGAAAAACATCAATCATCTGTAACTGTAAGGCCTTATAATACCTATAAGATTATTTACGGAAAGCAGGTATTAGACGTTTCTTGGGATCTGTCGAGTTTAGAAATTTGAAAATTGGTACTACTACCCCCATCTAATTCCTTTGATGGGCTGGGGGGTCATGTCAAAAATTTTTTAGAGGCCCTTATTTGTTCTCATACACACACTAAATCCCAATTTAATTTTTTATTGCCTTAAGCAATAGGGTGGGGGTGGCAATGGAGGTAGTAGAGGGAGTAGCTAATGCCGAAATGAATTTTAGAGTCCCTCATTGGTTCTCGTAAACATACTAAATCCCAATTTAACTTTTTAGTCCCTTCAATAATAGGGTGGGGGTGGCAATGGGTGTGGTAGACGGGGTAGCTAACGCCAAACAAAATTTTTGACATGTTTCGTTCTTTTATGCACTAAATCACATTTTAATTTTTGTTAGTCCCTTTCATAATAGTATGGGGGATGGTATTGGGGGTGATAGTGAGAGGTGGCTGATGCTAGAAAAAATGTATATACCTTGACTTTTCGTACATGCCCTAAATTGTAATTTTATCTTACTTGCTTGCTTTGCCTATTTACCCTTATTTACCCCATTTACCCCCGAACCCTTCAACGGAATTAGATCAAAACATAGTCTAGTTCCAGATCTCGTTATAATACATAAGTGTACGAAATTTACAAAAAGTTACAGACCGACAGACATACAGAAATTTTTTTCGCTCACATTTGAAATCTTAGATGTTTCATGACATGCCCATTTCAATAATAAAAAAAACATATTTTTTGCGTTATTATATAATCGGACATAAGCAGGCTACTAAGCGTTCGAAAGTCGATTTTATTTACTTACTAGATACAGTCGCGTGTAATAATAAAAGAAAGGTTTTTAAGGTAAAGATGTGCGCCGCGGATTAATAAAATAATATTTTTAGGACAATGTTTAACTTTCAATATAGCCAAAACAAAAATTAATAAATAAAACTGTGTAAACAACAATGCTGTTATAAAACGACCAAAATGAATGATTATATAATAAGGATAAGCTTTCAAATGTTTCCGTAGCATAAAAAGAAAAGTTATGAATGAAACAATGTGCCCTCACATTTTTTTAAATAAAAACGTTGCCAATATTATTGCAATTATCTAGTATTAAAAAAAAAATTCATAAATACTTTACTGTTTTTCGTTAATATACAGCATTAACGAAATGCTCAATTTGTTTCGCCATTTTCTAGTAGGTACTTATTGCTTCAGATAAAATTCCAACTAACATATTGGCTATTCTGATTTTTAATTTTGACCTTAGATTTGTTATCAGCGACCTCACATACATGATACATTTCAATAAATTTATTAGCAAAATTTTTTCAATATATATATATATATATATATATATATATATATATATATATATATATACATCACGCTATCTTTTCTGCGTCTTTACATTTTGCAAGGTTTCTGCGTCCACTAAAGTATATCTACATATTTTGAAGTCTGCATTTAGAACCTATTTTCCTACGCATGTTTATAGAGAATAATTATAATATACATATATACTTTCTTCAAAAATCATGATTTTATTTTCGTGTACAGATTGCAACGTTTCTGCGTCTTTACAATTTTCTATTATTTCGAGGGCCAGTATATAATTTACGAAACTTTATGTTTTCTGCGTCCGTAAATGTATATCTTTACATAATTCAGACTTTTATGCACCTGACATTGTTGCCACTTCTCTTGGGCAGCATTTCCAGCTGACTGGTATTAAATTGTATGTAATAATATATTATATATCATAAACTGTACTACTTTTCAGATCGAGGATGTGGTTCGAGATCTGAAAAATCGCTTTCTGTTCGCGGTTAGTAAAATGTTTTTTGCAGCACCGTGCTAATTAACAAAAAGTAATAAATATTGAGTTAACGTTGAATAATTATTGACAACAATCTCTCAAACTGTAATTTTACATTTTAATAAAATCAGTATAGCCTAAAATTTAACAAGAGAACACTCAATTCGATGAATAGTTAAATTGAAGATATTATGTTTCGTTGAAAATCAAGTTTTGATGTATAAGCCTTATTTAGTGTTTTTAACAAAAATTATGGATATCGAAGAAGCAGCAAGTATTGCTTGTGCAGTCCATTGATCGGAAATATCGAAAGAAAGATGAAATTACTTATCTTTTTAAGAAGTAAATTATTTATACCCAAAAATCTCTGTTTATCTTAGCAGGTAAAACCGCAAGTCCAAAATTTCGTTATAATTAAAAAATAATGATTTAATTTAAAAAAATCGGCAGCTACTGGAAGCGGCTGGAACCTCCCCACTCGGTGGATCTTTGAAGCCGAAAAGAGCATTAAATTGTGTGACAAAACGGCACTAAACGTAATCCGATCTCATCCAAAACCTTTTCAGATCTTCTGGGGCACTAAAAAACCCTCAACTTAATGAATTTACAATCATCTATGCGAGTTATTACCTACATTATCGCTCGTTGAATAATATACTATTAGGATATTAACAACTTTAACATCACTTGAACGACTAAGAAAGTCTAGTTATCCTAAATACTACAGATTTGTAAAGCAACAAACTGAAAATTGGTAAAGTGTGATAATCTATAATAAATTCATCAACGAAGGTACAGAAAGCATATGATATTGATATTGTTACATCTACCTTTAAAGTTTGTGACAATCCACTAAAAGTTACAAATATGCCGCAATCTTATTAACATGACTTGACACCAACGTTATCTGATGACAAACGATGACAATGACAATCGTCAAAATTTGTTCATTGCAATCCGATTGCTCGCGGCTGTCTTTGTTAAATGAAACATTAGCATTTCAGTAATTTTACTAGATTTTAGACGAATATTTGTAGTTTAATTCTTCGATTTGTCTGTATATATATCTAAAAACGGCACTAAACGTAATCCGCTCTACTTCTAGAGCAGTGAAGAAACCCTCACACGTGAATTGACACGTGATGTGATGAGTTTCACGACGTAACGGCTACGCGCATCGATCATGTCATGCGAAATGCGTTCTATGCCATATTTGCTTTGTTTTTAATTTTTTTCACGGAAACCAAATCGAAAGGGTGGAAGTGTGATATATCGCTGAAATCAGAATTTTAATTGCATTTCAATGGTTCCATTGCAAATTGAAAATAATTATAAAATAAACAACTTGTTGCGTCAAATCCGATCTCAACCAAAACCTTTTCAGATCTTCTGGGGCACTAAAGAAACGCACACGCAAAGTTTCATTCAAATTCGTTCAGTAATTTCGGCGCTATCGTGCTAACACACATACACACACACACGCACACAGACATTTTACAAAAACCACTTTTTTGGGTTCCTAGGACCTCAAAACGTAAAGATTTGATATCTCAATTTTCGTTTTTGAACCAATTTTAGTAACCTCTCACAATTTTAATGTGGAGAGGTTAAAATGCCCAAAATATTGCTTAATCATGTTATATGTTTAGAAATGTCTACGGTCACAATTGTGTTTGAAATTATACGCAGGCAGCCTGCGTTGTCAAATTAAAACCCCCAGTGAAGTAATTTTTTTTTGGGACAGACATTTTTTAAAACAATATTTCAATACTATTTCATTTTGATGAAATTTTGTACTTGCGGTTTATGGATAATTCTGAACAACTTTCATTAATAAAATTTTCCGATCAAAGAAACGCCTAATACGACTTTTTTATTATTTTCTATTTATGGAATGTGTATAATGGATATGCATTTGTAGGGTACCAATGTTGTATTTTTAGACATAAGTAGATCCTAATGTGTTCTATCCTTGAGTAAAATTGGTTCAATTCGAAAGAAAGACAACAATTTTAAAAACAATAAGGATTTTACACTCTTAAATGCGATACACGGTATATAACCGGAAAAACATTTACGATTATATCATTACAAATTACTATTTTACAAAAATCCATTTCATAACACTTTGATACCAAATATCAATTGCTTATGGGGAAATAATACAATAGATAAGTATTAAACTAATCTTTATTTGCATCTTGCACATAAATGAACTAAGTTCTATAAAATAAACAAAAATAAAACTCAGGTAAATATGCTTTGACGAGCTTTAAACATCAGCATTAAATTTAACCTTCTTTGTGTAACAGTTTTGTATAAATACCTTAATTTTGAGGCAAGATTTATTATTTAACAAATCTGGATATTTTTCTAGCAGGGTTTCACATTCTGCTCTCTTTGGTGGTTTCTTGCTTTGAATGTGGGTTGTAGAAATCCTAAGTTAATTTTTTATTCCCTTAAACAATAGGGTGAAGGTGGCAACGGGGGTGGTAGAGGGGATAGCTAATGCCAAAATAAATTTTAGAGGCCCTTGGTTCTCGTACACGCACTAAATCCTAATTTAATTTTTTACTCCCTTCAATAATAGGGTGGGGGTGACAATGGGGGTGGTAGAGGGGGTGGCTAATGCCAAAAACAATTTTTGAGACGTTTCATTCTTGTATACGCACTAAATCACATTTTAATTGTTTTTACTCCCTTTCATAATAGTGTGGGGGTGGTATTGGGGGTTATAGTGGGGGGTGGTTGATGCCAAAAAAAATTTTGAGCCTTGACTTTTCGTACATGCCCTAAATTGCAATTTTATGGACTCTTACGTGCTTGCTTTGCCTATTTATCCTTACAAATGGAATAACCATTTACCACCCGAACCTTTCATTAGATCAAAATATAATCTAGTTCCAGATCTCGTTATAATATTGTGTACCAAATTCCAAGTCAATATCATAAACGGTTCCAGAGTAAACGTGCGCAAAAAAAAAAGAAATTACAGACAGACCGACAGACAGAACATTTTTTTCTCTCAAATTTAAAATCTCGATATTTCATGAGATTTTAAGCATATGCATTACTATACTTCCACTGGGCATGGAAGTAAAAACATGTAGCATCAATTCAAAACTACAAAACACATTAACTTTATTTATTTTTTATTTAAAGTCAAATATTTTGAGAAATATGCGGTTCTTAGGTTTTACGCCTTGAGAAATAAATTATCTCTTAAATTCTATATTGATATCCGGTCTCATTTTCAAATTATTTTACTTTTTATTTAAGAATTTGCCTTGGGATTTCAATTAACCAACGGTTTAGTTAGTGGACAAGTAGTGTGAAGTTACCACATTTTATTTTCTAAAATTGTATAAAAAATATTGATGCAAATTGAGATTCGAACTCCCAACCATTTGAATGCAAGCTGATATTTTAAAGCTTTAGCTATTAGATTAGAACATGGTACGATTAAGTGTTTATTCTATGCCTATGGTATTTCAACAATCTCTAAATTTCTTTTATTTTCCTGCTACATTTATGTTATTAGTTTGTGAAATAATTATGATAATTACTTTGGCTTCGACGTTGTCTTGCAATTAGCATGTGCCATGTTGTTAGAAAATAACGGAAATGAAAATTTTACATAAAAGATTTTCTGATCATTCCTTGTACATATTATGTAAGTAAGATCGATTACATTTTACTTCTATGAATGGCACTTATAAAACTAGAAATCTACGACAAAAACTGCAAAATATTTATTATTGAAAATCCAATGTTTATCATTCGTAGATATAATAAGTATATTATGACTAAAATAAAAGACACTTATTTTCACATATCTTCTCAATAAATTTAACGAAACATATTTACTTACTTAAAACACCACACTGCAACTAAGTTACACTAATTTCCCGCCAAGCAAAGTGATGCATGTATCAAAGGAATACGCTGTTGTCAGCTCGTAGGACGCAGAAACATCTTCAAATTGAATAAAACTATACAGCAAGAAAGTATACACGTATAGTGGCAGCGCTAACTGCCGTTCAAATACATGAACTAAATTTATACAAGTTTTTACATTTTAGTTATGTTTCTGCGACCGGCAGAGAAAATTTCAAAGGGTTATATTATTTAAATTATTTAATTTACAGTGTTCTATTTTGCGGCATTCAAATTAATGAAACTAACACTATCAATGGCATTTCAATAGAGGCCAGTAAAAGTATAGAGATTGAGAATAACGTGGGATTACTTTTCTGCGTCCATACAAGTGGTGGTCGCAGAAAGATATGTAAAAATGCAATGTACAGACGCAGAATAGGTAGTGTGATGTATATATATATATACATCCCACCATCAATCAGACGTCCATACAAAGAACAGTCTTTTGAGATCCGAGTGAAGGGGCGTGTATATAGCATTTTAAGCTGTGTATATCGATTTATCAAGTTCTCATTGGTGGAGAGAGCGGTTCAGAATTCTGTTTTATGAAATTTTAAATTTTCATTTCTTTTTCACAAAACAGCTTCTCGACGTCCGTATGTTTTGCATGTAATAGAACATTCATATATATGTTTTTATGCTGTTTGCATGTAAACCTGCGTCACTGCTACGTTGCCATATTTATTAGACAACGAAAACATTTATAGAACTTGTCTCCTCTTTCCAAAAACTATTTGTCATGAATACTTGCTTTGATTTAATTATGAAAGTCACTTTACAGTATATTAATAATTATTATTTTCCATTATTAAGTGAATACAAAGATAAGGCAATTATCATTTAAAATGATCCAATTAATGGGAAAATGCCGAATATCAGATGGTAGTACGTGACACTACCCCTAACTAGAGATTTTAATTTAGAAAGATGGCCATATTATGAATTTAATATCTTTTTACTGTTCAGCGGCACTAGGAGTTAGATATTTTCATGGATTTTTATTCTATATCGTTCCCAGATACTGAAAGCAATTTTTTAGCCCGAAAAAACCTACAAATTCTCTAGAGTTGATATAGAATGTAAAATTCAATAATTGTCGTAAATGACTGAATTTCAATAAATGCAAGGAACTCTATCAATAATTCAATACTTCTTCAGTATTAGCTAGAGGAGCAGTTGTTTTGATTGGTTCTCCAATAATGTGTGTTTTAAAGTAGGTACTTACCTGACTAGTTTAGTACATTAGCGTGCCCACTGCCCAGATTAGGGCAACAATAGAAAACCAGAAAATAGGTAATTTTATAGTAAATAAAAAATTGTTTAAGTTATGATTTGCTTAATCTATAAATAATAATATCTAGTTGAAAGTAATGTTTAGGAAAAATGCGTGTATAGGTGTGTGTATATATGTGACCGTCCTAGCCCTGAAGTCAATTCAGCGATCTCGGTTAAATTCGATATCTTGAATCTTTTACAGACTTTCCTATGAGTTTATTTCATTACTCACATACTCTTAAAATTCAGGGTCGTTTATTGATGCTAAAATACCGAAAATTTCGATATTTTCACAACAGCTGTACCGACTTGGCTTACACTTTTTACTTTAATAGTACATTAAAAACCTAACCCCATGCCGTCAGTTATTTTTACTGAAAAATTCACGAGGGCAGTTTACTGATGCGAATAGAAAATCTCCAATTTCGTCGAAAATCGCCTAACTATTTTGTTTTCATTTTGTGCCTTATTAGTATATTACAAACCTAACTATATTATTCGCCGTTTTCTTAGAAAATTCACATAAGGGTAGTTCACTCATGTCAAAATATCGAAAATTTCGGTTTTCTCGAAAACAGCTCAAACGATTTTACTGAAACTTCATAAGTTAATAGTGCATTATAAGTCTAATAATATGGCGTAGTTTTTTCCTGAAAAAAAAAACACAGAAAGGTAGTATATTATCACGCGAACAGCGTGGTGGTACCATTAGTCAGTTTTTTTTAATTTAATTGACATGCACCGATAACCGCTTCTATATTATGAGAGGACTTGCCATTTTATAGGGGGTGGATGCTACCCCCTATTCTTTATAAAATTTTGTATATAAATTTATAGTTATACAAATTCTCTGATAAATAATATTGATGGAAATCATACTGTTTGTGGAGTACATAAAAGATTAGTTAAGTAGAAGAAAAATAAATACATATTTTTTGACAATGCTTTATTTAAACTGAAAAGTTTATCTAAAAAGACAAAAAAAATATAAATCTGTTTATACAGGTAATAAAACTAAAAACGTCTGATGTTCCGAGATTTAAGTGAAACATACGGCGTGTCCCCGGATGAGGTTACCTATACCACAAATATGGACCTAAATTTTAATTTTTAGATAAAAAGGTACTTAAAAAAAATTGCTTGATAGAAAAATAAAATTTGTGTGATGATCAACGTAGAAAACTACCCCCTCTTCCTTGCTGTCTGTTCTAGGCATGCGGGGATTCATCGGATCGGGATTTTTATGGGAATATCAGGGAAACTAACCATTACTAAACCTCAGTTGACCTAAGCAACCCCCTAGGGTTGAAACTACCCTAGTCGGAACACCGAAAATCACTCGGAATTACGATGGTAGTGCTATTTTCACACCACCCTCTCGTAACAACCCCCAAATCTAAAAATTTAATATTTGAAAAAATTTTGCTTATAAATTTATTGAAATGTGTCATGTATGTGAGGTCGCTGATAACTGTTGAGTATACGCTAAAATCTTGATAACGTTCAAACGAACGTACCTTAGCTTGTAATATTTTGAGTTAATAGGTTGATAGTAGTAGTTGAAGTTGACGAGTAGGAGATAGAGAAGTTAAGAGTATTTGTTTGTAGAAACGTTTTATATTTTAATTAAATAATTAAGAGAAAAATAAAGTGTATTATTGAAAGAAGAAAGTGCCTACATTTCAAAGATAAATATAAGAGGTTATGGGCCCAGATCACAATCAAAAAGGGTGGTAAAACTTAGAAGGAAGAATATCAGGTTAGAATTAGTCATGGCACAAATTGGCGCTAAAAGTTTTCTGATTGAACCGCTTGATGGTGAAAATTACTATAATTGGAAATTCAGGATGGAACTTATATTGGCAGAAAATGGTGTTGCTGATTGCATTAAAAAGGAAACAGATCTTACAACATTATCAGAAGAGGAGAAAAAGAAAGAAACGAAAATGGACAATAAAGCAAAGTCTCTCATAGTGCAATGTGTAAAAGATAATCAGTTAGAAAGTTTGAGAGAAAAGAAAACAGCATGCAGTATGTGGAAAATGTTAGAAGAAAAACATGAAAAGAAAGGTTTACCAGGCAAACTATATCTAAAGAAAAAAATGTTATCAATGAAGCTAAATGAAGGAGAACCATTGGAAGGTTTTTTAAACAAATTTGATGAAATTCTAAAGCAATTAATTAAAGTCAACTGGAGTGGTTATAGATCAACAAGATATAATATGTAACTTATTGTTAACGCTGCCAAAATCTTTTGAAACTGTGGTTACTGTGATTGAAAATATGCCTTCAGACAAACTTGAGTATGAAGATGTTAAGAAGAAACTGTTAGCAGAAGAAGAGAAAAAACATTTAAACAGGAGAAAACAGGTAGTCGCTACTGACCAGACTGCTTTTGGTACAGAAATGGTTTGTTTCCGTTGCGGTAAGCCAGGACACATAAAAAGAAATTGTCGAGTAAACATAAACAATCAAGGTGTCGGTGCAGTTCATAGAAGTTCGGAAGGTGGTATTCAACATTATTCAGGCAGAGGTTTCAATGCCAACAGAGGTTTTCGTGGAGGTAATCGAGGGAATCATATAAGAGGTCAAGGTAGGCATCAACGTCAACAATATACAAGCAGAAGTAATTTTGTTGAACAAGAACCATCGACTAATCAGGTTAGTGAAGTGAATGAATCGATATGTTTTATTAGTGAGATGAACAAGACAGATATGATAAGTAATAAAAACGATATAATCAATTTTTGTATAGATTCTGGATGTACTGATCATTTGATTAATAACAAGGGTTTTTTCTCAGATATTATAATGTTAGAAGAACCAATTAAAATAGCTGTAGCTAAAAATGGCAATCATTTATTAGCAGTAGGTGTAGGCAATATAGGTGTTTATAGTTATGTACAAGGTAGAAAGATAGATTGTCAAATCAAAAACGTTTTTTATGTACCTGACCTGAAAAGAAATTTATTGTCTGTAAAAAGGTTAGAAATGGCAGGAATAAAAATAATTTTTGATAATGGGGAAGTAAAATTAATAACCAGTGATTGAAATTTAATAGGTATAGGCAAAAGAAACAACTTGTACGAAATTGATTTTGAAGTAAAACGTGAGTACCAATGTCAAAATGTTATGGTAGAAAGAAATGATTTTAAATTATGGCATAAAAGATTTGCACATTTGAACTATTTTAGTCTTGGAAAATTAATAAAAGGTAAAATGGTAGAAGGTATAGATGAAAATATACAAATTTGTAAAGTAGATTTTTGTGAACCGTGCATTGCGGGTAAAATGTCAAGAAAACCTTTTGGAATTAGAAGTAGAAGTAATAGAATACTTGAAATTGTGCATACAGATATATGTGGTCCAATTTCCCCTATTGCATATGACGGGAGCAAGTACTTTATTACATTTATTGATGATTATTCAAATTTTACGGTGACTTATTTAATAAAAAACAAAAGTGAAAGTTTTGAGAAATTTAGAGAGTATTTTGAGATGACAAAATCGATGTTTGGGTATTCAATATCTAAGCTAAGATGTGACAATGGTGGAGAGTATGTGTCAGGTGAATTTAGAAATTTTTGCAAAAAGAATGGGGTAATATTAGATTATACTATACCATACACTCCACAACATAACGGAAAGGCTGAGAGGAAAAATAGAAGCTTAGTAGAACGTGCTAGGACAATAATAAATGAGTCAGGGGTCCCAAAAGTTTTGTGGGGTGAAGCAATATTGTCAACCATTTATATTTTGAATAGAGGACCAACGGAAGGGTTAAGCGATGTTACACCATCTGAAATGTGGTACAAAAAAAAACCAAATGTTGATAATTTAAGGGTATTTGGATGTACTGTTTACAATCAAGTGAGAAAAGAAAATAGAGATAAATTTGATTATTGTAGTTGTATTGTATTGTATTGTATTGTATTTGATAGTTGTAGTAGTAGTAGTAATTTATTGAAATAGAAAATCCTAATATACAAATTCATTTATATAACAAGTGTACTTACTTAGTATAATTGTTAATTATTGATATACATTAGGTGACATATATACACATACCTATATATATATAAATATAATACCTATCACACATACCCATACATTATCACACAAATAGCTTTGTTCAAATTTTACATGTATTCAGGTACAACTAATTCTTTGATATAAAGCAACTTTTTGTTACATCACTACATTAACCTAATGACTTAATGTAACTTACAATTGCTCTTTTAAACCCTGTTAGTGATACAGATTCCTTTACATTATTTGGTAATTTATTGTACTGGTCGAGACCTTTGTATAATAAAATTTTCATGGTTTGACTCAGATTTCGCCTGGGTATATAATAATTGTAGTTATATCTAGTATTGTACTGATGTACTTCATTAGCCAAAATTATATACTTTTTAAAGTAGTCTGGTAGCAAGTTATTTAAAATTTTGAAGATAAACACCATTGACAGATAAAATAATCTATCTTTGACACACAACCACTGAAGCGAAGTAAGCATATGTTGAATTGGCGTATATCTGTTACATCTCAAAATCACTCTCATTCCTCTATTCTGCAGTGATTTTATTTAAATCAAAGGAGTATAACACACTAGCACAATAATCAAAATGAGGTTGGATGATTGTACTAAAAACAGTAATTTTAGTTGAATCTGATAATTTTTGGGATATTCTGGAAAAGAAATATAACTTTTTTGTGATTTTTTTCTGTATATAGTCAAAGTGAGCATTAAATTGTAAATGGTTATCTAATACAAATCCCAAATATTTTACATTTGTAACTAATTCAATATTATCATTATCAATACTCAAATTTATCGTGTTAATGTTTATGTTTTTATATTTATATTGAGTGGTAATAATCATGGCCTTAGTTTTAGTAATATTTAATTTTAATTTATTATTTTTTAAGTACTGTGAAATTTGTCTGAGGGAATTATTCATTTTATTTAAAGCCGCATCCAAATTAACACTGCTTACCGAGAGTAGAGTGTCATCTGCAAATAAGTTTAAGAAATCACAATTATGAACTTCGTTGATGTCATTAATATAAATAAGAAACAATAGGGGGCCTAAAATACTTCCCTGTGGTATTCCATAATTATTAATTATTGGCGAAGATACATGCTCACCTATTTTTGTTATCTGTTCCCTATTAGCTAAATAGTCTTTCAACCAATTTAAAACCTTACCTTGAATACCATACATAAAAAGCTTTTTTATTAATATTGAGCGATCTATTGTTTCGAAGGCACGTTTGAGATCTAGAAATACAGCCACAGTATAGTTTCCTTCATCCAACTTTTGTTTCCACTCAGTTATTGTTAGTTGGAGTGCTGATTCACAGGAATGATTAGCACGAAATCCTGATTGATTTATAAAAAATAAATTATTGTTATTGAAATAGTCAATTAATTGTTGATAAACTATCATCTCCAAGAGTTTTTCAGAACTTGGTAAGGTATTAATTGGTCGAAATTCCCATGACTTATTAGTGTTATTAATTTTTTCGATAGGAATAATTGTGCTAGTTTTTAAGTTTTTAGGAAATTTACCAGAGTCAAGAGAGGTATTTATGAAATGCAGCCAAACATGGCCAATAACTTCAAAAGATGACTTAATAAGGACGCTACTTAGTACTACATTTGTAGACCCTTTGTTATCTAATTCTTTTACTTTTTTAGCTAATTCTTGCAAATTGATTAATTTAAAAGTTGCAAAATGAGAGTCGGTATAATTATTGTTACTATGTTCATATTCATGACTATCGATGCTATCAACAATTTCTGTAATGCTATTTATAAAGTATTTATTAAAATATTCAGCAATATCCAATTGGTTTCTTACCAGTATTATTTGATCATTGACCTTAAATTGTATACCCATATTAAAGTCGGTATTGAAGTTTTTTGGGTTTATCAGTTTTTTTAAAGTTTTCCACATTAAATGTGGATTGTTTTTATGTCTGTCTATTTCATTGTGATAAAATTGTTGCTCTTTTTCTTTGATCATGTTTACTACTTCATTTCTCAGTTTTTTATAGTTCTGCCACTTATCTTGACTGCTATTAATTTTAAATATTTTGTATGCCCTATTTCTCTCTTTGGTTTTATTTCTGATTTCATTATCATACCATGGTAAATCATTTGTGCGACAATTTACAGTATTAATAGGTGCAATCTTGTTTACAACATGTTCACAGTTACTCTCTAAATTATTATACAATAAATTCACATCGGTAGATTGAAGTAAAAAATTACAGTCTATCAAGTTAATATTTATATTGAACAAATTTGTTTCGCTAAAATCCCTAAAGCATTTTTTTATGTCAATACCAACATTATTATTAGCAATATTAGAAAAATTTACTGAAATTGTTGAATGATCCGTAATTATGGGTTCGTCGTGAATAGTAGTAACTACATTTTCGATACGATATGGTGGGATACGCCCCGAACGGTTACAGATTATGGGATGTAAATAAAAATAAAATAATTGTGGCAAGGGATGTAAAGTTTGATGAAAATAATTTTTGGTATAAAAATAATTTAGTGGAGATTTTAAGTGAAGAAGTTTCAGAAATAGAAAGTGATTCAAAAAACAAAGGTAATATAGATATTGTAGAGGAAAGTAAAATTATTGAAAATAATACACAAGAAAATAAGCGACAAACAAAAGTTCCTTCAAAATATGACGATTTTGAATTATATATGGCTTTTGATGCCATGCGTTTTGTGGAGGATATACCGAAATGTTATGAGGATGTACAATGCAGACCAGATAGGGAATTCTGGGAAAATGCGATGAAAAGAGAGATAGATTCAATAAATAAGAATAATACATGGGAGATAGTGAAACAGCCAAAGAATACAAAAATTTTAGATACTAGATGGGTATATACTTTTAAATCGTTAGAACAAGATGAAAGGGATAAATACAAGGCAAGGTTAGTAGTACGTGGATTTGCTCAAAATAATATCACAGACTACGATGAGATATATTCACCAGTGGCAAGAATGACTACAATTCACACTTTACTAAGTGTAGGGACACAGTATTCGTACTACTTTAGACAACTAGATGTAAAGACCGCGTTTTTAAATGGGACGCTAGACGAAAAAGTTTATATTTATCCACCAAAAGGTCAAATGATAGATTTTGGAAAAGTTTTGAGGTTGAATAAGTCATTGTATGGTTTGAGACAGTCCTCGAAATGTTGGAACAATGAGATTAATAAATACTTAATCAATTTGGGTTTCGAGAGATCTGAAAATGATCATTGCTTATATATGTTGAATTTCGATACTGACAGGACTCGTGACAGAGTGTATTTATTAATGTATGTTGATGATCTCATAATAGCTGGTAAAAGTTTAGATAAGATTAATTTTATTGTAAACAAATTGATGACATGTTTTGAAATTAAAGACAAAGGAAGCCTTGAACATTTCTTGGGTTTAGAAATAAACTATAATAGAGATCAAGGTGTTTTAAACTTACATCAATCAAATTATACTCAGAAGATTTTGAATAAGTTTAATATGCAAAATTGTAAAGATATAGACACTCCTATAGATCCTAAATTAAAACTGTGCAGTGAAAACGATAATTTACCTACAGAGAAACCAGTCAGACAATTAATAGGATGTTTAATGTATTTAATGTTAGGGACACGTCCAGACATTTGTTTTGCTCTAAATTTTTTTAGTCGATATCAAAATAAGGCTACCGATGAAATTTGGATATATTTAAAAAGAATTCTTAGATATTTGCATAAAACAGTTTTCGTTGGTTTAGAGTTTAAAAGACAAAATGAGCAAGGATTAATTTGTTTTGTAGACGCAGACTGGGGTAATGATTTGAGAGATAGAAAATCAGTTACTGGGTTCATTTTTAAAGTTTTTGGAAATACTATTATTTGGGCAACAAAGAAACAACACTGTATTACATTATCAACCACTGAAGCAGAATTAGTTGCTCTTTGTAACGCAGTTCGTGAAGGTCTATGGTTAAGGAAATTGTTATCTGATTTTGACATAGATGTAAAAACTGTTAATTTTTTTGAGGATAACCAGGGATGCATAGCATTGATTAAAAATCCAAGTAATAACAAGAGAGTTAAGCATTTAGATCTTAAGTTTAATTTTGTGTGTGAATGTTTGCAAAAGAATTATATTCAACTAAAGTATGTAGAGACGGCTTCACAACAAGCCGACATTTTAACAAAAGGTTTGCCATGTAATTCTTTTTCAAAATTAAAATATGATATTGGTCTTAGGGATTTTAGCGAAGGGGGGTGTTGAGTATACGCTAAAATCTTGATAACGTTCAAACGAACGTACCTTAGCTTGTAATATTTTGAGTTAATAGGTTGGTAGTAGTAGTTGAAGTTGACGAGTAGGAGATAGAGAAGTTAAGAGTATTTGTTTGTAGAAACGTTTTATATTTTAATTAAATAATTAAGAGAAAAATAAGGTGTATTATTGAAACAAGAAAGTGCCTACATTTCAAAGATAAATGTAAGAATAACAAATCTAAGGTCAAAATTAAAAAATCAAAATAGCCAATACGTTAGTTGGAATTTTATCTGAAGCAATAAGTACCTACTAGAAAATGGCGAAACAAATTGAGCATTTCGTTAATGCTGTATATTAACGAAAAACAGTAAAGTATTTATGAATATTTTTTTTATTACTAGTTAATTGCAATAATATTGGCAACGTTTTTATTTAAAAAAATGTGAGGGCACATTATTTCATTCATAACTTTTCTTTTTATGCTACAGAAACATTTATTTTGAAAGCTTATCCTTATTAATAATCATTCATTTTGGTCGTTTTATAACAGCATTGTTGTTTACACAGTTTTATTTATTAATTTTTGTTTTGGTTATATTGAAAGTTAAACATTGTCCTAAAAATATTATTTTATTAATCCGCGGCGCACATCTTTTCCTTAAAAACCTTTCTTTTATTATTACACGCGACTGTATCTAGTAAGTAAATAAAATCGACTTTCGAACGCTTAGTAGCCTGCTTATGTCCGATAAATCCACGGCATTTATTTTTACTTCCACCAGTGGAGGAAGTATAATAACGCAAAAAATATGTTTTTTGTTTATTATTGAAATGGGCTTAAAATGTCATGAAACATCAAGATTTCAAATTTGAGCGAAAAAAATTTCTGTCTGTCGGTCTGTAACTTTTTGTAAATTTGGTACACTTTTATGTATTATAACGAGATCTGGAACTAGATTATGTTTTGATCTAATTCCGTTGAAGATAAAATTACAATTTAGGGCATGTACGAAAAGTCAAGGTCTATACATTTTTTCTAGCATCAGCCACCTCTCACTATCACCCCCAATACTATCCCCCATACTATTATGAAAGGGAGTAACAAAAATTAAAATGTGATTTAGTGTATAAAAGAACGAAACATGTCAAAAATTTTTTTTGGCGTTAGCTACCCCCTCTACCACACCCATTGCCACCCCCTCTACCACACCCATTGTCACCCCCACCCTATTATTGAAGGGACTAAAAAGTTAAATTGGGATTTAGTATGTTTACGAGAACCAATAAGAGGCTCTAAAATTCATTTTGGCATTAGCTACTCCCTCTACCACCTCCATTGCCACCCCCACCCTATTGCTTAGGCAATAAAAAATTAAATTGGCATTTAGTGTGTGTATGAGAACAAATAAGGGCCTCTAAAATTTTTTTGATATTAGCCACACCTTTACCACCCCACCCTATTATTAAAGGGAGTAAAATGTTACATTGGGATTTAATGTATATAAGACTTATTGACTGAAATGGATAATTCATTTTTTGTTATCAGTTTTATTTGTGCCCGAGCATATATATGTACCGGGTGTAATAGGATCATGGTACAACTCCTTTTTTCTTTTGTTTTGAGGATAAATAATTAAAATTTGGAACATCCTGTATACTTAATAAATGTAATTTTTTGACATAAATGATATTTTTTCACATCCGGTTTCACCAGAAGTGACACTAAGTTTTTATTTTCAAATGGAACACTCTGTATATTATTGCATTATTGAATTCTACATAATTTTCTGAATCCAATGGTACCACATAAGTGATATTTCAAACGTCAATATTTATTTTAATTTAATTTTTAGTTATCCATTTAAGTGTGCTATACCTATTCCGATTTATTCTAATTGGTCAGTGTAACACTAGAAAAATCCAAATCCCGTCTAAAGTACTAAATTATGTGATTTATGATTAAGTAAAATTCATCCAAATGGACAAAACACATTTTTTTCAAATGGAATCATATTGGTACCGTAGTACCATTTATTACTATTATTAATAAGGAATTCATTCATATACTTTCTTAAAATGTGCAATAAATACAGTAAAACCGCTGCCCAAGGAATCACTACTTCCACATCCAGATTTTGTATCCAGCCTTATACACAATAAATCCCAATGTAATATTTTATTCCCTTTAGTAATAGAGTGGGGGTGGTAGAGGGGGTGGCTAATGTAAAAAAAAAATTAGAAGCCCTTGGTTCTCGTATACACACTAAATCCCAATTTAATTTTTTATCCCCTTTAGTAATAGTGTGGGGATGGTAGAGGGGGTAGCTAACGCCAAAAATTTTTTTTTAAGACGTTTCGTTTTTTTATACACACTAAATCACATTTAATTTTTTTCGCTCCCTTTCATAATAGTGTGGGGGCGGTATTGGGGGTGATAGTAGGGGGAGGGGTGGCTGATGTCAAAAAAAATTTTGAGACTGACTTTTCGTACTTGCCCTAAATTTCAATTTTATGGACTCTTACCTGCTTGATTTGTCTATTTACCATTATTTACCCCATTTACCCCCCAGCCCATCAACGGAATTAGATGGGGGTAGTAGTACCAGTTTTCAAATTTCTAAACTCGACAGATCCCAAGAAACGTCTAATACCCGCTTTCCATAAATAATCTTGTAGGTATTATAAGGCCTTACAGTTACAGATGATTGATGTTTTCCCTGTTTTGTTGAAATTTATTAATTGTTTTCGAAAGAAAAATAATTTTATAATAACAACTGCAGTTAATTCTAGTTTATGCACATTTGTTCAACTCATAACGAATATTTTCCTATTTTTTTGGTTCTCATAGGAGAAACAGCAGTGTAAGCATCCTAATTCCATTTATCTTCTCTCTATTGTTAACCTATATGCGGCGTTGTCAGATTTGCGGTCGTCTGATGAAAGCAAATTATCAAGACCGCGTATAGCAACATGATATACTCCAGAACGCCGATAGCGCCACTGTCGTAGGAAGTTCGAACTATAAATGTATATAAATTTTGATTTGGGTGTAATATGGCGCCAGTCTAAATTAAAGGTCACGGCACCGTTATGAGTCACAGATGCCAGAAAAAATTTCTTGCAGTGTTGTAATCCGACGTCCGAATATCGGATGTGCGATAACTACCGGACGTCAAATTAAATGTAAATGCATAATGCATGGACGTCTGATTGACGGTGGGATATAAATATATATATATATATATATATATATATATATATATGTGTGTGTGTGTGTGTGTGTGTGTGTGTGTGTGTGTGTGTGAAGTAATTAGGTTGTAATAATAATAGTAATAATAATCTGCCTTATTGATACATAAAAAATAACAACTTTCGGTCGTCCAAAACATGCAATGTGGGGTATCAAATGAATCGTCTCGACGTCTAGAATAGGAATTATATTGTATTTTCGTTCTAAGCTTAAAAATGGCGCTTAGAGGTTAATAATTTATATTTCAAGTATAAAATCAATTTGTGTGTATGTATATGAGTACACGCGAGTCTGTATGTGCGTGCATGCATACTCGCGTCCGGTTGTATCTGCATAGTTTTTTACTTTTTTAAATTTCAATTTTTTTATTGTATGGTTTTTCTTATATTTTTAATTTTTATCGTTTTTTTCGTGTATCTGTATTGTTTTAGCGCTTATCGGTTGGTTATTATTATTTAGGTAACACACACACACACACACACAAAAACCGGGATCACTCTCCCGTCACATCAACGTCTGTCCAGGATAAGGCTAAGGGAGGGAGATTACTTTACACGCATGACGCATATGATCTTAAATGCGTGCTTGAATTGACTGAAAAAGAGCGTATGGTTTAGAGTAGAAAGCAGCAACCTTAAGGTCTACCCCCGAACTGTTTATCTTTTATGTCTGACCTGGCGATACCTTCAATCAGTATTTCACCAACTACAAAATACGTGATATTGAGCAAAATTTACAGATAACCCAATTTTATATGATTATTTCGATTCAATAGAGCATATGACGGGGTGTAAAAAGTATCAACTTTAAGATCTCATAACTCAAAAACTATAAATTTTCTTTTGTTGCGGCAATGGTAACTTTTTATCACTACATCAAGATCTGTAACATACGTGAAGCCCAGCCAAATTCAAGGGGAACTTTTCCCATAAGATTGGTGCTGGGTCCTTTACAACTGATAATAAATAATTGATACACTAATAATGATGCTGACTTCGAAAAGTCATTGTAATACAGAGTTCACCGCTGGAAATCTAGTTATGATTGAGACTATGTCTAAATACTAACTTACTATAAGGATGTATCCAAGTAATTCGGATACATTACAAATAGGTGCATACACCAACATGCACTAGTTTATACATGCATAATTATTAAAATAATTATAGGGTCGCAATGTTATTATTGAACAATCCTGGGGATCTCCTAAAATAACTAAAGATGGTGTTACTGTTGCCAAGGGAGTAGAACTAAAGGATAAATTCCAAAATATAGGAGCAAGATTAGTCCAAGATGTCGCTAATAACACAAACGAAGAAGCTGGAGATGGTACCACTACAGCCACAGTACTTGCCCGTTCCATTGCTAAAGAAGGTTTTGAAAATCTTGGTAAAGGTGCCAATCCTGTAGAAATTCGTAAAGGTAAATTGTATTTTTTTTTCTGAATCATTTTCAAAGTTATACCATGGAGGAATTCAGTAGTATGAGGTATATGAAAAAGTACAGTCTAGTTCAAATCTAAGTAGTTAAATATGAACAAGGGTCAAATTAATTTTACATCTTGATGACCTCATTTGAAATATGTTAGGTAGATAGACAGACTTTTATTTCCAACATAATTTTCTTGTTGCTAATAACTTATCCCAGCACAATTTAGGTCGCAATTCCAATGACAATATTTTTGACCTAGTGTTGCACAACAGAAATTGTTGGGTTACCCGTTCTATTGATCCTTTCACAATAGAAGATATGCACCACCCTGCCCTGGACATATCAATCGATATGAACGCCTCCAAAAATCTCAATCGCTTTCCAACTTGCCATAATAACAGTTATAATTTTCGTAAATGCGATCTGTCTAAATTGTTTGATAATCCTCTTGGCATCGACTGGTCGTTTCTTTCATCTTTTAAAGATGTCAATAGCATATGTACTTACTCAATTTTATGATAAACTTGACTTTGTGTTTGCATCTTGTCTACCTAAGAAATCAGTCTCTCGTAGTGGTAAATACTCTCCCTGGTTTAACAGCACCATTATAAATAAAATCAAAGTCAAGGAAAGCCTTAGAAAGCAATATGCAAGAACTGGTGGTCTCAACAAGTTTAAAAATGTCAGGCATGAAATAAAGTGCAATATTAATATAGCATACAGTAACTTCGTGAAAGATTCTGAAAGAACAATAAAAAGTGATCCCAACAAATTTTGGGCCTTCATCAATAGTAAAAAAGGGTCAACAAATGTCTCTGAAGAAATGTATTTGGATGGAGTTTCATTAAAAGATCCTGATGACATATCGAATGCTTTTGCGAAATTTTTTAGTCAATCCTATACGGACTCCTCATTTGACACTGGGAATATTTTCACTGAAAGTGACTGCCCGAACAATAACCCTATTGTAAATATAAATTCATTCTCAGAGGTCGAGGTTATTCAGGCTTTAAAACGAATTAAGCCTAAAATGACAACAGGTACTGATTTCATACCGGCATCCTTATTGAAGGATTGTGCGATTATATTTGGATATCTCTTAACCTTAATTTTCAATTTAATACTAAAAAATTGTCAGTTCCCAGACTTATGGAGATATTCCAAAGTGTGTCCAATTTATAAAAAAGGGAATAAATTAGATATTCAGAACTTCAGACCAATCTCTGTAATCTGCAAGTCTTGGAAATCTTACTATTTGACAAAATATATTACTCAATTAACACCAACATTTCTATTTACCAACATGATTTTATGAAAGGGCGTTCGACCACAACAAATCTTTTCTGTGTCGCACAGTATATTTCTGAGTCCTTAGATGAGCATAATCAAACAGATGTATATACGGACTTTTCCAAGGCATTTGACAGACTCAACCATCGGCTACTTCTCGATAAATTAGATAAAATTGGTCTCTCGTATTCTCTACTCTACTTGTTTCAATCTTATTTAATGAATAGGACTCAGTACGTTGTCCTCAATGGATTCAAGTCAATGGAATTTGTTGCCACCTCTGGAATTCCCCAGGGATCTATTCTTGGACCCTTGTTATTCAATATATTTATTAATGACATAACAGACGAAATTGATTTGCCTTGCCTGCTATACGCTGATGACCTAAAAGTATTCACAGTTATAAATAATATTGATGATTGTTTTCAACTTCAAGCATGTCCTAATAAAGTAAACAATTGGCGTATAAACAATAAATTATACTTGAATGCTGGTAAATGCAACGTATTGGCCTTTTCTTTAAAAACATCAACTAATTATTTTTGAATACCATTTGGATAATGACTCATTTCCAAGACCTTCAACGTTTTGTGAACTCGGCGTAATCTTTGATAAAAAGCTGTCTTTTATTGATCACATCGACACTATTATCTTCGAAGCTTTTAAGAGTCTTGGATTCATTGTTCGCACTAGTTGTGAATTCACTGATATGGATACATTAAAAATTCTTTACCAATCATTTTTGTTATATCAAAGCTTGAGTATGCATCACTTATCTGGTGTCCTAGCCATGAGGTACATAAAACTAACCTAGAAGCAGTGCAGAGTAGATTTGTCAAATTGCTCTGGTTCAAATCAGATGGTACTTACCCTATCATAGGTTTTCCGAAGAGAGATTTACTTGAAAGGTTTTCCATATCTACACTTGAAGACTACTCTCTCAAGTTTTCTTATTTAAAGTGTTACACAATGATTTTGACGCACCTGAAGTAATCAGCAAATTAAATTTTCAAGTCCCTAGATTGGCTTCTCGCAATGCCCAAGTTTTCTGCCCACCCCACATACTAATATTTTAAAAAACTTGCCTTTGTTTACCATGTGCAATATTACAAATAAATTGTCCAGTGCCCTTAATATTTTTAACTGCCGCCTGAAAGATATAAAATCTCAAATTTTAAATTAAATAAGTAGTTGTTTGTTTGCCTACTCTTTTATTTTTCTTAATAGTTGTTTTTGTTTAATTTTATTACTTTACACTCGTCTCTTATGTATTTTATTGTTACCTTTCTGATTTTTTTTGTGATATATTTATGTTGTACTATGTATTATACCTATTTTATGTTTTTTTACTCTGTTATCCCTGTTCTGTAATTGGGTACCTTCCCTGTTGAACAGTATATGCAATAAATAAATAAATAAACATAAGATAACAAATTTAGGTATGTTAAATAGAATATAACATTTAATACATAAATGTTGAGCATTTAATAGTATAAGGAACCATGAGTAATTTCATGACGAAAAGACCATACTGCAGAATTTTGCGTCATATTAGCCCAATAAAATGGGAAAATTTGGATAAAATAATTCAGAGCGGGCTAAAATTTACAGGCTTATTTTGTGGTACTTTTTAACATATCAAAAGTCCCCACCCGTAGACGCCGGTGGAGGGGAGGGAGGGAGAAAATAGTTATAAAAAATAGGCTTTTCATAAAAAGTTTGGAAACTATCAATTTTACTGTAAAATATGTGTACACATGAAAATTATAGGTAATAATGTAATAAAAACTGGATCTTCTGTTTTTGGCCCAATTCAGAGTGCTAGGCCCAAAAGAAGAAATCCCGAGCTCAAAACAAGAATCCAGAGCAAGAATCCTAATGAGGAGGAAAATACATGTTGTAAATAATGTCTAACATTGTTTATGCTAACATTGTTGCTACAGGGAGCAACTGGGTTCGTTACCTTTTTCCTAAGGGTCCTTATAATTCTGTTGCGACTTCTATATACAAATAACCAGGGACACCGACTCATAAAATGGATCGTGACCACCAGGACACATGTTTAAACCCAGATTTAAAATCAATTTACATAGAAGAACAGCAGTGCCTGCAGTGAACAATTTCAAGTGCCTAAAAGAAAATAATTGTGGCGTTAGGGCTGATTAATGAAGGTGTGGTGGGCATGCCCCTTTGCCTAGACCATAAAATCCCATGAGGGTAAGTTTCTCTCCATGTATAAACATCAAAATTCACCAAAAGCAACACACAATGGTGGAGAATAACTTCTGAAAGGCTATGTACATAAATCCCTTGCGGACAATCAAAAAGATTGGAGCTTAAAGTACAGCCAAAATGATACCAGGCACTTTTACTGGTGGTCAACCGAAAAAAGGAAGATATTAGCTGCACCCAAGAGAAAAAACGCTCTCTAAAAAAATAAATAGCTTCCGCCGACGCCATGATCACATCAGAAGCCGAATATGACAGAACACAGTACAGAAACACATGTTCTCATAGCCGTGCAGGATTGATTTTCTTGCAACTTGAAATAATAACTAGACCATTGCTGGACAATCCAAAAGTTATTTAACAATATCTCCTGTGTCAATAAAATAATTACAAATATAAATAAACAAACTTGAAAGGATGACTGATGAACTAATAATTAACAATTACACAGAAATTCAGGCGCGTCCCTGGATAGCCACAGATACTACAGAATTTCACTCAGAGTGTTGGTAAGGTGCACAGAAACTGAAAGTCCTTAAGTGAAGTAGGCAAAACAACAAATTCAATTTATAAATTACAAAGTTATAGTGACATAACCCCGAAACTACTCTGCACGGAACTTGTAACAAAGTATAGATTATTATATAGTTTAAATGATTTGCTTATTGAAAAAACTAATATCATAAATCGACAGTACATACACATTTTTCATTATAAATAATTAAAATAATGGATAAAAAGATTGTAAAATTTGTACATTTTAATGTATGTATTTTTTTCTTTTGTTTGCAAACAGTTTAATTTTGATAGGCAGAATATTATAAAACTGTTGAGCAAAAACTTCCCTTCATTACTTCTTTTAAGTTTGTACCTATCTATTTTACGTCCGATTTTCAAGCAGTTTTTTTTTTTGGATTATGGACAAACGTGAATACGTATATCCAGTTAATAATTTTAGTATAGGAAGAGGACCCAATATCGAATTTCTCTAATTCAACCTTACGTGGAAGAAAATATCGCTGAAAGTAATTTTACATTCATTATATGGACGCATTTTTACACCAGGCGCAATATGAATACGTTTCGGTACACAGATGGACGCAAAATTGATACAAAGACGTATATATTTATACATATATATACATTATATATCTCTTATTTAGTTTGAAATTAAACTTGTAGTGATTTATTATGTCATTATACTTTAATAATGAGCATCAAACTAAGTATATAAAGTATATGTACGCTCGTATCAATTTTTCGTCCGTCTGCATGCCGAAACGTATTCATATTGCGTCCCTATAATAGCCGTAAAATTACACTCAGCGATATTTTCATACAGCAGGGTTAGTGGCTGTAGATGCCAGAATCATTTGCTCTAAGAACACAAAGGGATCCCAGGATGAGTGCTTTATTACTATTATTATATATTTTTTCTTTTTTTCACGTTAACAATGCTGGACAGTTTTCCCGTGTCTCCGATATTCTCACGGGAAAGAGCCAGCAAATTAACTATTGCCACTCCCCACAGCCTGCAGGGTTAGTGATTGTAGATGCCAGAATCATTTGCTCTGGGCATACGAAGGAGCTCCAGGATGACTGCGTTCTGCATTTGACCTGCCAACCATTCGGCTGACTTATGGCAGGCCGGTATGGTCTTTAGTTCTGAGAGCAGCGTAGGCTTCTTCCCACCGAGTGCGCCGATTATCAGGACGACCATCTTGGCCGAGTAGTATTATCATTATCATTACCATTATCATCAACATTATCATGACCATGACCATTATCATTATATTGAAGAAAACCAACTCGTCACAAATTATTATTTTAAATAAAAATAAAAATTAGAAAACGATATGATATTTTTAACACTTTTTTAAATTATTGCCAGAACTTTACAAGTGATGTTCGAAGTGATCATTATCTGTCTCAATACATTTTTGCTTACGTTCTTTCATAGATCCTCTCACTCTACCAAAAATAACTGGATTTTAGCGAATTTGCTGTAACCTTTCTTAGATCCTATAAAGAAGAGTTTGTTCATCGAGAATAGGAACAGCATAAATATAAGATTTTAAAGGCCCTATAAATATTAATCCAGTGGATTAAGGTCTGTAAAGAAGGTGGTCCTCCACAACCTATCCATTGATTGGAAGAAAATTTCATTGAGGTACCCTCGTACGACCATGGAAAAAAAAATTAAGTGAAGCACTATCGTGCATAAAAAAATACTTTGCCTTATGGCTAGTGAAACAATCTCCATTGGAAGTGGGAAATAGTCTTGAAGAAAATTGACTTAAGATTGTCAATTAATATTTTGGTGTAGAACAAATTGACCAATTTAAAAGTTGTCGACAATACCACCCCAGGTACTAATTGCAAAACGTTGTTGGTGCCTCAACTCAATTATTACGTGAGGATTTTCATCAGCCCATAATAGTTATTATGAAAATTTATATTGCCATCCCTATTAAATTCAACCTCCCCCGTAAATAATAAAGAATATTTCATTCTTCTTTATAGATTATAAAGATTTCGAATAAAATGAATTTAAAAAAGATACATGATTTTCCTGGGTCCCCTTCTAAGTTTTACTTCAAGCCGGTTTTAAATGAGCAGAGTATCAAAAACTTGGCAACAACGCGGACGCAAAATTGATACAATAATGGTGGAAACTAGATAAAACTATACACTATGGACGCAATATTGATGTGTGAATATAACTGTATACTGCTGGACGCAAAATAATTTCAATTGTGAAAGGATGTAAAATTGATACAAAAATATAAACCCAATATACAGAAAAAAATAAAATTGAAAAACTTTAAATCTAAGAACGGATTCGCATTAAGCGGCTAGGTGTTGGTCAATATACTCTGCAGGAACCTGCAAAAAGTCGCTAATTCTAGGAGACGCATTTCACACCATCTTTTGAAAGGACGCAAAATTGATACAAGGATGTATATCGTATAATTATATATAGTATCTATAGAAGTATTAGAGACTTCCGAGTATTTTCCCGCCTGTATAATTTTAGGATATATTTTATAATACAATAAATTTTGTATTGACTAAAATCAGGGAAAGTTATCCTACAATTTCACAAAATTGCTTCAATGTAAACTGTACTTGGCCATACACAAACAGTATGCCATTTTTTTCTCCAGCAGTTCACAATAAGAACTTGTATACGTATTATTGGCAGCCTGTTTAGAAATGCTAACGGTATGATAATAATAATAATAATACGCGTTATTTCAGTTGCCTAAATACATTGGATATGAAATGTCTAAAAAGTGATTGCATACAATAGTATATGTAAATATTATAAAAGAAGTAAATAAAACACAAAATAGTAGAGTAGGTATAATACAAGTATGTTTATATTTTAATTTTAATTGCACCTCTGATCAAAATACTCGCTTAGTGAATAGTATGCTTTTCTTTGTAGCATCTCTAGTAGATTTTTTTTAGTTTGCTTCTACATAGATCCTTTAAATGACGAGGGAGATTATTATAGATGTTACTACAAGTGCACTTTGGACTTTTTTTAAAAGTACTTAAGTTGAACTGGTCAATTTGTATATTTCTATTATTTTGAGTAGGATAGTTTTGGATGTCATTTCTGTGATTATATAGTTCTGGCTTTTGCTTGGCAAACATTACTGCTTCTAATATGAGAATGCTAGGTAAAGTTAATATTTTATTATCTTTAAAGGTGTTTGTACAAGATTCTCTTGGTGATAGTCCAAAAATTAGTCTCATGATACGTTTCTGTAAAATAAAAACTGTTCCAATCAGTTCCCTGCCCCCAATATATGATTAAGTATTTTAGATGTGGGTAAATTAATGCATAGTAAACATTCATCAGATATTTTCGGTCTAGAAACGATTTGAGATTTCTAATCGCAAAGTAACTACATTGTTAATGTGGTTAGTCCATGAGAGCTTCTCATCTATTATAATGCCTAAAAACTTAGTATAATCTGATGGTAATATGGTTTGGTTGTTTATAAGGAGCTTCATTGGTTGTATTACTTTTCTTTTGTGAAATGTGATATACGTAGTTTTAGACACGTTAACTACTAATTTATTTTTACTGCACCAGTTCTCGAATCTGGTAAGTAGATTGGTTGCAGTTCTATGGAGAGTCTCTAGAGATGCAGCTGATACTATTAAACTTATATCATCAGGAAACATTACTAAAAATGAATCTTGTTCTCTCATATGCTCATCAAGATCATTGATGAACACCGCCTATGGTTTTCCTTGAAATTTTTTATCTTGAACTTCACTTTAAAAGACATGGCAGCCTGACTAAAATCATACCAAAACATATAGTTTATGAACAACTGGAGACTCATTTTTCCCTTGGAAGAACCCAAGATGACTTTTTGATTCATATAACTTATTATCATGAGAATTTACGTAGCATAATGTCCTCTGAAAGGCATAGTGGCTAAAATCACAGCCAAAAATCTGTCGCTAACCCCTGGTTTATTAAGGGATAATAGATAAACGGCATTAGTTGGAAGAGGCACATATAAACTGAGCTTTTTATCATAGCGTTGGTAGCTATTTGGTGGTTCTTGCAATTAAAGAAAATATGGTCTAGATCACCTATAGTTACAGCATGTACTACAAGTATCTGTATCAAGTACTTCAATATTATTTAAATGTTTTGGGAAGCAAGCGTGGCTGATCCTTATTCTACAAATTGTAATGATGAATTTTCTAGGGGCATTAATTTACACTATTGTTTAATTAATATTTTTGAAATCGAATGGTCAAATTGTCCTACAAATTCTCTGGCAGGTTTTCCAGTCCTACTCCATGAAAGTATCAGGTCCACGATCAACATGTTTAGCGGCTGCGTAGAACTTTATCTAACCTCTACCAAAAATTTTCGCTGAGGGAAAAGGTGGAAGACTTGTCAAAACAAAGTCACTAACGAAAATTCAGCGTGTTAGTAATCACTTTAAAACCGTCGCGTCGGACCCCTGACTATTTTCTTCTACATTAATATATTTTTCTGAACCTTCGCTTATATTTTATAAAATAAAAGCTGCAGAAAATTACTACTTTTGTGGACATCTTCAGTCGTCTGCTTTATGTTAAATCTTTATAGTTCTTTTTTGGTTATGTTCTATCCAGATCCTTCGATTGTCTGTTCTGAATATACAGAATATTAATTTTTCCAAACAAATTAGTTTCAAACTCATTGTTTTCAAAAACGATGCGTGTCATCGATTTACAACAAGGGACTTCGTTTAGAATTTTTAATTGTACTATTTAGAACCAATGCCTTAAATTTGAGGAAAGTTGATGTTTACATTTAAAACTCTGCATCTCAGAAATGGGGCATTTTCAGATCTATATTCACCTTGTTGTGTATATTTTACCTTTTTTTTTTCCACACCTGGTCATCAACATTACACTTTAGTAATGGAAATTTTCGGTCATTAAGTGGAAATTTCAAGATAGTAATTAAAAATTTTCAGTTAGGAGTAGTAGTTTTCAGGTAGTAAGTAAAAATTTCTAGTTAGTAATTGAAAATTTCTATATACTTATAGGAAATTTTCATATAGTTAAGTGGAAGTAACTGCATGCATAACTGCATAAATTGTATTAATCGAGCAGTTGAATATATCACAAGTATTGCAAATTAAGTTGTACTTAGAGCAAATAATGAATATAGGAGACTTCAGCATTGTATTGGTTCGCGCCGGTTGACAATAATATGTGAGAGGATTGCGACTGGCGGCTCTTGGAACCAAGAAGTTCAACAGGCTTAAAGCAGAAGGACTGTCAGTCAACCCTGTTGTGTATGAGCAAATACAGGAATTTTACAGCGTAAAATTGCCTTCTAAATTGTAGTGAGTCAAAGTTAAACCTATTTAACAGATAAGTCTGGTCGCAGCTTCTGTTAGGATTTGAACTCAATTAATTTAACTTGATAATCATAGATAGGGCTCCAAATAAGTGAACAGTACTCAAGTTTAGACTGAACATAGCAATAAAATAGTTTGATTAAGACGCCATTGTCCTAGAAGACTTGACTTAGTCTTAAAATAAACAGGGAGATACAATGACAATTTTTGACGGCATCTGTCGGCGAAATGGGACCGTGTCTGCTCAAATTTTCGTTTCATATATTTAATGAGCATAATTTTATCTATATTTTGAACCAAAATTTATACGGGTATGCGATCACGCGGTTGTGACTGATTTTTCGGCATTTTCAATGGCGTCTGCCTCAAAAGAGCTACCATCCAGCGCGTCTGCCTAGTTGGTTACTTGGAACAATGATATTTCCGCACATTTTAATAACGAATTTAGCCTGATATAAATAACGAGATTGTATACTAATAATAATAATGAAAGTACTTTATTGAGCAAAAACCCAAATGGCCATTGATCGAGGTCCTTCAGCCTATTGTATACTACTTTTTCTAAAATTAATTTCATTGCTAAGTTGGGTGACCAACTGTGAATGGCAGACGAGCGGCTACGCATTTAACGAACTATACACTATTTATTTCTAGAGTCAAACTCTTTGGTATCTTATCACACGTTTTTTTTTCATTCCAGCTCTTAGTCTATGTTATGGATATCTTGAATTGTCGGCCTTATGTTTAGATTTTTTGCTTGTCTTTTCATTATGATCTGTTTGAATCTTGCAATTGTCTTATATATTTTTTGAAAACCTGCATTCGAATTTAAAAAAATAAAAGTTGCCAAAATTTAATACTTTTATGGGAACGTTGGATCAGCGGCTTTATATTAATACATTTTACTTGTTTCTTCACCATGATTTTTCCAGAACTTATCGATTTCCTTGTGTTATTCATATATTTTTGAAAACTCATTTCAAAACTTGTGTTCAGGTCGTATAAACAAATAAGAACTGCTGATATTTACTACCTTTATGGAAATCTTGATTTAGCAAATTTATGTTCACACTTTTTACTTGGTTTTTTCATTATGGTCTGTTCAAAATCTTCTGATTGTTTTATATATTTATATATTTTCGAAGACCTGCAAAATCATCGCTTCTGTGTATACACTTTTTAATTGGTATTTAATCATGACCCCTTCAGAGCCTTTACTCTCTCTTCATTTACATATTTCTGAAAAATCTATTTTCCAACTTTAAAAAACAAAATTTTCTGAAGTTGAATATTTCACGTATTTTAAGAATCCAACAGTTACATATTTATCGATAATAAGCGATTTTACGATTTAATTTAGTTATTAATGAAACGTGCCAAAGTTTAACTCTGAAACATTTAAAACAATTACTTTATTCCCCTAACTATTTGTTAAGAATATATGTATGTGTTACAGTTACATACACTAGTATTTTCATCCCTTTTCGTTTTAACTTTGGAATCAATCCTGCTTTTGACGCCATTTAACTCTGCGTTTTGGTGTCTATTTATCACGATATACTTGCGCACTCTCGTTTCTGGCCAAAAAGAGATAATGAGTCTGTTCTATCTCATAATATAATAATAATAATTTTCTCAAAGGTATTGTCAGTCCATTAGAGCGAAGTGACGTGACTGAATAATCTAATGCGTGTATGAAATTTGGATGAACTTTTGATTTCAGTGTAAATTTATATTTTACTGTAAGTTATAGTTTGTTGTTATGTTTTCAATAAGGCATCATGATGGCAGTGGAAAAGATAATAGAAGCGCTTAAAACATTGTCGAAACCTGTCACCACACCTGAAGAAATCTGCCAAGTGGCAACCATTTCTGCCAATGGAGATAGTTCTGTTGGTAATCTTATTGCTGATGCAATGAAGAAAGTAGGAAAAGATGGTGTTATAACTGTTAAAGATGGCAAGACACTTAATGACGAATTAGAAATTATCGAGGGTATGAAATTTGACCGTGGATACATATCCCCATACTTTGTAAACACCACCAAAGGTAGGTTCTGGTTTGTTACAGAAAAAATTATTACAAACTTTTTTCTTCCTGTACAGGTGCCAAAGTCGAATACCAAGATGCCTTGGTGTTATTTAGTGAAAAAAAAATTTCCTCGGTTCAGTCTATTGTGCCAGCCTTAGAATTAGCTAATGCTCAGAGAAAACCTCTCATAATTATTGCTGAAGATGTTGATGGAGAAGCCCTAACCACTCTTGTAGTCAATAGGTATATTATAATTAATTGCTATTGATATAAATGCACACTTCATAACAATTTTTCAGGCTGCGAATTGGACTTCAAGTTGCTGCAGTAAAAGCTCCTGGTTTTGGGGACAATAGAAAGTCCACTTTAACAGATATGGCTGTCGCCACTGGAGGAATCGTCTTTGGTGATGATGCCAACATTGTCAAACTTGAAGATATCAAACTATCAGACCTGGGTCAAATTGGTGAGATAGTAATTACGAAAGATGATACTTTACTCCTCAAAGGCAAAGGAAAGAAAGCTGACATTGACAGAAGAGCCGACCAAATTAGAGATCAAATTGAGACCACCACATCTGAATACGAAAAAGAAAAATTGCAAGAAAGACTAGCTCGTTTGGCCTCTGGTGTTGCCTTATTAAAAGTAGGTGGAAGTAGTGAGGTTGAGGTGAATGAGAAAAAGGATCGTGTTAATGATGCTTTAAATGCTACTCGTGCAGCTGTTGAAGAAGGAATAGTTCCTGGAGGCGGCACTGCTCTTTTGAGATGCAGCAAAAGCTTGGATGCTATTAAACCTGATAATAATGACCAAGTTATTGGTATGTATTTTTTAAATTTTAGCCTAGTTTCATAATTAGAAAAACAGCTATCAGTTCTATCCTCCACTGTATTTAGGTTTTTGTTTCCATTACTTTTTCATTTTATAATGAAATGTCAGCATGGTTCAATTACGCCATGTGTAAATGAGATTACTTTCCAACCGCCATTTCTTGATGTTCCAATACCATGAAATCATCAAATCATTTGAAAATTTTTAATTCCGAAAAGTGAATTTAACAATTTTGGAATTTTTCTATAACAGAAATCAATAACAAAAAATCCTGTACATATTTTTCTGTTATTTATGAATATTAGATCAATTTCAGGTGGGTCACAGTACAATAGATTAACATGTTGCCTACCATATTGACAAAAAAATTTAATATTTTTCAGACCAGACAATAAAAATGTGTGTGGCTAAATATAATACGTATATTAGAGTCTTGGTATTTCACTTTGAGCCAGATCAATATAGGCAATTTGTTCACTGTGTGAGTGACATGGCCCATATAGTTATGAGCAATATGAGTCACACGTGTTTTATATAGGGGGTCAATATGCCAAAAATTAAAATAGGCTGATAAAATTTCAAAATGATGTAAATAATCATGAATTTAATAGTATGTAATGTAAATATTGTTTATCGAAATAGAATATTTCTAATATAATATATATAAATTTACAAAAATGCATATGCAATACATGTATAAACTTCAAGATAAAAATTATCATAATACCAAGCTTATAAATAACAAATACATAACAAATAGATATAAGTTTCCATTTTCTTATATTTTAATCTTTATATCATATGTTTGGCATATATCCTTCTCTTTTTTGAAAATAGTGATAGATTGACTTGACTTAATACAATTTGGTAACTTATTAAACTGACTAAAACCTTTAAAAAACAAAGAGTTCATACTATTTTTATAATTTGTTTTAGCAATGTATATGTTATTATTATTTCAAATGTAGTGATGATGTATATCAGAATTTAAGACCGCATGATTTTGAAGATACGAGGGAGCTAGATTATTTAGAATTTTTATATTAAAACCATGATGAGGTAAAATAATCTCTGGAACAGAGAACCATTGTAAGGCATTCAACATTATTTTAATGGGTGTATAATGGTTACTTCTTAAGATAATCCTCATTCCCCGATTTTGAAGCTTCTGTAGTTGTGCGAGTTTGTTTAAATTTAATTAGTACAGTACAGATGCACAGTAATCAAAGTGTTGCGGGATAATTGACTGATAAACTGTTATTTTGGTCTCAGTTGATAAATTATTGGAAACTCTAGAAAGGAAATAAAGCAAGCAATTAAGGCCTCTGCTGTTGTTCCGATCAACTTTTTTTAACCTGTAGCAGAATTTAGACTCCATTATATTTTAAATTATTAAAGTCTCGGTTAATGCGATCTTCCCAGCTGTCTAGTGATATTCGGGTACGTTATTAGATGGAGCTAGACGTATCATTGTAAGGAATTTCATTTTCGAATAGTTTTTGTATCCTATGTAAAAACCGAATTTATCAAAGATCGAGGCGTGCTGCTAAAGTTGTATAATTCTAATAACCTCTTGGGTTAATTATTGCTATTGTTACGTGCTTACAGTTTTCAGTAAACACTTTGTGGATTCAAATAACTTGCAACAAGAATTTTCACTAACCACTACTTTATTAATCACTGAAATTACACTAGTAAATACTTAAAAATTACACAACTAATAATAACTTACTCTAATATAAATTCACTACTTTTAATACACTATGTACTTTACTTTTCTTCTTAAACTTGTCAACTCTTGTCTAACCTAAAAACTCTGTCTGTTTACTTCACTGAACTGAATTGTACTGCCTACTTCACTTAACTGAACTCTTCTTCTACAAACTGTCTCTGTAACCAGAACTGTACTGGATACTAAACTGAACTGTTCTTTATACTTCACTAAACTGTACTGTTCCCCCATCTGCTGGATTCACCTCTTTATATACACCCATAGAAATGTACCAGAATAGTATTCCATAATTTTCTGGAACCCTACAGAGTTTTCTACTATGTGATAGATGACTGTTCGTCAATTGGCTCATAGATGGTGCCACTCCACCTACTGGCCATGAACACAATACAGGTTTCCGTTAATCACATCTTTCCTTGTTAGAGGGCAGCACATAACACTGCCCCCTCCTTAAGCCTGAACGTCCCGGTCAGGCAATTCAGATTCCCCAACATACTTCATACTTCGCCAACCTATCCAAGTGCACGATCTTCATCTTGGACTTCTTACTACGTTGAATTCGGTAAACAACGTCATTGATCCGAGTGATGACAGAATACGGTCCTTCCCAGGGTGGGTGAAGCTTCGAGAATCCTTCTTCACTCCGCTGTGGGTTATACAACCAAACCGAGTCCCCCACCTTGAATCCCGCCGAACTGGCATTGCGGTCATATCTAGCCTTCATTCGGTCACCACTCCCTGTAGGTGACCTCTTGGCAGCCACATTCGCACAAACCTTGCAACTGCGACACCAAGCCTCTACATCCTGACAGCTATTTATCCAGTAAAATCGTTCCCGTACTCTAGCCAAGGTCTTATTTCTGCTAAAGTGCTCTCTGGATATTCCCTCGTGCACTTCCCGAAGTACTTTTGGTACTCGGCACCTGGGTATCAGCAACCGCATGGTAACTTCTTTCCCATCTGGGCTCTCCCATGCTCCCCGTAGTAGTCCATCTATAACCCTAAGGGAATCCCATTGCGCCCATAAAGCCTTCAGTCCAACACTTTTACTGGAAACGTCCTTCCATCCAGGGCGGATTCCTTTTTCTTTCGCCTTCAACATTGGTCCAATTTCATCATCATCCAGTTGTTCCTCTCTTAGAACTTCCTTTGTCCATTCTTTCGGAACCTCTATCTTAACTGCCTTCACTTCTGCTACATCCTGCTGCTTCTTTATATTCTTGGCATTAAGTTCCTTAGGGCTCCTCTGGCGACAGTACCTCTTGACATGCCCCAATTTGCCGCAATTATAACGGCAGATTCCTTTTGTCAGACCTCCAGCACTTCGCTGCTGCTTCGGCTCCTGTTTCGGCGATTGCGGTTCCTGTTTCAGCTCCGGTCGCGAACTTAATTCGTTTAGTACTTGTGCGACCATTTTCTGTATGTCTGTTAACATAACAATCAATCTCATCTTATCAGAGCGGACTTCCTCTTTCTTTGCAGTGTTTACTTCTCCAGGATTCCGTTCTCGACACAGCCGCATCATATGTCCTGGTTTGCTGCACTGATAACACCGAATCACCTTCTTTGGCTGTCCATCGCTCTGTTCTCTTTCCTGCTTCCTTGGAGCATCTGGTTTGGTCATCAACTGGCTTATCATTTTGTGCATGTCAGCCATCAAAGATTCCATATTTGATTTTTCTAAATGGTCCTCTTCTTCTACCTTCATGGCTCGTACTCTCGGACGTGCAGTCTCTTTGTAAGCGGCTTCAACCTCGAGGGCATGGATCAAGGCTTCACTACCAGTCTTATCTCGAGATAATCTAAGGACTCGCTTGATCTCTTCGTCTCTTATGCCTTCAATGAAAGTACCAACTGTTAATTGTTCCTGGAATTCTTTGGGCGCATCCGGGTAAGCCAGGTATGTCAGTCACTCAACAGCTGCTTCAAAATCTTGTAAACTTTCCCCAGCCTTTTGTGTGCGTGATTTGAGCTGAGTCCGGTATACTTGGGCGAGGTGTTGGTCGCCATATCTTAGATCTAGTGCAGCCTCCAAAACTTTAAAATCCCGTTGCTGCGTCACTGGGATAGTCTGAAGCAACTCTGAGGCTTGACCTCTTAATGCTAGCACCAATGCCATAGCTTTGTCTTCATTACTCCAATTGTTTGCGCATGCCGCTGCCTCAAATTGTCTTTTGTAGGTTGACCAAGAAGTTTGACCATCACAGGAAGGCGGTTGTAATCGAGGACCTGATGATGATAATACCAGCTGGCCTCCTTGTTCTCTTAACAGCCGCTTAAGTCGCTCTACCTCTCCTTCAACTGCATGAAATTTTCCTTCTATATCGGTAACTTTCCCTTCGACGCCAGTAACTTTTCCTTTGACTTCAGTTACTTCCTCTTCAACCTTATTTACTTTTCCTTTGACATCACTTACTTCTTCTTCGACAGCAGTCACTTTTCCTTCGACGCCAGTCACTTTTTGTTCAACTTTATCTACTTTTTCCTTGACCTCATTAGTGGCTGACAGGATAGCATCTTGTTGCCCCTGTATAATTTTCCTTAATTCTTCTTTCTCTTCTAGACGTCGTTTTTCTTGTTCTTCTTTCTCTTCTAGAAGTCGTTTTTCTCGTTCTTCTTTTTCTTTCTGACGTCTTTCTTTTTATTCTTGACGTCTTTCTTGTTCTTCTTTTTCTTCTTGGCGTCGTTTCTCTTGCGCTTCCTTTTCTTCTTGACGTCGTTTCTCTTGCTCTTCTTTTTCTTCTTGACGTCGTTTCTCTTGTTCTTCTTTTTCTGCCTGACGTTTCCTTTCTTTTTCTTCTTCGCGTCTCTCTTGTTCTTCTTTTTGGTCTAGCATCATTTTTCTAAATTGCTCGAACATGTCTTGCATTTGTTTTTCAGCAGCCATGCTTCTTGTTTCCATTCAAAAACTAACAAACAACACTAACAAGTCTTGTTAAAGTCTATATATGGTATACGTCAAATATGTCCACAAAATTCAGAATAGAATGTTCTATAAATTTTCTCACACTATCACAAATTAGTCTTGTCTAATGTCTATATCACTTTCCAGTTTGACTCACTTCACTATTACCAGTGTTTTCCAAATAGAACACTATGGAACTTCGTCGAATTCTTCAGAAATTCTGTTGCAATTCCGCTTCCGACACCAATTGTTACGTGCTTACAGTTTTCAGTAAACACTTTGTGGATTCAAATAACTTGCAACAAGAATTTTCACTAACCACTATTTTATTAATCACTGAAATTACACTAGTAAATACTTAAAAATTACACAACTAATAATAACTTACTCTAATATAAATTCACTACTTTTAATACACTATGTACTTTACTTTTCTTCTTAAACTTGTCAACTCTTGTCTAACCTAAAAACTCTCTGTCTGTTTACTTCACTGAACTGAATTGTACTGCCTACTTCACTCAACTGAACTCTTCTTCTACAAACTGTCTCTGTAACCAGAACTGTACTGGATACTAAACTGAACTGTTCCTTATACTTCACTAAACTGTACTGTTCCCCCATCTGCTGGATTCGCCTCTTTATATACACCCATAGAAATGTACCAGAACATTATTCCATAATTTTCTGGAACCCTACAGAGTTTTCTACTATGTGATAGATGACTGTTCGTCAATTGGCTCATAGATGGCGCCACCCCACCTACTGGCCATGAACACAATACAGGTTTCCCTTAATCACATCTTTCCTCGTTAGAGGGCAGCACATAACACTATATTGTTGTTAACAATAAAATCAGTAATCCCTGGTATTAGGTGAATTCTTAGTTTTTTATATATTGTTTGTAATTTACTATATATGGAAATGTTAGATTATATTATTAGTCCTATGTCATAATTTACCTTATTTGCTATTCGAGTTATAACTGTAAATGTGTTAGACATTGTTCTATTTTATTTTTAGATATTATACATTTACTTGCGGGTACAGAGGAATAAACTATTTTTACAATCCAACACAAATATTCTTTCCGAAACCCACCTTCAAAACAAAAAACCCGGATGAAAGTCATTCCAGTACAAACCACAGTTCTAATATTGTTATTATTGGGTAAAAATCTTTATTTTTCACTACTTTTAATGTAAATTAATTTTTTTGTGGACAGACCTATTCTCATTAACTTTGCTTTCGCAACTCTTTAAAAATGCATCTTCACGAGGTTCTAAACCGCCACTTAAGTATTACTAGTACTACTTTGTCAGGATTTACGATCATTATGTTACACAGAGGCAAATGTTCTACCAGATAAGCAGGGCCTGTCATAGGCCCAGGCAATCCAGGCAACTGCCTAGGACGTCATGATTAGGGACGCAAACAAAATCTCGAGTAGATAATTAAAAAAACAAAATATTTTCTAATTAGTAAAAAATAAAAAATCTGACAATACTGTCCGGTATGAATTACAGAAGTTATTTTGTTATTTTAGTTTATTTCAAACATATATTTTGAAAATAAAATGCTTGCCTGGTTTTACTTTGTTTTTTTCTAATGCCTATTGAATTAATGTGAAGGATAACTTAAAATTATAACATTGATAGGTAACAATTGTTTATTGCCTTGCTCTTTGACCTTTTTTACAAAACGATTTGAAAAGAGGCTAGGCTCAAAATAGTTATTGGACCGGCCCTGTAGATAACAAATTATTCGGTGCAACCAATGCGCTCTTAGCAAGCGCGCGCGCTCGGACTCGACGCTGAACTTTGAACGCGCGTATCTTTTGTTTTATTTAAATATGAAAGACTGAAACTTTCCATAAAATATCATGTATTATATTTTGATGTTGGATAATTAGTTATTTAAAATTCGTAAATTCGTCACTCAATTTTTGCGATGGTTTGTAAAAATTTGCAAAAACTGAAAATTCGTCGCAAAATACATAAATGTCGCGGGAATTTCGAAGTCTTATTTTTAAGCTTATACTTTGAGAAATAAATGCTTAAAATTTCAAAATGAAATAATTAAAACTGTCGGAGATATCGCGAGATGAATGTGAAAAAGTATGAAATTTTTTTCTTTCATTTTCACAAAAATACGATTTTATACATAGACGCCCCATTTATTTTGCAAAAATAATATTAGATTCGTATTCAGCGACTTCGAAGCCATGAAAGAAAAAACTGGATTCATCCATTAGAACTGCATGGTCACTTACTCCTATTTTTAAGCGACTTTCTGGGGGTGTCCCACTCGCCTAAAACATATTTTGTGAACTTAAAAATGAAAAAATAATTTTTTACTTTAGATATGATTTTGTTTTTGCCAGTTAGATTGTGAAGGATAGTAATGAATAACGTTGAAAAAGAACAAATCGGAGAAAGTCGGTTAGATAAGACGAAATCAATATGATATTCAACATAGAACTCTATTAACCTCTTTACTCTCGGATGGTGGACAACGTGCCCCATTCAAGTTTCGCCCACCAATCAGGAGAGAGTAGAAAGGCAAATCATGTACAGTATATAGTAATGTAAAAACATAGGCCATCTGCATTAGTGATCATACATGTAGGCTATGAAACACAAAGTAATGCAATTTCAGCGGCATATATCTTTGAACTCTCCAGTTTTTAGGGCATAGTGCCCATTGACACTTTTGATCTACTGTCCATAGACTACTAAAATCGGGTGGTTTTAAATAGTTTGACAGAAAGCCATTTTTCATAAGGTGTCCTGCGGGGTCCTTTCAAATAATTTCCACTATCCAAAATGCTAAATATTATAATATTATACTTGACTGTACTCCTGACTTGAGTAAAATAGAGCAGATGACAATGGTGATCACGTATGTAGCTATAAATAAAATGGATGCGGAAGCCAAAGTTGAAATTTGTGAGATTTTCGTAGGATTCGTGCCTGTGGAAAAGGCTTAAGATTATTTGATATCCTTCTAGAGGAATTTGCAAAGCTAAAATTACCTCTTGAAAACATGCGTGGGCAAGGATATGATAATGGCTCAAATATGCGTGGTCTACGTGCAGGCATTCAAAGTCGAATACGGAATCTAATTCCAAGAGCTCAAGGGCTTTTTTTATTTCCTGCAGTAGTCACTCTCTAAACCTAATAGTCAACAATGAAGCTATGGCTTCTCAAGAGGCAACACATTTTTTTAACACAATGGGCCTTTTCAGTGATTTTTTTTTATTGCTTTATGTGATAGTGTTTTATAAAACATTTCGCCGTATTTTTTTCTTTTTTCTTTTTGAGCATGATTTCTATCGGAAAACATATCAAAAGTGCGGAAATAAAGCGCGGGCTTTGAATGTGACGTCACACACCCACCTTAGTGACGTCAAAGAGCCTACGACCTTGAACAGGACATTCGGGTGTATTAGTACTATATTGCAAAGTTGGTTACCTGCTTTTTGACAGTTGACGTTAAAATTGATTTTGACACTTTGACAGTGGTTTCTTTTGGATTTTTGTGTTTGGAAAATGTTTAAAGAGTGCTTTGTTGCAACGTACAAATAGCAACATAAATTGTCCAAGCAAAATATTTGTTTACGTTTCACGAGGTGAAAGCAGACGAAAATCATGGTTTAAAAGTGCCAAAGTTGAGAAGAAGTTGACCAAAACCAGGAACACCCAACACAGAACATAACCACAAAACTAAACGTAAACATGTGTCAGCTGTGGTGTGATGTCAGGCGTTGTGGCAGATGCTGCCAATATAATTCCGGGCGTGTGACGTCACTCAGTCCAAGGTCAAATGCGTGTTCAAATTGCCGTAATAATTGTTTATTTTTTTATTAAACACTGTGAGATTTATATTCGAAACAGAGTTGCACAAGGTGAATATCTATCAGTTAGCTTTCGAATAAACATTTTTGTTTTGAGGTTTAAGAATTTAGTGAAAAGGCCCATTCAAAAAGTCTACACCTTTTTATCGGCATTTACTTTGCTTTGGAATATTTTCCTGAAGCGTGTTTGACTGTTAAACCTCTGAGCACAACTCGATGAGACAGTAGAATAGATGCCATTAAGCCATTTAGATACTTATTAGATCAAATTTATGATGCACTTCAAGAAATCGATCCAGTAGCCAGAGATGAAGCTTCTGGTATATTGCAGCAAGTGAAAAAATTCAAATTTGTTGTGATATGGTATGATATTTTAAATCATATAAATGCTTGCTACAGAAATGGATGTAACTGACAGCTTTCAAAACTCCTATTGTAAGAGCACGAACCCGCCGCATTTGGCGGCAATTTGACTATGAAGGCATAGATGAACCTATTGAGGATTGTAAACAAAAATATAAAATTAAATTTTTCTTTCATACCTTTGATGTTGCCATCAATTCCTTGGACCAAAGATTCACACTGTTAAAGGATAAATGCTTATTATTTCAGTTTTTTATATGACTGACATTCATGCTATTAAATCCATGCCAAAGGAATTACTGATAGCGCATTGTGAAGACTTGTCCTTAATGTTAACAGATTTAACAGATGGTTATTGAAAAGACTGACGGTTGGGAACTGGCGGATGAACTTGCAATGTTGTCTACTTTAGCCGAGTCTAAAAAATCTCCAGTTGAAATGTTGAAGATTGCCATTGAGTTAAATTTTGCTCCAAACATTTTTAACTTTTCACACTTATTTTTTAACTCCGCCTGTTAGTGTGGCAAGAAGTGAAAGAAGTTTTCCTAAGCTTAAACGTATAAAAACTTACTTAAGATCTACAATGTCTCAAGAAAGAAAGTAATCTTAGCGAAAATCTTAATATGGACGAGTTAATATCTGATTTTGCACATAAAAAAGGAAGAAAGATAGAATTCATTTAGTTAAGTTAGATCTGTTTATTAAGTAAAGTATATAGTATCCTTTTTGTCCTCTATTATTGTAAGTATATTTGCCAATATGTTACTATAAACATATTTTACGATGAACTTACATGGAAATAATGACTGATTATTAATGTTTCTGTTTAAATTTTATTGAGAACTTGTATATTGTTATGTTATTTGTTATTTTTAATAAAAGTACACTATTTTCTTTTCATTCAAATTGCTGTTTTAGTTCGCAGATAAAATAAAATATATGTTAACCATCATAATCAGAATCTTTGTCCGACCGAAAGTATAGCTCATTAAAAAGAGAATATTTATATTTTGCTTATCATGCAGGGAGGGGGGGCGGCAAAATGCCATTTCATCCAAAAGAGCTAGAGTGGCCCCTGCCACCATGACAATTAAGATGTTTAGATGTTCCTTAAATGAATTGGTCCTATTATTATTATTATTATTAACATTTTCCATTTTTTCTCCAATTTGAATTTGCTTTCATTCAGCAAAATTTGTGATAGAGTTAAGGATTTACCCTGTATATGAAACAAATTTATAATTTTTCTTAATATTGTATTTTGTATGCTGTTTTTTAAATTAATAAAATCTGTTAAATACATTATTTTAGGAATTGACATTGTTAAAAGGGCCCTAAAAGTACCATGTATGACTATTGCTAGGAACGCTGGTGTGGATGGTGCCACAGTTGTTGCAAAAGTAGAACAACAAGAGGGTGATTATGGTTATGATGCCCTTAACAATGAATACGTGAATATGTTCGAAAGAGGCATAATTGATCCAACCAAGGTATGTACAACAATTTTTATATACCGGATGATAACAAGATAAGTCTTTCCAATTTTTTTGTTGATTTTAGGAATTAAATTTAATTTGTGACACAAAAAGTCCAATTTTGCACTTATTAAGTGAAAAATATCACTTCCAGTCCAACCTGAAGTGGTAATAACTTTTGGTTTTTAAATAACATCCTGTATACTGTATATTTGCTTATTTAGATTCCACATGAAATTCTCGTTGCAATGATGTATGTATTTGCTTTCAAAATGGCATCATCATGTTTTCAAAGAATTTACTCAGTATATGAATATGATGTTTTATGTTCATTTTTGTTGTCATATTTCAATAAAAGTTTATTTCGTGCAAAAATCACCATTTTGATATGAAATACAATTTTTTTAAGAAACAAAAAGCAAATGGATTTTATTAAATTTTTTAAAATGGTGATCGTATTTTTTTACTCAACACCAACAAAACCTAAAACATTAATTTTTCAGTTGATGTTGATATATAATACTTGTAGTTTCGGTACTAATTTAAAATTATTGGATTTCTGTAGATGTTATTTTTCAGTTGTTTAATGAAACCAATGTATGTATGAAATTAATATACTTGCTACCACTTTTTCAGTTCAGCTTAAAACTAACTTAAAATATTTTGTTTAGATTTTATCTGTTGCTAGGTAATTCAATTGTAATATAAAACGTATTTCATTTACCTTCGGAATATTTGCTTTTAATATTTCATTTATGTAATATCTATTTTTTACACGTTGATTTCTGAATCCACTACAGTTCGAATTAAATTTGTTTTAGCTTATCAATAAAAATATCAACCGCTCTGTCAATATTCATTTCTGTGTACACATCTAACCAATTTTCAACACCCAACTCCCCGTTTAATTTTTTATAGTCGATATGTTGTTTATATCTATTCTTGCATACTATATTTTGAGAGTCTATACAAGAGCGAAATTGAATCAGAACAAGATAATGGTCCGTAATCTCAACTTGCAAGACTATTGGAACAAAATTGCTATGGGGAATACTTGTTCTTAAAAATATATGATCTAAACAAGTTTTACTATTCGCATGTACTCTGGTATATGTATTAATTGCTGATATATATCCTTGTGCTGCTAATATATTTAAATACTCCTGACAAAACTCGTTATTATCAAGAATATCCAAATTCATATCGCCCACAATTAACTCGACGTCGCTATCGCTTTTTATTGATTTTAGATATCTTTCCAAATGTAAATTAAAATCAAGGGGACACAGTGTCGGACTTCTATATATGCCTATAGTCTGAATTGTACCAATGTCACAGAAAATGTTTAATTTTATTGCTTTTATCATTCCTATTTGGATAATTTCATGACTATAATTGAACTCTTTTTTTATATAAATGAGAACCCCATCATTTTTATTTGTCTCCATGGTTGTATATCAAATCATACCCAGGAATATTATATATATCTGTACATTTTAACTTAAAAGTCTCAGTCAGAACTATACAATCAAAGGGGTTATCAAATCCTGCTAAAATTACGTTTAATTCATCAATGTTTTTTGCTAAACTACGAATCTTATTATGGAACAATTTAAAATTCTTACCATTCGATTTATTTAACAAATTTTTGCATTCTATTATGTCTTCAGCGATATGATTGTCTATTTTTTCAATTACTAAATCTCTTACATAGGCATCCATTATATTTATTTATATACATATATCTCTAGCTCCTAAAATATAATATATATGAAAGAAAAATACACAATAGTACAACAATAAAATACACAATATATAATTACGTATTGTACAACTTATAAGTAGATTTATTAAAATTATTTATTACAAAAAATTAGTTTACATAATTACAAACATATATGTTATTTGCGATAGAAGATCTTATGTTAGATATGAGTGTCTTCTGTATTGCCCCAGTTGACTTCTTTACCATTTCAGCTTTAGTATTCTCTTCCTCTTCAGTCTCTTTATTATTTTCAGCCCCGCATTTTTCTATTATCTCTTCTTCTGTAATTCTGTTGTTATAGGGGTGCTAGGTTCGCTTATTGTCCTTCGGGGGGTTGGTGGCGAATAATATCCATCAATGTCAGTGCGTATTAGGTCTTCCTATTTATAAATCTTTCCTTCTATAAATAGGGTATTTCCCTTTATTTTAGCGTCTTTGTTTTTTTCCTTGGCTGCTTTTAGGTTTTGGATCAAACATCTCCTCTCTTCTCTATCTTCTTCAGTTAAATCTTCACTAATTAAAATATTTGTACCCTTTAATTTGTTGCAATTCGATAGTATCCTTTTTTAGTAAAATAATATAAAAATTCTACTAAAACAGGTCTTGTTTTTTCAGAGTTTTTCCCAAATCTAAAAGCATTTGCAATTTCTAAGGATTTTAACTCTATACTGAGATTTTCTCTTAGCAGATCTAATATTTTAGTTACTAGGGAATTTTCATTTTCTTTCGTGTCTTCTTTTAAGCCATAGAATACTAAGTTATTTTTCCTTAATTTCCTTTCTGTGAATAATAACCGTCTTTTTAGATTTCTATTCTCATCCTCGAGTGATACAACTTTATCAGTTATTTCCTGTAGTTCCTTTTCAAATGCATTTGAGAGTTTTTTTATATCTTTATTACAGTTTTCAATTTTACTTGTTAAATTTTCATTCACTTGTTTTATCAAGACATATACATCCTCAATAGAATATGTTTTTTTTTATCAGTCAGATCTTGTATTGCAGTTGCTCGGAATGCTTATTATTTTTATTTTTATTATTCACAGATAGAACGCCACTGTGTATAACGATGTATAAATATGTGGGTAGGAAAGAAATATGATCAGTTTTTGTTGATGTTTGTTGAAGAACTTTTTCTTATGAACTGTAGCTGATATTTATACTGCGTTATATGAATTATATTTATTATATCTACCAATTATTTTACTTTAAACAAATTAATAAACTTACTTTGGATATCTTGACGCTTGCCACAACCCCTCGCCATTCGGTTCTGTCCGCTGCAAGTTGTTCCCATTGCTCGTCTGCAATACCGCAGGATTTTAGATTTCCATGGAGAGCGTCTTTGAACCTCTTTCGTTGACCGCCACGCCTTCTTCTACCGCTTAGCACTTCACCATAAAGTGTACATTTAGGAAGGCGGTTATCATGCATACGATGAACGTGACCTGCCCATCTTAGGCGTGCTCTTGAAATAAGCACCTCAGTTGGAAGGCTGTTTGCTCTCCTGAGGACTTCCACGTTTGATATGTGATGGAACCAACGGATTTTCATCATACTTCTGAGGTGTCTTTGCTGAAAACGTTCTAATTCTTTCACATGACGACGGTAAGTGACCCAGCATTCACATCCATATAGAAGTGTTGGAATGACAACTGCTCTGTAGACAGCCATTTTCGTTGACAAAGCAAGGTCGTTGTTGTCAAATACTCTCTCTCTAAGTCCCCAGAGTGCTCTAGATGCAGCGTTAATTCTATTGCGAATCTCACTGTCCATGTTTGCTTTGTCATTAACAACGTTGCCTAAGTAATTGAACTGATCCACCACTTCAAGAGAATTTCCGTTAAGTGTAATGTCTATTTGGTTCACTTGATGAGGAGTTGACATAATCTTAGTCTTTCCAATGTTGATTTTAAGTCCCAAGGAATCATAGCACTGGGCATACAAATCTAAAAGTTCTTGAAGCTCTTCCGGCGTAGAGGCTAAAAGTGCACAGTCATCCGCATACTGGAGATCACAAATGAATCGTGTGCGTGTCTTCGTGAAAGCTCTAAAGCGCCCTATGTTAAAGAGACTGCCATCAAAACGGTATCTGAGACCTATTCCTCTGACTGTCAGTTTGTTGTCAACAATAATTGTTAGAGCAGTGGTAAACAAATTAAAGAGTAGGGGTGCCAGGACACATCCCTGCCTAACTCCATGAGGGTTTGGAAAGGTTCGGTTGCCTCATTATTATACATAACCTGGGCGTTGTTGTTTGTATGTAGACTGCGACATACTTCCACAAATTTCCTAGGGATACCTAAGCGGAACATAATTTTCCAGAGCACTTCCCTGTCCACCGAGTCAAACGCCTTGGTTAAATCAATGAAGGCCATGTGAATTTCTCCTTGATGTTCGAGTGCTTTTTCTTGAAGCTGTTTAAGTGTGAAGATTAAATCCGATGTGCCTCGGTTTGGTCTAAAGCCACTCTGTGTTTCAGGAAGTAACTTTTCCATAACAGGTGTTAGCCTATTTGCCATCGCTTTAGTGAGTATCTTCCCTCCAACAGCCAGGAGAGCTATACCCCTGTAATTTCCACAGTCCGCAGCGCTCCCTTTGTTTTTGAAGAGGTTGATTAAAAGTGTATCGCGGAACTCCTGCGGAGCTTGACCACTTTCCCACACGACATCAAACAGTTTTTTGAGGTAGGGTATGAGCTCTGACGACACAGCTTTAAAGATCTCAGCTGGGAGTGAGTCGGCGCCGGGAAACTTGTTATTTTTTAGCTGCCCAATGGCGGTTAAGATCTCTTCCGTTGTTAGTGGTTTATCTAAGTCTTCGAAGGTGGCATATTGAGGGATAAGATTTATAATATCGTGATCGGCTTGACTTTGCTGGTTAAGAATGTTAGAGTAGTGTTCTTTCCATCGGGCTCTTATTTCCTGGTCTTCTTTGAGGAGATTTCCATTTAAATCTTTAATAGGGCACATATTTTTCCGACTGGGGCCGTACACTGCTTTTACTCCTTGAAAGAAATTCCTGTAGTCGTGTGAATCGGCGTACCTTTGAATTTCTCTGGCCTTGCTTGCCCACCACTCGTTCTTTATTCTTCTGATTTCGCGTTGCGTTTCATACTTAGATTGGGTAAAAGCTTCTGCTTTTAATGAGTCGTTGGGGTGGTTGATAGCGTTTTGGAAGGCAATATGTTTGCGGTCCAGAAGTTCTTGTATAAAAGCTTCATTATCATTGAACCAGTCCTCCTGTTTTTTACTTGCTGCAGTGCCAAGAATTTCCTCACTCGCACTTTTTAAACTGTCTTTAATTTGTGTCCAGATAGCAGCGACTTCTACAGAATTGGTTTCTTCTAGTGCACTCAAATTCTCTTGAACTTTTTGCTTTAGCTGTTCGACGGTTTGTTGGTCACGCAATTTACTAACACAGAGACAGAGTCTACGTTTTACTTGAGTTCTTCGGTGTTTGGGTCCCATAACAATTTTCATTTTAGAGACAACAGGACGATGATCGGTCCAACATTCGCTATCAATGCGCGCCTTTGTAATTTGGACGTCCTTGAGATGCTTCCTACGTACGATAACATAGTCCAGTAGATGCCAGTGACCTGATCTGGGGTGACGCCAGGTGCCTTTAAATTTATCCTTTTGTCGGAAAATGGTGTTTGTTATAACTAGATCATGTTCGGCGCATTTAGTTAGGAGTAGTTGACCGTTAGCGTTCATGTTGCCCAAACCGTTCTTGCCTATGATGCCTGGCCAGGTGTCTGCATCTCTCCCTACTCTAGCGTTAAAATCGCCAAGAATAACGAGTCGTTCCGTTTTAGGTATTCTACAGAGGGTTTCTTCCAGCTGTTGATAGAAGCTTTCCTTGGTTTCGTGACTTGCATCCAGAGTGGGAGCGTAGGCGCTTATTAGATTTACCGCGTTGCCATCTGATAGCTCATAGCGTAGCAACATTAGATGCTCAGATAGGCCTTGTGGTACTTGTGTTAAGTTGGATACAAGTTGATTCCGAACGGCAAATCCTACTCCATGTTGTCTTCTTGAATTGGTGGGAAGACCTTTCCAATAGAAGGTGTAGTACTTTTCTGTGAGAGAGCCTTCCTCCAAAAATCGAGTTTCGCTGAGAGCTGCAACGTCAACATTGAGTCGGTGAAGTTCTCTATCTATTAGAGCAGTTCTTCTTTCAGGCCGAACGGTGCGAGTGCTGTCGTTCAAAGTACGAACATTCCAAGCGCCGTAGATGAAAGAATTAGTTTTGTTGGATGTAACTTATCGGTGTTTTTTCGACATTCGATGAGGTGTCCCTGTGGGCACCCTCCCCGGTGATCCGATCGGGAGGGTATTTTACCTCCGGATGATTTTGTCCCACTTGAACGCTCCATCATTTTTTTAAAAGCCTTAATCGACTGAAAACGAAGCTGCATTTGAAGTTTTAGCTGGAGCAGGTATGCAACTGACCAGCTCGGTTGCGGAAGGCGAGTGGTGTGGTACCATGGCACAGAAGGAGACTGCGACGATGGGGTAACCAAACGATTCCAAAAGCAACCTTTGTGTGCGGTGGGTTATTTTTACCGCACTCTTCGTGAGAAGGTGGATGTGCTCACGGCAAAAGGTAAGGGTTATTCCGCCCTTACTCGGTCGTTAGAGCCTCGTTAGTGAAAACAGGGTGCACCAAGTTCAAATTGAACTCATCGCGAAGGTGAGGTTAACAATTGAGTAGGAGAGGCTATAACTTGCGCTTCACTACCCCATATACGTTGTAGGTGATAATGTTAACGCAATATTAGACATTTTAAATGGTGAACTTAAAGCTCTTGAAAGTTGGCTAAATAACAATAGTATGAAATTAAATTTAGATAAAACCAAAGTAATGTTAGTAAAAAGTAAATATAATGCAATAGACACAAGACATCACCAAGATGTAATAATCGGAAACAACAAAATAGACCAAGTTAGTGAAATCAAATATCTAGGTGTAATTATTGATGAGCATCTGTCCTTCTCGAATCACGCTATATATATATATATATATATATATATATATATATATATATATATATATATATAACAAACAAAATTGCAAAAAAGTCAATTTATTAGGAAGAATAGGTAAAGACGTAAATGTTTGGACTAAAACAACAATATATAAAACGATCATTTTACCACATCTAAAGTTTTGTTCCACGATTTTATTTATGCTAAATAATTCAGAAATAAATATGTTACAGAAAAACCAAAATCGGGCTTTGCGGGTTATTCTCGGTTGTGATAGATACACAAGTATAAAATTTATGTTAGACTCTGTTAACGTTTTAAGTATAAGGCAAACAATTATGTTAAATACCCTAACTTTTGTATATAAAATATTGCATGGCATGTTTCCACAACATTTACTGGAAAATTGTACGTTTGTAAATGATCTACATGATCATAATACTAGATCAAGGGAGAATTTTTACATTCGAAATGTGAATACTAATTATAACCAAAACAATCTGTACCATAATGGACTGAAGCAGTATAATAACCTACCACCGCACGTAAAAAATTGTAACACCATCAGCAAATTTAAAAAGATGTAAAGAATATATAAAACTGAGTGTGAACGTTTAATTTATTATGTATTTTATTTGTGTACTCATAAATGTTATGTGTTATTAAGTGAAACAATGTAATCAATGAAATATTTCTAGTCTGAAATTTTGTGTTATAAATGTGTATATACCTGTTGTGATAATATTACCTCTTTTTATATGATATATTTTTTAGCATATATGCTATTAATAAAGCTATTATTATTAGAAGTAAACACTGCAAAGAAAGAGGAAGTCCGCTCTGATAAGATGAGATTGATTGTTATGTTAACAGACATACAGGAAATGGTCGCACAAGTACTAAACGAATTAAGTTCGCGACCGGAGCTAAAACAGAAACCGCAACCGCCGAAACAGGAGCCGAAGTAGCAGCGAAGTGCTGGAAGTCTGACAAAAGGAATCTGCTGTTATAATTGCGGCAAATTGGGGCATGTCAAGTGGTACTGTCGCCAGAGGAGCCCTAAGGAAGTTAATGCCAAGAATATAAAGAAGCAGCAGGATGTAGCAGAAGTGAAGGCAGTTAAGATAGAGGTTCCGAAAGATTGGACAAAGGAAGTTCTAAGAGAGGAACAACTGAATGACGATGAAATTGGACCAATGTTGAAGGAGAAAGAAAAAGGAATCCGCCCTGAATGGAATATTGTAGCAGAAGTGAAGGCAGTTAAGATAGAGGTTCCGAAAGAATGGACAAAGGAAGTTCTAAGAGAGGAACAACTGAATGACGATGAAATTGGACCAATATTGAAGGAGAAAGAAAAAGCAATCCGCCCTGAATGGAAGGACGTTTCCAGTAAAAGTGTTGGACTGAAGGCTTTATGGGCGCAATGGGATTCCTTAGGGTTATAGATGGGCTACTACGGAGAGCATGGGAGAGCCCGGATGGGAAAGAAGTTACCATGCGGTTGCTGATACCCAGGTGCCAAGTACCAAAAATACTTCGGGAAGTGCACGAGGGAATATCCAGAGAGCACTTTAGCAGAAATAAGACCTTGGCTAGAGTACGGGAACGATTTTACTGGATAAATAGCTGTCAGGATGTAGAGGCTTGGTGTCGCAGTTGCAAGGTTTGTGCGAATGTGGCTGCCAAGAGGTCACCTACAGGGAGTGGTGACCGAATGAAGGCTAGATATGACCGCAATGCCAGTTCGGCGGGATTCAAGGTTTGGCTGTATAACCCACAGCAGAGTGAAGAAGGATTCTCGAAGCCTCGCTCACCTTGGGAAGGACCGTATTCTGTCATCACTAGGATCAACGACGTTGTTTATAGGCTTCAACGTAGAAATAAGTCCAAGATGAAGATCGTGCACCTGGACAGGTTGGCAAAGTATGCTGGGGTATCTGAATTGCCTGACCGGGACGTTCAGGCTTAAGGAGGGGGCAGTGTTATGTGCTGCCCTCTAACGGGGAGAGATGTGATTAAGTCCCTGGCCAAAGTGAAGGGAAACCTGTATTGTGTTCATGGCCAGTAGGTGGGGTAGCGCCATCTATGAGCCAATTGACGAACAGTCATCTATCACATAGTAGAAAACTCTGTAGGGTTCCAGAAAATTATGGAATACTGTTCTGGTACATTTCTATGGGTGTATATAAAGAGGTGAATCCAGCAGATGGGGGAACAGTACAGTTTAGTGAAGTATAAGGAACAGTTCAGTTTAGTATCCAGTACAGTTCTGGTTACAGAGACAGTTTGTAGGTTGGAAGAGTTCAGTTCAGTGAAGTAAACGGACAGAGTTTTTAGGTTAGACAAAAGTTGACAAGTTTAGAAAGAAAAGTATGTACATAGTGTTTTAAAAGTAGTGAATTTATATTAGATTAAGTTATTATTATTTGTGTGATTTTTAAGTATTTACTAGTGTAATTTTAGTGATTAATAAAATCAGTGGTTAGTGAAAATTCTTGTTGCAAGTTATTTGAATTCACAAAGTGTTTACTGAAAACTGTAAATACGTAACAATATCATGCTCAGAATTCATACAATATGGTATTTACCAGTTAATATTAAAAAAATGTATAAAAATTTTGACATGTTTGAATAAACTTTTCCCCCATTAGGAGGCGTCCTACTCGTATGCCTAAAGACATAATAAATCAGCTCATATGACTAAATAAAAAACAGGCAAACAAACAGTAAACTATCATGAACTTTGTTTGTTTGAAAAATTGTATTTCAATTTAACATGGTGATTTTTGCATGAAATAAACTTTTACCGAGTAAATTCCTTGAAAGCATACCTCATATCTAGTCTTGCAGTTAGTAGTCAATTGACCCAGCTAACAATTTAGGTGTCGACGACTTCAGCTAAAGAAAAATCGACCAAAGCAGGTCGAAATTAGGTAATGTTTAAGTTCAATTGGCTAAGTCACTATATTCTCTATTAGGTGCAGGTAAATTATTAGTGAAATTAATGCCCTAATAGGTTATGGCAAATATTTTTTTTAAAGTGACCTATTTGAAACAATTTGGTAATGTCAATAAGGGGATATTTGTGACCTAATAAGTAATATTTTCATTAAATAGCTTATCAAGTAATTTTATTGACGTCGTCAATATACCCTGATAGAGAAGATATTAGTGAAATGAATTAAATGGTTTTTGACAAAACAGTTTTAAAGAAAGTGTGAAAGGTAGCAAATAAGTAATCCGCTACATGGACTTAATGTATTCTCGACATTGAAACTTGCCTAAATAGTCCAGTCATTGAAGCTTTATACCTCAGAAATATATTACTACTAACCGATTTACACGAAATTTTGGAATTAGGCTTATCTTACCCTTAATTTCAAAAGTGGTATTGACCCGACCTCCGTTCTTACCCTGGGGGTGGTTGCCACCTCTTCTCGTTAGTGGAAATTTTTTTGGTCAAAATAACCTCGGGGATCGATAGAAGGCCCAATTCTAAGCAAAAAGTGTTCTATAAAGTTTTTTCAAAAACTCAATACTTTTCAAGTTATTGGCGATTGAAAACTCGGAATTTTCCCACGTTTTTCAACGGTTTTTTGCAAATATCTCAAAAAATATGCGTTTTAACGATAATTTTATAATAAACAAAATTGTAGAAGGTAAGAAAATGAACAAATTGGTTTTTTAAAGAGTGTTCTAAGTGCAATATTAAGCGAGATATTGAAGATAAAAGCCATTTTTTTTTGTCTGAACTTTAATTGATGTATTCAATGCCATCTAGCGGACAACGGATACATTTTATCCATGTGACAATGAGAAATTTTTTTATAGTGCTTAAAATAATCTTTCAAATGAGCAGTGTTAAAAGTCTTTTGCATGTAAAGTGAGTGAGTTGTAATGAAAAAAAGAGGGACATCTAATATATATTTTTTTAAATCGATGTGTTTCATAAGTGCCATTTTCACCAGAGTTAAAATTAATCGTATTTCGTCTAGATTTAACTTTAATATAAAGAGTTTATTGGATTCCAGCCGTTTGGCTGCTTTGGAATGCATACTTTTCAAAAAAATCACGATTAAAAAAAAAAAAAATTTCATTAAAAAAAAAACCTTTTTTTCATAATATTTCAAAAATAATGAGATACGTAAAAAACTGTACTGATAAAAAATGTAGGTCTTTTTTTGAAAAAAATTTTTTTTCTTCTGTCAGACCAAAATTGACGGAGATCTGACTGTTTAAAGAGCGCGCAGTAGCGCAATCACAGTCTCTCTCGAGCCCTTTGACCCTTCACCGTTTCAAAATGAAGGGTTTTACACAACATGTCATAATGAAAAAAGTTGTAGCTCTTTTAATTACCTTTAAAATGGTTTTTTTAAAGTTGTGATAGTTTTAAAATTGAAGGAGTTATGGTCCAAAAACTAAACAATTTTTTCTATTTAATAAAATGAAAATTTCGGAGCACAAAAATTTGGAGCAGAGTGAAAGTAAAGAATAATATGAACCCAAAACTATTGTCATATATATATATATATATATATATATATATATATATATATATATATATATATATATATAATACATTTGAATGAATGTAAGTATGTGTATTGCTCGATGGGTCGACCACGTGAAAAAAAAGCCAGGTGATCTGCTATGCGTGCTTCGTTTCTCCGTTACGAATCTCATATATGTACGGTATGTAATGTGGCCAGTATATTTCCGCCTGCAAAGAAATGCCAGAATAGCCCTTTAATTGACCCAGAAGAAGATCTTGATTACGACAGCAACTCCGATATTGAGTCATGAACGATTAGTGTAACAGTTTTTTTATGTATTGTAATGCTCTTGTTGCAGAATTTTTTATAATTAATGACTAATTTAATCTAGTACATTTCCAGATAACTTGTAAGTTTCTATTTTATTCAATAAAAAGTGTCTGATTACTTACTCTATAATTAAATTATTTTTAATTGTATAAACATATATTTTCAATGTTTTAATTTAGGGGTAGTTTTTTAAGGGTTGAAAAGCTAAACATATGATAGTCAACAACATTTAAATCATTTTGAGTTCATCAAAAGAATTTTTTTTATACAATTTTTAATTGAGGGGTTGTTTTTAAGGGTTGAAAAGGAGTTAAAAATATGATAATTAAGGTAGAGAACATAAAATAATATTTACACTATATTTAAATCTTTTTAAGTTATACAAAAGTATTTTTTTGTATTTTTTTCAATTTAGGGGTCGTTTGCAGGGGTTGTAAAGTTTTTTAGGGGTTGAAAATGGGTTAAACATGAGATAATTGTGTTAGAGAACACTTCACGATTTCACTCCTTATTATTAAATACGTTTTCTAGCGATAAAATGGCTCAATATCAATTTTTTCATTAAGGGGTCGTTTTCACCCCTTAAAAATAAGAAACGGAGGTCGGGTCAATATCACTTTTGAAGTTAAGGGTAAGATAAGCCTAATTCCAAAATTTCATGTAAATCGGTTCGTAGTAAAATATTTCGGAGGTAAGACCCTATTTTTCGCTTCAATGACTGAACTAAAAAGGTGTCTGGCAACCTAACATAGTGGATCAAATAACACCTATTCGGCTTGTTTTCCACGTCTAATAGACGTGTCAAAAAACACCATTTAGGTAGATTCGACATCGAATTTGTCATATTTCACGTATTGAAATTGGTGGTGTCAATTGTTCGATATCAAATCGACGTCGAAAAGCACCTAAATTGTTAGCTGGGTAGCTTTTCACTTTTTCTAATTTATGTTGTGATTTTTAAAACAAATACCTACTTGTGATATATTGTTATAATGAGAATTTAATATGTAATCTAAATATTATATTTAACAATCAATAGTTTTAACTACTTTCGGATGGACGGGAAGTGATATTTTTCATTGCAAAAATTGGACTTTCTATGTCACAAATGATTTGCTAAAATTTCAAAATTTTATTACCAAAATCAAGCGAGAAATTGGAACAGGACTAATCTAGTTGTCACCCAGTATATTTATTTATTTATTTATTGCATACACTGCTCAACAGGTAAAATACCCAATTATGGAGCAGGAATAGAAAGTTATAAAACAAAACATAAAAGCATATAAAACATTAAAAATCGATATGACACAAAAAAAAAACAGACAAAAAAAGCATTGTGAATAATACAAACTAACAAAAACATCAATAAATACAAAGTGTAAATTACAGATAATTAAAAACAAGTTTAATGAGGTACATGTGTAGTATTAACTTAGAGAAAGACAGAAGAAAACAAAGATTAAAATTCAGTGTAAGAAAAACAAAAGTAATTTGAAAGTATTTAAATTAATTAAAAACTTCAGCTTTTATATCATTAAGGCTGCAATTAAAAATATCGAGGTTGCTGCACAGTTTATTAAAATTGTTACAGACAGTGAACAAAGGCGAATTTTTTAATAAGTTTGTATGTGGAGTAGATAAATAAAAAACTTGGTCATTACGAGAATTTAATCTAGGGACGTGAATATTTAATTTGCAAATTATTCCAGGAACATCAAGCTCATTCTGTAGCGTTTTAAATAAGAATACTTGAGAGACGTATATTCGCCTGTCTTCCGTAGTAGACAACGAGAACCTTTCAAGCAATTGACTCTGCGGAAAGCCAATAGATGGATAGATACCATCCGACTTAAACCAAAGTAGTTTAATAAACCGGCGTTGAACTGCTTCCAGGTTGCTCTTATGAACATCATAACTGGGACACCAAATAAGTGATGCATATTCCAGTTTTGACCTCACAAATGATTGGTAAAGGATTTTCAATATATCCGTATTAGTAAATTCACGACTGGTGCGAGCTATGAATCCAAGAGCCTTAAAGGCTTCAGAGGCTACGGTATCAATATGGTTGGTAAATGATAATTTGCTATCAAAGATTACGCCTAGGTCGCGAAAAGTTGTAGGCCTCTGAAGAGTATCATTAACCAAATGATAGTCAAAAATAATCGGAGATGTTTTCAATGAAAATGACATTACGTTGCATTTATTAGCATTCAAGGGTAGTTTATTTACTAAGCACCAGTTGTTTACTTTACTAAGACAAGCTTGAAGTTGAAAACAATCATGAATATGGTTTATAACTGAGAAAATTTTAAGGTCATCAGCATATAACAGGCAAGGCAAATCAATTTCGTCTGTTATATCATTGATAAATATGTTAAAAAATAAGGGCCCCAAGATGGATCCCTGGGGAACACCAGAGGTAGCAGCAAATTCAATTGACTGGAAACCGTTAAGAGTAACATACGGAAACCGTTAAGAGTAACATACTGAAACCTATTTGTTAAATAAGACTTTAATAAGAGAATTAAATAGTATGAAAGGCCAATTTTCTCTAATTTGATTGACAGTAACTGATGATCTAACCTGTCGAATGCTTTGGAGGAATCCGTATATATGACATCAGTCTGGCGATGTTCATCTAAGGATTCAGAAATATACTGAGTTACACAGAATAAGTTAGTCGTCGTTGAATGCCCCTTCATGAATCCATGTTGGTGAATAGATATCTTAGACTGAATTGAATGATAAATACTGTCGTGAAGTAGAAATTCTAAAACTTTGCAAAAATTACAGATTACAGAGATAGGCCTAAAGTTTTGAATATCTAATTTATTCCCCTTTTTATAAATAGGACAGACTGGAAAGTTTCCATAAGTCCGGAAATTGTCAATTTTTTAAAATAAGGTTAAAAATTTAGAGGATACGCAAAAATAATAGCACAGCCTTTCAATAAAAATGCTAGTATGGAGTCGGGACCTGCAGTCATTTTAGGCTTAATGCGTTTTAAGGCCTGGAGGACATCTGCGTCCTGAAAAAAAATGTATATTAACACTATGGTTATTATTTGGTCAATCGTTATCGATAGAATTATTCGCGGCGTCTAATGAGGAATCAGAATATGACTGGCTAAAAAATCTAGCAAATGCATCTAAAATATCATGCGGACTATTAAGTGAAGCACCGTCAAAGAACATTTCATCTGAAACTCCGGTTGATCCTTTCTTGTCATTAATGAACGCCCAGAATTTGTTAGGATCACTTTTTATATTATTTTCGGCATTTTGTACAAAGTTTTTATAGGCAGTTTTAATATCGCTCTTTACTTCCTGTCTGACCTTTTTAAACTCCTCAAAAAGGTCCATCGGTTTCCGAGCCCATTTTTCTGAGACGTTCCTTAAGCCTAATTTTTTTTATAATACTACCATTAAACCAAGGGGGGTACTTATTATTCCGCGAGGCCGATTTCTTTGGTACACACAATTCAAACTCCAAATCAAGTCTATCATAGAACTGAGTGCATATACTGTTGACGTCATTGAGAGAGGAAAGAAAAGACCAGTCAACATTAAGGAGGTTAACATATAATTTAGAGAAATCACATTTGCGGAAATTATAATTAATATTATGATTAGGTGGAAAATTATTAGTAAGTTTTTTAGTGGCGTTCATCTCAATTGATATGACCAAGGCAGGGTGATGTATATCCTCATTAATTAATGGATCAAAAGACTGTGTTACGTCACAATTTTTGTTATGCAAAACTAAGTCCAGGATGCTATTATTGGAATTATGTACAAAATTGTACTGAGATAAGTTGTTACTGTCCAGAAAAATTTTCAAGGCTCTGATTTGGCCGTTGGGTTGTAGATCTTTCAAGTAAATCGCGTATTTGGAAATATTAAAGTCACCGAGGATGGCAAAATCACTGCTGTTATCCTGTAGACACCTTAAAGTACTTAGTGTCTCGAGAAAATATTCGTAGTCGGCCAGAGACAGACTCGGTGGTATATAAATGATGAATATATAGAGGGAACGATAGTTAAGTGAAATTCTGACACCCAAAATATCAATGGCTGGCACGTTGTTAAAACCTGCAGAGTTAAGGTTTACCATAGAAGAAACACATTCTGAATTTACGGCTAATAGTACGTCACCGCCCCTTGAGCGATTAATGGCAGTAAAATTCCTATCAGAGCGAAAAATATTATATTCGTTGCAGAATAGTTCTCTATCAAAGACGGAGGAATCAAGCCATGTTTCGGTTAATGCTATAGCGGAGTATTCAGAGCGCACTGACGCATTATAAAGTTCTGCGGTCTTAGTTTTGATACCACACGTATTTTGGTAATAAATTAAAAATTCCTTATTGCGCATACTGGTATTGACACCTTCGACTCGAGTTCCAGAGGGAGGGATTACTGTTGATTGCTATTGCACTGTTAAGGCTAATATATCAGTACGAAGTTTGTCGCGTGCTCGTATATATGCTGTACACTTATTTGTGTCCCAGGCTGCATGATCTGAAGGTACATTTTTTAATTTCAAGCAGTTACAGCATGTTAAGGTATCAGATTTACATATACGAACCTCATGATTTTGAGCGCACCTGGGGCATGACACTGGTTTGTCGCAATTAATCTTAGAATGGTGGAATTCATTGCATGTAAAACATCGGTAAATATCTATGGCATCAAAAACAACACAGCTATCATAGCCCACAAACAAATTTCCAGCTTGAATGACTTTATCGTAGGAAATCCTATCAATTTGTAATATTGCCTGATAAATATTTTTGTTTTTCTTGGTAGTATAAAATTTAATTAGTTTACAGTCAGAGTTTTCAGAAAAGATATCAGTATTTAATTTTTTTAAGTAATCGAGTAAAAAATTTTCAGAATAATTTTCAGTAATTCCCACGACACAAATTCTAGGATTGACACCACGAACCTCACGAATATCATACGAGTCTGCAAGTTTTTCTTGGGCTAGTTTTTTGAGTTTTTCGTTGTCAGCTAAACTTTTACATCCAATTAACATACCACCGTTTTTTATAATTTTAACTTTGGACAGCTGCAGATCGGACGCCAGGGGATTAATTTTTTCATTCATATCGGATTTTGTTTGCGTATTTGGTTGATCTTGTTTTTTAGGCTGAATGATAACAGCAGGCTGTATACGACCAGAATTGAAACCATTTAAAAACTAAAAGCAGGCAAACTCTTGTGGAGGTAAACAGAAATGCTCGTCATAAGAAAAACAATAAAGAGATGCCGACTATTTTTGCCGGATTTTAGTTTTTATACGGTTTCAATTCTGGTTATATACAATATACCTCCATGGCAACTGAAGGCGTTTAAAAAACGGCCTTTCAAACTTTCCAATTCGAAAACTTTCCTTTATTTTCATCCAACCCTCAGTTGTTAATTGTTATAGACGCATATGTAGTAAATCGTTACTTTCATAGGCAGAGCTATTTACAGGTTAATTAAATTTCAAGAGGTGTTTCCTTTTTGAATATAACTTTAATCGTGATACATTGCAATTAAAGTCTGTTCGCTGAGAGAATCCCAGTCGTATAGTGTAAGGAATATCGTCCGGAACTCTGTCCTTCTTTGTTTTTATTGAAATATTGTTTGTAACCTAATTTGTAACGTAAGTTTTAATCTTTGTGGTCAAGTTTTCACTGATGTGCGGCATTGCTATTATTCGATAGTAAACCAATTTGCGTAATGCGTGTCGTCGTCGAATGTGGCTGGCGATTTCAGAGGCGGGTCGATTTTCTTGGAAGTTGGATGTATCAGGTATAGTACACTTATTTCAATTAGTGTGTGAGAGAGCAATTTTAGTCTTGTTCTATTGTTGAAATAGTAAACATGCGTCCTGGTGAATTTTTAAATCCGCAGTCGCAGCAGTTAGTTTTGAATTTGTTGGAATATCTTCAAAAAGGAAAATGAAAATGGTGGACCTTTATTGTCAATAAAAGCTGTTCAAAGGCGAGTGAATGAGGCTTTAAAAATCGATGAAAAGACTGTAAGAAAAATAGCTAAAAATGACAAAGAAAATGTGGAACCTCAAATTTCGGTTAAACGGAGTCGTAAAAAGTCCAAAACAAAGTTACGCGATGGTGTAAAATATAGAATAAAAAATGTTATTTACGATATGGTGTCTGATCATAAACATATTTCCTTGGATATCCTTTTAGAGGAGCTAAAATCTAGAGCAATAGTTGATATTGGCCGTACCAGTCTATATAAAGTGATAAAAAAATTAGGCTTTTCCTTTAAAAAAGATGACAATAGAAAAGTACTCTGTGAAAGACCACACATTTATCTAAAACGACTAGACTTTTTACGCAAATATGTAAAAAATTTGAAAAGTAATGACCCCGTAGATGTAGTGTTCTTAGACGAAACTTGGATTTTTAGCAGGGGGGGGGGATTAAAACGTTCTTGGCAAGATGATTCCAGTAAGTCGAAAAGGCGTCGTACAGCTACAGAAGGTAAAAGACAGTTTTGAAAAGTGGCTGACAGAGAGACTTTTGCCGGTGTTACAAAATCCAAGCATTATTGTTTTAGATAATGCTAAGTACCACTCTCGGGTTGAAGAAAAACAACCAACCCGATCTTGGACGAAAGAAAAAATACAAACCTGGTTAACAACCAAAAACATAGATTTTAGTGATACCGCATTTAAAGCCGAATTGCTCCAAATAGCTGGAGCTAACAGAAGAGAAGAATATTATGTTGTCGACAATTTAATTAGACAGCATGGACATGAAGTACTGCGGCTTCCACCATATCATTGTCAGTTCAACCCAATAGAACTTGTTTGGGGAATTTGTAAGGAGTATTACGACAAACACATCGGAAAAGATGGTTTTAGTGACGAAGCCGTTCTTGCTATGAGGAATGAGGCTTTATCTCAAGTGTCGAGCTCAATTTGGTCCAACTGTGTAAATCACACAAATAAATTGATTTTAGAGACATATGATCGAGAGGTTCATACTGAAGAAGTTATGCCACTCATTATAAGGGTCAAATTCATAGACAACACTAAAGTTTCACTCACACTTATTTCAGATTCCACTCATTCCAAACTTGAGTTAGGGTGCGCTATTCTCTGAGTCACTTTTGGTATTCAGAAACAGGCATGAATGAGTGACTAATTTGAGTGTGCATCAAACCACAAACTAGTAGTAATAGGGGAACGGTTGGCAATGCAAATATTACCAAAAATATTCTGGTAGCATTGAAAAATATTTGAAATCTAATGTCATTGCATTAAGAATGTTTTAAAATCGTAAACAATTATTCAGTTAGAATTATTCTGTATTCAGTACAGTTCACAGATCAGATAGTTTGTTTTTGTGTATGTGCAGTCTTGCAGTGGATTTATAAAGAATGACGGCCAAAAGAGTAAACATGAGTGGAGAAGAGGCCTTTTTAAAAGAACTCATTCGCGAAAACTCGAGCATAGTGGAATGTAAAAAAACTGATGCCATATCTGTGTCGAAGAAGAAAAGAGCATGGTCGGATATAACAGCGACATTTAATTCAGAACATCCTAATGTAAGTAAAATTAATATTGATTTCTTGTTATAATATTAGTAGGTATGTATATTTATATATTATATGTGAATTTTTATATTTTTAGAGAACAACCGAACAGCTTCGAAAATGCTGGGAAAACATGAAAAGTAGAGGGAGGAAAGAACTGTCCACTGAAAAAACCTCATGTATGGCCACAGGTGGCGGTCCATGTGAATGTCCAACTGATGAAAATATAGATGAATTACATTATTGTCATTTAACTGTAATAAAAAGTTACCTAGATACAGGTAAAAAAACATCATCTTCAACATAATTTACAAATTCCCAAAAGTCATCATCCATCGTCAAGAAAGGTTATGTACACAGAACAAATCACTGTATAGTCTTTGTATACAAATATTATATTTTTTAAGTTCAAAAATGTTTATATATCAATATAATTATTAATGTATAAATATTTTACACAATTTAACCACTTTTTTAATAAAGAGTACAACATGAGTGAAGTCCCAACTACCCTCATATGTAACTCGTTTCGTACTAATATTTTACTCATTTATTATTGGCATTTGAGTGACTCATTCAGTAGAAATTGTTTATGAATATGGTTAGGGTATGATTAGGGCAAGGTAAGTATAAGGTGAGTGTGAGTGAGGTTTGAGTATGATTTATGAATTTGTTCCTTTGTGTTAATAGCGACGATGAGGACTCGGAAGAATTAGGCACTGACGGAGAAAATTAAATTTATTTATTTATCTTATACCAGGTATTTGCATTTTACTGGCATATTTGTTTTATATAGGGTTTGGCATAATAAGTATTAAGTATATATTTTTATTTCAAGATTACATATAGTTATTTGACAAAATTCTATTAATGAATAAACAAGATTTAGCTGCAACTATTTACGTGTATTTATTTTGTATATTTGCTCTCATATTCTTTACTTGAAACCAAAACAATTCAATAACATAATTTATTTATTTAACTTAAATTACTATAAATTTACACTAGATGTATTGTATATGCTACTTAAATTCATATAATTCAATTTTCTTTAAATAAATCTAATTAAATACATCAAGTAAGATATAAAACAAGGCGACGCCACTGTGTATTCGAAAACACCAACGAGCCTACGGCATCTCAGTTCAGACGTACGTGACGTCACACTGGGATTCTCTCAGCGAACAGACTTTAGTATTATATCTTGGATAAATAGTGTATAAGTATGTTTCAAAAGGCTTGAAATTTTTAGTGTCCTGGCTTAATAATTTTTTGATAAAAACATCATTTGTAATTCTTAAGGGAATAATTTTTGAGCCACAATTGCAATCAGTCTTCTTTGGTTCTTCTATACGAGCTAGCCACTTAAAAATTTCAAATGGAAATAATCAAATTTAATCATATTGGTTAAGACATATTAGCTATAATCAACCATCGCCAGTAGTTAGTTATGTTTCTAATTAACCAGTGGTTAATTGTGTTTATAGTTAGCCACAGGCTGCCAAGTAATAATTTTTTGTATCTATTTCCGTTTTTAATAACAAAATTTTCATACTGTTTCAGGTTGTCAGAACTGCAATTGTTGATGCCTCAGGTGTTGCATCTCTCTTAACAACTGCCGAGGCAGTAATTACAGAAATACCTAAGGAAGAACCTCCAATTCCATCTGGCGGTGGCATGGGTGGAATGGGGGGCATGGGTGGAATGGGTGGTATGATGTAAATGGAAACTTGTGAAAATACCAATTTCGCGAAAACACAGATTAACTCAGTGAATAACTTTTGGTGTGATTTTGTAGACAGTGTCTGTTGAAAAGTTCCACTATCCTATTTGACAGAGTTAAAAATCATGCTAATAGTTAACGGTTTTTACTAAATTGTACTGAGATGAAAGTGGCTAAAACGTGTGGGTGTAACAGGAGTTAAGTGTATGTGAAATTGAAAGTTTCTGTTCTTATATCATGAAAATGATTTCTCTAGGATCTGCTACAGACTGTCATTTATTTTTATATATTTTGTATTTAATATCAGTTTGCCCTTTTATAAGAATCATTTTTGGCTATAAACTGAATGCATTTAATTTTGTTGTTTCGACCCTGTATGTAGATTTATGACTATTTGTAAAATGTATATTGTTATAAATATATTGTTATTCTTATAAGGGTCGTTGGATTTTTTATTTTTATAATTATCTATTTCTTAGATTTCATCGATATGTGAAGCATGTCCATGGGGATCCCTGAAGTCAAACCCAGAATTATTTGTACGAGTTGTGAAAGATATGATTATTATCTTGCATGATAGTGTGAACGATTCATCTTTTGGTGGTCTGAAGGACTTTGTATATATTTCAAAAATGAATGTTAACGTTCACCAAAATAAGGGTTCGAAACGACTGTTTCAGACTGTTCGTTTATGCTTAACTGCTGCTCTGATGGTATCTATTGGATGTCGTAACACTATAAACCTAACGCTGGAGGTATATAACACTTTCTTAAAATTATACCTGAAAGGGAATTTTGTTAGTTAGAAAACACAATTAAAAGAATGTAAACTTTTAAGAAAAATGTTTGACAAACAATAGCCTGGCCCTTGTACAACACATGGTGAGGAACGGAACGATTTATAATGTACCAACTACCATCCAATATGCAGTTTTTGAGCTAACGATTACACAAAAAGATTCAAGAAAAGTTCAATGTTTCTGAAATTTGGTGAGCTTTTGCTTGCCTGTGTATTCACGTATTTGTATTTCAATATTAATTTTAGTCGCTCCTCGGAGCTTGAAAATGCTTGAAGCGCTACTGCTTCGAATTATATTCTGCAATTACAATTTTATACGTTCAGGCAAGGCGGTTCCATGCACATATGAGTACATGGTAAAGATACTTTTCTGACACCGAATCACTGAGGAACCGGTTTAGGGCAAACCCCGTTAAAACTCATTTCTCCGTCAAAATCGACTACTAGGAAATGATGGGGGTCCCATGTCGCTAAGGGCTATTTTCACTAAAACTCACGGTATACCTTGAATAGAGGCTGGATTAACTTGTCCTCATATTCAATACCCCGCATGAGTTGCAGTGCTTAACAACGTGGATTCGTAAAAGGGTTTTTAATTTTGAAAATTCCGAAATTAAAGTAAAATTTTGTGATACTTTCTAAAGTTAGGTGGTCGGGGCGACGTTACGTCCCGGTGCAGCGACATTTGCTACACTTTCTAAAATGACGCTACTTGAGCAGTTATTGAAATTTTTTCATAAAAATCGCTCCGTAGAGCGAAAATATGATATGAATATTAAAAACCTCTTCCACGATATTTTTACGTGAAGCACGCTTTTCATGCGAAATATTTCCTAAGTTGGATTTTGTTACAACGTCGAAAAGTATACCGAGGGTTTTACCGTTCTTTAACAATAGCACAGATACCAGATGCGTCACTGAGGGAGATGGAGGTACAATGAATACCCTCATCTTACGTACAGGGCTCTTTGTGGAAATTCGTGGTTTCGACACGTCCCGATGTTCACGTATTTAGGAAAGGATATATTGTTAAAGGAATTACCCTTATTTCACCAAAACACCCTCGACTCAACGAAGCAATGTGGACGGCGGCTTTCCCTCCTCTGATTCTGCCCGCCGCGCCGCTTGTACGTCCAGATTGCCTTGCTGTGGCGACACCTATCACCTGAACTATACACTACGCCTCGGTATAATAGAGTTGCACCATACTCTCGCCAATCTGCCACCCGCCTTATGTGAGTAATGTGCCCACCTGGTCCATAGAGGTCGCCTGCCACACCACCCTTGATTTTATTTTTTTCTTTAGTACCGTAACAATATGTTAAGATTGATTTACACATTTAATATATGCACCAACATGCTTCATTCTCTCGCCTGGCCTATACTCTATCTCCATGTCAAACTCCTGTATTGTTAGCCACCATCTTGCTATACGGGGCACCAAATCCCGTTTTAGCAGACTGGCTCTGACCGCCGAACAATCTGTTACCACCTTGAAATGTACACCAATGAGATAAACCCTGAAACGCCTTATAGACTCCACCACCGCCAATGTCTCCAACTCGTAACTGTGATAAGCGGACTCTGCCACCGTAGTCGTTCTGCTAAAATAAGAAATGACCTGGAGCTCGCCAGTCGCCTGTTGCTGAAAGAGAATACCTGCCACTCCTGATTTGCTCGCATCTGTATGGAGCTCTGTAGACGCCTTACTATCATACAATGCAAGAACTGGCCTGCCCACCAGTTGTTGCTTCAGGGCCTCAAACGAAGTTTGCTGCTCCTCTCCCCACTGCCACTCAACTCCTTTCCCTGTTAGCTTTGTGAGTGGTCGCGCCAAAAGTGCAAAATTCTTTATGAATTTTCTAAAGTAACTGGTTAAACCAATGAATTGTCTCACAGCATAGACACTAGTGGGAGTAGGGAACTCCGTGACAGCCTTAACCTTCCGTACACCTGGACGAATACCGTCAGCTCCAATCTCATGCCCTAAATACTCGAGACTGTTTCCAAGAAAAGAACACTTCGCCAAATTCAACTTAAAGCCCGCCTGCTCAATTAAGGATAATACCTGCTCCAAAAGTTGTAGCTCCTCCTCAACAGTCACGGATGGAAGCAGAATATCGTCCATATACGCCAAGACTCTGTCATGCTGCAACCCACCTAACATCTTGTTTATAATCCGCTGAAACACCGCCGGAGAATTCGCCAAACCAAAGGGGACTCTTAAATATTCAAACTGGCCATCCAGAGTAATTAATGCGGTTTTGTGCACCGAATTAGGGTGCACCGGCACCTGATGGTATCCCTGCGCCATATCTAACTTGGTAAAATACTTCTTACCCGCCAGACGATCTAGGTGATCTGAAATTAAAGGTAAGGGATACCTGTCCTTCACGGTTACTGCATTCAGCGCCCTGTAGTCAACATATAACCTAATACCACCATCCTTTTTAGTCACCAGAACTATAGGACTCGCAAAATCAGAATCTGACTCTCGCACAACACCACTATCTAACAGCCCCTGCACCTTCTCCCTCACTTTCTGTCTCTCTGCATACGACAACCTGTAAGGTCGGTAATAGACATTCGCCCCTTTGTTAAGTTTGATTTCCATCTCTCCTAGATGGGTCAAACCTAAATCATTCTCACGTGTTGAAAAACAATTTGCCCTACGCTTAAGCAATGCCAATAATTTCGCCTTATCCCCCTGTATAATATCGCCAACGGTTACCTGTAAGGAATCAATGTGATTAATCGTACTCACCTTCTGCATTCTGCTCTTCGCCCCCTGCTGCTGGCTCGCCTTCTTGCAGTGCTCCGCTCTGGCTAATAGTCGCCCCTTTCTCCATATCGGTGCCTTGTCGCCAAGATTTGTGACCTTCATGTCATCTCCCTGGCACAGGATTCCACTTGGGATCGCCGCAATACCGCCTCCTTCACCTTGTCCAAACACCTTGTGTTCCACGAACACCGTCTCGCCTGGTTGTGCACCTTCTATGGTAACGCCCACCATTTCGGTTGCACCTGGAGCTACCGTTACATCCTCACTGAGAAGGACAGGACGCCTCATGTTACCCTCTGCTAGTGAGATGTTCCTCAGCTCTGCCGCCACAGTCTCTCGATTCCTCACTGGCACCACCACTACTGGAAAATCTCGCGCCACACCATCTCGGACAGTGAGGGTTACACCATCCTCACCTATCGCCGATTGCCCAGCCTGACTTTGACAAATTGTCCTCCCGACCCGCTGCCACTATCTACTCGCCTTCTCTTGGGACACTCCGCCTGAATGTGACCCTCCTGGTAACACAACCGACACCTGTCTACCTTTGGTTCCCTGCACTGGCTGCTGAAATGGCCCAGCTTCTGGCAATTATAGCAGCGAGCGCTCTCCTTCCTTAAGATGGCCGCCTGCCTGTCCTGTTTTGAAGGCACGTTGTCCGGCCGCCTGAATCCGCCTGACCCAGACGGTCGTTCAGACCGTTTTTGGCCTGTCGCCACAGGAGTCTGGTACCCCTCTAAACCCGCCAAAAACTCCGAATACAACGCCTCTGGGGTAGCACACTTTCATGCATAAGCATTCGCCCGCAACTCCTCAGGAAGCCCACGTATAATACAGGAGACCGCCTTCTCCCCAGTAAACCCGCACTGACCACACAGAGCCAATTTCGCATGGTAATATTTTCAGTTGGTAGCTTACACCTCGCTACCAACTCCTCCAATGTCACCGCAAAGTCGTGCTGCCTTGGAAACGCCTGCCGAAGCTTCGCCTTCCACTCACACCACGAGTAGGAGAAATCGTCGAGCCTACTAAACCAGGCTCTCGCCAACCCACGCAGCTTGATCTGCATAAAGTACGACTTCTCGTATTCCGACCACCCATGCACTTCGCCAAGTTGGTCAATCATGGACAACCACCTGTCCACGTTGCTGTATTTCTCCTCCGGATCAAATGGCTCCGCCATATCGCCGCCCCTTCCCAGTTCTCTGCCACTGCCTACCCTTCTGCTAGAGGTACTCCCGCCTGAAGTACTTCTCTCGCCTGAAGTACTTCTCTCGCCTCCCGCCATGCCGGATGCAATTCCACCCTGTGCTGTTACACCTGCAGCCGCCTTTTCGCCCAAAGAAGCACTAGCCGCCATTAGTTGGTCCACCGCCTTGGACGTTTGCTTCTTTATGATATTCTCGATTCGCCCAGCCAACGTTTTTTCGAAGACACGCATCACTATCGCCTCAGTGTCTACATTTTCTTCCAACGCCGACATTTCCTTGTCATAATTTAAATCGATGTCGCCAGATTCATCGTTCTCCGCCATTGTGCTAACAACACGCCTGTTGCACCATCCACGAAAACACCGTTAATTAGAACGCCTTTGTCGTCTCAAAATCCGCCACTAATAACGCCAACACTACACTTTATTTTCACTTGAACGTGAGTCTATCGCACTTCTGAAATGTTAAAGGAATTACCCTTATTTCACCAAAACACCCTCGACACAACGAAGCAATGTAGACGGCGACTTTCCCTCCTCTGATTCTGCCCGCCGCGCCGCGCGCCGCTTGTACGTCCAGATTGCCTTGTTGTGGCGACACCTACCACCTGAACTATACACTACGCCTCGGTATAATAGAGTTGCACCATACTCTCGCCAATCTGCTACCCGCCTTATGTGAGTAATGTGCCCACCTGGTCCATAGAGGTCGCCTGCCACACCACCCTTGATTTTATTTTTTTCTTTAGTACCGTAACAATATGTTAAGATTGATTTACACATTTAATATATTTTTACCCAATGTAATTAAAATAATTGTAATTTGCAGCTCATAGAGTATTTTCACGGAACTCTATTACAGTATAGTTAGGAAGGAACATATAGGAGTTTATTACTTTGCTACAAAAAAAGTCATAAAAAACGTAAAGATCGCCGACTGTTTGTTGTTGCCGGCGTACCGAAGACCCAAGCACACAGGACCGGACTTATAAAATTAAAACCTTAAATAAAAATGGTTGAATTTTTGATATGTTGTAGACTCTAATCTCCTGATTTAGTGTCTCCATGGGCTTGACCTCCAAAAATAAACAATTTTTAAGATAAATTCTGTCAAAACTTGACAAATACCTTCATTTTAAACAATCAGGAATTTTTTCGTCTTAAATCATTAACTTTGGGGAAAAAGTGCGTAAAAAATATTTACTTTAATCCATTAAAGATGATATAGGATTTTTTTTCAGAATTTTACCAACTTTTAGTAATATATATATATTTTCCTGCTACCTGATGAATTGTAGATACCTATAAACTACAGTTTTAAAAAAATCATGTAAATGAGCGATATTGAGTTTTAACATCTTTTCAATTAATTGCATCTAATGGCATTATTACAGAACATTCATGACACACTAAAACATATTATAATCACTAAAAAATATACCCGTTTTCAAGGTTTACTCCAAACCTTCTTCATCATCACTGTCGCTGTCCTCATTGAGATTTATTATAAATCTATTTCCTCCATTGATGTGTGTTCGTCCAAGTTCTAAATAATAATTTTCAGTTTTAATGACTTCCGTGATCATCTTCTGCCAGTCTTTTTCATTGATTCTGGATACTTCACTTTTAATTAAATCCACAACTTTGTCAAATTTTGGGAAAGTATTCTTTCTTCTGATTCGCTTCTTTAGTTGACCCGAAATAAGTTCAATAGGGTTGAATACACAAAAATATGGTGGAAGTCTTAAAACTGTGTGGCCATATTACTGAGCTATTTTATCTACCGCGAATTCTTTTTCAAACATTTTCGTGTGAAGCACCTCGAGAAGTTGCATTTTGGTGTAATGTTCTTCATAATAAAGATCATGACTCCTCAAAAATTCCTGTATATCTGGTTTATTGGAGCTTTTATTCGGAATTTTCACAAGTTGTCGTGAGTGGTAGGATGCGTTATCAAGAACAATGACACTATTAGGTTTCAAATGGGGAAGTAATGTATATTCGAACCATTTTTTGAATAACTGATTCCATGTTTTTATGATAATCAACATTACATTCTTCCATGTTCTTTCCAAATAATTGCAATCCATTTTCCACCCATCCGTCATTTGATCCGCAATGAACAATTACCAACCGTGTCCCTTTATTAGGAGGCACTGATAGCTGACATCTCTTTGAATCATCGGTCCATCCTTTCTTGGCGTATCGTGTGTGTCATACCAGCAGCGCTATTCTTGACTGTTCGCATTTTTAAAAGTTACTCGCATACCAACATAATGCGAATGAAAATTCATACTAGACATTCTTGATTATTCTCAAGACATTCGAGTATTCGCATTAAACAGCGAGTGGATTTTGACAATCGGTAAATATGCGAACGATGACATAGCCTAATTTTTTATTTCTAAATCTTTAAATTTATTATGCTCGTGATATGATATAAATCAAAGTCTCTTGTATTGTAATTTGTTGATAATGGTCGATTTACGATATATTGCGAACATTGAAAATATAGAAAATGTATTTATTTTATGGGGTCCTCCTCCAGCTTTCTACGTTGGCCATCTTTTTGAGTAAATTCCTTAGAAAATTTACCAGATGCGAGTTTTGGATTTTTCTTTATAAATTCCAGTATTAACCGTTTTTGTTCAGTAGAAGTAGTAGCAGGTCTGCATGGAGTCTCCATTACTTAATAAATTATTAGCAAACAAATATTTTTCTTTGTAAATATAAATATAACCTACAACAAACTAACATGAGCTAACAATCAAGAAATGTCAGTCGACAATGCTGTCCTGTCATCCCTAACAGAGTGAAATTAGATATTTTTCGAAACTGAGATGTTGCCAAGTGCTATTTTACATGCGATTGATTTCGTTCGTGTACATATGCGAAGTGCAGTCGAGAATACCATATGTTGGAAGTGTTCGCAAATACACCGCTCGCATTAACACGTATACGCGCAACTGCGAAGGGTGTCAAGAATAGCGCTGCAAGGTCTCATCCAAATAATATATTGGTCTGTTCTCATATCTGAACTGTTTCATCTTTTCCAAGTATCGAAAACGCCATTCCACGATTCTTCTGCTTTCCATAACAGCTACTCGCTTGTCAACAGTTTTAAATCTAAATCCTAATTTCTTTAACCATTCCCTCAACGTCACTGGACAACGTGATTTCATATTATAATCAATTTCTGTAAGTCTTCTCAATATAATATCAATTGTAGGAAGTTGATTGTTTTTGTAAGCGTCGTATATTGTAGTCCTTAATAATTTTGCCAATTATTTATCAAGCTCTTTCTTTTTTCCAGCATCACGACGTTTCTTTCTTCTAGTAATGCCTTTTTCTATCAACCTGCACATTGTAGAATACGGAACTTCGGTTAAAAACGCTGCATGTTTTGTCACACTGCCGAAATTACCAATATTAGATGTCTTCAATAGATTTTTGTATACATTTAAACAAATTTGTTGTGTTTGCTCGTTTTGTTGCAACCGCTTCTTTTTCACTGATGAATTTGAATTTTCACTTAAATCTCCGGCATTATTATTGCCATTTTCAGAACTGTTACTATTGTCACTACTGCAATCACTATCACGCCATCAGTATCACTAATATTACACTCATTATATTCAATTCCACTAGTTGTAGTCGGTAAAGGGTTGACATCTTCCCACGGACGAAACATTGTTCTCACTGAATAGTGTACACTTGAACTAGAGTCTGAGATGAATATTATAGCCATATACTTATTAGTTCAAATGTGCTTTCAGAGGGCGGAATATTAAAACATAATTTTTTTTTTCTAGTCGCAAACTCCTCTATAAAATCCTTATTTTACTATAAGGAACGTAACCAGACTGCAACCAACAGCTACTCTCCGGGCTATGTGCCCCGCCGAACGCTCAATCACAAGTTACAAGCCTGGCGCATTAAGTATAATAATTGCATATTACCATCAAAACGCTAATGCTTCGGTTGCAAGAAACACCAGCCATTATACAATTATTACACTTAACGCGCCAGGCTTGTAACTTGTAATTCAGAGCTCGACGGGGCACATAGTCCGGAGAGTGGCTGTTGGTTGCAGTCTGGTTACGTTCCTTATAGTAAAATAAGGATTTTATAAAGGAGTTTGCGACTAAAAATATTATGTTTTAATATACTTGTTTCATTTGTACTGCTTCGTGTGATCACATTTTTAAACCAACACAAAGCGTACTAGACTATTTATGTGCAGGTACAGATTTCTCTGAAATTACGAATCTGACAGAAGACTAAAACAGGATGCTCCTCAAATGTAAAATTAATCGAAAATATTTTAGAATTTCTATTATTATGCGAATAATTGGACAATACACATACAGGATGATGTCAAACTACCATGAATTTCTGAGTGCTAAAAGTTTAGCACATTGGTATTTTTTTTATATAGCAGGCTCGCGACACGCTTAGTGTTGGCTTAATTTTACTGCATAGGAGGTATAGAAAGCTAGCAGTATTGTTCTAATATGTATATGATTATAACACCGACCCGAAATTGCTACTATTGCTCACTCCAACGTGTGCATATAGAAAAACTACGAAAATTAACTTGCAAACGACCATATACACCATTAGAAAAGATACTGAATTAAGTAAGCCGGACATTTGGCCTGAATACGTCCACTCCCGTTTTATTATCTGTATTACCCACAAGCCGTCCGAACTCCTAAAGTAAAAAACGCGGCACTTTGGGCGGCATGCTTCTGTTTACTTTTTGTGCTAATTGTGGAAATGTAAACAGTCGTATATGTTCCTTCCTAACTATAAATGAACGAATGCTACAATTGAATATATCAAACTGATCTTGTAATAGATTATAATTTTTACACATAAAATATAGACGGGAAAATTTTAATAAATTACTTAGAGGTGTAGGAGGATAAAATGTTTCACAATTCCGACTTGTTATACGACGTATATGAAAATTCAGTTGCTCCAAAATGAGAGGGCAGTCAAACATATTTTGTTTTTTTATACATTTATTTAACGTCGGCCTATTTCCGCTACTGATGCCTAACACCGACGCCTGTAGACGAGCTACCCCCAATCAGGAATTTTTCCGAACCTCTTCTCTTAAGAAGAGTAGGGATCTTTTACTTGCTTAACAACATCCTCTCCGAAGGACGGTATATCCCCTATACAACCCTCGCCTAAGGTTATATAGCGTCCGCGCATACACTGATATACAAGCCGGGAAGATGTGTGAGGCAATGACATATGCGTGTGAACAAAATATGATATTCATGCGATTCAAAATGCATAGGCCAGCGCCGACGCAGTAGAAAATCTAACATTAAAAGTATGTCTGTGCTTGAGTCAAAGAGCTGTATACGGAAGTTATGCGCTGATGCAAATTTGTGTTTTATTTGTTTCCAAAGCTAGGTCTTAAATTGGATGTGAATTCAAACAATTTATACTTTAATTTTCTCTTACAAATAGGGTAGGAAGTTTTACGTAAACACCTTTACGTATTCTTTTCCAATTCATTGTCTCATGAGTATATCATATTTTTATAAATAAATGAGTAAAACAATCTCTTGCTTCCATATCAAGATTTTAAAGAAAAAACCACCACTCAACGAATCACTACTTCCACGTCCAGATTTTTTAGACTCTTGCTTCTTTTGCCGATAGACATAATTTTTCTTCGCTCAAATTTAAAAGCTCGACGTTTCATGACATTCTAAGCTTATTCCAACAAAAATATATATATATATATTTTTATGTTTTTTAAATTTTTACCCCATTTACCCCCGAACCTTCAACAGAATTAGATCAAAATATAATCTCCAGATCTCGTTATAATACATAAGTGTAATAAACGGTTCAACAGTAAACGTGCGCACAAAAGAAGTTACAGACAGATAGACCGACGGACAGATATTTTTTTGCTCAAGTTTAAAATCTCGTTTCATGACATTTTAAGCCTATTTCTGCTGGCTGAAGGACTTTGGTCGATGGCCATTTGGTTTATCCAATAAAATACTTTTATTATTATTATTAAGCCTATTTCAACAAAAAAAAAATATATATTTTTTTCGTTACTATACTTCCACTGGACGTGGGAGTAAAAAGCTAAATTATCTTGAAATTGAAATAATAATAGCGCACCAAGTATTTGAAAATTATTGATTTATTACAATAAAATGTGTAATGTAAGTTGTTACTATGTGTATGTATTTTTATTCCTCGAAGAATAAATACCTACTACTGTGTCACTGGTCTTAGACATCTTACAACACTAATATTGGTCTATCTAAACAGTTTTTACTATACACAGAAGACTTAAATCTTCGACCATTCACTTAAATACTATGGAGGTAACATTAAACAAATTTTTAAATAGTAATGAAACTAAAGAACCAAACGTACAGAATAACACAGAACAAAAAAGCTCTATAAATAAGGAAGGATCTCCACATAAAAAACGCCAACACACCATAGTAGCAAAAAAGGACCTACCTGACACATCAGTACAAAGATCACATCAAGAAATAAACAAATATATTAGAAAGTAAACAAAAACAAATAATGGAGAAAATAATAAACCTGGGACAAACTTCTCCTAAAAATGACATAAACTGTCATTCAAATAATGGCACCAAGGAAGCAATGGAAAACGACATGCACTATATCCCTGGAAATAATGACACTAAAGAAAACAACTGATGGATTTATATTCCCCAGAAATAACAGGAGGCATAAACAAAAAACAATCGTAGGAAGAAACGAAAACAGTAATAATCTCAAAACTGTTGACCCCTTAAGCTGGATTTTTATTTCTCGATTGGTACTGGATACATCTGAGGACGATATTATTAACCACCTGAATGAGCAAGGCATCAAAGTTTTACGGTGTGATAAACTTAAAACCTTTTCTAATGAAATTACAGCATTTAAAGTTGGTGTCAGTCAGTAAGATGAGAACCAGGTGTTCTCTGAAGAAATGTGGCCACGCAAAACAATTATTCGACAGTATGATCCTAAAGGACTTAAAACTCCTCCCGTATCACTGAAAACATAAACAATCAAAAAGTTAATCAAAACAATGCCAACGTGAACTCATTACAGGTAGAAGTATCTAGTCAAAATATTTTAAACTTCAACATACAATGTATCATGAATAAAATAAATACAATTGACCTTCTCGTAAATATATTAAACCCTACTTTTCTGTGCTTTAGTGAGCACGGGGCATGTCAAACGCAAATAGAACATGTTGGACGGAGGTTTATCTTTTCAGTTAAACAAAACACAACTAGTTCTCATTACTTTTATAGACGAAAATTAAAAACGTTTCTCATAGCAAGTCACATTACATCGCAGTAACCTATATAAACTACTCCCGCTTTTTTTCCACTTGACATTTTTATTCTACATATTGCCAACTTCTTAACACTAAAATATAAACTAGATTTTGCCAACCTATTTAAAATGTGGCTAACACTAAAATATAATTCAGTTCAAAATAATCTTATTGAATAAATATTTTCACATTTCAACAGAACAAATAAATATCATGGGGTATCGGCAAATAAGTTAATACTGTCGTCAAAGTCATGCACATGGCGACACAGTGATCTTTGCAAAACATAGCATTGCAAGTAAGTGTAAAAATATAAAATAACTTTGTGATTTGTCAATTGACCTATCATTTGAATGTGCTGCTATATTATATTCAAAGAACACCTGCATAATTTGCCTTTACAGATCTCCCAACAGTGATATAAATATCTTTCTAATACAACTATCAAACTTGTTAGCAAGAGTCACAAACAAATATAAAAACGTTTTCATATGCGGTGATTTTAACATAGATAGTATGAATAAGTCACTAAATACTTTAATGCTAGAAGATATAGTTCAATCACACGGTCTAATCTCCCTCTTCGATGGACCTACAAGGATAACAAGCCTGGGCAACTGTCTTAACATAGAGCAGCATTGACTACATAGTAACTAATATAAGCAAAGAAAACTTAGTATGTGACAACTTCGATCCTGGACTCTCTGGTCATCATGCACAGATGGTGATCTGGAGGAATGTTACTGAGAATAAGATTTATGACATTAGGACTACCTCGCAACTTAGAAAAATTAGTGAACTTTCTATATCTGAATTCAAAAAACTGTTTGCTAACGATAGAATATTTATAGACAATTTTTACAACACAACATATATTAGCATTAACGAAGCCTATGGTTCCTTTTGGGAACACTTCCACTGGTGCTTTGAAGCCGCTTTTCCAAGAACGACAAAAAAGAACACGACAACTCAACAGCATAAAATCACATTCACTTCTTCCCTGACAACAAAATTGCAAGACCTAAAATATTTAAACTACCTAAGAAAGCAATGTCATTCTGAAGACATAAACAACAAATATAAAACAACAAAAAAAAACTCTTGAAAATGATATTAAAATGGAAAAGCAAGCGTTTTATATGCAAAAAATTAAACAGGCTAGCAATCAATGCAAAACTGTGGAATATAGTTAATAATCCAAATGTTTAGAAAACTGTGAACCACATAACTATTAACCATGATAATAAAATTATCTGATGAAACTGAAGTGGCGCAGACTTTTGGTAAATATTTCTCCTCCATTGTAGAGGACAAAACAAAAACGCATTTTAATGACATTATACCTAAAAAATGTACAACATCCCACAATGTTGATTGTAATATGTTTCTCACTCCAGTTACCCCAAACGAGGTATTAAGGGTCATTGAATCATTACCGAATAAAAAAAGTACAGGATACGACGAAGTGTCTGTAAAAATAGTCAAAGAATGTAGTAGCATACTTGCAAAACCTATTGCACATTTGGCAAATCTATGCATCACGCATGGGCAATTCCCAGATTTGCTTAAGCTTGCTACCATTGTACCCATACTAAAAAAAGGAGATGAAACAAATATTGAAAATTACCGCCCCATTTCATTAATAAGTATTTTCTCCAAAATCATCGAAACTATTCTAGCTCAAAGGATAAACAATTACCTTGAAACATTTCATCTTCTCACGGACTGTCAACACGGATTTAGAAAAAATCATTCCACAGAAACAGCAACACTTTCATTCACCCAACACATACATAATTTAATTGATACCGGAGAAATTGTCGTTGGCATTTTCTTTGATTTAACTAGAGCCTTTGACACGCTTAACATCGAATTTGTGTCCGAAAAACTTTTAAGTCTGGGTTTACGAAGATACATTAACCAACTTTGGATCTCTTATCTCACTAATAGATGCTTCCATGTAAAACAAGGTAATGTAAAATCAGACATGTATAAAACAAATACTGGAACTCCGCAAGGTAGCGTCCTTGGTCCGTTACTTTTTTTATTCTATATTAATGACCTCCCCAACAATATTACAAGGGGAAAGGTATTTATATATGCAGATGACACTTCTATAATTTTATCCGGAACAGCTTCTGAAAAATTACTTGTAAATGTCAACACGACCTTACACGAATTCAGTGACTGGTGTCTACATAATCGTCTCATTATTAATCTAGAAAAAACTATTTGTGTTGAATTTGGAATGAGCACAAAAACTGTACATAATTTCAACTTTTATTTTCACAGCAAACATCTAAACACTGTTAATTCAACAAAATTTCTAGGAACAATGATTGATGGATGCACATTTTTCATGGCATGACCACATCGATTTCACAGCTAAGAGACTAAACAAACTACATTTTCTAATTAAATCCTTAAAAAATAAATTAGACACTAAATCGCTGGTATCAGTATATTACGCTAAATTTCACTCAATAATGAGATACAACATCGCTGTGTGGGGACTATCTACACAGGCAAACAGAATATTTATAAAACAAAAAGCCATCCTCAGATTAATTTTCAATTTAAATTATCGCACATCCTGCAGGGATTTCGTGAACAAAAACAAAACATTTTAACACTAATTAGTACCTACCTAATAAAAATTTTAACCTATGTACATGACAACAAAGATCTTCTAATTCATGCTCAAGTACATCACTTTGATACCAGAGGAAAAAACAATTTCCAAATCACAAAACACTACCACTCAAAATACAAAAGATCACCAATATATTCAGGCACTAAATTGTATAATTTACTTCCAACATGTATGAAAGAACTAACATCTATTCAATTTAAAAAAAAAACTGAAAGGATTTTTACTCAATACACCATTTTACACCATTAATGAGTTCACAGAGGCGCTAAACAACTTAGACACCATGTAATTAACTGTACCTCATACTTATCTAGCTTTTACCTAGTTATTAAATGTCAGTGTAGAAATATGTTTTACAATGTGTATGTGTTTTATAATAGGTTGTATATGTATGTAATTTTATCTTTTTTGTATTTTTTATACTTTTGTATTGTTGACTTGTCTTATCCACTGTATCCAGTGGCCCAAAAGATTAATAAATTTTGTATTTTGTATGGTATTGTAACTATGTCAAATTTACTAAGTACTTACTTATATATTTACCGATTGATCGTAGAAAAAAGTATAGGTTTTTCAGGCATTAATTTTAAAATCATATTTCGACCCCAGAGATAAAAAACATGACTCAGTTTTTTTTGTGAACTGTGATCATACATTTTCAACAGTCGCGACAAGAAATTGAAAATAAAATGATACCCGCCAGTTCTATAGCAGCAGTGGTAGAGTAAACACCTATTTAACTTTTGTTATAGTACAAGCTGTTAGTTTGTTAGTAGTTATTAATTGAAAATGATTAGTGAAAGTGATGGAAGCTATAGTGAAATGGACATTTGTGATGATGGACAATGGAAAAAAGTAAGACTGAAACGAAAAGCTAGGACTAGATTAGATAGTCTTTCCAAAAAAAAAAACAATAGTATTATTATGGGATCAACCAACATCCAGTACTAATAACCCCAACACAAAAACCAACACCTCTAAAACTACACCCAACAAAAACAAACAACATAAAAACTTTCCTCCTGTAATGAAAGAAGCCATACACAAAAATTATAAACATATGTTCCATTTATTAACATGTACAGGGTGCTCAAGAATTACCTTTTGTGATTTTTGGGACAAGATCTACCCGGATGGGGATGATGAAATAATAAAAACGAAAACTGGCCTACTCATTAAAACCAATCAAGAGAAAAACAATATTGTAGTGACATTTGATAAATTAGTTGAAATCAAAAAAATACTTTCATACAAAGAAACTTCACAAAATACTAAACCAACATCTACCGCTACAGAAAGTTCCTCAGTTGTAATGTCAGAGAGTTTATTAAATAAAATTGATGAAATCAAGGTATTTATTAGTCAGGCAGTAAATATTGATATACTATGTATCACTGAAACATTGGATACAAAACAAAAATCTTAAATAAATCTTATAAATAATCTTGTGTCAGGTTTCAACATATGTTCCTATTTCTCTAGACCTGAACATGTACATGGAGGCTCTGTAATATTATCATATTTCTGAAAATGCGTCGAGATAAAAAAATTTCGGTTGAGTGTCATATTGAAATGTGTAGTACACTCACATGCAAAAAAAAACGCAACAAGTTAATATTTGGTAAGATTTGAGGTCTTATAATTTTTTTATTTTTAGTTCAGTTTTCTTAAATTTTTAACAAACTGTAGATGAAAGGACTAATTTCAACTTGCATATCCAGTCTTTTGTTAAATGCTGGCGTATTAGTCATTATACAGGGTTAATTAAAAGTTCGTTTTATAACCCTAATTGTAAAACACCCTGTGGAATAATTTCGTAGTCAAATTCTTTCAAAATACCAATTTTTGTTAAGAGCTGTTTCTTTTCTACACTTTGTTTTTTGGTTCATGTCTTTAGGTGCACTGGTTCATTTTTAAGAGCGAAATGAACTTGTCAACAACAGTTTACTTTATGACGAGACGGCTTTGCTCGTTGTTGCTCTAACGTCAGTTTGACAGCTTAGTTTATGAGTTTAGTAATGAAATGGCAACAATATATTGTTTAGTTATTACAACTTACATAAAAAGAAAGAAAAATAAGAAAATTTATTTATGCAAACAATTCAACTTCAAAATCAAAACAATTCAACTGTAACTTAATTAACCTAAAGAAACGTACTTTTTACAACAAATTTAACTTAATATTTTGTATTATCACCTCTAGCCCTTGTAACTGCCTGCATACGCCGGTTCATACTGTCAATAAGGTTACGAATAGTATCTTGAGGTATATTTTGCCATTCCTCCTGAAGAGCTAAACGAAGCTCATTTACCGTAGTCGAAGCTACTTCGCGATCTCTGATCCGCCTACCAAGCATGTCCCACACATGCTCTATGGGGTTAAGATCGGGCGAACATGCTGGCCAGTTCATTTTGTTAATACCAACTTCCGCGAGGTATTGTGTAACACGCAATGCTGAATGTGGCCGCGCATTATCCTGCATTAGGATAAAGCCATCGCTGATAAATCCACTAAAAGGTACAACGTAATTGCTTAATATCTCCTCAATATATCGTGGACCGTCAAGGATCCATCGATGACCACCAAATCGGTGCAGTGCAGGCCTCCGGGTTATTCCTGCCCACACCATTACCGAACCTCCTCCATAGCTTAGACGGGGACTGAACGTGCACTTTGCAAATCTTTCTCCGGCCCTTCTCCATACTCTTTTCCGTCCATCTGGAGAATGTAAGCAGAATGTGGATTCGTCAGTAAAAAGAACATTGTTCCATTGCCCTAAGTTCCAAAGTAAATGTTCAGTGGCAAATTGCAGTCTAGCTACTCGGTGACGAGGAAGCATTTTAGGTCCAGTTGCTGGTCTGCAAGCTTTCAAACCAAACTCCTTCAATCTTCGGCGAACTGTCCACACACTAACATTAGTACCTCGAACCTCTTGGAGTTGATTTCTTGTTTGCGCTGATGTTAAATGACGATCCCGCAGAGTGTTAATGTGAAGAAATCTGTCATCCATAGCAGTAGTTTTTCGTTTTCTGCCACAACCTGCCCTACGTTTATTTCTGAAAGTTTGTCTAAAACGTTCGACTACTCTTTTGATGGTAGAGCGATAAACATGAAGGGTTCTTGGAACATATTCATAATTACGTCCATCTTCAACAAGAGCAACAGCTTTTGCGCAATTTTCCGCACTTAAAACCATAGTAGCAGTATAACAGGTCTTGCGTAACAAAAATTACTGTCAATATGACATTAGAGCAACAACGAGCAAAGCCGCCTCGTCAAAAAATAACATTTCTCAAAGTAAACTGTTGGTGGCAAGTTCATTTCGCTTTTAAAAATGAACCAGTGCACTTAAAGACACGAACTAAAAAACGAAATGTAGGAAAGGAATGATTCTTAACAAAAATTGGTGTTTTGTAAGAATTTAGCAATGAAATTATTCCACAGGGTGGTTTAAAATTAGGGTTATACAACGAACTTTTAATTAACCCCGTATAATGACTAATACACCAGTATTTAACAAAAGACTGGATATGCAAGTTGAAATTAGTCATTTCATCTACAGTTTGCTAAAAATTTATCAAAATTGAACTAAAAATAAAAAAATTATAAGACCTCAAATTTTACCTAATATTAACTTGTTGCGTTTTTTTTGCATGTGAGTGTATAATATACAACAATGTAGTTATATATGTTTACCGACCACCAAATGGTGAGTTAGATATTTTTTTTTGAAAACATTTCTGCTGCTTTAGAAATGGTAATGAGACTAAACTAAATTGGTAATATTGTGTGGTGATTTTAACATTGACTATGGCAAAAATAATATTGCTAAACAAATTTTATGTGAAATCTTTAACTCATTTGAATTAAACATCACATCATATGATATCCAACTGGAATATTTACAATGTGTCATGTCTCACAAATCTGCCCCTAGATATGTACCACTGCAAAATTATAGATCTTTGCATAGCAGATCATTTTGCACAAATTATGACCATTGTAAATATAAAAGACAAGCAAACCTTTGAAGATACCATCAAAAGCTATAGAAATTTCTGTGAAAAAAAAAATCATTATTCGTGCAAAAAGTTTCCCAAACTAACTGGTCATTTATATATGAGTAGTCGAAAGGAATTTTCGCAATGCTCCTAAGAAAGATACATGGTTCAATAATGATTTCATTACACAATGAAATCACTTAAAAATCCTCTCATGGTTAGTAAATGCAACTAATTGTGCCAATAATAAGATGTTATACTTAAATAAAAAAAAGAATACAAGAAGAATATTAAAACAACTAAAAGCAATTATTACAAAAATAGAATCAATAATTCAGGAAACAAATGCGAAGAAACATGGGAAATAATAAATACTAAACTTGGTCGTAATAATAACCCAGCTAACATTTTATGTTCTATAAAAATCATAAGAATGTTTCCAGAGCAAATTTGTTTGTTCTAAGAACATTTTCAAAACGTTCTTACAGCACTTATACCATAAAAATGAGCACCGTTCTATAGAACTTTTTGTTCTTTAAGCTGCTCTGTAAGGTCTGCAGGAAACACATAGAATTATTGAATAAACGTTCTCGCAGGTCAAAGAATTTTTATAACACAGTTACAAAGCTATCTCATTCTGAAATGATGTCTTTGAATTCTGGTATAGAACAAATGAACTCTTATATAATTATTCTTTAGCAGCGCATATTGTTTCGTTATACAATTTTTTGTGTTGCATGGTGTTCTATTCAGAGAACTTGAAAATCATTTAATTATATCTTTTAAAAACAAAAACCAAGGACCGGTTCAAATATATTTATTGTTTGTAAATATATATATCGACTTCCAAGTGAATACTCATTTACTGAATAAATTTGATATCCAAATTCTAACTTTACATACTGGTTTTCTTTTAAATTCATACCTCAAATAAATATAGTGTAGCGTTTGGGTACCCTTGGAAATTTTGGGAGCCTTCTAGCTAGGTTGCAGTCATTTTATTAGCTAGTGGCGCCCTTTATGTATATACATGAGTAACTAATGTGTATAAGCTTTTTATTTTTTTTGTGTATGAACCTTAACCTACCCCCTCACCGACTAGAGCTGTGCTAGCCTAGCACTCGGCGCACCTGTTGCGAGACGTGGCTGAAGTTGCATTTAAATTTAGATTTAAAATTTAACTTTTTACAGCGGACCAGATAAATGTTGCATATACTCTTAAGATGCAGATATTTATGGTAGTTAAACCCAAAATATGTATGTTTTGGAGTCTTACAATTAAGAACATCACCTCGCGGAAGGGAGGGGTATACCGTCACGCGAAACCGGAAGAAGGGGCGAAATAACAACTACCTAGATGCCCTATTTAAACAGTATTTTAAAAAATTAATAATTTATTTGATCTGTTATAATATTGAAACGTTATACAGGGTGTTGCATCATGAGAGGGACATAGCTTAATAGGAGGTAGAGAACATCAGTGGTAATCGGAACCTCCCATAGAAATGTCTCATTGGGCCTTCATTACGAAGTTACAGGGTGTTAAATAATTTTTGGCCAAACCTGTTTTTTGTCATAACTTTGACAGAGATTGAAATAACGGATTCATATTTGGTACGGCTAATGTACTAATGAGCCCCAAGAGGTACATGTATAAAAAAAAATATATCCAGGTCCGGACTCACTGTAATTTATGTTTCTTCTTTGCATCAATAAAACATCACCCTGTATATATTTTTTTGAAATTTCGATACGATATTCGAAAAGAGCAAGAAAAAACAAACAAAATGGCCTATTTCATTTTTTTGTTACACCTTCGTGGTTATTTAAATACGTTGTTAAATGTGCAAGAAAATGGATTACAGAAACCTATTAAATGAGAGGCACGTGAAATAAATAGTTTTATAACTAAAATTTGCAAAAATTCTATTGAGCCTAGGTGGTCTGGGTGAATCCTAATTCCGGCACGTTTTAAAGGTCCATTTTGGTAAAAAACTGTGGTCCTAATAAGTAATCGGGTATGAAATAACAAAATTTTTAATCAATCACAGTAGGCTTGTTCAAAGTGACAGATAATAAAAAGAAATCTCCTAAACAGTTGAATAATTGTTTGTTAGTAATTTAATGTGTCAATAATCCGCATTTAGTTAGTGAAAACTTGTGAAAATATTTTAACTATGCCAGTAAAATTTACAAACGTGGAATATGCTGACATAATATTCATCTATGGTTTCTGTAATGGAAATGGTAGGTCGACGAAAAGAGAATATCGGCTGCGTTTTCCTGGTCGTCGATGCCCTAATCATAAAACCTTTAGTACGGAGTTCCAGTATGCAAGACAACACGGAAAGTTTCCTACTTCTGCAGTTGTGGAGCGTGTTTTACAACAAGGTGTGCAGGAACAAAACAATATTATAAACGTAGTTCAAGAAAACCCAAATATGAGCACTAGACGAATCAGTTTGGCAACTGGTATTCCTCATTGGCGAGTATGGAGAACCCTAAAAAGAGAACGTTACCATCCATATCATATCCAGCAGGTACAGCGTCTTCAACAAGGCGACGATATCCCCCGCCTGGCATTTTGTCATTGGTTGTCTAACCATCGCCCAGTCATTTACAGAACCTTATTTACGGATGAGGCACAATTTACAAGGGATGGAGTAAACAATTCACGAAATAATCATAAATGGGCACAGGAAAACCCACATGCGGTACGCCAACGCCGTTCGCAACACAGGTTTTCTGTAAATGTTTGGGTCGGACTTGTGAATAGACATTTGATAGGGCCACATTTTTTTGAAGAAAGATTGAATGGTGAAATTTACTTTGATTTTCTTCAAAACATTTTACCGAATATGTTAGAAAATATCGGTATAAGAGGCATGTTGTTTCAGCATGATGGGGCCCCACCACATTTTAACCTTCAAGTAAGAGAACACTTGAACAATGTGTATCCTAATAGATGGATTGGACGCGGGGGTCCACATGAATGGCCACCAAGATCTCCTGATTGTAACCCTTGTGATTACTTTTTATGGGGTCACTTAAAAAACGAGGTTTATAGCATTGAAATTGAAAGTAGACAACATTTAATCCAGAGCATCGTTACAACCTGCGACGAAATACGGAATAATCCAGAAATGATACGTCGAGCAATTGGTGACCTTTCTAAACGCGCAAGAAAATGCACAGAATGTGGGGGAGGACATTTTGAAAATTTACTTTAGTGTCAATTACGTTTTATTTTTAAACACATTTAGTTATTGTTTTGTTATTTATTGTTAATTGAATGGAAAATATTTTATTTATTTAGATTTTAGTTTGTTCTCTTTTCCAATTTTTATTAAGTATACAATGTTGATGATTTTCTTGATCAAAGTAACTGGTTGCTTAGGCCTAAATGGTTTAAATTATCTGTCACTTCTATTCTTTGAACAAGCCTACTGTGATTGATTAAAAATTTTGTTATTTCATACCCGATTACTTATTAGGACCACAGTTTTTTACCAAAATGGACCTTTAAAACGTGCCGGAATTAGGATTCACCCAGACCACCTAGGCTCAATAGAATTTTTGCAAATTTTAGTTGTAAAACTATTTATTTCACGTGCCTCTCATTTAATAGGGTTCTGTAATCCATTTTCTTGCACATTTAACAACATATTTAAATAACCACGAAGGTGTAACAAAAAAATGAAATAGGCCATTTTGTTTGTTTTTTCTTGCTATTTTCGAATATCGTATCGAAATTTCAAAAAAATATATACAGGGTGATGTTTTATTGATGCAAAGAAGAAACATAAATTATAGTGAGTCCGGACCTGGATATATTTTTTTTATACATGTACCTCTTGGGGCTCGTTAGTACATTAGCCGTACCAAATATGAATCCGTTATTTCATTCCCTGTCAAAGTTATGACAAAAAACAGGTTTGGCCAAAAATTATTTAACACCCTGTAACTTCGTAATGAAGGCCCAATGAGACATTTCTATGGGAGGTTCCGGTTACCACTGAAGTTCTCTACCTCCTATTGTCTATGTCGTATGTCCCTCTCATGATGCAACACCCTGTATAGGGAATACGAAAATAACACGAATTGTCTGATTCACTAAAAATATGACTGAGGGTGAGAAAGCATATGTCCTTATTTTAAATAGTAAAAAAATCATAAAAAAATAACGCTGTCGTACATTATTTTGCGATATGAATCAGAGTGATCATTTCTTCTAAGAAGTGAACTGAATGGATCCGGTTTCTTTTATAAAAATGTGAGAGTGCGATACAGCCCTAAACTTAAAATAAAAAAATATATCGTAGAGAATAACCCCGACGCTATATAATATTGTGCGTCATGAAATAGTCATAAACTGTATTCTAGGAAAGCAGCCGAACTGATCTTGTTAATTGAATAAGAGCTGAGGGTGAGAAACACCCCTATATTTGAAATAATAAAAACGTATTTTAAAAAAATAACTCCGACGTTGTCCATTTAAATCCGTGTGGAAACTGTCAAGTAGGATATCCTAGAAGAACAACTGAATGGGTCTAATTTCCTAAATAAGAGTCTGAGGGTGAGAAACACCCTATATTTGAAATAATAAAAACGTATTATAAAAAATGACTCCGACGTTGTCCATTTAAATCCGTGTGGAAACTGTCAAGTAGGATATCCTAGAAGAACAACTGAATGGGTCTAATTCCTTAAATAATAGTCTGAGGGTGAGAAACACCCCATATATTTGAAATAATAAAGACGTGTTTTAAAAAATAACCCCTACGTTGTAGATTTAAATCCGTCTCGAAATTGTCAAATAGGATATCCTAGACAAGCAACTGAATGGGGGAAATTCCATAGATAATTTTTTGACGAAATAAAAATCCAATTAAATCCGTCCATTTCTAGTTACATGTCAAAATTCATCCAATTATTAAAGGACTACACTAAACATATCCCATGGGAGATTTTCACTTAGGTCATTATGTTGCTATGCAACGAGAAATTGTTGACAGTTTTATAATTTCTTTAAAATGTCAGATTCACGATTTGACATGTTATTAGAATTTCAAAAAATTATCTCACCACGTGCACTGATAAATCCTTATAGTTTTTTTTCTAATAATGACCCTCAAGCCTGTTGCTTTAAGTAGTTACTGAGCAACAAGCTTTCGGTTCATTATTGGAAAACATTATCGCGCGATTATCTGTGCCCTGAACACCTACGAGCCTCCTTTTGTTTGGAAAAATAATAAATGTTTCAGAGAAACTTGAAGTTCAGACTCCTGAAGCGGTAGATGCACAAAATTTTTATTGAATTTTGAAATTCGGGGGGAGTTGCTTCAAGGTTTGCTGGACAGGGTCAAAGCTACACTCTGTATATGACCAGAATGTTTGTTTCACTTTTGTTTAATTTAGTTTATTTAAATTGAATTCTTTATTGATTTAAAAAAGTCATTGGCAGGGTTGATAGTAACACCCTGTATATTGTTCTTTTATAATTAAAATACTGTATTTTTTAAGCGAACGAACGAAATTATTTATTTTCTTGAACAGAGTTGAAAATTAAAAGGTATTTTTATTTAACAAATTTTCTTGTGGAAATATAACTAATCGACAATAGAATTTTTTTCTGAAACTTCTGTAAAATATTTTTAATTGCAAGAGTAAATAAATTGTAGTTTGGGAAAATTCACTTAAAAGATTAGCCGTGAAGGCGGAAAAATAAAGGGGCCACTTAAGGCGAAAATATGTTATTTAAAATGAAATTGGGACTTAAAACTAACTCTTTTTAACCAGGTTTCTGCCTGGGAAGCTAGATTGGAACAGCTGGTCACGAAAAGTCTGCAGGGCTAGGGGACAAGAAAGTCTAACTAGACGGGTAGTAATTATTAACCGAACCGTAGCACTAGCAAATTAGGTTATTACACCAAAATCACTTTTTGATAACTTTTCCACTTTTAACCACGTCACGAATACTAATATCGGAGTCACTGCCAAAACTGAACTTGCCTCGGGTAAGCTATGCTCGGGTATTTATACCTTCTAAGAATTTGCGTTTTTCACGCCCCATCGAGTCTCGCGTCCCGTTTTAAAAGGTCTGGAAAGGCTGGAAATCGCTCCGCGCGGGCGAGGATGAGTCATCGATTGCTTAACATTGCGCAATACTGAAAATTGAAGAATTCGAAAATGAAGGTTATATCGAAAAATCGGCAATGAAAAGGGGAAATTTTTGAAATAGGAACTAAGTTTGAATCGATGTTGGTTTCACAGTTATTAAGGTTTGAATGGTCGAAATTTGAAATGACCCCGTAAAGTAGTAACAAAGGTCCCATGTTTACGAGTTGAGAAGATATGAAAATGTTAGATATTGTATGTAACATTACGAGGAGTGATCAAAAAGTGATGGAATTTAGAATAGCAATCGGTTGCAAGGAATTGGTGAGACTAATTAGAATATTAAGATTTGAGGTACGGAATATGGTGTAATGTATACGGGGGATTGTCAGAAAGTAAAAAGAATTTAAATGCGACGTGGGTACAAGATATTGTTGAAACTATATAGAATATGATTTTATAAAGTAGTTTAACATATACGTTTTTATTATTTCAAATATAGGGGTGTTTCTCACCCTCCGACTCTTATTTAAGGAATTAGACCCATTCAGTTGTTCTTCTAGGATATCCTACTTGACAGTTTCCACACGGATTTAAATGGGCAACGTCGGAGTCATTTTTTAAAATACGTTTTTATTATTTCAAATATAGGGGTGTTTCTCACCCTCAGACTCTTATTTAAGGAATTAGACCCATTCAGTTGTTCTTCTAGGATATCCTACTTGACAGTTTCCACACGGATTTAAATGGACAACGTCGGAGTTATTTTTTTATAATACGTTTTTATTATTTCAAATATAAGGGGTGTTACTCACTCTCAGACTCTTATTTAAGGAATTAGACCCATTCAGTTGTTCTTCTAGGATATCCTACTTGACAGTTTCCGCACGGATTTAAATGGACAACGTCGGAGTCATTTTTTAAAATACGTTTTTATTATTTCAAATATAGGAGTGTTTCTCACCCTCCGACTCTTATTTAAGGAATTAGACCCATTCAGTTGTTCTTCTAGGATATCCTACTTGACAGTTTCTAGACGGATTTAAATGGACAACGTCGGAGTCATTTTTTAAAATACGTTTTTATTATTTCAAATATAGGGGTGTTTCTCACCCTCCGACTCTTATTTAAGGAATTAGACCCATTCAGTTGTTCTTCTAATATATTCTACTTGACAGTTTCCAGACGGATTTAAATGGGCAACGCCGGAGTCATTTTTAAAATACGTTTTTATTATTTCAAATATAGGGGTGTTTCTCACCCTCAGACTCTTATTTAAGGAATTAGACCCATTCAGTTGTTCTTCTAGGATATCCTACTTGACAGTTTCCACACGGATTTAAATGGGGAACGTCGGAGTCATTTTTTAAAATACGTTTTTATTATTTCAAATATAGGGGTGTTTCTCACCCTCAGACTCTTATTTAAGGAATTAGACCCATTCAGTTGTTCTTCTAGGATATCCTACTTGACAGTTTCCACACGGATTTAAATGGACAACGTCGGAGTTATTTTTTTATAATACGTTTTTATTATTTCAAATATAGGGGTGTTACTCACTCTCAGACTCTTATTTAAGGAATTAGACCCATTCAGTTGTTCTTCTAGGATATCCTACTTGACAGTTTCCGCACGGATTTAAATGGACAACGTCGGAGCCATTTTTTAAAATACGTTTTTATTATTTCAAATATAGGAGTGTTTCTCACCCTCCGACTCTTATTTAAGGAATTAGACCCATTCAATTGTTCTTCTAGGATATCCTACTTGACAGTTTCTAGACGGATTTAAATGGACAACGTCGGAGTCATTTTTTAAAATACGTTTTTATTATTTCAAATATAGGGGTGTTTCTCACCCTCCGACTCTTATTTAAGGAATTAGACCCATTCAGTTGTTCTTCTAGGATATTCTACTTGACAGTTTCCAGACGGATTTAAATGGGCAACGCCGGAGTCATTTTTTAAAATACGTTTTTATTATTTCAAATATAGGGGTGTTTCTCACCCTCAGACTCTTATTTAAGGAATTAGACCCATTCAGTTGTTCTTCTAGGATATCCTACTTGACAGTTTCCAAACGGATTTAAATGGACAACGTCGGAGTCATTTTTTAAAATAAGTTTTTATTATTTCAAATATAGGGGTGTTTCTCACCCTCAGACTCTTATTTAAGAAATTAGACCCATTCAGTTGTTCTTCTAGGATATTCTACTTGACAGTTTCCAGACGGATTTAAATGGACAACGTCGGAGTTATTTTTTTATAATACGTTTTTATTATTTCAAATATAGGGGTGTTACTCACCCTCAGACTCTTATTTAAGGAATTAGACCCATTCAGTTGTTCTTCTAGGATATCCTACTTGACAGTTTCCGCACGGATTTAAATGGACAACGTTGGAGTCATTTTTTAAAATACGTTTTTATTATTTCAAATATAGGGGTGTTTCTCACCCTCCGACTCTTACTTAAGGAATTAGACCCGTTCAGTTGTTCTTCTAGGATATCCTACTTGACAGTTTCCAGACGGATTTAAATGGACAACGTCGGAGTCATTTTTTAAAATAAGTTTTTATTATTTCAAATATAGGGGTGTTTCTCACCCTCAGACTCTTATTTAAGAATTAGACCCATTCAGTTGTTCTTCTAGGATATCCTACTTGACAGTTTCCAAACGGATTTAAATGGACAACGTCGGAGTCATTTTTTAAAATAAGTTTTTATTATTTCAAATATAGGGGTGTTTCTCACCCTCAGACTCTTATTTAAGGAATTAGATTCATTCAGTTGTTCTTCTAGGATATTCTACTTGACAGTTTCCAGACGGATTTAAATGGACAACGTCGGAGTTATTTTTTTATAATACGTTTTTATTATTTCAAATATAGGGGTGTTACTCACCCTCAGACTCTTATTTAAGGAATTAGACCCATTCAGTTGTTCTTCTAGGATATCCTACTTGACAGTTTCCGCACGGATTTAAATGGACAACGTCGGAGTCATTTTTTAAAATACGTTTTTATTATTTCAAATATAGGGGTGTTTCTCACCCTCCGACTCTTACTTAAGGAATTAGACCCGTTCAGTTGTTCTTCTAGGATATCCTACTTGACAGTTTCCAGACGGATTTAAATGGACAACGTCGGAGTCATTTTTTAAAATACGTTTTTATTATTTCTAATATAGGGATGTTTCTCACCCTCAGACTCTTATTTAAGAATTAGACCCATTCAGTTGTTCTTCTAGGATATCCTACTTGACAGTTTCCAAACGGATTTAAATGGACAACGTCGGAGTCATTTTTTAAAATAAGTTTTTATTATTTCAAATATAGGGGTGTTTCTCACCCTCAGACTCTTATTTAAGGAATTAGATTCATTCAGTTGTTCTTCTAGGATATCCTACTTGACAGTTTCCACACGGATTTAAATGGACAACGTCGGAGTCATTTTTTAAAATACGTTTTTATTATTTCAAATATAGGGGTGTTTCTCACCCTCAGACTCTTATTTAAGGAATTAGACCCATTCAGTTGTTCTTCTAGGATATCCTACTTGACAGTTTCCAAACGGATTTAAATGGACAACGTCGGAGTCATTTTTTAAAATACGTTTCTATTATTTCAAATATAGGGGTGTTTCTCACCCTCAGACTCTTATTTAGGAAATTAGACCCATTCAGTTGTTCTTCTAAGATATCCTACTTGACAGTTTCCACACGGATTTAAATGGACAACGTCGGAGTTATTTTTTTAAAATACGTTTTTATTATTTCAAATATAGGGGTGTTTCTCACCCTCAGCTCTTATTCAATTAACAAGATCAGTTCGGCTGCTTTCCTAGAATACAGTTTATGACTATTTCATGATACACAAAATTATATAGCGTCGGGGTTATTCTCTACGATATATTTTTTTATTTTAAGTTTAGGGCTGTTTCGCACTCTCACATTTTTATAAAAGAAACCGGATCCATTCAGTTCACTTCTTAGAAGAAATGATCACTCTGATTCATATCGCAAAATAATGTACGACAGCGTTATTTTTTTATGATTTTTTTACTATTTAAAATAGGGGCATACGCTTTCTCACCCTCAGTCATATTTTTAGTGAATCGGACAATTCGTGTTATTTTCGTATTCCCTATATAACGTTTCAATATTATAACAGATCAAATAAATTATTAATTTTTTAAAATACTGTTTAAATAGATGCCCTATTTAAACATGAACATGATGCAACACCCTGTATAACGTTTCAATATTATAACAGATCAAATAAATTATTAATTTTTTAAAATACTGTTTAAATAGGGCATCTAGGTAGTTGTTATTTCGCCCCTTCTTCCGGTTTCGCGTGACGGTATACCCCTCCCTTCCGCGAGGTGATGTTCTTAATTGTAAGACTGCAAAACATACATATTTTGGGTTTAACTACCATAAATATCTGCATCTTAAGAGTATATGCAACATTTATCTGGTCCGCTGTAAAAAGTTAAATTTTAAATCTAAATTTAAATGCAACTTCAGCCACGTCCCTCAGTTTACCTTACATTTCCTATGATGCTAGAAATTTATTAATAAAAAAAAAAAAAATCTAAATTGATGAATTTAGCAACCAACTGTATATAAAATAGTTAGAAAGTAAAATCCGTATTATTGATATCATTTCACCATTTATATTGTATATATTTTTAATTATGATTTTTCTTCTTGCTTCACAATATGGTGACAGAAAGAAAAGCTTAGCCTGTTCTTCCAATATAGATTCTCGCTAATATGAGATTTTTGTGTTGATTGCAATAATTATAGAGCAAATATTCTTTGTAAACAGCTACTATAACACATCTATGTGATTTAATATCCACAGTGTTGTCATATTTTACGATATTTCCTATATATAGTCCTGCAATGAACTTGATGCCTGGTGTCAGCGTAATCAATTAATATTAAATGATAAAAAAACTGTATATAAATTTCCATTATAGAAAGGGACTTACTTAACCCGGTTATTCGAACTGATAACAATATTAATATAATGTGGTACAAAAGGTAAAATTTTTAGGAACTTGGCTCGATAATAAACTTTCTTGGAATGATCACATAGACCTTGTTGCAATAAACTAAGCTCTGGGTCTTTTGCAATATTACAAATGAAAACTGTACTTGATACAGATGGCTTGCTAATGTCTACGAAAAGTAGGCTTGTGGTTGTGAAAATAAAAATGTTTTGTATCGGAGACTGCGAATTTTGAAGTTTTATGGGCGCCAGCAACCTCGATAGTGGTGTTCTCGTAGATCTGGATGTGGGACGAGCTCTCAGGGTCGATTTCTGGAATTTTGTAGACTGGTTACGATTTTTGAAGTGTCAGTGGGTATTGCTACTACCCCCTTGTTGCAACTTATAAGCTGTCATACACATGCACCGCTTTTGGTGCAAGGTACCCCACTCTGTGCATATGAACAGGCGCTTTTGCCTGGTAAATAACGATGCGAAGAAATAAAAAGTCTGTGTTCCAAATAATAGTAACGTTAAGCAGAACTCTGTCGACGTCGTTGCACAATTTAGTTTAGTATTGAATTTATCCCTAACTTTACTAGCTAACACAAATGAACAATATCGTTGAACGGTTGAAAGTTGCGTCGCGGTGACGGAGATGGTCCTTCTCCTAACGCTAGCAGGGTCCAAATACAGGGCTGGGACTGGTATCTGAGCCGCCGTACTAGGTATCGGTTCGTCGGATGAGATTCTTAAAGAATTGTTGAAGTTCTGGTAGACTGCTTGAAGTTTACTTGCTGATGTTTACTCGTTGTAGGCGTAGACTCGACTGGTAGTTGTTATCTCGTTGAGTGCCGGAACTGGACTGACTGCTGCTGAAACCTCGCCGCGATCCTGTAGACATCGGGGCGGACGGAGCTCTGAGCGTTAGGTCGGCTGGCGTTCTGAACGTCGCGCGCCGAATGAGCGGCTGGGACCGCCTGCTGCGTCGTGTCGTCCCCGCCCAGTCATGCCGAGGCGGGCGGGATCCTAAGCGTTGATATAGTCTTGGAGCGTTTATTGCGTCGTATTTATTCCGCGCTGTGATGTTAATGTATGAACATGTTAAAAAATATAAATTGTGACTTTTTTAATTAATTTAAAATTATTTTTGTTGGCCTTTTTTGGCTTCGACAACACCCCCCTTACTTTGAAAAAGGACGGCGTTAGAGTTCTGCTTGACCTTGTCACTCCTTTTATTAACAAGTTTAAAAATGGTTAATGAACAATTTCAATTCGTACTGACTAATAACAATAAAAGTAAAAATCCCGAAACAAAAGTTATACAATGCAAAAATGAAAAGAATGAAAATAAAACGATGGTCCTTCTGTCGTGGGCACTACCGGAGCGTCCGCACTATAGTTTGTTAGGCACTTAAGACACTTCGTTGAGGTGCCCGGGGCTGGATTGGTCAACGACGATAAGTCTGGCTCGGCGTCGTCGCTTGGGGAATGATGGCTGGGCAGCTGGCTGACCTGTTGATGGTTGGGCAGCTCGCTGACCTGTTGATGGTTGGGCAGCTCGCTGTCCTGTTGATGGTAAATCTGAAACAGTTAAGTCAAAAGGTTGCCGGCTGGCAACATTAGAGCTCGTCGATGGCTGCGGCTCGGGCATCGCATCTCTGGGAGCATCGTCATGGTTGGGTGGTTGGATGCCTTCCTGGGGCTCCCGCGCTTGAGGGCCTGGTCGGTCATCGTCGTCGTCTGGGTCGGAGTTGTTGGATTCCACGTCCGTGGCATCGTTGTAGTCTGACTCGGTCTCGCTAGCGAAGTCGGCTTCTTCATTCCCCCTGGGAGCTGGTCGCAGGTGGTCCACATGAATGATAGAGATGTGGCCGTCTCGGTCCACCTCGTACACCTCGTCGCTTAGCTTCTTGGCGATGGTGTGGGGTCCTGTCCACAGTGGTCCAAACGCCTTTTTGGTCTTAACGTGCACCTTGTCACGACGGTGTCGCCTATCTGAAAAGTGATTGGGGGTTCGACCCCTGGGTTAGCATATTTAGTTTGAAAAATAAGCTGCCGCGCGTAGATTTGGCGGTTTCGCTGACGGCGTGGAGGAGCAGGTTCGCGTCGCAACGTGCGATATTGTGGGGTGTCCCACTCTAATTGCCTGGGCAATTCATAACCTAAGACTGCTTTTGCTGATGTCATACCGGTCGCGGCGTTGTATCGCGTCCGTAATACCTGAAGCGCCTTGTGGAGATATCCATCCCAACTGGACTGCTGTTTGCCTTGGAGCATGACTCGCAGAATCTTTTTTAGTTCTTGAACGCGCCTTTCTGTCGGGTTTGCTTGCTGATGATAGATGGGTGAGAACATCTGGCTCACGTGTTGCCGTTCGCACCATCGTGTAAGCGTAGCCCCCTGGAAGATGGGACCATTGTCTGAAATTAATGTTTTTGGTAAGCCGTACCTGGTTACGATCTCCTCTTCAAGGTACTTCGTTACTGTTTTCCCCGTTACTTCTGGGTAGGCCTTGGCTTCGACCCACTTAGTAAACACGTCGGTAATGATGAGGGCATATCTGTTCTTGTTCCTCGTCTCCGGGAAGGGTCCCAGTACATCGATGCTGATGGTCTAAAAGGGACAGCTTGGACTGTGTGCCTGCTGCGGGGCGTTCCTCTGCTTCTGCCGGGACTTAACTGTGGAACAGATGATACAATTTTGGACATACTGTGAGACGTGTTTATGTAGATTCTTGCAGTGGTAACGTTGGGTGATTGCTCGTAGTGTTTCATCCCTGCCGGGATGTGCTGCGTCGGTGGCATCATGAAACTGGTGTATGGTTTTCGTGACCATACTTCGGGGAAGGATGAGTATCGCGTCCCTGATATCTTCGCCAGAGAAGGTTGTCTGCTACCCCGTGTGTCCTGTGAAACGTGGCTTCTTTGTTATTTTGTGGCCTGTTGTGATCGATGGCGTTCCACAAGATGATGTTGTCTCGAATGTTCCTGGGGCGATTTTGAGCTTGGACTACTTCTCCGTACAACTGCAGGTGATCCATCACGCGCATTGGCTCTGCTGACGACGCTTCGTCGGCCTGGTGGGTGAATGGAGGAGGCAGCAGCTTCCGCTCTTCGATCGGCTCATGTTCATCGTTAGGACTGGGGTTTCTGCTTAAGAAGTCTGCCAACTCGTTGTCCTTCCCTGGACAGTGGACGACTTCGAACTGATACTCTTGCAACAGCAGGGACCAGCGCATCAGCTTCGTCTTGCTGTCTTTGTTCTTCTGTAGCCATGTTAGTGCCTTGCTATCTGTTAACAGAGTAAAAGGTTTATCTTCGAGATATATTTTGTATTTTTTTATAGCCCATAGTGTGGCTAAAACCTCCAATTCATTAACGTGATATTTCTGCTCCGCTTTCGTGAGCGTCGCACTGGCGTAAGATACCACAAGTTTGTTTCCTTGCTCGTCTTTTTGGTATAACGTGGCGCCGAGCCCACGGAGTGAGGCATCGGTCTGCAGATAGAAATGTTCCGCGAAGTCTGGGCGATGTAATACTAGTGGTTCTCTTAATATTATGGTCTTGAGTTTTTCGAACGCTTCATGACACTCAAGCGTCCATTTGAATTTTACCGTTTTTGACAAAAGTTGCGTCAGTGATCTTGTTAATTGGGCCGCATTCGGAATATATTCGCGAATCCAATTACATGTTCCTAGAAAGCTTTGTAATTGCTTTTTTGTCTGTGGAGGCGTGAAATCTAAAATCGCGTCGATGTGCCTTTGCTGGGGTTCCGTCGTGGCTCCTCGAATGTGGTGACCGAGGTAGTCCAACTGTTCGGCAGCTATCGTGCACTTCTCCGGGGATATGTGTAGATTGTGCGTCCGTATTCTCTCGAACACTAGTTTTAAATGTTTGATGTAGTCTTCGATGGTTTCGCTGTAAATAATTATATCGTCAAGATATACATTGACAAAATTGTGTAAAAAGCCTATCAGTACCTCTCGCACCATAAATTTTTGGAAGGTGGCCGGAGCTGTTTTCAGCCCGAACGGCATGACGGTAAATTGATAAGATGCGCCGTCTGGCGTCGTGAAGGCAGTGTATTGTTTGGACTGGCAGTCCATGGGTATCTGCCAGTATCCAGCTTTTAAATCCAGTAATGTAAAGTACTTGGCCCTGCCAAAGTCTTTAATCGTTTCATATATTTTAGGTAAAACTGAAGATTCGCATTCCGTTATTTCGTTCAGCTTACGGTAGTCTATACAAAAACGAGATTTTTTTAATTCGGCCTTTGCACTAAAACCGGTGGCGAGCTATATTGAGAGCGGCTAGGCTCTATAACTCCGGCTTCTAGCATTTCTTCCACCTGCTCGTTGAGAATCTTTTTCTTCTCTGGAGACAGTGGGTAGGGTTTCTGGTGAATTATTTTGTCCGACGTTAGTTTAATTGTGTGTTGTACACTATCTGTGGTCGCCTTGGCAGGAACTTCGTCAAACAGATCCGCAAACTCACAGAATAGTGGTGTTAAAGCTGATTTGTGGTCTTCCGGAATTATTAAATTTGTTGGTAAATTATTGTTTGATATTTGTGCCTTTGTGGCCGGGTTACAATATATTGTGTGCCTTTGTTTGATACCTACATAAACACATTTTTGACCGTAATCTAGCGTCACGTCCTCCTGCTTTAGAAACGGAGCGCCTAGAATTACTTCTTCATTTAAATTATTAAAAACTTGAAAATTCCCTGTGGAATGCAATTCTTGTATATTATAATTTAAGTCGAGCGTGCCTAATGATTCATATGTCTCACTGCCGCATGCGAGCGAAAATAACTGCTTGGTACTGCTCTTCTGTTTTGCAGGTCCTCAACTAAGTCTGCCCTGATGGCATTACTCGCGGCGCCGGAATCTATTAGGGCTGTGCACTCGTGATTATTTATATTAATGTGTATTCGAAATAAATATTTTAAGTGCGATGCACTATATAAAGGTAAAATTTCTTGATTTGACGTCTGAATACCTATTGATTTGTATTCAGGTTTGCCAAAGTTTTGTGAAAATAATGGGTTTAAATCGTACGTTTCTGTGTAGTCTTGATAGGTATGATATGTGATTGTATTTATTGCTTGTTGAGAATTTATTCTTGGCTTGAGCGTTGTTGTGGTGTCGTCTCGACGACCTCTTGTAACGTTTGTTGCCGCTGCGGGGCCGTGTTCAGGGGACGGCGTTGTGGATTTTCCCCGGCCCTGAAATAGTTTTTTGGCTGTTGATTTTGTTGCTGCGGTGGTTGTTGCGTCCTAGCAGGTGCTTGTTGACGTTGCTGGGATGGTTGTGACTGCTGTGGTTGAGTGGGCTGCCTGTTTGGGCAGTCTCTGTTATAGTGCCACCCCCCATAGTGGCGGCATGGTGTTGGTGGCTGCCTATTCTGGTTTGTTTGATTGACTCCCTGGGACGTCGTGGTTGTCGTACTGGACACTGGTCGGTCCATTCTTCTGGGATTGTTGTCACGAGGTGTCGTGCTAACTTGCGTGGTTTCTGTACGAGGCCTGTAGGCTTTCCATTGTCCCTTGGCGTCTTCTTTGATGTCGGTCTCGATCTGGGTTGCGAGCCGAATAAGTTCGTCTGTGGAGCGGATTGTGGCTCCCCTCAAGCGACTTCTCACTTCGGGACGAAGCTGATCCAGGATTGTTGCAGCCTTGTGCTGCTCACCCTTCTCAGGCTCCAAACGATTGAACAGACAATACTTCTTTTTAATGAACAGTTCGGCATTTTCGTCGATACCTTGTTTATCTCCATACAGCTTCGCTGTACTTTGGGTGATGGTTGTGGTGGAGTCATACTTGTCGTAGATCCGGTCCACGAAAGTGTTATAATTATAGATCAGATTGCGGTACGGCTCGTACCACCTAGCAGCGTCGCCTCGTAGCTGCTGGATCGCAATGTTTAATTTGTCGCTTTCGTCGGTTATGTTGGTGCGCCTAAAATGTTGATCCATCCTCCTGATGAACGCTGTTGGGTCTTCATGGTCCTGGCCGCTAAATGTATGTACCGGCTTAATCCTCGATGCACGATCTTGGGAATTTTGCTGGGTGATCTGCTGCAATGCTTGCATGAAGGTGGTGGCCATACTGGAGAAAGCGTTCTCCATATTCTGCATGGGTGCTTGCGTGATTGGTTGTGTAGGAATGGTTGTTGAGCTTTGTACGTTTGGTTGGTTTGCTGGTTGTTGCGGCTCAGGTGTATACGCCGATTGGGTAAGCCTACATGATGGGCGAGGCTCGGGAAAAATAGCTGGTAATTGTTGTGAATCGTCCCTTGACGCTTGCAGAGTCCTGGGTTGTTCAAAATTATATTGTTGGGCGTTGTGCTCCATGTCTGGTGAATTACTCGTCCTATATGGGTTCGTGTCACCGTCCGGTTAACTATATATGGTGCCGAGACGTGTGCGGCGTGCCGTATTTATAATAGGAGTATTATCGTTCACAATAGTTTATATTCTTTATATTGTTTATAGTTTATAATTGTTTATAGTTTATAATTGTTTACAGTTTATAATTGTTTATAAAAAAGTTAATGAGCACTAAAAAGTTCACTTTAAAATGTTTATCAAATGTTTATAGCAGTCTAGTAATGTTTATATAAGGCAGTTATGGAGAGTATTACAATAATCGCAGTTGCTTACCTGTCCTGGCGACACTCACTGCACTTAAGTTTACGCGTTTTTTTTGTTTTGAAACGGCACTTGCACTGTGTTTTATTAGTCTTCTTTCTTGCACTGTTGAAAGCCCCTTAGTTGGGCGACATGTCTACGAAAAGTAGGCTTGTGGTTGTGAAAATAAAAATGTTTTGTATCGGAGACTGCGAATTTTGAAGTTTTATGGGCGCCAGCAGCCTCGATAGTGGTGTTCTCGTAGATCTGGATGTGGGACGAGCTCTCAGGGCCGATTTCTGGAATTTTGTAGACTGGTTACGATTTTTGAAGTGTCGGTGGGTATTGCTACTACCCCCTTGTTGCAACTTGTAAGCTGTCATACACATGCACCGCTTTTGGTGCAAGGTACCCCACTCTGTGCATATGAACAGGCGCTTTTGCCTGGTAAATAACGATGCGAAGAAATAAAAAGTCTGTGTTCCAAATAATAGTAACGTTAAGCAGAACTCTGTCGACGTCGTTGCACAATTTAGTTTAGTATTGAATTTATCCCTAACTTTACTAGCTAACACAAATGAACAATATCGTTGAACGGTTGAAAGTCGCGTCGCGGTGACGGAGATGGTCCTTCTCCTAACGCTAGCAGGGTCCAAATACAGTGCTGGGACTGGTATCTGAGCCGCCGTACTAGGTATCGGTTCGTCGGATGAGATTCTTGAAGAATTGTTGAAGTTCTGGTAGACTGCTTGAAGTTTACTTGCTGATGTTTACTCGTTGTAGGCGTAGACTCGACTGGTAGTTGTTATCTCGTTGAGTGCCGGAACTGGACTGACTGCTGCTGAAACCTCGCCGCGATTCTGTAGACATCGGGGCGGACGGAGCTCTGAGCGTTAGGTCGGCTGGCGTTCTGAACGTCGCGCGCCGAATGAGCGGCTGGGACCGCCTGCTGCGTCGTGTCGTCCCCGCCCAGTCATGCCGAGGCGGACGGAATCCTAAGCGTTGATATAGTCTTGGAGCGTTTATTGCGTCGTATTTATTCCGCGCTGTGATGTTAATGTATGAACATGTTAAAAAATATAAATTGTGACTTTTTAATTAATTTAAAATTATTTTTGTTGGCCTTTTTTGGCTTCGACAACACTAAATATTTACTATGCCTTAGTCTACAGCCATTTGTCGTTCAACATAATTACATGCCTCACATAGCACTAGGACATACCAAAGACGTCTTAGGGACGTCTGCATGGGGCATTCGAGACGTCTTAAAAACGTCCACTTTAAGACATAAGTCGTACAGAAGGCGTCTTGGGGATGTCCATTGTTACTAATCAAAACGTCTTTAAGACCATTATAGTCCATTTTAGGCCTAAAAAAGCATTTATATGACATTACGGAGACGTTGTTAAGACATTTTATTCTGGTCCATTCTAGTCCCAAAAAAGACCTTCACGGGATATTATTGAGATATTCACAAGTATGTGAAAAAATGTCGTCTTTATTAGCAGCGATATGGTCAGGTAAAGTCTAATTTGGCTTGTGAATGAGTTGATAATATATGCATGCGATTCCATGTGTGGCACAGTCTGTAATAGCTAAAACTTATTGTCGCATATGTCTACTGAATCTTTCTGCTATAACTTTGTGTGCAACACATAAGAAATCATACGCATATTATCAACTCATCCACACATCAAAATAGACTTTACCTAATTATATATAGCTTGGCTGCCAATAAGACGAATGCAGCATTGTGCGATGAATCGGCCTTTCCTGTTTATTGTACCAGCGTACTTGTACATTGCCTGCCTGTCTGCCATATTAGTGGTCAATTTGTATACACCAGTTACACCACAGGGACTAGAAAGGTTGAATTAGAGGCAAATTCTATACCCAAGAATACTGCCTCGACTCAAAAGTTTACACAATCTTCACTTTTTTTAATCCTTTATATTCAGCAAACTTATAATTAAATCAAGTATGGAATAACAATACAGTTGGTACTGGGAATCAGGAAATAAAACAAAATTTTGTTCTTCTAAATTTTAATTTTGTGCCAGAAAATGCATGATATAATCGAAATCACTTCCCTTATTTATTTAGTCAGGACAATACTGGCCAACTATACATAAAACCACAACATAAAACACTACAAAACAAAGGGGTTGTGAAATATCGTACAAAATACGTTGAAATGAAATGAAATGATCAACGTGACTGTCAGGTCAGACTGTCAGATATAAGGCCAACCCGAAAGCATGACGAAGTCAAACGAATGCGGTCGAGCCGGAATGACATTGGTCGCGTTCAAGGTTTGTAAAGTAACCTTGGGTCGCGTTCATCACGCGGTAGCGCTAACTGAGCGATCACGTATCATTATGCAAGAAGCCAATGAGGACAGCGCAAGAAGCATAGTTTAAGCATGTGATCAGTGAGAGCTACCTGATCGCTCACCGTGATGAACGCAATCATTTTCGCTGTAAAAGCGCGGTAAATTCAAAACTTGGAAGTTATTAATTTGCAATTTTTTTAAATTTCCAAGTTCTTACATCTACGACGAAATTCTTATTTCACGCAAAGAATTATTGATTTGGATGTATTATTTTTCAAAACGCAATATAAAAAGCTAGGAGGCCTGATATGGACATACTAAAGACGTACTTTTTTTGGTGTCCGAAAGACGTTCCACTCTGGACGTCTTGAGGACGTCCATTTTAGATCCTAAGACGTTGAGACCAAATTAAGACCAAAATTGGACGTCTCTGGGATGTGTGCTATCTGGGTGGGGTGTAGGCAGAAATATAAACAAGAGTGTTAATTTCACAAAAAAGAATTATTAGACTTATTTTTAATTTAAAACCATTAGATAGCTGCAGAGATGTTTTCAAGAAAAATGAAATTTTAACAGTTGCATGTATTTTCATTTTAAAATTTGTGTGCTATACTTATAAAAACATTGCCAATCTTAATAAACTGGGAGATACACACTGTTATAATACTCGAAACAATAATGTATTAACAAATCCCACCTCACTCTACTACTCTTTATAAACACTCACCAAATTACAACGCCATCAATTTATTTAATAAACTTCCAGTTAAACCTAAGAACTATAACAGACTATCACAAATTCAAGGTAGCTACAAAAAATGATTTATAGAAATGGTTTTTTATAGTATATATGAGTTTTTGACTTAATAAATCAACTGTTATTGTATTTACTGTGTAAATATATGTACTTATACATACTGTGCTGTTCTACTTTTATTGAACTTAATAATTTGCAGTACTAATCAAACTTTAACTTGTTTATTTCCAATAAATAAAAAAAAAACTTTAAAACCAAAAGATCAAATTAAAATCTCTTACCTTTTGATCCGAAAGTATGTCAAAATATTTAATGGGCCGGCTAGCTTATCCCTTCCTTCAGGAGCAGGTTCAAATTCAGTTCCTGTTTTAAAATGAAATTTTATTAAAGTAAAATTTTTAATCTGATATAAATAATTTATTTTCCTTGATATTTAGATAATTTAGCTTTATAACAGGTTCGAAAGTCTAATACACTATTTAAATTTTAATATACAACCTTGTCCAAAAATTCAACACACAAAAACCTTCCTTCTTCGTAGCTACACTCTTCTCTTTCCAAATCCAACAATCCTCCTTTCATTAATTCTTCACCTTATCTCGTCCTTATCTCCTCTGCAGCTCCTATCCACAATAACGCCTCTATAGTCGGGGCAAGAATTCAGGCGATGCTCGTCACAGATCGACAAAATTACTATAATTATATGAAGATTAATGAAGTCAATCAAAGCGACTGCACCTGAAATAGCTGCAACCCCCAATTCAGGTCATATGCAAATTGTATTGCCACAACTGAAAATGTATCATTAAAATGATGAATTGTGACACAGCATAAAGCTTTATGCTGTGCCTGTAATAACTGCAACGTCTGCAGCCCACAATACATATAACAAAAATCTATCATAATTCGATTAATTGGAATAAAAATAGACTATAAATAATTTCTCAAATGAACTTTATTTAATAATTGGACAATGAGTTTTATAATATATATTATAGTACAATCATAATTATAATTAAATTCTGCTAATTAAATAAAATTACTACGATATTAAACAGTTATACATTTTTTAGTTATTTACTATTCTTGATAAGAGAAAAAACATTTACATATTTAAGCAAATTGAAACCATTCACAAATTTTCTTCTTCGTCTGAACTGTCGTCTGTATCGGATCCATTTAAATTAATAATAATGGGATGGATAATATCTTCTCTGTCAAAAGCCACTTCCCTGTCCCAATATTTTTGTATTTCCTTATTTGTGTTTTTAATAGTGTTTGACCAAATTTCTGGGGTAATAGTATCTAATGCTTCCGTCCACATATTTATCACTTTTTCCACACCAATACCATCTCTCCCAATATATTTATTATAATATTTTTGCTATGCCCCAAACTTTTTCAATTGGCTGGAACATACAATGATATGGTGGAAGTCTGAGGACCTCATGACCGTATTGTTGTGCCAGCTTATCAGCTTCATATTCCTTGGGCGGTTTGTTTCTATAAAAATAAGGTTTGTTAATACATAAATATAAATTCATATGGGTATTAGAAGAGTATAAGAAGACAATATTATTACTACAAATTACAATTTCTGTCCCTGGACTCTTGATATTAATAAATGAAAATAACCAGAAGTATTTGATAAAATTAGTTATGATATGTATACTGACTCGAGTGTACATACGTACTCACAAGAGTTAAAAGGCAGTGCATTTTTTATGTACCCGCACTAAATCTCTAAATATATAATAAATCACTTACTGTGCCACCAACCCAAGTAATTGTACTTTAAGCATTCCTTCTTCATTATCAATATTTCGGTTTTGTAGCCAGGATATAATATCGACTTTTGTCCAACTCGAATTTGGAATTTTATCCACCAAACTACTGTGATAACTAGCATTATCCATGATTATTAAAGACGGTTCTTCCAAATGTTTTAATAACTGGTGTTCAAACCATTTCAAAAAATTTGTTTTGTTCATCTCACCATGATAATCAGGATTTTTTGTTGATGACGAAAATAATAATGATGCCCCAGGAATAAAACCATTTTCATTTCCAGCATGAAGTATAATAAACCTAAAAATATATTTCTACATTAATAATAAATAAATTTATATTTAATAAATTTATTATATACAAGGGCCCATCATTTCAGAAACGAATTTTAGCTACATTGTATATTTTTTCTGTGATTGTACATGTAAAGTACAAAAAATTTTTTTTTTTTAAATCTGTATGTAAAACTCGTTTATGAAAAAAAAACAGACATTTACACACCTTTTCCCTTCAGTTTTGGTTTTTTTCACACTTTCTTTATTTCCATCTTGCCATGATCTTTGTACAGAACCATACTCAAAGATCCACGTCTCATCTAAATACACAAATTGTCGAGGATACCCCAATGAAATATTTTTTACATATTTCTGCAAAAAAGTGACGCGGCTGAAAACAATATTTGGCAGTTCCATTAATCCTCTACATGGATTATTTTTTAGAAATTTGAAACCTATTTTTTTCAATATTTTGCCCAAGCTACTCAAATTTCCTTTGTAAATGTCCCGTTCAATCAACAGCTCTAAAAGCCATTGTCTGGTAATATGTTGATCTAAAACAATAATAAATACTTTAATAAATATTTCCATACGTTATTTTAATAAATACTCACTGTTTCTGTACATTTCATAAATAACATTTCGAATTGCTGCTTGGTCAAAGTTATCAATGTCGCATACAGGCTTTGTTGTTGGTCCAGTTTTTTTAGGGCTACCTAAAGCTTCTCCCAGTCTGCATTTTTTTGGAAACGTTGCTAACAGCACTCAAACTTGTGTTTAAAGCATTAGCAACTTTCTGAAATTTACTGGTTATGTTGATATATATAACTTCTGGAATTATACTTGCCTCTCTTACAGCAGTTAATGGTAACAGTGGTCCACCGGCATCACGTTCTCTCTCAAAATAATTTATTAAAGAACAAATTAACTCCTGGATATCTTTACCAAATGCCTTCGACAGGTAACCTAAAAATATAATGCATTAATTTGTTTTCACACAAATAAATCTTGCTCCACACTAGAATAACACTAATAATACAATTATATTAGTTCTGAAAAGAACTGATGATAAATAAAACAGGGAAAACAACAATTAATTAAAAGCACGAGAGAATGAAATCAACAATAAAACAATTCAAATCAATATAATCGACAGTGAATCGATTTAAAATATCGGTGCTTTTGTAAATTTAGTAAATTTATATTACCAACCTTTCGCGACGAAATAATAATAATAATAATAATCGCTTTTATTATAACCCACACAAGTATTACAAAATCATAAAATTATTAAAATATAATTGAGTTATAAAGGGCAGAGTTCAGTGAATTTAAGCTGAATCCTCTGCTCTTCCACTCAACCCCCACAGAACGAGAGAAAATAAAATAGATTAAACATAGATTATTATTTTGTTATAGTATGACAATTATTTAAACAAAAATAAATATATAAATAAATAAACAGCAAGCCTAATCTGATAATGTTTGCCTACGCATTTTTAGTAAAAAGCATTTTTTTGAATCGCCTTTTAAAGTTTTGGTATGGTAGTACTTTGATATCTTCAGGAATGTCATTGTACAGAGAAGCCATGCGATATGAGAATCCGCAGCGAAATTCAGCAGTTCTATGTTTTGGGATAGTGATAGTAGATTTATATCTTATATTTAAATTATGTACATCTGTCCTATAAGTAATTTTATTATACAGATAAGGAGGTGATTTAGTTAATATTATGTTATGAAATAACGAGCAGCTATGGAAAATATTCCTATTCTTAATATTAAGCCAGCCAATTTCTTTCAATTTCGAGGATACGGGATCATATTTTTTTATACCATAAATTAATCTAACACAGCTATTTTGTAACCGCTGTAATCGTTGAGCATCAACTTGGCGTAAAAAAGGAAAATATACAACCGAAGCATAGTTTATATGTGACAGGACAAGGGTTTCACATAATAATGTTTTTGTTTTTTTTGTTAGCATGTTTTTACTTGCATAAATTGTTTTTAGATTCGTAAACGATTTCTTCATAATATAACTAACATGATCAGTAAACTTTAGACTTGAGTCAATATATAACCCTAAATTTTTCGATACGTTTGTAAGCGCAAGTTGTTCATTATTAATTTGTATGTTGACATTTTCCGCACACCTATCTCTTGTGCCTCTCCTAGCAAACAACATGACCTTAGATTTTGTTGCATTTATGGACAGACAAAAGGAGTTAGATATTTTAATAAGAGATGCTATATCTTGATTGATAAAACTGCAAGCACTTTCAATATTGTCCTCTTTAAATGAATAATAGAGCTGGGTGTCATCAGCATAAAAATGTGACTTACAGTTTTTAAGAACATTTTGAAACTCAGCTATGTATAATGTGAACATAAGAGGGCCCAATATTGAACCTTGCGGGACACCTTGATTTACTGGCCGTATATCAGAATTTTCTCCTTTATTAGTAACTCTCTGTTGTCTGTCCGTTATATATTGCCTCATTAATTCTATAGATTTGGGGCAGAATCCAAAATAATGTAATACTGCTAGAAGCAGCCGATGATTTATTCTATCAAACGCCTTGCTATAATCCAATAACACTAAAATTGTGACTTCATTATTATCCGATGATCGTACAATATCATCCACCACCTCAAGCAGTGCGGTTGTTGTGCTATATCCCTTACGAAAGCCAGATTGGTTAACAGGTAATATATTATTTAGTGTCACATGTTCTCTAATTTGGTTATTCATGATTATTTCTATAATTTTAGACATGGTTGGCAGTATGCTAATTGGTCTCAAATCTGTTATATCTGATATATTGCTAGTCTTTGGCAATGGTATTATTTTAGAACATTTCCACAAAGATGGAAAAACATCATTTTCGAAACAAAAATTTATAATATGGGTTAGCAATGGCAAAATATTAAGACACAGGTATAAAAGTAATCCAAGCCCTATATCGTCCATTCCAACTGCTTCAGATTTGACAGATTTTAAAGCTAAGTATATTTGATATTCGGTGACCATTTTAAAAGAAAAAGTATTAGTATTATGTCTAATATGATGATCGTAAAATTCGACATATTCTTCGCTAACGGAAAAATCACTTGTGCTAGAATTTATGAAATGAGTATTAATAGTATTAGCATCACCAACCGTATCTGGTATTTGCTGGAGAGGTTTCCCTTTGTAGACGTTTAATGCTCTTAATTCCCTCCACATATTTTTATTATTTTTTAAACTTAATGGATATTCAAGATAAGCCTTTTTTTCTCTGGTAATAGCAGAATTTGTTTCATTCCGCAGCTGCTTGTAATAGTCCCAATGCGCTGGTAATTTTGTTTTCTTATACCTGATTTGTGCTCGATTTCTTAACTTAATCATTTGTTTTATCGTATCCGTAAGCCAAGGTGACTTTTTTTTACTTATTAGAACAGTTTTTACAGGGGCATGTCTATCAAATAGATCAATTATAAGACTATTGAGCAAACTGATTTTATCATTAATATCTGCTAAATGAAACACATCTTCGGTTGGAAGAGCATGAAAATCATTTAAAAGATTTTCTTGGTTAATCATTTTTAAATCACGAAAGGTGTACAAAAAAGGCTTGGCTTGGATTTCATTGTGATCTAAAATACAAGATATCAGGTGGTGGTCTGAAATTTCAGAAATGTCACAAGTGGTAGACGAGATCATTTTTAAATTGTGTGAGCAAATTATGTAATCCAACAATGTAGAACTAGTGCTAATAATTCGTGTAGGTTGATCAATAATTTGAGTTAGTTCATAGGTGTCTAAAATATTGGACAAAAGTTTATTTGCTCTACTCTCTATCTGAAAATAATCAATATTAAAATCTCCACCACATAGTAAATAGTCATATCTAGGTATTATTAAATTTAATGTGTCCTCAAATTCTGAAAAAAACTGGTTAGTCGGAAAATTGGGTGGTCTATAAATAACACCAACTGCAAATTTTTTATTTTGATTGCAAATTTCTACCCATAATTGCTCCATTTCACTTACTTGAGGCGTTGTCACCAGTTTGCTTTTCAACGAATTGTTTACATATAACATGACTCCTCCTCCTCTGCCATTCCTGTCTTTTCGGTATACCTTATAATTATTTAAAATTACTGCATTGTCAGAAATATCATTACCTAACCAGGTCTCTGAGACTGCAACTATAGAATAATTTTTGCGTGATATTAAATCCCTGAAAAGTACTATATGTGCCATTATAGAACGTACATTTAAATGGGCAAAAGTTAATTTTTTCATATTAGGCATGCTGTTGATTTATACAATATAATAATTTCAATAAGAACTTACAAAAATACTAGATTTAAAACTAGTATTGTAATTTATACTAAACACAACAATAACCAAGTTAAATAATTATTTATCAAATTTTATATAAATACAGAAACAAAGAAAAAAACAAAAAAATATATATATATATATATGTAACAAATTAGAGTAATTAGCCATCCTGCAACGTTTTTAATCCTAAATTCCTCGAGAACAAAGCAATTAATTCACAACATCACCATTGTTGCTTTCCACAAGATCATCGAGACTTTGAATTTTTTGTTTTCCATTTCCATTGTCGCAAAAAACATTACCATCAATAGTCCATGCTTTATGTTTACCATATTTTTCTTGAGCTTTCTTAAGTAAAGTAGAATTTATAAACGTTAAGTCATCCGCGAAAAATATTCCAGATTTTTTTAAAACTTTTTTATTTTCCATTATACAACATTTATCATTGTAATTTTTAAAGCAAACAATAACCGGTCCTTTATTATCATTTGCTTTAGTACGAAATACATATTCCAGGTTATTCTGACTTAAATTAGTTTTAAATTTTTTGTTTATTAGGTGGGTAACATTATCAGCTAAAGCTTTACTTTTTTCCTCCTTTAATCCAAATATACGAATATTATTTCTTTTCTGTAGCTGTTCAATTTTCTTTACTTTTTGTTGCAGTGTTTTATTATCATTAGTAAGTGTACATATAGTTTTTTCATACTTTTTAAATTGCTCCTCTATATCACATTTAACTTGCTTTACAACGGCAGCAGCTATGTTTTGAATTAAATCACTATTTTGTGACAAGGTTTCATTGATACAAGATGCTATAATGTCCTTAATTTCGACTATTTGCTGTTTTGAAAACGGCATTTTATATTCACTATATCTCTGTATCTCAAAGGATAATGTTCACCACAGAAATGTTTATTTTTGCTTTGTTTTCACACATAAAATAATAAAATTTGCAGGAGCAACTAAACCACATCTACTCACAATAATTCATATCTCTCGTTATACGTTATACGAGTTAATTAACTTCTATTTCTAAAAATAAGACAATAATGCTAAGTATTATGAAGCCACATTGAACTGTCCTTATTTCTGAAATAAGCTTAATAATTTGGTGTCAAGAATTACTCCTTTTAATGTAATTAAAACTTTAAAATCATGTTGGCATTGAAATGTTTTCAATTACGTCACTCGTGACGTGCATCGCCTGAATTCTTGCCCCGACTTTACCTTCTTATTTACAGTCTATTTTTACTCTTCTTCGCTGATCTCCACAATTTCTGACTCAATTCAATTTCAAATTATTAATCCTTGTTTATTATTTTTCTTCTTCACTCCCTAATTTTCACTTGTTCTTTTTTTCTTAAATTTGTGTTTCCAATTTTACCACCTCTCTTTTATCTGTTGTTTATTGTTCTATCTCACTAAATATCAAAATATCCAAAATAAACAAAACAAAACACCATATGAATTTTGATTAATTTCATTCCAAACATAACCTAACTTAAACCTCCTTGTCTTTCTCCAGGAAAACATTTACTAACTATAAAAATAAAATTTCCTACTTAAAAGAAATGTCATAATGACATAAATGTCAGAAATTATTTCAACAACAACTTAATAACCACTAACATAGATGTCAGTATCAAACTTACTGTTGACATCAAATAAAAACTTTAAAACTATTAAAACAACTCTAAACAAGTATTAACATTCTAAAACACATACATTTCGGATCTTTAGCTAATTTAAATAAATTTTGAAAACATCTAAAGGAAACAAACAAATTCAAACCCTGATTCAGCAAATAACACAAACATGCAATCTTCGTAATCGTCCAATATGCAAATACATAGCATTTCCTCCCCAAATTATAAGCTTTTACTTATGTAAAACTGTTTAATATTATTCAATTATGCCGTATTTGCAAAATACTGTATTTATCATCAGTTTTGTTGTGTTTTCTTTGTGTGTTTTAATTTGTCAAATATTTCTTTAATCTGTCGTTGTCAAAATATGTCGCATTGTCAGCTAAAATTCTTCTAGGAGTGCCTACAGTTTTAAAATATTTAGAAAGTATTCTACAAGCCGTATTTGTATTACATCTTTTTGTGGGATATACCTTTGTGAGTTTTTTGTAATGCGTTTTTTAACAATAATTTGACTTAACTGGAATGCAATTAATAACTTTAATTATAATATTGTTAAATTTTATATCATTAAACTCGGGAAATCCGTTCGAATATGAACCCATGTCAACTCCCGCATACGAGTATCATAATGAGAATAAACATTTTGTTTGGACCTTAGATATTTTAAAATTAAAATTGACCATATGTGGTAACTTCACCATTCATATAACTTTGGAGACCTGACGCATCTCCGCACGTATTACATTTTCATTTATCATTTATAATCATACTTATTTTCATATATGTTCCGGTAACTCTTGACCGTTTTATATAATTCATTATTTATTTATTCCGCACTTAAAACTACATTTCCCTTGGTCCAAACAAAATATCTCTGCATAATATAGCATCAAATGCTGAGGGTAAGCATAATGATCAACTCGTCTCCATTACCATTGCTTTCAAATATCAAATTACAACGATCTTTATTTACATTACCCTTTACTACGTCATTACATATTATTTCAAATTTATATCCACGCTTATTTATCACTAGTATATTTTTCATTATATCCCACAAATCCAAATTATCTTTGTTAATAGATCCGTGTTTGTATATAGTATATAATTCCGTATAAAATTCCCTATTCATGTCCCTTTCCGTATTTTTCTTATTACTCCTGTTCCAATTATTTCCAGTGCAAAATTTTTTCCTCGTCTTGAAGTTTTTGTGTTCTTTTTCCAAATATTTTGAATTTACTTTCATCTACTATCAACTTGTGTACATAACTTTTAGCTATTCTCGGTTTGTAATTTATTAACGACATATAATTTTGTAACAATTTTCTTACTAGGTTTTCATATTTAGTAGGACAATTTATCTCCAATCTTTTAGGCATTTTATAATTATTCATTTCACATGTAGGCTTATATCTTTCATCATTTAAATCATTTAAATTATTATTATTACAATTACCTATATAACCCACTATGTTTAACTCATTTTTATTAAATATTTTCACCGCAGTACCTTTTAAAACTAGGAACTTTTCCCCAAAATCTATTTTTGCCTTAAGGCGTGATAAAATATCTTCACCAATTATGACATCAAAACTCAAATTGTCAACAATTACAAACTCGCCTCTAAAACGTATCTCTTTTACTTCAAAATCTAAATTTATGATTTTATTGCATTCTGTGAATTTCTTACCATTTGCATTTAATAATTTAATTTTTGAAATCTTAGTACAATTTTTTTGATATAACTCTTTTTTACTGTCTATTATCTTTCCATTTATTAAACTGATTTCTGATCCCGTATCAATCAATGCTTTTAAATTTATTTCATTAACTTTAATGTTGATGATTGGTAAATTACTAATTCTATTATTATCTAAATTTGATTCATTCTCAATACCTATAAATTCTTGCATATGTCCGTATGTCGTCATCCCAATTAAAACTTCCCTATCTAAAAATTTTCCCTTGGAAAATGTGAATTTACCTCTGCTATCGTCTTAATTTTATTCATGTCATTCTGTTGATCAGATCTGACATTTGTATTGTTTACCTGTGCATATCTTACCGAGTCACGTTTATTATCATACCTATTCTGTTCTTTATTATAATTATCATTACCGTTGTACCTCCTATTTTCGTCATAATCTCTACCTTTATTTTGATTATTAAAATTTCTACTGTCATAATTTTTTTGATAATTATTATTATACCCATTTTGTTGTCTATTTGCATAATAATTTTGTCTGTTGAAATTTTGGTCATTACCATCTGTTTGGTTGTATGTTTTTCTATTAAATGATTTATAATTTTATTCCATCCCATATGTAGATCATCGATCACTCTTAAGTACTCATCTAAACCATCTAATATCGTAATGCGTTGTGTAATGATTACTTGGTGGATGTTATCAGAAAAATGTCTTGCTAGATATTTAATCATTTCATTTTCTGTCAAATTTGGCTCTATGAATTTAATATTATACATTTTACGCATGACATAATTTTCCCTAGACATACCACTATTTTCTGAATATTTTCCATTAAATAAATTGAAACGAATTTTTTCCTGACAATGTTCAGACCAATACTTTTTTAATAATAACTTTTCAAATTCTTCTAAAGTTTCAAATTCAGATTCTACAATTTGATACCAAATTTCGGCTTCACCTTTTAATGAATTTTGAATTTCATGTTTTAAATTAAAATTAAAATTTATAGATTTTAGATATTGCCTTAAACGTTCTAAAAATACTTTTGGATGGATTCTGGAATCACCATAGAATTGATTTACCAGTGTATGAAGTGGTGTAGCATATGTGTTAAATATAGGTGTATATGTGTCCTTCAATATTTTCGTATTCTGTTCGATCTTACCATCCTGTTCTTTTAATTGTGTTTTGATTATATCTTCTTGTTTTTTCATGCGTATATCTATTTCATTCATACCATCTACTATAACATGTTCTACTTCTACTCTTACTTCTTTTTTAAATTCACTTATCTCTTCATAAACCTTTTCTACTTTTTCTTCTACTTTCTTAATTTTCTGGTCCAATTTATTGTGTAACTGTACTATACTCGTTTCCAATTTCCTATTGTTCTCATCCATTATTTCGTTCATATCTGTTTACTTTCTTCAAATTTATTGTCCATTTTGTTGTTGATTTCATCAAATTTATTATTCATATCTTGTTTGCTTTCTTCAAATTTATTATTCATGTCTTGTTTGTTTTCGTCCATTTTTTTGTTATTTTCATCAAATCTGTTCGCTATCATGTTCATTAATTGTATAAATTTATCATCATTTTGTGTTTATTGGGATGTATCACCTTGTTGAGAAGTTTCTGGTGTTTGATTTTGATTCTCCATTTTTGTTTGTTTTCCTGATCTTAATTTCATACAAATACCACACAATTAAGAATTAATACTTTATATACCCTTAATAAATAAAATTGTTATTGAATTTTAAAACTATGTACCACAATCAACAGTTCACAAACTTTCACCAAGCCTGCACACTTTATTAAATCAACAATTTTACAATCGCCACGCGTTGGGCGCCAAATGTGCTGTTCTACTTTTATTGAACTTAATAATTTGCAGTACTAATCAAACTTTAACTTGTTTATTTCCAATAGATAAAAAAAAACTTTAAAACCAAAAGGTCAAATTAAGATCTCTTACCTTTTGATCCGAAAGTATGTCAAAATATTTAATGGGCCGGCTAGCTTATCTTTTCCTTCAGGAGCAGGTTCAAATTCAGTTCCTGTTTTAAAATGAAATTTTATTAAAGTAAAATTTTTAATCTGATATAAATAATTTATTTTCCTTGATATTTAGATAATTTAGCTTTATAACAGGTTCGAAAGTCTAATACACTATTTAAATTTTAATATACAACCTTGTCCAAAATTAAACACACAAAAACCTTCTTTCTTCGTAGCTACACTCTTCTCTTTCCAAATCCAATAATTCTCCTTTCATTAATTCTTCACCTTATCTCGTCCTTATCTCCTCTGCAACTCATATCCACAATAACACCTCTACCTTCTTATTTACAGTCTATTTTTACTCTTCTTCGCTGATCTCCACAATTTCTGACTTTCAATTCAATTTCAAATTATTAATCCTTGTTTATTATTTTTCTTCTTCACTCCCTAATTTTCACTTGTTCTTTTTTTTCTTAAATTTGTTTTTCCAATTTTACAACCTCTCTTTTATCTGTTGTTTGTTGTTCTTTATCACTAAATATCAAAGTATCCAAAATAAACAAAACAAAACACAATATGAATTTTGATTAATTTCATTCCAAACATAACCTAACTTAAACCTCCTTGTATTTCTCCAGGAAAACATTTACCAACTATAAAAATAAAATTTCCTAATTTAAAAGAAATGTCATAATGGCTTAAATGTCAGAAATTATTTCAACAACAACTTAATAACCACTAACATAGATGTCAGTATCAAACTTACTGTTGACATCAAATAAAAACTTTAAAACTATTAAAACAACTCTAAACAAGTATTAACATTCTAAAACACATGCCTTTCGGATCTTTAGCTAATTTAAATAAATTTTGAAAACATCTAAAGGAAACAAACAAATTCTAACCCTGATTCAGCAAATAACACAAACATGCAATCTTCGTAATCGTCCAATATGCAAATACATAGCCAATACATATATATTATTCTCTTTTATATCTTTTAATGTGTATTCTATTTTATTTAATGTATATGACATATATTTACAATATATTATACCTACTCATATTTTTTTAAATTAAGTAGGTACCATATTTTGACTTACCATATATACATGTTATGTATCTCACAATGGTTAATAAAGATTATTATTATTATAATTGGGTCTGTCGAACATGAAATAGACTACAAATCAATTAATCAATACCTTCAAAAACTCAATCTGTCACACCATTATTATAAAAGAATTGCTTCCCAGACGATACAAAAGCCCACAACTCTCATTGGGATTATAAGTGGCTCTCAAAACACCTGTGAAATATTATTGAAAAATGTTTTTTTTTTATAAACACCGCCATTATGCGGTATACCCCAGCAAACCAGCAACTCCAACACCTAGACCATGCAGCAAATGCTTATCTTTCACACATTCTACAGAATCATGTAACATCCAAGTAAAGTGTCCAAAATGCCCACATACTTCAAATAGATGCTCATCTACACTACCTTCGAAATGTACATCCAGCATGGTCTTTTAAATGCCCTAAAAGACCTATTGCTCTAATTACAGGCATTCCAAATATACAAAGGATTTCCTTGAATAAAAAATCTGCTGACATTTCACCAGAAAAGAAAAAATCCAGAATACACAGCCCAGTCACTATTATTACACCTACATTAATGAACTTAGGGACCCAAAAAATATAGATAGAGAGGAACTGTTCAAAAGCTTCAAAAAAGGTATATTGATCATTACAAACTGGATTCAATTGCCATATTCTCAGGCAGCCGAGTATATATATATTGATATTTTGACTTAGATTGCGAAGACCCTATTTCTCCTACAGAACCAATAAACCACACCAATAACTTACAGTACGTTCAACTATCAAATATTTAAATTTCTGTACTGTAACATAAACAGCTATCCATGGGGGAAACTTGTAACCAATAATTTTCTCGAAAATCAAAAAATTAATTGTGCTATGTTTGTGGAAGCAAAAACTACAGAATGTAGTTATATGTCATATAAGGATTGGTCAGTAATCCAATTTAATGGAAATTAAATTCACAATAAAACTAGAGGAGGCTCTCTTTTTCAGGCTCAACCTGGCCTCGGGATTGGTAAAGCGAACTCTCCCACTATTAATCACTATCTCAACGAGGGATCAGACCATCTTGGGCTTATTTTAACATTAGACCTACAAAAGGCAACTCAGTCTAGTGATGTCCAAAAGTTCAATTTCTCGAAAACAGACAATGAAGTAAACGAAGGTATCTTAATGTTATTATTTTTGGAAAATCCAGAGCATCGAGAAATTACAAGATAGCAAATATCAAACTTCAACGCTAAGCTAACATCACTTATTTTTGAGTATACCCCGAAGACGAAATATACCTGTTATACACACGAACTCCCACCTTATATCTTAAGCCTCATAAAGAAGATGAGACAAATGTACAGTGAATATAAAGCCAACAGAGAGCCAGAGATGAAAACTGAAATAAATCGATTTAATAAAAATATACAAGAATTAATCCAACAATTCAGAACACACAAATGAATAAGGGCATGTGAAAATCTAAACAACAAAAAAGGAAAAACATATTGGCAGACAAAAAAACTATCAAAATATAAAAATAAAATGGGTATTAAGCAAATCATATCATAGAGGAGAATGGGGTGAGATATGATACACTGCCGAAAAAGCAGATATCTTTGTCAGACATATGAAAAAGTGTACAAAAGAAATGAAGATAACAATTTTGACAACTTTCATCACGATAATGTTACCCAGTTGTACGAGACAAATTTCTTCCACGAATGGAAGAAGATATAGATAGATAGATAATTTATTTTGTATGAGACAATTACACACACACACACACACACACATACAAGTTTTGCTATTATTGCAACCTCACCATCTCTAGGATCGATTGTTACCACAAGGGAATTTTCTGGTGAGAGAGATAGCAAAAAATAGCCCAGATACGTCAAACAAGGTTTCACACGAATACACTCCATGATAAATATTTTACAGAAACTTTTATACTGTGACCTCTTGTTGTATATCGTGACCTCAGATGTTATAATCATAGAGGAACATGTTAATGTGTATAAACGTTGTCGCAATAATAACAGAACATGATAATATGTGTCAGTGTTGCCGCAATCATAAGAGAACATGAATATGTGTAAATATAAATATGTGAAAATGATGTAGCAGGTTATTACGTTCCACAACTCAATAAAATATGTATTCTCTGAAGGGACTCTTCAGATAATTACGACTGTTACTCGCTAGCAATAAACGGCCAGTAATAAATCAGAAATAATTTTTAATTATTAATTGCTGAATATTTTGTTCGATAGATATTATATTCTAGTACGATCTTTTATAAGCCGAAGGAAAACAAATTCCATTCCTAGATTCGCCTTTCCAGTCGTCAGAGGCGGCAAAGAAAATCTAGCTTATTTATTGAAAATCGTGCATATTTCATATTTTAGTATGGCGTTCCTGTCACTTATTGAAAACAAATGCCATTCGTAGATTCGTTTTTCCTGGCGTCGGGGGCGGCACGGAAAATCTAACCTTTTTATTGAAAATCGTGTATATTTAATATTTTAGTATGATGTTCCTTTCACCTATTGAAAACAAATGCCATTCGCAGATTAGTTTTTCCGGGTGTTGGGGGCGGCACGGAAAATCTAACTTTTTTATTGAAAATCGTGCATATTTCATATTTTAATATGGCGTTCCTTTCACCAATTGAAAACAAATGCCATTCGCAGATTCGCTTTTCCGGGTGCTGGGGGCGGCACGGAAAATCTAACTTTTTTATTGAAAATCGTGCATATTTTATATTTTAGTATGACGTTCCTTTCACCTATTGAAAACAAACGCCATTCGCAGATTAGTTTTTCCGGGTGTTGGGGGCGGCACGGAAAATTTAACTTTTTTATTGAAAATCGTGCATATTTCATATTTTAATATGGCGTTCCTTTCACCTATTGAAAACAAATGCCATTCGCAGATTCGCTTTTCCGGGTGCTGGGGGCGGCACGGAAAATCTAATTTTTTATTGAAAATCGTGCATATTTAATATTTTAATATGGCGTTCCTTTCACCTATTGAAAACAAATGCCATTCGCAGATTCGTTTTTCCGGGCGTCAGGGGCGGCAAAGAGAATCGAACTTTTTTATTGAAAATCGTGTATGTTTCATATTTTAGTATGGCGTTCCTTTCACCCATTAAAAACAAATGCCATTCGCAGATTCTTTTTTCCGGGTGTTGGGGGCGGCACAGAAAATCTAACTTTTTTATTGAAAATCGTGCATATTTCATATTTTAATATGGCGTTCCTTTCACCTATTGAAAACAAATGCCATTCGCAGATTCGCTTTTCCGGGTGCTGAGGGCGGCACGGAAAATCTAACTTTTTTATTGAAAATCGTGCATATTTAATATTTTAATATGGCGTTCCTTTCACATATTGAAAACAAATGCCATTCGCAGATTCGTTTTTCCGGGCGTCAGGGGCGGCAAAGAGAATCGAACTTTTTTATTGAAAATCGTGTATATTTCATATTTTAGTATGGCGTTCCTTTCACCCATTAAAAACAAATGCCATTCGCAGATTCTTTTTTCCGGGTATTGGGGGCGGCACGGAAAATCTAACTTTTTTATTGAAAATCGTGCATATTTTACATTTTAGTATGGCGTTCCTTTCACCTATTGAAAACAAATGCCATTCGCAGCTTTTTTCCGGGTGTTGGGGGCGGCACGGAAAATCTAACTTTTTTATTGAAAATCGTGCATATTTCACATTTTAGTATGGCGTTCCTTTCACCTATTGAAAACAAATGCCATTCGCAGATTCGCTTTTCCAGGCGTTGGGGGCGGCACGGAAAATCTAACTTTTTATTGAAAATCATGCACATTTCATATTTTAGTATGGCGTTCCTTTCACCTATTAAAAACAAATGCCATCCGCAGATTCGTTTTACCGGGCGTCAGGGGCGGCAAAAAGAATGTAACTTTTTTATTGAAAAGCGTGCATATTTCATATTTTAGTATGGCGTTCCTTTCACCTACTGAAAACAAATCCTATTCGCAGATTAGTTTTTCCGGGCGTCAGGGGCGGCACGGAAAATCTAACTTTTTTATTGAAAATCGTGCTTATTTCATATTTTAGTATGGCGTTCCTTTCACCTACTAAAAACAAATTTTATTCGCAGATTCGTTTTTCCGTACGTCGGGGGCGGCACGGAAAACTTAACTTTTTTATTGAAAATCGTGCATATTTAATATTTTATTATGGCGTTCCTTTCACCTACTGAAAACAAATGCCATTTGCAGATTCGTTTTCCCGGGCGTCGGGGGCGGCACGAAAAATCTAACTTTTTTAATTGAAAATCGTGCATATTTCATATTTTAGTATGGCGTTCCTTTCACCTACTGAAAACAAATTCCATTCGCAGATTCGTTTTTCCGGGCGTCAGGGGCGGCACGGAAAACTTAACTTTTTTATTGAAAATCGTGCATATTTCATATTTTAGTATGGCGTTCCTTTCACCTACTGAAAACAAATTCTATTCGCAGATTCGATTTTCCGGGCGTCAAGGGCGGCACGGAAAACTTAACTTTTTTATTGAAAATCGTGCATATTTCATATTTTAGTATGGCGTTCCTTTCACCTACTGAAAACAAATTCTATTCGCAGATTCGATTTTCCGGGCGTCAAGGGCGGCACGGAAAACCTAACTTTTTTATTGAAAATCGTGCATATTTAATATTTTATTATGGCGTTCCTTTCACCTACTGAAAACAAATCCTATTCGCAGATTCGTTTTTCCGGGCATCGGGGGCGGCACGGAAAATCTAACTTTTTTTATTGAAAAGCGTGCATATTTCATATTTTTGTATGGCGTTCCTCTCACTTATTGAAAACAAATGCCATTCGCAGATTCTTTTACTCGTGCGTCAGGGGCGGCAAAGAAAATCTAACTTTTTTATTGAAAATCGTGCATATTTCATATTTTAGTATGGCGTTCCTTTCACCTACTGAAAATAAATCGGGCGGCACGGAAAATATAACTTTTTTTATTGAAAATCGTGCATATTTTATATTTTAGTATGGCGTTCATTTCACCTACTGAAAACAAATCCTATTCGCAGATTCGTTTTTCCGGGCGTCGGGGGCGGCACGGAAATTATAAACGGCCAGCAATAAATCCGAAATGGTTTTTAATTATTGATTGCTGAATTTCTTGTTCGATGAGAGATGCCATATTCTAGTACGATCTTTTATAAGCTGAAGGAAAACAAATTCCATTCCTAGTTCCTTTCCAGTCATCGGGGTCGGCAAAATATTACAAATAAAAAATAGATGCTTGGACTATCAAATGAAATAATAAAAAATGTCTGTGGTTCTTCAGTAATAATTTATCATTTGTCAGTCCAGAACAAACTAAATATTTATATATTTAAAAAAAAATTGTAATAAGAATTTTGTAGTGAATAGGAACTAAGCTCAATTGAAACATTGTTTCGCTATTTTTGAATAACCCTGTATATGGTTTGCTTACTTAACATGTCTCACAAAATACGATTGTCAGGCCTTACAATAGGCAACGTTATGAACTAATATTGGTCAGAGACTTGATCTATTTTCAAAAACAACTTACATGTCTGATACGAAATGTAATTTTTTTTTTTTTAAATGTAATGGTTTACAAAATTGTTTCATCGTTTCTCCATGTCGTTTTCGAGTTATAAAGCATAAGAAGAAAATATAAAAGAATCAAATTTTCAATTTTTTTTTATTCATGAAAGTTTCGACCTGTAATAAATGAATTCCTTTTGTTACCTAATTTTATTACCATAGCTGCTGACCCTACTAGATTCTCGCGCCCTTGGTGGTAGATTTATGAGTCTGTCAAACTGGCCCAAATCTGCCTTCAAAATTAGCGGAAGAAATCGGCCTATTCGCACTACCGTGTTCGGCGCTGGATGGGGTGTTTTTTATTTTTACCCAAGATGCTGTATGTTTATTTATGATAATTCCCATTTATGATGGAGAGAACAAGAAATTGCAATAAAATATTGTAACATCGGGTGCATAAGGTATAATATTTGGAGAGGCTGCAGCATATACTCATTCACACACAAGAGGTCACAGCTTATGGAAAACCTACATACATACACAATCTTGGGAAAGTAAGAAATACTTTTATTTTAGTTTATACATTCAAAATAGGAGGAAAGTAAAGTTATAATCCTATAAATTTGCAGTAAAAATAACTTGAATTGGTTGAAGCGACAACCTTTAAAAAAATTTACTTTACTTTCATTCCAGAAAATGTATAGTTATCTACATTTTATTGGATATTATTATCAGTTTATTTATTATATTATATTATAAATGATCATTACCAAAATAAGCATAGTAAAAATACAAACAAAAAATTAAATGTAATGTTATATGACGTAGAGAAAAAGATATTGCATTAAAATAAAGCCCGAAGTGTATGACCTCACAATATTTGGAGATGTCTCGATACGTCTTCATTCACACACAGGAGGTTACAGCTTATGGAAAACCTACATACAGCATCTTGGGTAAAAATGTTGTTTTTTTTTTTTTTGAGGAATAACAATAAATTTAGTTAATTTACATTAGAGAACCCCGGACCGAACTCCGAGGTTTGAACCTACCCCCGAAGAGGGGGTGGTTTTTATACGTAGGGGGTAGTTTCGAGAGGCTACAATGAAAAAAATACCACCATCGTGTTTATCACCCTCGAAAACCTGTGAGAAACCCGTTTTCAAGTTTTTCGAGTGATTTTGATTTTGCAAGCAGGGTTGTTTCAACCCCCGGGGGCTGCTTAGGTTTAGTAATGGTTAGCTTCCCTAATATTCCCATAAAAACTCCGATCCGACGAATTTTCGCTTGCCTAGGATCGACAGCATGGAAGACGGGGTGGTTTTATACGTTGGGGGTAGTTGCGGGAAGGTGGGGTGAAAAATAGCACCTTTATTATGATCCCTGCCCTCGAAAACCCATAAAAAACCTTGTCCGTATTGTCTTGTTTTTGAGATATTGCTATTACGGTCGGGGGTAGGTTCAACCCCCGAGGGTCGCTTCGGGGTACTCTAATGTAAATTAACTTAGTTTGTTATTATTCCCCCAAAAAAACCAGACCCGTCGATCCCTCGCGAGCCCAAGACTAAGAAGCCGGAAACAGGGGTGGTTTTTCCTTGATAGGGGTAGTACGCAAGGGTTTCAAAACTCGTAACCATCACGATCATTTTTCTCACCCCCGAAAACAGGGGAGGAAATGTATTGCAAAAGATCTTACAAACTTTTGATGTTTTGGCCTTTTTGTACCTCGTTAAATGGACTAGTAATCTACAACTTCATATAAAGTAGTTGTTCATTGAAATTCTTATATATTATAGATATAGAAAGTACCTACTATAAATATTCCCATACAACGTGTCGCTACTGTCACTAATTGAACACTGAATGCCGTGTCAACTGCCAAATTTAAACTAGATATTATCATATTATTTATTCCTTACTGCTCGTAAAACTTGAAGGTCACGCGGCTATATACGTAGAGTGTGTAAAGTAGGGGGCGCCACTATCCTGCTGTAGAAATGACGTCACAACTTATCATGTGTGAACTATGTGAATGATCATCAATTTCAACATCATACACAAGAATTTTAAAAATAAAGTTTAAACGTCATAAAATGACGTAAATAACAAGAATTTACAATAAAATATTGTGGCATCGAATGTATGAGGTCATAATATTTGGAGAGGTCATAGTACACCCTCATTCACACACAAGAGGTCACATGTTATGAGAAACCAACACACACCATCACACACACACACACAAATAAAATAGAAATTAAAACAATTATGGGTACTAGTTTTAAGGTGTGCTGTAATACTCAATAAATTCTTGGACTTTATAAAAAACATTTTCTTTCAGAAAACTTTTAACCTTTATCAAAAACTTTTTATTTTCTAAATTTTTCCATTCATTTGGCAAGAGGTTATATAATTTTACCGATAGATATCTATAACCTTTAATGTTCTTTGATAAGCGGAAATGAGGCGCAATTAAGGGTTTATATTGTCTGAAAGTTATTTGTGGCATTCTACGAATATTCTTTCCTATTATTTGGGTTTTCTACCAAATTATTATCCTCTTCAAAAATAAATCGCCGAATCTACAAAATAATAGAATTATTGGAAAAAAGCCCCTGCGCCCGTGACGTTTACGTCAAAGGAATAGTCAGAGGTTAAAGAAAAAGAAAAATTAAAGAATCAGCAATAATCTTATTAAATGAAGATGTGCGTATCGAATTGTTCTGTAGATATTTGTACAACCTGGTTACCATTTTTAAAAGAAGAACTTAACAAACTCAACATTATCTAAAAGAAAATATCATCAGTTCTGTGTTCTGTGTTCTTTGTAAGTAGTAAGTATCTATGGAAATAACATAAACAGAATCTTAAAGCCGTGTATTTGATATACATAGCAAAATAAGAGTTCTAAAAAAAGCTTTGAAAACGGAAAGAGACTACTTTCCGAAACATCAGAAAAATACATTATTTCTGTGTTTATTCCGATTTATATTATTTGCAAAACATTATTCGATTTGTTTTTGAAGAGTATAATAATATATGTGGTAGAAAACCCAAATAATAGGAAAGAGTAAGGGTTTATGTTTGGTATTATAATTAGCCTGAATTTGGTATTCAGAAAGATGGTTTAGTGCATAGACAATACATTCAAAGATGTACTGATTTAACAGAAGTAAGTATTCCTAGCTGATTAAATATAGGTCTACAGGTATCATTATATTTAGAATTAGTAATAGTTCTAATGGCTCTCCTCTGCAATTTTAATATTTTGTGGGCATGTGGTGATCCCCCCCAAAGTAAGATACCATAGCACGTAACACTATGGAAAAGTGCATGATAAGCCATTACAATTATATTTCCTTTAACAATATTATTGAGGCTTTTTAATAATACAGTTTTTTGGACAAGCAATGACTGAGCTTCCCAAGATAGCTTACTGTCAAGAGTGAGACCTAAGTATTTTACGGGATCATTATTGTTGATGGAGATAGAACTGTTTAGATTAAAAATGAGTGTCTGTGTTTTTCCGTCATTCAACTTTAATCTGATATTGTTGAAGTAGTCCTTAGCTTGAGACTGCATGTCTTCTGAAATTTGTATGAGATGTTTTAAATTTTTTTCAACAGATATCAAGGTGGTGTCATCAGCATATTCAATATGTTTGCAAGACAGATTTAACGATATATCATTTATATATACTATAAACAAGACTGGTCCCAAAATGGATCCCTGAGGAACTCCATGCTTGAGAGGCTTTAGAGAAGACATATTAGTGCTATCACTTACACAATGATATCTGTTTGTGATGTAGCTTTTAATAAAAGATTGTGCAGGTCCTCTTATACCATAGCTTTCTAATTTTATTAACAATAGAGACACAGTCAATAGCCTTAGATAAATTTAATAGGATGTCAGGGTCATATTTCCATACTCAAACTGGTCAGTAATAAAAGTTATCACGTCTGTTAATGCTTGAATGGTAGACTTTCCTTCCCTATATCCATACTGATTACAATTTAGTAAATTTTTTCTTTCTAAATATCTCATAAGCCTAACCTTAAATGGTAGCTCTAACAATTTAGACATTATAGGAACAATCGAGATTGGTCTACAATTTGTTTCAAGATTTTCATCACCTTTTTTTAAAAATTGGAGTGACCTTTGAAATTTTAAGACAATCTGGAAATGTACCTTTTTCAAAACAAAAATTGATTAAATATGTAATATGCGGCAAAAGTTCTTCCTTGGCCAATCTAATCATAACACTATTTATCCCAAAATAGTCTTTACATTTAGAAGTACTTAATTTATCAATTAGTTTACCTACTTCTTTTTCCGTCTGATACTGGTTCAATGTAAAAAGAAAACATAACGACTTTTTCTTAAGTTGCTTAAATATTCAAGATTATTTTGGGTTAAACCGTTTGAAATTTCACTTGAAATATTAATAAAAAAATTATTTAAATCATCAACAGAAATTTTGAGAATGTGACTAGGTTTATTTTGATTTATGATTGACCATGCTACCTTTTGTTTGTTAAAGTGTATACGACCAGAACTGAAACCGTATAAAAACTAAAAACCGGCAAAAACAGTCGACATCTCTTTATTGTACATGGGCGGAGGCAAATAGAAATGATTGTCATAATAAAATGTTAAAATTGTATTCATTTTTATTATTTCTTGTTTATTAGGTTCATTTCGCCAATAACATATTTTTGAGGTATTATATCAGTTTTAGATATAAAGTCTAAATATTTAAATTTATTGATTTTAGTTTTAAAGTTAACCTATATTATATTAAAATATGTTATTGCTCAGCAAGGACCAACGAGAAGGTATGAACATATCTTGCTTTTCTGCAGTCGGAAATGGTCTCCAAACTGTCAGGAGTTTGCTGACAATTATTTTTCAAGAAAAAATTCACTACGTAAACTTGTAATGAATTTTGTTCTTGTAAAATTTTGTGAGCAAACACCTGACGGTTTGGAAACTGTTGGTGTCTATGTAGAAACAAACCTATTATAAAATAAAATAAACAGTACTATATAGCAATGAGAGTATACTGCCGGTTGCTTTCAAATATTCCCGCCATCATAGTTTAGTTCTTACTAAACGCACAAGGCGCTAAACTGTCACAGAATTAGTAACAGGGAGATGACTATCTATATTATAATATTATTCTTCTTTGTCTATGATTCCTTAGTAGGTTAAAAATTTGCAATAAATGTAATGACTTATTCATACACACTTTAAGAATTATAGATTCCTTTTATCGATTCTGTAATTTGCTTAAGTGCAGAAATCTACATAAGGCGACATCCAGGTTGTTGCGCTTAACTCAACAATTGACAGATGGCGATACCTGTATCCTACATTTTACAGCTTTCTATTTAATTAGTAAAAGTAAATTTGGTATTATTTTACAGAAAGTGGGATAAATAAAGTTAACCTTATTAGTAAAACTTACCAAAAAATTATTTGCCTGTAGCTTTTGTACTGATTCAGACCTATATACAAGCTTAACCGTGTGACATCCAGTAATTAATATTACATTTTTGTTCCTCGATAACAAGTGTTTAATTTCATTTATTACTAATTTAAAATTTGAGCAATCATCAATTTTTGTCTTGATGTAATTTCAGTATTTTTTAAAATTTAAATTCAAATTCAATTCTTTTTAATTTAATAAGTAATTAAAATACTATATGTACGGTCGTGAGCAAAAAAATAGGACAAGTTTTATAACAGTATTTTGCTAAAATCTAGTTATGTACATCTAACTTTAATTTTTGTGACATTGTCAGTTAGTTGTCATAATTTATTGCAAGTGTGCAAAAAACTAATATGCCTCATATATGCGATTTAGTTAAATCTGGAGTTATTGCTAAAGCAGAAGATGGATGGTCAATGACACAAATTGCACTGCGTTATAATATTGACAAAAATTCGGTGTGTAACATTTTAAGAAATAAACGGTACGATTAGTAGAAATTCTGGATCAGGGCGCCGAAGGATATCAACTCAACAGATTTGCAATTGGTAAATGCTTTAGTAGAAAATCCATTTTATTCAGTTATTCAGGCTGCTGAAGAAACGAATTTTCCTGGATCGAGTAGTACTGGTCGCCGGCGAGTAAGAGAATCGGAAGGAACTATGCTGTCATGAGGCAGCACAGAAATACTTACTTAAAGCTGAACATAAAGAAACTCGAGTAGGACTTGAATTTTTAGCGCATGATGTAAATTTTTGGGAACAATGTAATCTTTACAAACGAAAAAACTTTCCAGTCAACACACAGCGGTCGTATTCGTGTTTGCCGCCCTCCGAATACTCGATTCGATGAGAAATATATATCTAACAATGATAAAAGTGGTAGACTTTTCGTCAATATGTGGGCTTGGATATCGGCACATGGTCCTGGTGTTTTGTGGCATATTGAGGAACGATCTAATAGTGAAATATATTAGAATTTTAGACAATATTATGCTCCCTTGTGTGTCACAATTATTTCCTAATAATGAGTTCATATTTCAACAAGACAACTGGTTTCAAGATAACAACATCAATGTTCTTAACCGGCCCAGTTATAGTCCAAATCTTAACCCTGTGGAAGAAGTATGGGAACTACACGTAAGAAGTATCCAAAAACGAAATGTGATACCACGGAATGCCGAAGAATTACTGGAAATAATAAATAATGCATGGAAAAATATTATTACTAATGATTATTGTATATGGTTATTTAATTCTATGCCAAACAGACTTATAGACGTTATAAATAGAAATGGTACAATAAACGAAATATTAATATTAGTTTCTTGTTAAGTAGGGTATCCTTTGTCCTTTGATCCAGAATTTCTACTAATCGTACCGTTTATTCTCCACTTTCTTAAAATGTTACACACCACATTTTTGTTAATGTTATAATACAGTGCAATTTGTCCCATTAACCATCTATCATTTACTATAGTAATAACTACAGCATTAAAATAAAAAATAAATTAAAAGTGATATCTGTTTTATTTCGGCTACTCATTACACATTCAAATAGAGACAGATTTACATTAAAAACAAAAAGCTGTCCTATTTTTTTCTGCTCACGACAATACTATATGGTTATAATTTTTTTTCTTTCTTTTTCATTTTTTGGCAAATTATAATTTATGAATCAGCTTTTTAAATAATTTTTCTGCATATTGATTTTTAAATATGCTTTCTGCATATTGATTCTTTAAAAATTTTCTTCATATTGAAAATTTGATATTCTTCAAATTGAAATTCAGCTATATATATTTCAAAATTGAAATGCAGCTTTACCTATTTATTCTATGCTTATGTTTTAAGCTTGATGCTTTATATTTAAGCTTTACATTTTATATGATGGGGATTTATGAGGCTAAATAATTAAATAAAGAAACAAGTTATTGCCTTATACCTCGAGAGAAACAACAATGCAGCTACCGACACGTATTTCGGAGTTATTGCTCCTCATCAGCGTAGTGTAGCTTAGCGAATATATCTTATAAATCGAGCAAGACCAACAAAGGTCGGATAGTACAGTGCACAGTACTCGATTTGTACTTTCATACTTCATGTGCCACACTTAGGGCCTCAAATGAGAGCAATCGGTATGATGAGCTCTATGTGTACTGCCCTATTTCCACCTGGCAAACACTAGGCACTATACTTTCCAACCTTTATTGGTTTTTCTCCATTTATAAGATATATTCGCTAAGCTACGCTACGCTGATGAGGAGCAATAACTCCGAAACACGTGTCCGTAGCTGCATTGTTGTTTCTCTTGAGGTATAAGGCAATAACTTGTTTCTTTATTTACATTTTATATTGTAAATTTGAGCTTCTCACGAATTTATATTAATTATAAATTTATATTCTTCATTCTTCAAATTTCACTTCATTAAGAGACGTAAACTAAATTGCCAAGAAAACCCTTAGATTCCATTTTTGTAAGAGAAAATTGTGAGCCTGAAGTGATGTTCCAGAACCCTTGACAGTCTACAATACTCAATCCCAGAATCTAGGATCCTGGTATAATTTTATTATTTTTAGTATTTATTAACCTTTGTTTGTCGATATTTTTAATTAACGTAAAATTCCACATTTAACATTATACAAATTGATTGATTTATTCATCTAATATATTTTATCATTTATTTTACAACATCTTTTTATTTCTCTTACCAACAATTTCAGTCTAATCTATAGGAGACTAGTTATTCAAGAAAAAGAGACAACTCTACTTATTTTCACTATAAATGGTGCCCAATTTAACATCAATTTTACTTTGTCTCCTTTTCTCGAACTAAACAAGAATTTGTCATTTATGCTGTACATTCGGAAAGGATAAGTTTTTCCACTCTCACAAATACTCCGGATCCACGGCTCTTTGCTCCGGCTTAAACCAGCTAGTCGTCCGCATATGTTGCCTCAATTCTTTCCCAAAAATATATAATAAGGGAAAGGAGGTAACAAAACTTTACACCTCTAAAATTTTTTTGGCATTAGCTACCCCCTCTACCACCCCACCCTATTATTAAAGGGAGTAAAAACTTAAATTGGGATTTAGTATAGTTGAAATCACGAATGTTGTCGTTCACGTCATCAATGTACGTCGTTATCAAGACATGCAAATTTTCTATCTTTGTAAATACAAAGTACATATGAGCTAAAATCTGTCAGTTTTCTGTCAATTCAGCGGCGTGTTGTGGATGCATATATCATTATCAAGTTTATTAATTTTCTATTTCTATTCGCCTTTTATAAGTTTTTAGTGTTCTTACCATGCGTTTCAAATTTTGTGTTTGTTTTGTTATTGTTTAAAATAGTTTATAAGTGCTTTAGTTTTACAGTGTAAAAAAGCAATACCAAAATGCCCGGCAAAAGATTGGATGAAGTAGCTAGAGGTATGGTTATGAAATTAGTTGAGTACTTCAACCAGGAAAAATGTTACGGAGGTCCCCTTTTACCTTTGCAAGCAGTCCATGAGGTGAATTGTAAAATTAATTATGGCAGCGGATATACATAAAATTAATTTTCTTTCAGTGTGCTTCTAACGCATTGGGTATTTGTGTGCAGACGGTGGAACGGATTTTCAAGAAAACCTGTGAGGATCAGGAAGTCCCAAATTCTACTGTGGCAAAATCTGAACCTAGAAAGAAAAATAAAACCGAGGATATGATCGAAGCAAGGAAGATGGATGTGAGGGATACAATTTATAATATGTACTCTGAAAGTAAGTCTATAGCGTGGTGATTTTGTAGTAGTTGTTGTTAGTCTGCCATCCATGTCAATAGCTCAGTTGGTTAAATGGTTCAACCATTAACACCTTTCACCCGATTATCAAGGGGCCCGTTGACATATTTTATATGAAAATCGGAATGCTGAAGTAGTAAGTGTTGCTGCTTGGCGAAAATTTTATAATATTAAAATTGCATACAATAATAATTGCTATTTTACAGAAAAACATGTAACTATGAAGACCTTAAAGGAGGAACTGGCCACGAAGAAATTAATAGATGTGTGTCGTCCTTGTGCCGTATATTGCCGCTTATTTGATGTAAATATAAAAAGGATGATAACCGGAAAGCCTTAATGGAAAGAGCTAACATAGCCGCACAGAGGGCGGAGTTTCTACGCAAATATAGACAAAACCAGAACTCTTCCATTAAACGACAAGAGAATATAAAACGATGTAATTATTTGAAATGAAAAAAAAAATTAACTGCATATGCTTTCGAAAGTGAAAAATCATTAAAATTGTGTTATATTTTTTTTTACACGTTTTACACGTTCCTGTAAATAGGACTAAAACCAAATATACTTTATCTTTAGTATAATGTTCCAATAGTCAATAGGGTAATTTATTATTAATAAGGTATTTTATACTCTGTGTTATATTTAACTATCAATATGAAGTATGCCCTACAAATGTGTGTATATTTCTAATTAATTAATAAATTACTCTCTAAATAAAGTGATACCTTTACTAGCAAACAAGATATTGAATGGGGAACAAACATATTAAAGTTTGTCGTGTTTTTAAACTTCCTGAAAAAAATACTCTTTCCCTTATTTTTATATATTTGACAAAAACAAATGTAAATAAACACTGTTAAAATCCATTGAATTGCATGTTTATGTCCATATATTTTCATTACAAAATACTTCCCTTTCGTGTTTATTGATACGCTCATGCGTGACATTCTGTGTGACCTTGAGTTAATTTGGTTCAGAAATTAAAGGATGATGACGTGAACGGCAAAATTCATGATTTCAACTATACAGGGTGATTTATGTAAACATGCGGAAAATAAAATGGTATACTAATCTTCCATGTGGGAAACCCTCTGTAAAATTTTAAAGCTATCTGAGGTAATTTATATTATATTTTTTTTGTATTAAACTTTGCAAAGATACGCTTCTGAACGGGGGAGTTATGCTATCTCAACGCGTTCAAATACGTGCCGCTTGTTTGTTTTGCAGGTAAATCAGCTGATTAGTTGTGGGGGCGAGCGTAGGTGCGTCTTTACTATGTACATACTTCGGTATGCGATGTAAAGCAACGACAGGCGCAGTTAGTACTTGGATGGGTGACCATTCCAACGGAAACCGCGTCCTCGCCTCACACATCTTCCAGCGGCTTGTATATCAGTGTATGCGCGGAAGCTATACAACCTTAGGCGAGGATTGTATAGGAGATATACCATCCTTCGGAGGGGATGTAAAGCCGTCGGTCCCTTGTCTATTAAATGTTAGGCAAGTAAAAGATCCCTACTCTTCTTAAGGGAAGAGGTTCGGCAAAATTCCTGGTTGGGGGTAGCTCGTCTACAGGCGTCGGTGTTAGGCCTCAGTAGCGGAAATAGGCCGACGTTAAATAAATGTATAAAAAAAAAAATTAGTTGTGTATTGTCAGTGCGACACGCATTCAGTGTTCAGTTCAGTGACTCTTCGATTTTCGTTTAGAGCATTTCCCACTTTTGTTAAATTTTAAACTAACTGTATTTACAAATATCGATTATGCCAGAGTTCACGTCGCAAGAGTACTGCGACATGATATTAACCTATGGTGCAATGAATGAAAGTCTTGCAGGGGCTGTAAGAAAATACGGGAGAAAATTTCCTCATAGGCGCAAACCTAATGAGAGAACAAATTTAAGTGCAGTGCAATGAGTTCGTGACACCGGGTTTTGTTTACCAGGCGACAGAGAACGTGTAGTAAATCGTCCTGTTGAAGTAGACGAAGAAGTTCTAGTCTAGTATCTAGAACAAGACCCTTCAATAAGTACCCTACACGCGAGAATCGTTTTTACCCATACCACATAAGAAAGGAAGTGTTTTCGTTGCACCGTTTTACGTCAGATTAGTTAGTCATAGGTGGTGTACTTCTTTCTACAAAAAAAATAAGGTATTTTTTTTCAAATTTTTTTATTTCTTAATTTTTTAAACTCCTTTTGGTGGGGACAATCCACTGAATAATTTTCCGCATGTTTAGGTAAATCACCCTATATGTATACGAGAACCAAGGGCCTCTAAAATTTTTTTTGGCATTAGCTACCCCCTCTACCACCCCCACATCATTATTAAAGGGAGTGAACATATCTTAAAATATCTAATAGTACTTCACATGCGACATTCGATATTGAAAGAACTTCATATCATCTTGAATTAATTCGCGAAATAAAGTGTGATATTCTCCGAAGTTTGGTTTTATGTTCATATTATGCACCCAGTTTTTCTTCTTTTTCTTTTTGTTTTCTTCGAGGTTTCTTCTTCCTCTCACAATAAGCAAATTATAATAACATCTTCATTAATATATAACAGTAGGGTAAGAATGAGAGAACTAAAACATACCCCCCACCACATAACCGGCACCCCCCACCACACCACCCCCACCAATCAGATATTGGCACGTGGGGGTGATGTGGTGGGGGGTATGTTTTAGTTATCTCATTGATAGATAAATGACCTAACTGGAAAATGAAGGGAATGGGGGGGGTGCCGGTGGTGTGGTGGGGGGGTATGTTTTAGTTCTCTCATTGATAGATAAATGTCCTAATTGGGTGAAGTTTATGGTGGGAAGCGTTCTAGAACTCTCAATAATGAGAAAATGCACTATTTCGGGATGGCTACTTTTTGACCGGTAAATATAAAAATTACACTCAATTATTCTGCTTCTCATTGTTAAGTTATTTGTAAATTAGATCTTCCAAATAAATATGAATAGCTTTGAAGAAGATTTTGGTTATAGTAGAGAAATCAATTTTAACGGTAATGTGACATCATTAAATATATGTGAAGATGAAGAGAGAGTGAAACAAAATATCGAAACAGCTATTGACAAAGTTTTAAATTTTTGGTTTCATGATGCTGTTACCTACACACCAGATAGTAACTTAGAAGATCAATCTGTGGATATTGAGGCATTACGTGTATATAAACTGTTCGATAATGTTCGGAAAATGATAAATTCTGATAAAAAACATAAAATGTTTATTGCCATGAAACTATTGGTGGGAGTTCTAAAAGAAGAAATGAATCAGCAACGTGATATCCATTTATCAACTGACTATGATGCTAAGGGTATTCTGGGTCAAGTACTGAGATTATCAGATCTATCAGAATCAATGACATTACCAATAAAATCATATACACAAACAAAATACCCGTACGACACCGTTTCGATGCGGAGTACAAGAATCCCGATATTGATGGAGAGTTCAAGAACAACCTTGTACCATCACTACCCCCCCACAACCGCAGGAGACATGTGTTGATACCTCCCACTATTTCACCGGCTGATCATATCAAACATATGGAGAGTTCAAGAATGACCTCCCATCAAATACATCAATATAAGGTTGTATAAAGCATTGTACATAAGTTCTCACTAACAATCTTCATCAATTCAGTTTCTCAAGATGACTCATAATAGTATCTTCAATTTGCCTGATTTCAAATTTGATTTATTTAGTGATTTACCTCCAACACCTCAGAGTAAAAACGACTTAGTTGTGATTGGTGAACGAACCTATAAATTGAATAAATCGAAATGTAAATTCATATCAACAGGGTTATCGTATGACATCTGCTATACCCCTTGTGTAAAAGTGTCAGGAAATAAAAATGATGTGATAGTCTTCGATGAAAACGAGTGGACTCAGTTTATTGCAAATGAAAGTATAATAACAAATTATTTATGCAGCAATGATAAAGTTGAGCCTATACGCGCTGGAAGTTTCTCCATATACTTTGAACAAATTTCCGCATCAAGAGTGATTAAAATTTGAAAAAATAATTCCTATATCTATTTGGGATTTGAATCAATTTGCAAACTGTGGGAGTTATTGCCACTCATAAAATATCGTGTTGATTTGTTAAAAAGATTGCTATTTGTAAATTATTCCAAGATTGTGCAGAAAGGATTACAACGTCAAGGAGGAAATGTATTTGAGAATGTAAAGAATTTGCTTCCACCGAGTGAAAACTCTAATAGTGAAAATTTTGGTATGCTGATAAAATTAATGTACATATATCCAGACGTATTCGAGGCTGAGTGTTCTAGCAAGGTGTGAAATGAAAAAAGTGACATTTAATGAAAAAAATAATCAAACTCATTTTCTTGTAACATGGAATTTTGCCTATAAGTCATCAAGGAAGGGGCCTTGGATGTCATTAGCTAATGATCGAGGACGCTTCAAGAGAAGGATAGAAGAAGTTTCAAAAATTATCGCCCATATTTTAGATAGTAACCATAGATGTAACATATATAATGAAAGGTTTATTAATAACATGTAAGCTATTACTCATATTTTATATCTTGATATGTGGAAATGATATATATAAAATAAAATAAAATATTTTATGCTTAATATTTGGTTTTATTAAGATAAAAATTAAATATTACAGTTTATATTTATACAATGTGTTTATTTGAAATCCATGAATTATGTTTCTTGTTTAATCCCAGCCATTTAACGTAAAGTTTATTCCCTTTCCGCCTTAGAATCTTTTCTATCAGATATATATCAGGATACTTCACTCTCTGAATTTCTTGCTCATAAAAACCACCTTCGATTTCATCACCTTCTAATAAATATGTTTTGGGATTGCTTTGGCGTACTTTCCTGATTTTAAAAATTTCATTTGACCAATTAGGTGTATACCCTTTTGAGAAAGCCTCGCGATATTTACTTATCCTCACATGATCATTGACTTTAAATTTCTGTTTTATTGGGTCGATTTTCTTCAGATAATTGTAAGCAGTAAGCTGTAAATATTTTTCATGTTTCATTTTTACATCTTTTGGCTTCATTCCAATAGTTCTGTGTTTGGTGTTATTATATTCTGCTACAACGCCCGGTAAAATATTCAACCATTTATAGTTTCCTTGCAAACTGAACTGTTTGTTTTTGTTATTAAGTTCCATCATTGTTAGCTTTCCTCCTTTTTTACTTTGACTTCTCGTTTTTATTAACTGTGATGAAGGAAGGGAAGAAGTTCTTGTTCTTTGCACCGTAGTCGGTAAAGCGGAAACGGGTTTCCTTATAGCAGCAGTTGTAGTAGTTTTCTTAGCTGCCTTTTCTTGTGCCATTGAATACAAATTTGTAACTCGTGGTTTTATAATATCTATAAATTTAGGTGCATTTGATGTAGATAGACCTTTTTCAGGATTATAACCTAAATGTTGAGTATTGGTCCTTTTAATAATATCGATATATTGATCGAGATCTGCTGCTCGATATCCTACAGGATGCTTTTTAAACATTAGTTCATACAATCCAGGTGTACCCGCATATTTAAATTGATCGTTAATTATAAAATCTCCGCCATCAAAGTCAATTGCAGAATCACCAATCGCATATTTCTTTGAATATGGATCGAAGTAAACACCAAATGTATCATCAAACTCATTTTTAGCATCATCAATTTTATCTTGTATGTATGCCCTCGGTAACGGTTTTTTAAATTGTTCTAAATAGAGTTCATGTTCTGTCAAAGTCGTTACATCAGTTGCTTGTGTTGGAAAAGTTTCATCAAAATAACTTTCACGGAATTCAGGTAATAATGTAGTGGAATCGTGCTTAAAGACTTCATCTTCTAGATTAATAGGAGTTGTATGGTAATATTCTAGAGGTGTTTGAATTCTCGGTTTGAATCTAAAGCTTTGAGGACTCAATTCTTCTTTCAATTCCTTTTTCAAATCAGTTTTCGGTAAAATATTTTCAGTTTTACTGAGCGTTGACACCAATTCCTTAAGTGGTTGAGTTATTGGTTTATAAGTTTTTTCTAATTGTGACTGTGATTTGACAATATCATTTTTGAAACTTTTATATTTTGCTTTTAACGCTTTCCTCGCCTTTAACAGCTGCACTGCCACTCGATTATTCATGTTTACTGACGCCGTATCTAGTGTGTTCACTTTATATATGTATGAATTTATCGAATCCTTTCCAATATCTGCCAGAATTCAAGGTACAATCTTTATCAATCACAACAAATCCATATTTATCTTTCCAACAATAAGCACATAATTCTCTAAAATTTTGAAAAGTCATATCAACGTTTACATGATCAGCAAAAATATGTTTCAAGTTAGTCATATCCTGTTGGAATATCACAAAAAGATTAGCGTTATCTCTACATAGTTGTTTAGAAATTGATGAGTAAGTTTGGCATAAATAAAAACAATCGGTATTTTTATGACGTCCAAAACAAAAGTAGCTTTTGATTATGTTTTGGTTGCATGAGGCTAAATCATCAAATATTATCACAGAATTTGGTTTTGTTTCTTCAGGGGGGATTACACTATCACCAGCATTATATTCGTAATATCCAATGTCCTTCAAAGGTTTCATCAACATTCTGAGGTATTCATATTTAGGTTGATAAAGAGATTTAGAATATAAATAAATATTTTCGAATCGTAAACCATTGGGGTGTTCTAACAAACTGAGCATAACATTGGTCTTTCCACATCCAGAACTTCCCACCAATAACCCCCGTTTTGATTGTCCTCCAAATAAAATGCCATGTTTTTGGAAAGTTTCAGACAATGCAACATCATCATGATTTTCTAATGGTAAAAGTGTGTCTTGTAGCTGAATCAACATTTTTACCACCTTATATATTCAGTCTTGACTTTCCTATAAAGTAGAAGCTCATTATAATGAGAACTATAGCTAACTGAACTATATTCGATTTCTACACCTATATAAAGGCTGTAAGATACCATATTTATATAATAATTTGAGATATAATGGATCCATATAAAAGGCCTGCCCGCACTAGTAATCATATCTCTAAGAAGAGAGGACGTGGTTTGTTAAATAAAATAATTGACAAACTTCCAGTAGAATTACATTTACCCGGTTATAATTATTGTGGCCCTGGTACCAAACTTACCAAGAAATTAAAACGAGGTGATAAAGGAATTAACCGGTTAGACGAGGCGTGTAGACAACACGATATAGCATATTCAAAATTTCAAGACGTTGAGAGGCGAAATCAAGCAGATAGGGAATTAGCTGAGGCAGCACTTAAACTCGTGAGAACATCTGATTCAGGGCTTGGTGAAAAACTTGCTGCACTGGAAGTTGGTGGTGTAATGAAAATAAAAAACAAATTTAAATTTAAAAGTTGCTGTAAAAAGAAAATCACCTTCAAAGAGACGTGGAAAAAAAGTTAAAATTATTCCCGTTCCTAAAAAAATAGGAGGATTTCTCCCATTCCTATTACCCCTTTTGGGGGCTTTGGGTGCCGTAGGAGGCGGTGCCGCAGGAATTGCAAAGGCCGTTAACGATGCTAAATCAAATCGTGAACAATTAGCTGAGTAAAAGAGGCATGACTTAGCAATGGAAGAGGTTACTAAAGGAAAGGGGTTATATCTGGGCCCCTATAAAAAAGGCGTTGGGTTATACCTGAAATCCTATCCAAAAAACTCCCGATAAAGTTACCTCGCCGACCACTAACTAATCTAGATTTACTGAAATACTCAAAAGTTCTTAAAATTCCTAATTTTCGAGGTGTTTTTATGAGAGATAAACTTCCAAAAAATATAAAGAAAAATGAGTCTGGTATTGTGAATCTAGATATTGACGCTGGGGATGGAACTCACTGGATAGCGTATACAAAAAAAAAAATCAGGTGGATTATTTTTATAGTTTCGGAAATTTGAGACTTCTAGAAGAGTTAACGAAGTATTTTTTAAGTGATGGTAGCTTGAATAAAATCAAATATAATTATAATTCATTACAAAGTTATGATTCATATCTTTGTGGACATATATGCCTAGAATTTCTATATAACTAATATAAATAATGTATTTTACTCATTTTGTAATAAACATTTAACATAACAATATGTCTTTCACTTTTGTTCTTAGCGGCGAGTCCTCTGATTTAAGTTACAATTTCTATCCTATTTATTTAGAAGATGATATAGAGTATGAAATTGGGTTGGCAAATTTTGATACTTTCAATATCATTCCAAACATTGATAACACCAACAACACTTTTGTTTGGGGAGAAAACGATGAACATATTATTAAAATTCCTGAAGGTTGCTACGAAATCGATGATATCACAAAATATTTGGAAGGTAAAATAATTCAAGAAGATGAAAAAGCTTGTATAAGAATTACTACAGATTTAATACTTCTAAAGTGAACATCCGTGCAAATAGAAAAATTAACTTCAATGTAGAGAATTCGATAGGACCAGTACTAGGATTCGCGACAAGGGAGTTGGATGCTGATAATAATAATAATAATACTTCCGATTACACAGTAAAAATTTCCAAGGTGAATATTATATGCGTTGACTGTAGCATTGCAATAGGATCATTTTTTAATGGAAATGATGTACACTTCATTCATCAATTTTTTCCGACAGTACCAATTGGGTATAAAATAGTGAAGTCGCCTATAAACACTATTTACTTTCCAGTGAGCGTTAAAACTATTAACAACATCAGAATCAAAATAGTTGATCAAGGAGGTGAGCTTGTTAATTTTCGAGAAGAAACAATAACAATTAGATTACATCTTAGGAAATCAATCCGTTAATAAAATGGTGTTGAGATTTTATACTACACCATTCCACTATAAACGTCAGCCCTACTATATAAGAACGAAAAAGAAAACAATCGGCAGTTCTAAAACCAATGTCAATAGATTAACATCGGAAAATAGAAATTTCTTAGAATCCCTTGGATTTGAAGTTTTAGTATAATGGAATTACTAAATATTACAGGCCAACCTTTTAGTGATAATTCTATTGAAAATTATCAGTTTCATACATATCAACCCAATATATCTGGAACTTTAGGTTATAATGACGAAACAAGAATTCCTATCCAGGATTTGGATGCGTACACAGCCCCATGTAATAGCTATTTATATATTGAAGGAAAACTTACAAAGGAAGATGGATCCGTTGCTAATAAATTAGAGTTCATTAACAACGCTATTGCTTTCTTATTTCGAGAAATTAGATAGGAAATGAATGGCATAGTGATAGACTCTGTGAGAAATGTGGGTTTAGCTTCAACTCTAAAAAATTATCTATCCTAAAATGAAAATGAAAGCGTTCTCTTGCAAAATGCTGGATGGTTCCCTAAAAACAAAATGGGTACATCAGAAAAAAATATAGCAGATGTTAATGGAAATTTCAACGTATGCATACCATTAAAATTATTAGCCGGATTTTTTGAAGATTTTCGAAGACTCATTATTAACACGAGACAGGAATTAGTATTGATACGTAACAGTAATGATCTAGATAGTATTATAAGTATAAATGATACTGAAAAGCCGAAAATTGCTATTAATAAATTATTTTGGAGGGTACCACACGTCACCGTTAGCATGTCAGAGCAGCTTAGAATAAATGAAATTACAGAGAGAAACGCTGAACTTCCTATAAGATTTAGAAGTTGGGAATTAATCGAATATCCTTCTTTACCAAACTCAAGTCGACATGCGTGGCCTGTTAAGACATCTACTAAAGTTGAAACTCCTAGACACGTAATAATAGGTTTCCAAAAAAATAAAAAAGGAAGAATTACATCTGATATGAGTAAATTTGATAATTGTGAACTTAAAAATATTAGAATTTTCTTAAATTCTGAGAGGTATCCATATAATGACTTATACTTGGACTTCAACAGCAACAAATATGCAACCCTTTATGAAATATTTGCTAATTTTCAAGAATCCTATTACCCCCAGAAAATTAATCAACCAATTTTCAACCCCGCGGAATTCAAAGATTTAGCGCCAATAACTCATATTGATTGTTCACGCCAAAAAGAAATAATGCAAGCTGGATCAGTTGTAATGAGAATAGAATTTGAAACAGTCACTCCTACTACTGCGGATATTGCAGCATATTGTCTAATATTGCATGAGAAACATTTTACTTACAATCCACTAACTAAAATTGTTCGTCAACGTTAAAATGTATCCGATATGTTTAAAATTGCAAAATGCGCATGGCATATTTGAACTATTTAAAGAAAACAAAGCAACATACCATACCAGTAATGCAATGAGATCAGGCTATATAAAGTAATTAAAACAACATAGAAAAAAATTGAAGGACTTTAGAGAAGCTGTTGAATTATACAGCATGAAAGCGAATGTATTAAAAAAAATTGTGGAATCTAAAAATATGACTTACATTGGATATCCAAGGATTTAAAATAGAGAAAAATAAATTTATAGTAAAAGAGTTCGCAGCTTTTGATGGGGTAAAAATATGTCACTACATCTTTAAGCCACCTTTTCCATTTGAAATGTGATCACCGGATTTACAACATCAAGCCCTCTGGTTAACAAAGAATCATCACTGCATTAAGTGGAATTGCGGATTCACACCACTACACATGTTTAATAAGATTATACAGAATTTGACAGCGAATGAAGATTGTGTTTACGTAAAGGGAAAAGAAAAAGCTGACTACATCAGACAATTTATTTCACAACCTGTCATAGAATTTGAGGAACAACCATCTTTAATTATGCCTACTATAAAATGTTTTTATCATACAAATATTAAATGTATATGTGCACTTTCTAATGTATTTTATTTGTACGAAAACTTTGTAATGCCATAACTTTTAATAAATAAATAAAACTAAATATTGCTTTTTATGATAATTTAATAATATAATACGCGTAGTATACTATATACAGAAAACAATTTTACATGTTGTATAATTTTTATTGCATTGGTGAATCATTTGGATCAACCTCAATACTTTCAGCTTCATCACAATCAGTTTCACCACAATCACTTTCATCTTGAAAATTTAGTTTATTTACAAGATCCACGCTCAAATAGTTTTATAAAGGGTGAAGAAACCCACCTAAATTTAGTTCAATTAGTCCATCTACTAGACACGTCAAAGATATTTTTCCTTCTGAGAAACCTTCACACATTTTTAACCCATTTTGATAATTTCCTGCAATTCTATTGCACTCTTCTTCACTGTAAAAGGCACCCATTCCATAGACTGCTTCATGTTCGACATCAAACTGAAGGTTAGAAATTTTTTTATGTAAATACCGTATCCCACTTTCTAAATCAACAACCTCAATTTCTTTTACGTAACACATCCACATATTGAAAATATATTTATTGCCGTACTACAATTTGGTATGATACTGATTGTAGTGAGAGTTAACTAAGCTTGAAGTTTTATAATACTAACCCCACTTAGTAAATCAGCCTACCTCCTACCTAATATTTCCAACATTACGTTAATAACTCCCACCTAATAATACCTCCCACCTAATAATACCTCCCCATCTTGGGAGGTATTATTAGGATTTATTAAAATAAATAAAACAAATAATTTATTGGTATAATCTATTGAAGTATTAATTTCAGTTTATAAATACAGTTAGTTACAGTATTTTCAGTTTATAAAGACAGTTATAGTATTTACATAATTTACAATATATAACAGTTTAGTTTTTTCATTATTAAGTACATAATAAGAATTTTAACATATCAAACTTTTACAAAGCAAAATTTCTTACATAGAATTCAGCCTCAGTATCATTCATTGTTTCAATGTCTGTGGCTAGTTTTAATATCAAATCTAACAATTCGTCAGATGTATATTGTTTAGTACCTAAATTTGAATCAATAGACTTGTGACCCCAAGCTAAAGTATTCGGTAGTTCCAGTAATAACATAACGTTTATCATCATTTGAAGATAAAGCTACCTTATTTTTTAATTCTGTATACATCGTATGTAGATGTGATCTACACACATACATTTTACGGTAAATTAACCCACCCTCTTCAACAATTTGTTTATAATCTACAATATTTAACTGATTCTTGATAACATTTTTTGATACCCCTTTAGCTTTTTTTGTTTCGCATTCATTAAGCTTTACGCAATATGCTTTCGCCCCAGTTCCATAAAAGCATTGTACAAGAGCGCCTGCGAACTCATCCTTCATTTTTCTAATAATAGAGACCGTTTGAATGAATGAATGAATGAATATTATTATTACTGTAATTTGATGTACCGAACCAATCTATATTTTTCTTTATGTCGTCGTAAACATTATCGGTAAGTATTTCCAAAATCAATGAATCTGTGTCAGTATAGCAAAGACTCGCATTATCACCATATCTTTGCTTGATGAAATCATAATAAGAATCATATATTACTGTTTTTGATATCTCCAAAATTGAGAAATCTACGTATAAAGGTTTATTATAACAAATTTTCAGCTGACATTTCAATAGCTGCTAAATTTTCTGAGAATACGGAACATGATTTAAAAGTAGGCTTACTTACACACTCCTCAGCTCCAATACTGCCACGAATATTTTCCCAGTGAGAAATAAGCTTTATATCAACTCTATTATCTACATTTTCCATAGTTTTACCGAATATTGAGTTTATTATAAATTTGAAAATATCTCTTTCAAAAGCATTTATCGATGCATTTCGCAATGCTGTAATTAAGTCAACATAGGTTTTTAACCAAGCGGATTGTGAAAATTCTAAAATTCTATGAATTTTTGTTAATTTTAAACCATGTTTCAAACATTGTTTAAGATTCCTATAGTGAATAATATAATTCGTTTTATTCTGTAGACTTAAAATAAGTTTAGATTGCTTACTATTTGGTGGTATCAAATTTTCTGCACAGAATGATAAATCATTATGTGCATCATGCAAATTTTCAGGATATTCCAAATCTACTTCCAATACACATCCCTTTTTGGAATATCTACTCAAAGTAGAGTAGTCGAAATTTTGAATTTCATCATTGCTTAACCATCTAAACCCCCCAAGCGGCAAATTTTCACTCATAGAACACCCATATAAATTGGTTGCATCTAGGTAAAGTACGTATGACGTAGGCTTTGAAGAATCATAATTCGAAATAAATTTATTACTGGCAATGGACATTCTTTTACTACATTGACTTACACCGCCACGTATACCTTTTCTAAAGAAATGAAGCATATCTATATCGGTAAGGAGCTCAAGCTCAACACCCGTTTTACGCAACATTGAATCCCAACTGAATGATGGTGCAGTGAAATATTGTGCTGGATCTAACGTTAATGTTTGCAAACAAATTTTACGAAAGTTTTCAAAAACATCTGCCAATAGCAATACATCTGATTTTAGGTAAATATCAGAATATTCACCTAAAGTCTGACATTGAAAGGTATTCCAAGTTACATGCGCTCGAGCGTAATCCTCCTCAGTAATACCATCACCACGCAATATATCAAAAAATAAATTTTGTGGAGGTAATTCAGTCTCATCCAATTTATCCATTGAATCCACATAGGAGTAAGGGAATACTCCTTTGCGACGTATTAAATCAAATTTGGATTGATCGCTAAAATATTTTTTTACTCTAAACATTGCTCAGATTCTAGTATTTGACTTAATTTATCTAAAGAAGCTGGCAAGAAGCGAAATGAATCTAGAAATCTTAATTTAATAAATACATTTTTCTCTTGGCCGTCCTTTTTTTCAACTAAAATATGTTTTGAAAATGATATATATTTCTCTTTGTTTTGTGCTATGACATCAATTTTTTCTTGGTTTAGGGCCAGTTTTTTAATAAACAAATGTGAATCGTAATTCGTTAAATTGTGAAAGAATACTGGAATGAATTTGGGTAATTTAAAATTTAAATTAGATATGGAATGAGTCGCACCACGATAATTCCCCGTTAAATGACAATGATCACGAACTTTCTGATTGTCTTCCACGAAAATCTTATCACAAATATGACACGTACTGCTACTGGTACAGTCCATCAATTGCTGCTCTGAAAGAGGTAGCATTGCTTTGATATATTTCAAGTGTTTATTATATAAATTAAACACACATTATTTTAATTTCTGTATAAAAACTTTAGCTGCATCCAATCCACGGTAATGAACTAATTGTGATGGGGAATCATCAAAGTTACGTTTTACATAAAAACAAAATGAATAGGGTTGGTGTTCATACGTTTTAACATTAAATGAATTATCCTCTTTAGGTTGCGTGTGATGAATAGGTTTTAAAATACTTTCAAAGTCTGCATATATTACAAAAGGAACAGCTAATTGTCTCTCAAAATTAACAAATTTAAGTATATTCTCAGGAAGAGTTTCACCGAATTTATTTACGACAAAATCAGTTGTCGGTAATTTCGTGCATATAAAATTACAGTCATATTTTTCATGAAGATATAATGCCTCACGCGTTCGGAAAAAATGAAGACAATCATTACAAATAAACATTTGACCGTTATGCTTAGATTTTTGCCTGGATACTAACCTTGATAAATCTTTTATTAAACAATAATGATTATTTCCACTATTATCCGTAATAAGTAAGAGATTGACATGGGTATTTTGCAGGCTTTTTGTGAAGTATAGTGGCCCTACTATTTCACAAACCGTTTTTCCATCTTTAAATTGATTATCAATACTAAATACATTTATTGAAATATTGTTTAGTTTTTCAAACTTGTGTATGTCTTTTAACTGAACGGGGAATTGAATACCTTCAAAGTTTAATAGTGTAGAATAATGCGGATATGATGATACCCTCTGGGCAAGTCCTGTTGGTGGAAAAATTGCTGCGTTAACGGCCCATGCAAAGTACATTTCGTCCTGGTTACATATATTCACAACCGCCTTCTTCGCCTCAATCTGCTTGGGTAATTTTTTGTATGACGGCGCAGCAAAAGGATTATACTTATTTAAATTCACCTCGAGGAACATAATTTGTTGAAGAGCCCATCCTGTAAAATGCTTTATAAGGAAGAAGAAATTACATAATATTTGAAAATATACTTACCTGAATTTTTTTCTTGCATATGTGAAGCCTTCTCCATAATATCCCTGACAAATTCATCATATATTTCTGGCAAATCAGTGGAGATAGTCACAATTTTATTTTTCGTGTTAAAAGATTTAAGATCATACACATCCTTTTCAGGTATAACATACATTGAAAATAATTCAAAATGTATTTTTAGTGCACGAAACTGTTTAATATATTTAGAAATTATTGAAAATACTTTCTCCTTGATTTCTTGAAAAAAATCAAAATGTGGTGTCGTGTACTGGTTAAACGGTAACTGGCAATTCGACATTTAAATGCACTGGCAACTCTTTCAACACATTCGTCTAGAGTATGCAATATCTTTTTATGTGCATTACTTCTAATATGTGCATTTAAACAGTTTTTTAGGACCCTTTCGTGACATTTAGGACATTCAATTAAATTAGTACTATTGTTCGACGGACCTGGTAGATTTATTATTTCATCCTTTATTTCACCATCAGATTGTACAGGGGTCATTTTTTGCTTTTTCTGAGGTATAGTTTGATCATACCTATAAGGACAACTTTTTCTCTGATGGCGTAATAGGCTACTTCTGGCGGAAAATAGTTTATTGCACTTATTACACTGCATATTATAACTGTTTCTTAAGCTCTTGGAAGCACTGAACTATTGTAACTAACTGTACTTGTGACAAAACTGAAATTAATACTTGTTGGATTCATGAATTCAACATGCTTATATACGAGGTAAAACAAATAAACCAGACTGCTAAACAAAGAAGGGTAGTAAACCAGTTTACTTGGTGTTATAACTTTGCGACGCTCTTTTTCTCGTACGGTGCGAGAACTAAGGCTGTCACTTTGACACTCGAGCTTTATTCAGTACTCGGGCGCCAGTTCAAGTTTAAAGTGTTTGAACAACACTACCCACAAGTCGAATGAGCGAGACTAAGCAGCTCAGTGAAGAATCAGTTAATTCCAGTGGGTCAATAAGGGAAAATAGACTTTCACAAACACAACAGTAAAACGCAGAAGTTCCAATAATATTTAAGTATATATTACAGTAAACCTGTGGTTACAGTCCTAAATAAACAGAAAAATCACAATTAACGCAAATTCATGTACAGATATATATATAAACAATAATAGTGGAGGGAGAGTAGCAAGCAATGTGGTAACGTTAGCTGCAAAAGCGTAGAAGCGGTTAATCGAGCAGTGAAAGCGTGCAAACGAGGGAATTAGCGAGTGTATGATAAAACGATCGTTAAGCAGACATTGTACGGATACCAGAAAATGCGAATCAAGCAGAATTATTTATAGTAATAAAAACAGTTTATAAAACAGACCGAAAATTTGGCTAGTGCTTATTAATAGTACCGGAGGTTAAGTATCGGCAGAGTGAGCAAATTTTCCTGTCATGAACTCAATACACTGTGCAAACAAAAGCTTAATTAAAACTATCCTTTTACTAAGGTTTAGTTCGGAGCAAACAATAATGTGACTAAAAAAAAAAAAAGGTGAGAGAACCCTGTAGGGAAGCAAGTCTTAGAATACAGGGGGAAAATAAGAACTTGTAGGGACGTAGGTCCTGAGTACAAGTAATAAAGGATCAGCCAGACGCAGGTCCTAATGCAGGCAAGTAGGAACTTGTAGGGACGCAGGTCCTTAAAAAAATACAAGTAAGGGTAAAAAGGTAGTCACAAGGTGAAAATATTAAAGTGAAAATATTCAAATAATTAAATATGAATTGAAACCGAATTATAGGTAACAGACTTCTGGATGCACAGTATAAAATTTTCAATCAGAAAATAAACAGTGAAATTTAATAAGCTAAGTGTCAAAACGGCAATCACTAAATATGAAATAAATAGTAGAGTATTTAAGCAGCGTAAAAATTTCAATCAGAATATAAGCAATAAAATCCCGGTGACTAAGTTTTGTAATGAAATAAATACCAAGAATAGTTAAAATAAACAATAATTCTGTTTATAAATATATCCCGGTGTTCAAATAGTAAATATTGCCTGCTAATATACTATTGTGTGCTTAAGGCGGTAGAATATGGTTTTAGTTGAACAGAAAATATTATACAGAGTTCATTAAACTTAAATCTTGTGCAGATTTCCGTAACGAAAAATGCTTCGTTACAACTTGTATAACAGGTTAAACTGGTTTCAGAGTTTTTTGAACTATAATACGATACTCGAGTAGTTCATTTGGTGTTATAACTTGAAAAACTGGTTTAAATGTTTTCAGCGAGTTTTTATAACTAGTGATTTCGGGCCCATCAGGCCCGAATTAATTTAATTCCAACATTTCATTCAAACTTAAAATCTTTCAACACGCGTCTATCACCTCATACATGAGGGGCCAAAAATAACATGAGAATATAAATATGCAGAATCGCAAACAGGACATGAGAACTAAGCCTTTCTATTTCAGTATAAATCAATCATATTAATCTCAAAGCCATCCTAAACTAATTTGCATTTGCATGACTCAGACTTTGCATGACTCACGATGTTATTGCAACAACACTTTTGGCGGGAATGAGTCACCGGCGGACGTAGCGTTTAGTATATAAAGGTCGGCGAAGCCCCGCCTTCTTCTCGGCCGCCGGGCCAATCAGGAGCCAGCTCGCTCCCCGTCAATCATATAAATAAAACGCAAATTTGAGAGCTCGCCAGTCGATCCAGGGCCTTCATCGAGGTAACTTCACGGCTCAGTACCTCGCGTTTCTGCATAGTTTGTTCTCATGGCTCAGTAGTCATCCAACATAATTATTTTAACTTCACGTATCGCCCGCTTCACGGTTTTAACCTTTCAACATTTTATTTATTTTATTTGGCCACGCTCGCTCGCATTTTGGTGGTGTACAAACCTACACACCAAAAAGCCTTTCTAAAGAAATCGTTGATACCACCTACAAACATTATTAGATGAGCCGGGAGCTCTTTTCAGAGCCCTCCCTATCGGCATACGCAGTGCCATTTCTGCAGTGCTGATTTGATGACGACGACGACGTTTGGATGTGAGGAGAAGACGACGCTACGTTTTAATTTCGACGTTTTATAAAGGAATCATAAAAGAAAATTCGTTAAGCACAAACTTCGCCTCATGATACCAGGTGCCTGATTCCTTTATCCATATCCAATCCTCGAAAACCTCACCAACGTTCCGACTCCAATCCCTACGCCTGTTATGATGTCTACTCGGCAAACGAGTTAGAAGCCTGCTTCCTAATTCCAAATTGATGTCTGCTTGGGAAACAAGTAGAACTCCGACTTCCTGTTCCAAATTGATGCCTGTCTGGTAACAGACAGAAACCAACCTCCGGATTCCAGTTCCTGCTCCATTCCATCATCCTAGAGGACCCTTGTGGCCTCGTTGAACGTGCTGGCCGAACACATCGTCGTCGCCGACAACGACGCCCTCGTTGTCAACCGACTGTGCTGTACACTTGCCACGTCGGGCTAAATATCGTTAACCGCGGCGACCCCACCTCTTGTGCGACAACCAGTACAGGGGGTGCTCTCCGTAGTTAACGCAGAATCCGGGCATCATTGACTAGACGATTGTAGCTTCAGACATTCGGGTGTTTAGAAATTTTCAGATAGGGACGACAGGACCTAGGGGAGATTGCACACGGGCGCTCGACGCCCAGCTCTCCGGTTCACGGACTTAGTCTTGTTATTTTAGGCAGACCCTTTTAGCTCGGGTCTGTCCTAAGCCAATTTTAACCTCACGGCTGCCACCTGCGGCGAGTCCGTCGCAGGGAAGCACGCCGGGTCTTTCAGACCACATTTCAAGAGCGCGGTATTTACCTTAAGATATGGAGCAAATGGATCGATTCAACCAGCCCAGCGCCGAGCTGGATTACATTTTACGGCCACCCGGCCACAGCTTAGAGTCGTCGCATCACGACGACTCTAATATTTTTTTACCCAGAGCCACAGCTTGTGGACACTAGTTTAACCTGTTTTAACCAATTTTTATGATCTAAATAGTATATCAAAGAAAATATTAGTAATATAAGTATTTACATTCCGTCGCGCTCAATCGCATTTTTCCTTTTATTAATACTTAAGCAAGTTAGTTTCGAACTTTGTGATATTGAAATGTGTATATTTTCAGGTTCACCCAAAAATGAGAGCTTTCCTGGCTTGTTAAAATGTTTTACTTTTCTCTTATTTTTAGCGCATATTAATGTGGTACATTTTAATTTAAAAATCTAATTTGTTCATGATATTAGAAATTGGTATTTATTATCTAAAATAACAAATTATCCATTATGTACAGCGACAAATATTTCGTAAATGCGAAAGTAGAGAATTTTAAATTTCCTTTTTTTTTTTTACAAATATATAAATTTTAAACATGATTTAGGTTTTTAACTTTTAGAAAATTTGCAGTTTTTCACACATGTTCAATGGAAGATTATTTCTGGTATTTTCACTATGTACATTTATTTCTATTAAATCCTTATAAAGTTTCAATTTCTAAAAATATGTTGCATTCTTCCTAGGTCTAATGTAATTTTCAAAGCCAACAAAAATTTTCCAATCAATTTTTAATAAAAATATGTGTCACCAATTGGTTCTTTAACATCATTTTAGAGAATAAAACATTACTAATATTAAACTTTACTAAAACCATGAAAAAAATTTTTCGACTTGTCTCATGTAAAATTTATAAAATTGTCTACTATATTACTAAATTTCAAAAAGCTATTGCAGTCTGCATATTTAGCTTTTGTTGAAATTAATTGTAAGCTTCAAGTTTATGCTTTGTAATATAATCTCACCAAGATTATATCAAACCTAGTAATTCAAATTATTGGTAAAATCATTAAAATGAGATGTCAACTACTTCAAGCTTGTTGGGAAGTAATCAGGTACTAATTTTTTAAAGTTAGATGCATTATTTTAAAATTAATTTACGTGTTATTGTTCACGTTGCAAATATATTTCTTTTATGCATCATCACAAGGTATTTTAACAATTGGAATACATATTTATTAAAATTTTTCATTAATATTATCTTTCATATTCGATTCATAGCGTATTATTTTAAGTCATAATATTGAAAAGAAATACACCTTAAATATTGGTTAAAAAAACAGAATTAAATATAAAAATATTTATTTTATTTATAATAGGTTATGCAATATTTTTTATTATTATTATTATTAGCCTTTACTCGAGTCCGAGTATAAAAAAAAAATGTTACAGTCGATAGATTGTGTGTAATAAAAAACAAGTAAAAGGTGTAGTCTATTGTAATTCCCATTCATCTACGGTGCACACGACTATGGCTATAGAGGCCAATTCGGGAGAGCACATGTCGACCGCAGTCAGGACAAACATAGACCTGGTTAGGTCTTGGATTCGGCTTTCTTGCAGCAACATTTCCTTGATAGCTGGCCACAACCCCTCGCCATTCGGCTCTGTCCGCTGCAAGTTGTTCCCATTGCTCGTCTGAAATACCGCAGGATTTTAGATTTTCATGGAGAACGTCTTTGAACCTCTTTCGTTGACCGCCACGCCTTCTTCTACCGCTTAGCAATTCACCATAAAGTGTACATTTAGGAAGGCGGTTATCATGCATACGATGAACGTGACCTGCCCATCTTAGGCGTGCTCTTGAAATAAGCACCTCAATTAGAAGGCTGTTTGCACTCCTGAGTACTTCCACGTTTGATATGTGATGGAATCAACGGATTTTCATCATACTTCTGAGGTGTCTTTGCTGAAAACGTTCTAATTCTTTCACATGACGACGGTAAGTGACCCAGCTTTCACATCCATATAGCAGTGTTGGAATGACAACTGCTCTGTAGACAGCCATTTTCGTTGACAAAGCAAGGTCGTGGTTGTCAAATACTCTCTCTCTAAGTCCCCAGAGTGCTCTAGATGCAGCGTTAATTCTATTGCGAATCTCGCTGTCCATGTTTGCTTTGTCATTAACAACGTTGCCTAAGTAATTGAACTGATCCACCACTTCAAGAGAATTTCCGTTAAGTGTAATGTCTATTTGGTTCACTTGATGAGGAGTTGACATAATCTTAGTCTTTCCAATGTTGATTTTAAGTCCCAAGGAATCATAGCTCTGGGCATACACATCTAAAAGTTCTTGAAGCTCTTCCGGCGTAGAGGCTAAAAGTGCACAGTCATCCGCATACTGGAGATCACAAATGAATCGTGTGCGTGTCTTCGTGAAAGCTCTAAAGCGCCCTATGTTAAAGAGACCGCCATCAGAACGGTATCTGAGACCTATTCCTCTGACTGTCAGTTTGTTGTCAACAATAATTGTTAGAGCAGTGGTAAACAAATTAAAAAGTAGGGGTGCCAGGACACATCCCTGCCTAACTCCAGTGAGGGTTTGGAGAGGTTCGGTTGCCTCATTATTATACATAACCTGGGCGTTGTTGTTTGTATGTAGACTGCGACATACTTCCACAAATTTTCTAGGGATACCTAAGCGGAGCATAACTTTCCAGAGCACTTCCCTGTCCACCGAGTCAAACGCCTTGGTTAAATCAATGAAGGCCATGTGAATTTCTCCTTGATGTTCGAGTGCTCTTTCTTGAAGCTGTTTAAGTGTGAAGATTAGATCCGATGTGCCTCGGTTTGGTCTAAAGCCACTCTGTGTTTCAGGAAGTAACTTTTCCATAACATGTGTTAGCCTATTTGCCATCGCTTTAGTGAGTATCTTCCCTCCAACAGCCAGGAGAGCTATACCCCTGTAATTTCCACAGTCCGCAGCGCTCCCTTTGTTTTTGAAGAGGTTGATTAAAAGTGTATCACGAAACTCCTGCGGAGCTTGACCACTTTCCCACACAACATCAAACAGTTTTTTGAGGTAGGGTATGAGCTCTGACGACACAGCTTTAAAGATCTCAGCTGGGAGTGAGTCGGCGCCGGGAGATTTGTTATTTTTTAGCTGCCCAATGGCGGTTAAGATCTCTTCCGTTGTTAGTGGTTTATCTAAGTCTTCGAAGGTGTCATATTGAGGGATAAGATTTATAATATCGTGATCGGCTTGACTTTGCTGGTTAAGAATGTTAGAGTAGTGTTCTTTCCATCGGGCTCTTATTTCCTGGTCTTCTTTGAGGAGATTTCCATTTAAATCTTTAATAGGTCACACATTTTTCCGACTGGGGCCGTACACTGCCTTTACTCCTTGAAAGAAATTCCTGTAGTCGTGTGAATCGGCGTACCTTTGAATTTCTCTGGCCTTGTTTGCCCACCACTCGTTCTTTATTCTTCTGGTTTCGCGTTGCGTTTCATACTTAGAATGGGTAAAAGCTTCTGCTTTTGATGAGTCGTTGGGGTGGTTGATAGCGTTTTGGAAGGCAATATGTTTGCGGTCAAGAAGTTCTTGTATAAAAGCTTCATTATCATTGAACCAGTCCTCCTGTTTTTTACTTGCTGCAGTGCCTAGAATTTCCTCACTCGCACTTTTTAAACTGTCTTTAATTTGTGTCCAGGTAGTAGCGACATCTACAGAATTGGTTTCTTCTAGTGCACTCAAATTCTCTTGAACTTTTTGCTTTAACTGTTCGACGGTTTGTTGGTCACGCAATTTACTAATACAGAGACGGGGTCTACGTTTTACTTGAGCTCTTCGGTGTTTGGGTCTCATAACGATTTTCATTTTAGAGACAACAGGACGATGATCGGTCCAACATTCGCTATCAATGCGCGCCTTTGTAATTTGGACGTCCTTGAGATGCTTCCTACGTACGATAACATAGTCCAGTAGATGCCAGTGATCTGATCTGGGGTGACGCCAGGTGCCTTTAAATTTATCCTTTTGTCGGAAAATGGTGTTTGTTATAACTAGATCATGTTCGGCGCATTTAGTTAGGAGTAGTTGACCGTTAGCGTTCATGTTGCCCAAACCGTTCTTGCCTATGATGCCTGGCCAGGTGTCTGCATCTCTCCCTACTCTAGCGTTAAAATCGCCAAGAATAACGAGTCGTTCCGTTTTAGGTATTCTACAGAGAGTTTCTTCCAGCTGTTGATAGAAGCTTTCCTTGGTTTCGTGACTTGCATCCAGAGTGGGAGCGTAGGCGCTTATTAGATTTACCGCGTTGCCATATTTACAGAATTATATTTAAACTTACATACTAAAATCTATTACAGAATATTAAAATTAGATTACAAAAAATTAAAACTAAATTATATTTATAAAATTGCCTTCATTATTCCGCAAAGGGGAAATTCTTTGCAAAGTATTTGACATTTTCAATGTCATTTTGTATTTTGTTTTCCTCGCTCACTAGCGATTCCAATAAGATATCGATCGCTTGTCGATGCTGCCTCATCTGTGCAATTTGGTAAACTACATTTTTCCTTGATAATTCAAGTTTACGTATATATTTATCCGTTTTTTCTGTGAGGCAGCCGCGCACATCCTCTAAGAATGCATCCTTTTGAATTCTTATTTTTGATGTTTGGTCAGTCGCCGTTTTCTCCACAGTATTTAGATATGCTGTCAATTCAATCGATGGCAGCAGAATCTTATAGCGAACTTGTTTTTAATTTAATCGTCGGACAACATTCCATTACCTGCTAAATTGATCCTTTTATTTTAAATTTGTATTATCGCCGGACTTCAGTACCCCTTTTATTTTTATATCAGTGTACCATCAGCTAACCAGACAAAAATAAAAGTCAGGTTTCGCTTTGGATATAGATTATTAACATTCTTTACTCTTTCAAAAGATGCTTATATCATTTTATTATTCAACCTTCTTGCAAGTTGTAAATTAGTTGCAGACCAAAATTTTACTCTTATTACGAACTTGCATTTAATTTAATCATCTCAGACATCGTTTCATTACCACAAACGTAACTGATAATTTCTGCCAACACTGATGACGCTATGCGTACTAAATTGATCCTTATTTTTATGCTTACTCTATCATTAATAAATAATAATAATAAGACAAAAACACGTTTCGGTTTTTTATTCAAACTTATAACAAAACGCTAAAATAATTACCAGACATGTCAAATTTTACTTACATATTATTTCTGTGCTGAATATTATCTATTCGACATGAATATGATTAGTATGTACCACCTCATTTGTAAATTTATTATTTTTTCAAAAATTCTAAAAGTTTATTCATACATAAACTGTGTGCCTAGTACAAGTATGAATAAATATTACTTATTATATTTAAAACTAAGAGAATATATAAAACACGATTTGTTTTCTTAGGATAGGTAGCAGATACTGGTTCGGAAGGGATAGTACCTACTTCCTTCTTATTGGGATGCATAGATGTTGTGAAATGTGTAGCTGCTATTGAATGCTGTTCCATCATTATGTTTAAATCGAATTTTTCTTTGATTAGTTTTGCATAAAAACAATGTTTACTATACTTCAAATGATCTTTAATAGCTATATCACCAGCTTTCCATCTATGAATTTCAACTTTGCACCAGAAACATCGCACAATATCACTTTCACCTGTATAGTAAAAACCTGCTAATGCTAGCTCAACTGGGGGTAAAACGCCAGTCCATTCTTTAAATGATAATAAACGTTCGTCAAATGCGAAAGATAACTATATATACCCGAAAAATCTTCAAGGCACATTTTAGTACGGGTGTTTAGCTTGTATGAGGCGGGAATTAATTCAATAATAGAGCCACTTGACTTAGATCGTAACGTCACAGTAATGACAAAGGAATTAATTGTGTACTACTTCTTAACTGATTCTTTATCATTAAGAAAACTAAAACATACTGTAACGAAGCATTTTTCGTTACGGAAATAAATATGCATAAAATTTATAGTTATTTGTACGCTGTATAATATTTAGCAAGCAATATTCACTATTTGACTATCGAAATATTTATTTCAAGTCAGATTATTTGTACACTAGGAATTATTGTTTATACTTTGAAGTAATTAAATCAATAATTAGTCATTTGTGGCCGATTAAATCCGTTTCTTTTTCGTAGTTGGTTAGAATAATTATTTGAAACCGATTTCATACATTACAAAAGTCAGAATACTTTATTTATACTAACCAACGCACGTAATAATAATTTACCGGTAGTTTAAGAGCGCTCCGGATATAAGCCGGAAAGACGGTGCAAATTACTCTCATATAAATCATTATTTTAAAAAGCGGCTTTCACTAAAAGACATTTAAAACATGTTACAATGTGGGACGATGAGAGAAAAAAAAGTATATATAAAAAAATAATTTTTTTTCTTCTATTATCGATTTGCAATAATAATTTTTATCGTCCCGCATAGGTATCATTAGAATAAACATTTTCCCTTTTGTAGAACTAAAATAAAATTAGCCCTAATGTCTTCAAATGCACAGAGAAATTTAAAGATTAGGTATAATAAATTTGTCCAATGTCATATTCTACTACATCTCTATCTCTCGCCTTCCAAGCGCACCGTACATTCAGCTGCGTCATTTTATTGACGTGAAGTCATTTACAATAAAAATTGGAAGCATGGATGACTAATACACTCCGACCAACTCTTAATAACTTAATATAGCGGTCCTCGCTGGCTTGTATTCAATACAGTGGGCCATGCGCGATACTAGAGCACGTGGGACTCTTCGCAATGCCCCGAGTGGGAATCTGGCTATAAAACTGACCGAAAATTCCTGTAAAATCAGAATGTGTTCCAATTCTCGAAACAACCAGACGTCTACCAGTGCCCAGGGTTCACCGCTGATACTGTGAAACTTATATATATATATATATATTTGGCTAGTGCATTCCGTATTTATTCTGATTGAAATTTTTATCCTGTTTGAATATTTATTTCATATTTACTGACTGATAATTTTTAACTTTATCACCGAAATTTTATGCATATTTTCTGATTGAAATTTTTACGCTGCTTAAATACTCTACTATTTATTTCATATTTACTGATTGTTGTCTTGACACTTAGCTTATTAAATTTCACTGTTTATTTTCTGATTAAAAATTTTATACTGTGCATCCAGAAGTCTGTTACATATAATTCGGTTTCAATTCATATGTAATTATTTGAATATTTCACTTTAATATTTTCATCTTGTGACTACCTTTTTACCCTTACTTGTATTTTTTAAGGACCTGCGTCCCTACAAGTTCCTGCTTGCCTGCATTAGGACCTGCGTCCGGCTGATCCTTTATTACTTGTATTCAGAACCTGCATCCCTACAAGTTCCTATTTTCCCCCTGTATTTTAGGACTTGCTTCCCTACAGGGTTCTCTCACCTTTTTTTTATTTAGTCACATTATTGTTTGTTCCGTGCTGAACCTTAATAAAAGGACAGATTTAACTAAGCTTTTGTTTGCACAGTATACTGAGTTCATGACAAGAAAATTTGCTCACTCTGCCGATACTTAGTCTCCGGTACTATTACTATTGATAAGCACTAGCCAAATTTTCGGTCTGTTTTATAAACTGTTTTTATTACTATAAATAATTCTACTTGCTTCGCATTTTCTGGTATCCGTACACTGTCTGCTTAACGATCGTTTTATTATACACTCGCTAATTCCCTCGTGTGCACGCTTTCACTGCTCGATTAACCGCTTCTACGCTTTTGCCGCCAACGTTACCACATTGCTTGCTACTCTCCCTCTACTATTATTGTTTATATATATATCTGTACATGAATTTGTGTTAATTGTGATTTTTCTGTTTATTTAGGACTGTAACCACAGGTTTACTCTAATATATACTTAAATATTATTGGAACTTCTGCGTTTTACTGTTGTGTTTGTGAAAGTCTATTTTCCCTTATTGACCCACTGGAATTAACTGATTCTTCACTGAGCTGCTTAGTCTCGCTCATTCGACTTGTGGGTAGTGTTGTTCAAACACTTTAAACTTGAACTGGCGCCCGAGTACTGAATAAAGCTCGAGTGTCAAAGTGACAGCCTTAGTTCTCGCACTGTATGAGGGAAAGAGCGTCACAATACCCCCGCCTAATTTTTATCATTGAGAGAACTAAAACATACCCCCACCTAATTTTTATCATTGAGAGAACTAAAACATACCCCCCACCCAATTTTTATCATTGAGAGAACTAAAGCATACCTCCCGCCCAATTTTTATCATTGAGAGAACTAAAACATACCCCCACCACATCACCAGCACCACCACCACACCACCCCCACTTACTGACGACATAACGCGTGCTCCTCTTAACACCAGCTAGTTAACTGCGAACTGCGGAGGGAAAATGCCGATGCCGACGATACCAATGATCCGGAGCAGTGAACGCAGTGCACAAAATAAATCCGATTCGTGTGATGCCGATCAGTGGACGCTTACCCTTAGTGTGAGTGCGGCATAATTTGTAGAGAGTAGAGACAACAACGGGTGAGCCGTCGGTCGTGGCTAATCATAGGGACCTGATGTTCCAGCGCCACTAAATTTCCAATGTATAAAGGTGCGGACATACCGAAAGTTGCCTCAATGGTCGAGGTCGCGATCTAGATCGCGGTGAACGTTTATATCTAAGAGAACTAACATACCGGAGAGTCTTCATATCAGTGTCCTTTGCGGTTTCTTAAAGGAAATACGTTTTTTATTAAAATATTAGAAACTGTAGAATCCTCTTGAATTAAATCCCCCTAGAATTTCTTTGCCAAAACATGCCGGTTATAGTGCTATATATGCCGTTTATTCTAAATGGCGGGTGCGCTAAATACTAAATCTATTAATTCAACGTTCTTAATTTTCTTTTTGCAACAATTTAAACAAATCTGGAAGTAAGTCTGTTAGACCGGTAACAACAAGTCGCCGTTCGCCGTCGATTCATTTCGGTTTGAGTGGTAACACGTGATTAATGTGCACCAATAAGCTTGCATTTACCGCGATGGAATAACAAACTATTTTGTTTTATTATGTATATTGTACATCGATATAAAACGTAGTAAACGGCGAGGGTGAATTGGTGAATGCGTCATTGCTATGTACGGTCTCGTAAGAAAATAGAAATTTGTTTTACAAAGAGGTGACATCGATGTAGCGACCGCGACCTCGATCTCCACCGCGCTTATCGATATGTCCATACCCTTAAGGGCACTCACATACCAAAGATACCTGGAACATTCTTTGTATTTTAATCCTGTTCCCCAAGAGAAAAGAAAATGTTACACGCAAACACGTTTATTTGGTAGCCTTTGTCTATATAGTCCAAGAGCTCGTGAACCCTCTATATAACGGTCTTCCTGTAAGGCTATAAAATTGTATAGTATAGTATAGTGTAAAATACAATAAGCATGAAAACGATGACCTGGCAAGCACATCCCCCTTATATTTTTGAAAATATCAAAAAAAACTTGTCGCTATAATTTTTAAATTTTAATGATTTACACTTATTTATTCATAGTTAAGTATGAATAAAAAAATGACAGGCGATTTTGATGAGCAGAAGCACCTTACAGGTGAGCAAAAAGATGCGCGTTGACGTATTAATTAGATCCTATTGACATAGCCTAAGGTATGTCGGTTTCTTAACAGCCTTCCGTGGTGTAGCGGTTAGATTATCTGCTTCTCACGCTTGAGGTTGAGGGTTCGATTAAACTTCCTTCAGTTTTTTTTAATGCGTTTTGTACGAGATGTATCTCGGCTCGGTTAGCAAGTAAAATATGTAATACGAATATTTTAGGGTAGGTTAGATTGTCTTGAAAACTTACAGCGACAAGTTTATTTTTTGACACTCAAAAATATGAGGGCTGATGATGTGCATGGCTGATGCTTGCCAGGTCATGATTTTCATGCTTAGTGTATTTTAATTCATCACTACACAAATTTCTAACCTTACAGAATGACCGTTATATTAAAGGATTGACGAGTTTTCCGTCTAATAGTTGTGTGCATTGTTACTAATACTATAAGGGTAGAATATCAAACAAACATTATATATTTTTTCAGTTCTTTTCGATTACCAATATCATGTTATCTTCTTCGTCACTAACACACATATTTAACAGTTCGAAAGCTAAAGAACCCGTGTCATAGTTACTGGTTTTTTCTAAGTCATCGATCATTATGAGATGCGGTTGGTTAATTAGGGAATAGTCCATATTTGTAGGTGACTCTTGACTGCTAGATACTGATATATTGGCGGTGGTCAATTGTAGAGGAGTTATGCGGGATACCTCTTCTTCTGCATTAGGGATCGTCCTAAAATTTTTAGAAAGTAATTAGTATTTGAAAATATTATACCTATTTGTCTTAATGAAATAGTCATATTAAACCGGCCAAAATGTTTAGTAATCATCATAGATTTTTTTTTACAGAAATCAGTTTCATAACACGCTGAATTGACCATATACTTATTAGAACAACACTGTTAGCTTTCTATATCTCCTTTACAGTAAAATTAGGAAAAAGACTTAGCGCAAAGTCACTAAAGGATGGGTTGAGCGGTCAATGTTCCTCCGACCGTCACGTGTTGAAAGCAAATACGTGGCAATATATGAAACTATAGGCGAAAATCACGCATCAATAGATGGCACTGCTGATATCTGAATTGACAGTACAAATAGTGAACAACAAAATTTTACCATTAGCGATTGAAGTAATTGTAACAATAAAGAAAGCAGTTTTTTGAATCAAAGTTGTGTTTTGTAGTAGATACATAACTTACTGAAACATTTAAAAATGTGAACAAGATGAAATTATGCCTAGTATATTTTTAATAAATGGAATTTCTGAGTTTTGTATAATAGTGTCTGACAATATTTGAAAGTAAAAATGTCGATTTCGGATATTTTGATGATCCGTGTGTTGTAGTATTAATCGTGTGAGGCCTTTAAAATAAGAAGAGGCCGCTTCCAACGGCGGGCATATAATTTTGTTACGTGGATTAGACGTAATCATCCGATATTTTGACAGTAAAAGAAAATAGTCTTCGTAAACTGCACATTATCCAAAATTAACCATTTCCAGAAGAAAAGTACCTATTTGTTTCAACTAGACTCGAGTAATACAGATAATGAGGAGGTCTATCACTGACGCCTTTAGACGAGCTACTCCCAACCAGGAATTTTGCCGAACCTCTTCCCTTAAGAAGAGTAGGGATCTTTTACTTACCTAACAATTAATAGATAAGGGACCGACGGCTTTACATCCCCTCCGAAGGATGATATATCACCTACACAACCCTCGTCTAAGGTTGCATAGCTTCCGCGCATACACTGATATACAAGCCGCTGGAAGATATGTGAGACGAGGACACGGTTTTCCTTGCGAACACGAAAAAGCCCTCGAGTTGGTGAAAATAAAAATGTTTTGGAGTGGCGAGTAAGAGCTGAGACCCTAGAGGGCGTTCGTGCACATAATTTCGTTGTGAGAACCCTTCGAATTCTGTAGTAGTGGTTAGGGTCAATTGCTACACTCTGAATAATATAGTCTGCAACTGTTGTAGCACTTTGTTTTAAGATTTTAATTTATTTCGCACTGATTAGTCTTTTATAGTTCTTGTTGCGGACCTCTGGCGTATGCGACCCACCATACGCTTTAGCGTTTTGTGGGCCGCATTATAACAACTGCTACACGTCCGTAACACATTTCGCTATTCTCCATGGGAGGGCGACACATTTGTGACACGTGATCAACAGGGAAAACGGAAGCAGCCATTTTTGGTTGGCTTGGCTTGGCTTGTTGGTTAGTTGTTATTCTATGAACCTTGATTTTATCCAAGGTATCCGGGTGGATTTTAGAATAATCAACTCAAGAAAATTTCCTCAATCTGTTGTTGTTCCGTTTAGCGGAATATTTTGTGTTTGTGAGTAAATTTTATCTGCGGAAGCAGGATATTAAATTACACAAGGTAAGCTAACCTCTTCACGCCATCTTGCCCGTTCTCTACCCACGTGTTTCGCAAATTTGCAGGCTTTCCTGTGGAAATACAGTGTCAACTTTAAAAGGCGACTCAACCCCATTTATCCGACTGGCTTCCAGGAGTTTTGGTGGATTGTTCCCTCATCAGTGAGGTAAATTATGTTTCATTTGTAGGTTATGTCAGAATTTCTCACATTAAGCACGCTTCATGTGCATTTCTGACTGAATTAAATCGTGATATCTTTAGGGTTCTACGGACGGGGCTTCTACACACGTCAGTGAGAGTTCCACGGACGGGGCATCCACAAACAGTGGAAGGTTCCAGGGCTGGTGAGGCTACGATCAACCCCATCCTTGGGTCCATTTCTTGTGTCCCGAAGGCATCTCTGCAGGGCTTCAGTTCTTCCACCGGACTCGGTATCGTACCACCCTAAATAAGTGTTGTGCTATTTGTTTTACTTACCGGGGACCACCTTCAGTGGTTCCGCTGGACATCTACTCATACTTTTGGCATTTTAACCTGTACATATTTAAATATTTTATGCATATATTTACATATATTTAAGGAGGTTCTTTAAATCAGACCTTTGTGGCAGAATTTGTGACCATTCATGATCATATTGTAAACCGATGTGTAGCTACACGAGGCATTTTACGAATGTTATAACTTTTTAAGCGAGAAATTTGCCACACCTTGTGAACATCATCAGGTTACATGCTAAAGAACCAATTTTGTAAATTGTTTAATATAGTATTTTTAAAGAAAGTGTCATTATTTCGTCTGCGACCGCTACATATGGAAAAACTCAGTGATTTGTTAAGTAAGTAAACTAATAATTTATCATAGTTTATGTAAGCTTGGGCTTAACGCCCTGAGATAGTCTGAGCTAGAGAAATTTTATCGTAGGCACGTACATCACTTTCCGGGTAAGTCAGTGCCTACGGTATCTGCTACGCTACAGTAGCCCAAGTGATTTCGTTACGTAATATCTGATAATCATTAAGATCCAACGTATCTATTTGTTCATGTACGTGTATCCCGTAGCATTCTAACAGGCTCAACGGCTACACTCTATATGTGGTTTTCTTGAAATAACAACACTTTATTTTAAAACGGAACGAACAAATTGTTTATTTAAATTTTAATAACAGAGTTTAAAACGGTTTAGTATTTTATTTAACAAGTTTGTTTTAGAATTGTACCTAACTATTCGACGGCAGAAATTCAGTCTTATTTTGTATCACTAAGAATATATTTTAAAAAGTTTATCTGAAAAAATTCATTTTTTTGTGGGGCCGCGAAGGCGAAATGAAAAATATTGGGGCCACTTAAGGCGCAATGATTTTCTTAAAAATTAATTGGGGCCACTCTTTTTAACCAGGTTTTGGCCTGGGAAGCTAGAGCTCGATAGCTTGTCACGAAAAGTATGCTGGGACCGAAAATAAGGAAGCCTATCTAGACGGCAGGAATCTACAACTTTAGTTAAATGGAACCGAACTGATTGCACTAGTAAAATAAGCTTATTACACTTTAGAATCACTTTTAAAACAATTACTTTGGTTACCACTCGCGAGAACTTGCTTCTAGGTGGCAGGCGGCGGGTGACGGGTGGTGGGTGATGGGCGGTAGGGTAGGCGTCAGTTGATATCTGTGTTTATACAAAGCTTTCAATAATGATCACAGGACACGTGATTTTTTAGTTCATCTTTTAGGCTTGTTATGTTTTAACCATGTCAGAACCTTCCATACTAGGGATATTTTAATTCGTATGTATCTTTTTTTCGACGAAGTTACACGAAATCTCGACGGAACGCACGGTTTAATTGGCTCTGAAACTGAACACGCCCAGCGGAACCAATAAGGCAACGGTTTGTCTACGCTGAATATTCAGCGCCGTACAGTCTTCTTGTAGGCATATCCTAACATTTAATTATTTATTTTCATCTGTAATGTCATATCATAGACGTAGTAGTGGTGTTTTGGTGGATATTACATAATTTTCAGTTCTTCTTCAAGAGTTTTGAATTGTTTTAATTATTATTTGAGTACTAATCAGTATATAATTATACTATAATTTACATTAGTCACCTTCTGGTGAGTAACGATAGAGAGAAAAAGAATGTTAGGTTAAGTAATGTTTTTTAAATATTATTCTAGTCCTGTCTTGCAATGGTTTTTACGCCAGAGCAAGATGTCTTCATTTTGATGGCTCATCTTCGAAGTGGAACTCGCAACGAAGATGGATCATGGAAGTATTCGTTGCAATAATGCATCGAACAATTTATGGAAAAATTTCCTGACGCAAATATTCCGTGACACATTTTCAAATCGTAAATATGTACTCGTTGATCGTTTTGCAAAGAACAATGCCATTGCAAGGGAAAATCCACTGGTAGGCCAATTGTTTTAACTGACGTGGTTATGAACGACGTTCAAAAAAGAATGAATCAAAGCCCGAAAAAATGCATACCAAAGCTGTCCACACAAACAGGTACTTTTACACTAAATTTTTTAATTACTGAATACATTACATATCATTTAAATTTAGTTTCTTGAAAATATAAAATATGAATTTCTTTAGTGAAAATTGTTATCAACAGCTAATAACGATACCTATTAAAACTCTTGTTTATATATAAAACCCGAATGCAAATATTTTTTTTTTATAAAACTGGGAATCGGTTCACTTCAGATGTCTTAATATACCTAAACGACAAATCAACGAAATTTTTTTTTTTAGGTCTTTCAGTTGGAACAACCCATAAAGCACTCAAAAAACTAACCCGTTGTTCAAGAACTATTACCCCCTGATTTTGAAAGTCGAGTAAGATATTGCCGTTGGATCAACGGAAATTTAAATTACAACAATGTATTTGATTTAACCTATTTTCTTGATGAAGCGTGGTTCCACTTAACAGGTTATATCAATAGTCAGAACTACAGAACATGGGCTACAGAAAACCCTCACACTTACGTAGAAACAAGTTTACACCCTTTAAAAGTTGGTGTAAAGGTTGCAATATCCAGAAGGCGAATTATAGACTCTATATTTTTTCGTGAAAGAATTAATGCCCAAAGGTATCAACCTCTTATTTTAGAGCCATTTCTGGCACAGTTGCATGACGATGAACTGCAAGATGGTTATTTCCAGCAAGACAGCGCTACCGCCCGCACAGCAAGAGCTTCACTTGATTTTTTACGGGAGTTTTACAATGACCGATTAGTCAGCCAGGGACTACGGTCTGCACGGTCTCCAGATCTAACGCCCTGTGATTATTTCTTATTTAGACACATGAAGAACAATGTTTTTAAAAATAGATTACATACCATTGACGAATTACAAGAGGCACTAGAAAGAGAAATTCGCAATCCATGTACGTTTAGAAACTCAAGGCAGTCATTTTGAGCATTTGTTATAATTTGTTGGCATTTCGTATTAAAATGTATTAATTCATCTTATAATTTAAATCTCATGTAACAAAAGTTTTTATTATGTAATTTCTTTTATTTACTGTGAATTGTTCGATTCAAATGTTTATATTCATGTTTGTGGAAATAAAGATTATTTTGAATTAGGTGTAATAATTTATTTCTTGCGAAAATTTTTTTATTCAGATGAAAGGCATCGCATTTAAATTTGCTTTTAATATTAAAAACTTAAATTTGATGAATGAATGGATTATCATAAATTTTTTACCTTTAACTAGAACGCCAATGGATTTAGGGTATTTCTGTTTAGTGCAATACCATCGTGTATAGCTGGTTGTCTATATTTTTGCGATCACGTGTCCTGTGATCATTACTGAAAGCCCTGTACTTTACTGGGGTGTGGATACGCATGCAGGAAGGCAAGAGGACCATTTCGGTCTCAATTCAGATGGCGTTCAGAACGCGTCGTATATTATTAATGTTAGAGAATGATAAGGTTCCAGCAAGAAGAAGGAGAAAGTACAGTGTTCACCCAGTATACGAATTACGTGGCAGATATGGAGAATTTCACCATCTCTACCGTGATCTCAGAAACCATCCTGAAAGATTTTTTGAATTCATGCGTCTGTTTGTAGACATTTGATTTCATTTTAGCAAAAGTTGAAACAAAGCTGCTGCGAAAAAGAACATGTAAGATGCCAATAAGACCTGCGGAGAGGTTATACGTAACTATAAGATAAGAAAATAAGTTATATTTTCACAGACATGAAGGAAAATAACATTGAAGTTGAGTTATTAAATTAAAACAAATTAGGTTTAAAAAATTACTTTTTATTACTTACATCATTCATCGTAAAAATACAAAAACAAAACTTAACTAGCTAACCAAAAATAAAACAGGCATTCTTGAAGAAATGAGGTAATGGAATTCCTGATAGGACCGAGCAGTGGCTAAACTATTGAGGAGCTTCGCTTGCTGAGGGTTGCGAATCCATGTATTGAGATTGAGGTGGCGGTGTATTTTGCCAAATTGCAGGTGGAAAATAACTAGAAAATTGATACGCTAATGTAGAAGGCTGAGCGTTGGATACGTGTTCATTATGATTGGAGTTATAAGTACTGCTTATAGGGTGGGTAACTGTTTTTTGTGGATTCAAATGTATCTTATAGGCATCGTTGACTTCCTTCTGCAACTTTTCTCTCAGATCTAGTTTCTCTGTGAATGTCAAGGGTTTAATGAATGGCAGTAAACTCATTAAAAAGTTATAGTCTGAATTGTTGACATTTTTTAAGAACTGTTTATCAAGCGCTGAAGTTTCTTCTAGAATTTGGACTTTTTTCTTTTCAAGCTCCAACCTCGCTTCTTCATGTTGATTTCTTTTTCGTTTGGATAAGCCGTAACGTAGTTGTGAAATTACTGAAGAGCGATTAGATATTGCCGAGTCTGAAGAAGTAACTCGTTGTTGACTTTCAGGCAATTGAGCCTGATGTGAACTTTCTTCCCTGTCTTCGGAATCGTCAGTCGAATTTTCCTCTGTAGGATCCCTTTCCGTATTTTGGGAACACGAAGGAAGGTTTCCTGACGTAGGACCAGGCAATATAACATCTTTGATAAAATACATCAGATCAAAATATTCCCAAGATGATTTCCACTCTGCAGCAGGTGCCCCTGATTTTGTTTTAGGCATTTTCAATAGTTCCTTGTGCATCTTGCTTCTCAAATTCTTCCATTTGCTCTTTAGCTCAGTAACTAAAATAAAAACGCCTTAAACAGTTGTATTTATTATTTATAAGATATAATTGATCTGTTTTCATTATTGAATTTTATTACAGGTACTTCTTAATTGGTCTCTCATTTGCTAGTTTGGCTAATCAAATGCGCATGGGTAAAACAACAGTAAGTAAAATTTTCAAAGCTGTTGCAAGATATTTTGGTCAGAACTTGTAGACGAATTTATGCTAGTGCCTACCAAAGAGAAGTTGAAACAAGTAGCGAATGATTTTTATACCAGATGGAAATTTCCAAACTGCATAGGAGCCATAGATGGTAAGCATTGCCAAATAAAATCACCAAGACACAGTGGATCAATGTACTTCAATTATTTGAAGTATTTTTCAGTTGTGTTGCAAGGTGTGGCTGATGCAGATAAAAAATTTATAACAATAGAAGTAGGAGAGAGGGGGAAGCAAAGTGATGGAGGAACATTTGCTGCTTCAACACTTTTTCAGTTACTTGAATCAAGCAATTTTAATGTACCCGAACCAAAATCTCTCCCAGAGACAGAAACTGAACTGCCACATGTTATCATTGGCGATGAAGCGTATCCTCTGAAGTCATACCTAATGCGGGCCTACCCGGCTCGTCAGCTAACTCCAGTAAAAGAGAATTTTAATAAACGTTTTTCTACAGCCAGAAAATGTATTGAATGCACCTTTGTAATCATGGCAGCAAAATGGGCTCTTTTGGGTAAGCCATTGAGCAGAAACCTAAAAATGCTTATGACACAATTAAGTGCATGTGCATTTACATAATGTAATAAGAGAAATAGATGGAAATAATGACCCCCACTACAATCAGGTAATGAACCGTATCTATCAGGATGAGAATGATCAAATAGAAATAAGACAGGATGGACCTGCACGGGGTAGACGAGCACGTTGTAGAAAAGAAAGCATGGAAACCAGGGATAAACGGAAACTACTTTTTGCGTCACTGATTTGTAAAAGAAAAATGATGAGAGAAAAAGTTATATATGGTATCAATAAAATAACAAAATTAATGATTGTACATAAAAATGGAGTGTAAAAATATACTATAACTAGAGTACTTATATTATTACTTATCACTTACCCTCCTTATTCAAAATCTTCGCTATTTCGCGTCATTTCTTATCAATAAGATCAGAATTTTTGTGGTTCGGGTCCGCATCATTCCAAATTGTAGGTCTTGTCTGCACTTCACTTATTAGAACCTCAAGATACTCTCTAGAAATGGCGTTTTTTGACATTGCATATAAAAACACGTGTGTTCAATGAGAAATGTCGCTTAAAACTGAGGGTGTTGTCACTCGAATCTGTAGCATTGCTGAGATACGGGTGGCGACCTTGCGATGTCACCGCACTGCCTCCTGTCACCTGATCATACTATAAACGCTATCATTTAAAACAATGCGCCACAGTTACAAGTGACGTCGCCACTTGCCTATCACCCGTCACCCGCCGCCTGCCACCTAGAAGTATAAATGAGGCCTAAATGAGGCTTTATACTTGGAAAAACATATTGTCTTATTATTTTGGAATTTGTCGGATTTTGCTTGCTGGAATATGGTCACCTCAATACTGATAATAACATTCATTACATACCTATATATTAATGAATTAAAATGTAAGTACATACTTACAAATTTGTGCTGTTTAGAGATTGCTCTAAATTTGTTCCTGGTTCATAGGCTCCTGTAGAATTTCGAAGTTGCACCTCGGACGGAGCAAATGTTTTACTTCTACTGAGATTACTGATGTCGAATTTTGCTGTAAGCAGATGAGTAAGCAGCTTTAATAACAATTGAATGTATATTTTCCTAAATCAAAAAACTCGTGATCTACCGCGATCAAGAAGCAAGTTTACTAGGAGCAAAGTATAGCAAACTAGGAGACATACACACAGACAATTACATACTGACCATTCCCTACGACATTGCCATTTGCCGTAGCTGAGACTCGAACTCAGGAATAGTATAGCGACTAACTATGTCGCCTCTCAAACAACCCCGTCTAGTTCGCTGCTACCAACTCGGTAACACGTTAATAATGCACTAGACATCCACCCCTAGCCAGGATTCGTCTCAAGCCATATTATATATACAATATACTATGTAAACTTTAATAAGATTTTAGAAAGCCTTTAAGAGAGAAAGTGTTTTATGAGTATTTATTATGATTCTGCTCGCTTTCTTTCACGAATTTATATAAGGATTGAAAATAATGAAGTGTATCAAAGATTCACAAGAAAGTGCTTTAAAAACTTTATAAATATTTAAAAGGAATCATAAACAGAGTTTTAAAAGTATTTGAGGTTAACGTCTTGATGTGGTTTCGAAAGAGAGATTCCATGATGTTTCTTAACAGTATTTGTAAGTTTTGAAAGTAATATCAGTAAATATTGTTTTTAAGAGATTCTGCAGTTATGTAATTAGAAGCTTCCACATGAATTTATGAATGAAGTCTGTATCAGATCTGGAAAGGTTTTTATAATCACAGTTTTTACGAGCAGTCTAAATAATTGAAAATTTATAAAAATTTACAGTCAAGACTTTACGTTCTTTTACAAGTATTTTTGTATAAAAAATATTCAAAAGTTTTAAAGAGAAGTTCCATGACGTTTCTTAACAGTATTTGTAAGTTTTAAAAGTACTGTAAGTAAACATTGTTTTTAAAAGGTTTTGCAGCTTTGACATGAACGTATAAATGAAATTTGTATGAGATTTGCAGAGGTTTTATAATCACAGCTTTTACGACCTTCTTTAGACTTGAAAAGAGCAAGTATTTTACAAGAATTTGCAGCCAAGAGTTCATGAGCTTTTACAAGTCCTTTCGTACAAAATTTTAGAAAGTTTCAAAGAGCGATTCCATGATGTTTCTTAACAGCATTTGTAAGTTTTAAAAGCACTATAAGCAAACATTGTTTTTAAGAGATTTTGGAGTTATGGGTTTAAAAGCTTTCACAGAAATTTATGAATGAAATTTGTATTTTGTATGAAATTTGTAGAGGTTTTATAATCACAGTTTTTACAAGTACTCTAAGGATTTAAAAAGAACAAGTATTTTGCAAGAATTTACAGTCAAGAGTTCACGAGCGTTTATTTTTGTATAAAAGTTTTGAAAGTTCCAAAGAGAGATTCCATGATGTTTCTTAAAATTATTTGTAAGTTTTAACAATACCATAAGTAATAATTGTGTTTAAGAGATTTTAGAGTTATATGATTAAAAGCTTTCACATACACGTATGAATGTTTGTATGAGACTTGGAGAGCTTTTACGAACATTCTGAGAAGTTGAAAAGTGCAAGTATTTAACAGACTTTATAGACAAGACTTTTACAAGCATTACAAATATTTTTGTATAAAATTTGAGAAAGTTTCAAAAAGAAATTCAGTATCTTTTAACGGCATTTGTAAGTTTTAAAAATATTCTACGTAGAAATTTTCTTTGAGATTTTGCAGCTATATAATTACAAACTTTATTCGCATAAGTGTATGAATGAAGTTTGTATGTAATTTGTAGGGGTTTATTTAATAACCGTCTTTGAAAGCATTCTGTGGAATTGAGGGGGGAAAAGTATTTTACAAGAATTTACAGTCAAGAACAATCAAGTGTTTACTAGCATTTACAAATATTTTCCTGCAAAATTTTTAAAATTTTCAATGAGAGATTCCGTAATGTTTCTAAGGGGATTTGTAAGTATTAAAAATACTATTAAGTAAAAATTGCGCTTAATAGATTTACGAATGCTAATTAATAGACCTCGGTAAGGAATTTACATTGATAACGCATAGGTATACTTCAGTTTATTTATTCCCTGCATTCAAAAAATGCAACCAAAACTTTACGACATAATTATTATCGCCCCTGGGCCAAGCGGCATTTTAATGAAGTTGTAAAGTTTTGGTTGCGTTTTTTAAATGGGGTATCAAAATCTTATAAAAGCTTTATTCATATTCCATTTATCACAGAAACTTACAAATACTGATCAATATCGGGTCAATACTGTCTTATTTATTATATAATGATATGAGTACTGATAAACTTCAGGAATGGAATTTATATTGAAAACACACAGAGACACACCAAAATCTACAAAATACTGATATAAATACTGATAGGTTTATATTGTTTCCCAGATACCTTAAACAATTTGCCGGTTCTTTAAATTAAAGCTGGAACTATTGCTGTTGGCTTATTGCGAACAAGGGTAAATCGGTCATTTTTAAGGGAGCAGAAATAGCAGCACTAAGAAGTCAGTTGACAAGTTTGTAAGTACACAATCGAGTAATTTTGTTCGTGAACATTCAAATGAACCTGTGAGTGATGAAACGGTTCCCAAAATTACAAATTGGTCAATTTTTAAGGACGATCGTTTCATTCCCGAATTTAATCTTTCAGATTTAACGCAGTGTTAAAATATAATGATCATTTTTGTTTCATAACGAGTCAACCAGGCAAAAGCGATACAACAAGTATGACAATAAATTGTACAACTGAAAAACCCATATCGCTTAACCTTAACAGAACGAAAAATAGTTAACGAGACTATTAATGAATTATTAATTAATAATATCATACGCCCGTCACAGTCGCCGTGCGCAAGCACTATTTTTTAGTAGCTAAGAAGGAGAGTGGACATTGTATGTGTGTAGATTTTTGCGCTCTAAATAAAATTACACTGAAAGATAAGTTTCCTCTTCCATTGATTGAGGATTAAATGGATCGCTTAGGTGGCCATAAATATTTTATTACTCTAGATTTATCTCAAGGATTTTATCAAATACCCATGGCTGAATATTCTATTTCAAAGACGGAGTTTGTGACACCTGATGGTCATTACGAATTTTTAAGGATGCCATTTGGACTCGCAAACGCCTCAAGTGTGTTTCAACGACTAATGAACTTAGTATTGGGAGATTATATCAACACTATTGCTTAGGTCTATATAGATGTTATGATTATACCTGCTAAAAATTTTAAAGAGGGTTTAACAAGACTACAGATGATACTAAATAGATTGCGAAAACGTAATTTGACTTTGAAATTGTCGAAGTGTACGTTTTTTCTTACAAAAGTAGAATACTTGGGACAAGAAATTTCAGAAAGTGGGGTTCGCCCCGGTGTGCGGAAATCAAAGCAGTAGTTGAGCAAAAATCATCAGGGAGAAAACTAGGAGAGCTTCATCCCATTGATAAGGCACAAATGTTGGTTTTAGTTGATGGTTATACGGATACAGGATTTGCCTTTACACCAAGGTCATTTCGGAAGATTAGTTTAAACAAAGGAATCAAACATATTTTAAATGCAGTAGCTACCCCAGGACCAACGGTCAGTATGAACGATACAATCAAACGATCCTTAGTTCTCTCTCAGCACTAAACGAAGGTTTGGAGGATCATGTGTGGGACGTTCATGTCAAGAACGTACAACGAGGTTTAAATAATACTATTAATAGAGCCATAGGGATGTCTTCCTCGGAGTTGTTATTTGGTGTGAAACCACGCTCTGTATCAGAGAGCATCATATTGAATGAATTACAGGACGAAATGGATCGAGAAGATCTAACTTCAATACAGAAGAAAGTAAAGATAATGACCAAAAGAAGCAAAAGGCATGGTTCGACTCCATAAAAGAGGAAAAGCTAGAAATTATTCTGTTGGCGAAAATTACTGCTAACTTACCAAATGATCGGTATGATGTGGCTAAAATGATGGACAGACGTAAGCACAAAACGGTGGTGGCAGTCGATCACATGTAACTTTGGATTACTTTGAAGGAACAAGTAAATTCAGTAGGTATGGCATTTGTAAGCATGTACGGTATTCTATACCCGGAATCATGTGTGAGGTCCAATGCCCGCAAACCTAGTCAGAGTGACGCGCATCCATAAGCATGTACGGCTTTGAACGCCCGAACGCATGTACGATGCCGCATCCGTAAGCATGTACGGCTTGAGGGTCCGAACGCATGCACGATGAAGAATGTGAACCTACGGTATTGATATGCATATTATGACCGAGAGTGAGTGAGTAGAGTCTGTAGCCTATACAATTCCTAAGGCATTCGAACCAGGAATGGCGAATGGCTCACTAATCTTCGAAAGAGAACTTGTTCCGATCTTAAACTGCATTTTTTCTGTTACAAGACTGATTGAGGACAATCAGAAAATCAGGAAGGCCGAATCTGTTGGCAAGTGACCTTGGCCTCTGGCCGTTGCGGGAATATTCAGCCGCCCAGCAAGGTTCAGAGACGTGCCAATGGCGTGTTTATACTTCGGATGTTTATAAATATTTCACTCGATTGGAGCTGAGTAATACAGGACTCGAATATGTAAAGGCATTTATACCTTGTAGAGAATCAACCGTAGTAATTAAATTTCATTTTTTGTTGGATTAATTCAACAGTTATTATTCCTTTTTTTATCTAACAACTCTCCCATAAGGGTAGGATTGTTAAAATAAAATACGGCTAGGTTTCGATCGGGAAATTTACATTAAACATAAATCTTAAATGGCCATCAAAATTTATAAGAGCTTATTCATATTCCATTTATTATAGAAACTTACCAATGTCAGATCAATACCGGTAATTTACATTAAAAACAAAATTATACATATATGCATCAAATTTTCTAAAAACAACAGACTACATCATAAAAAGACTTCATTCAAAAAATCTGCAATGGTTTGTTAGTCATATTTATGTTTGTTAAACAAAGGAAATGCAAACTGACAATTCAGCATGAATCTGTGAGAACAATGATAAAATTACATGCTCAACGTAGGCGGTTACTGAAAGGAATTGTTACACAATACGAAATATGATACTGCTGAGAAGGTTACTCTTGGATGGTCCTGTCATAAACGGGGAAAATAAAATATTATAAAAAGAAATCTAAATTTTTCCAAAATTGAACAAATTATAAAAAAACTGGACATATTATCATTTCACAATTTTTATGGCAGATAGTCTACACCAGTGCAAAGAACGTTAGTTTAAAAAAAATTGATTATCGAGTCGTTGTGTCATATACAGGGAAAATAAAAACTTTAAAAATAAATCTATATTTCTCAAAACTAGACAAATTATCACTTTAAAATTTTTACAGCAAACCGTCTATGTGTAAAGAATGCCAGTCGAAAAAGTCAACTCTCGGATCGTTCCGTCATGTACAGAGAAAATAGAAAATTATAAAAATGGAACCTAAATTTCTGAAAAGCTGGACGAGTGCAGACATATTGTTTCTAGAACAAATTGAATTTTTTACCTACTCTACTGCTTTGTAATTACTGCTACGAAACATAAAGACCAGGTGAGTGCTACCGCAATTTGCGTTGCTTCGGTTTAGATATTTGCATCAATTCAATATCACAGAAATTTAATTCATCAAAGTAATAAACATACGGTCCTTCTAATCTAAACACGCAAATTAATATCCTTATTTTATTGAATTTTCCTCGCCGGTGTAGAATAATAAACACACAAATTTTACACTATGTCGACGTTTCGATTTATTTTTAAATCTTATTCTGGACTGAAACGTACAGATAATGAGGTAACTAAATAACGTGATGGAATACATAAATTATTGTTTCCTAGAATAAAAACAGTTTCTCTATCAAATTTGGCGAAAATCAGTCAAGAGGCTGTTGAGTTAGAGCGCGCTGAGTGGCGAATACACTAATATAATTGGTCTGATTATGCTGTGTTGTGGGTTCGATCCTCGATACCGATACTGGCAATATCGGTGGATAATAGATGTTGTTTACATTTTTCAAAATGTTTAATTCACTTCCGGACAGCCTTAAGCGTTGGATTTGGGGGTTGCATAATATATATATATATATATATATATATATATATATATATATATATATATATATATATATATATGGTGTGTTTTATATTATCACCGTCAAATTTTTATAGCAGATAGTCTGCACCAGCGTAAACAATGTCAGTCGAAAAAAATCGCCTCTCGGATCGTTCCAGCACATATAGGAAAAATAAATAGTTATAGGAAAGAAACGACTCGAGATTTAGTTTTTTTTAAACATGCTTTATATTGGTGTAGATCATTTGTCATAAAAATACGAAAGTGGCAATATGTGCAGTTTCTGAAAAATGTTTGTTTCTTTTTTATAACTTTTATTTTCCCTGTATAATTCGGAACGAGCCTAGAGCTGATTTTTGCAACCGACATTCTTTACACTGACGCTATAAAAATTTAATAGTTTTTAAGAAATATATATATTTCTTTTTTAAAATATTTATTTTCCCTGTATGTGATGGGACGATCTGGGAGTTCATTTTTTTTGCTAATATTCTTTACGCTGGTGCAGAGTATCTGCAATAAATATGTTAAAGTGGTATGTCCAGTTTTGAAAAATTTAGATGTTTTTTAAAAGCTTTTTATTTTCCTTATATTTGACGGAACGATCCGAGAGTTAGCTGACATTTTCTACACTAGTGTAGACTGTCTGCTATTAAAATTTTAGTCATAATATGTCCAGTTATTGAGAGATTTAAATTTTTTTTAACTTTTTATTTTCCCTGCATACAAGGGAACCATCCAGTTGATTTTTTCAACTAACATTCTTTATACTTGTGTAGACGGTCTGCTGTAAAGGTTTTAAAGTGATAATATGTCCAGTTTTTGAGAAATTTAGATTTTTTTTTATAACTTTTTATTTTCCCTGTACATGAGGGAATGATCCGAGAGTAGATTTTTTCGACTGATGCACTTTACACTGCTGTAGACGGCTTGCTACAAAAGTGATAATTGTGGGTTTAACCACAATAAAAGAATTATTCATACGAATATTTGGTATAATTTATTGTATTCAAATCAGTATTATATATATAATTATGTATGTATATCAATCTTGAAATATAATTCTTGTCATAGATATCATTAGCAGCGGAGCTAGATAACAGAGGTGTACCTTTCTTGATATAAAAATAATATAATAATAAATAACTAACTAGTAATAGTAGTAGATATAAACATTGTTTCCATAATTTAATAATTAATAAGTCCTGACTAACCATTTGAGACCCCCCACAGTACTTAACATTGACCTATAACGATCAGAAGGTTTACAATCACCCATTTGCGAACTTGGTAACAATCATCTAAACGATTTTCTTCAGTTGTAGTTAGTCTGTGAATAATTATTTCTTTCAGGTTATTATAAAGATTACTTTCTGATGGATTGCCAATCACATCATAGACATTGGAAACAATTTTCAACGGCAATGTGCCAAAATGTGATTATATTTTTTTCTATCGTTTACAGTTTTGAACAAGTTGAATTGTGCTTCTATTTGAGTACACCAAATTTCAGGTTTTGATACCCAAAAAGGTGGTAATCTAACTACTGTGGCAGTAAATTGCTCTTGACTAGTATTGATTCTGGGTCTTGTGACAGTGACATGTTAAATTTAGATTGATTGCTTAATTGATTGCCTGAATGATCGACTACTTCTTTATATGAAAAAAGGAAATAAAAATGCATTATTTACTTTACAATGTTCTAAATGAAAAGAAAACTAGAAAGAAAATATATTTTTAAATTTCTCTTTCAAATTGTTCTTCCTTGCGTTTCCCTTTTCCAAAATGTATCTAGTGTGACATTATTTCAGGACCAGTAGTAAAATTTCCAATGGCTGCTTTTGGGTTTAATTTTTTTTTTGGGATTAATTTTTCTTGTTAGATTTAATTTTTTTTTAGTTTAGGAATTAGTTTCTTCTTTGTTAGGATTACATTTCCTTTGTTGAGTTTAATTTTGTTCTTGGGTTCAATTTCTTCTTTGTCGGGGTCGCCAATTTGTAGGTTTAACCACCAATAAAAGAATTATTCATACGAATATTTGGTATAATTTATTGTATTCAAATAAGCATCATACATATAAAATTGTGTATGTATATCAATCTTGAAATATTATTCTTCTGTCATATATACCATTAGTAGCGGACCTAGATACCAGAGTTAACTTTCTTAATATAAAAATAATAACAATAAATAACTAACTAGTAATAGTAGTAGATACGTGGCAATGATATGTCCAGTTTTTGAGAAATTTAGATGTCTTTATTTTAAGTTCTATTGTCCCTGTACATGACGGAACAATCCGAGAATTAATTTTCTCAATTGAGATTCTTTAGACTGGTGTAGAATATCTACTATAAAAAATTGAAAGAGATAATATATTCAGTTTTTGAGAAATATAGATTTTTTAAAAGTTCTTATTTTCCCTGTACATGACAGAACGATTATAAAGTCAACTTTTTTAACTGACGTTTTTGCACTGGTGTAGACTACCTGTAAATGCGAAAGTGATATGTCCAGTTTTTAAAGTATTTAGATTTTTTATATAAATTTGTATTTTTCCTGTATATGACGGGATGATCCGAGAATACATTTTTTAAAGTAAAGTTGTTTATACTGGAAGTCTATCAGCTATAAAAGTTTGAAAGTTTTATGTTTAATGTTCAATTTTAGGGAAATTTAGGTTTTTTAAATAATTTTTAATTTTCCCTGTATACGACGTTACTATACGAGAGTAGATGTTTTTGAATGAAGCATTTATATGCCATCTATTTGCTATTAAAATTTGAATGTGATAATTTGCTTAATTTTTGAGAAACTTAGGATAAGTTTTTATAACTTTTGATTTTCCTGTGTTTGGGAAAACTTTAATTTTCACCATTAATTAATGAAATTAGTAATTTGTAATTATTCATCTTAGTAGTTATAATTGAAAGCTACAAAAAATATTGATCTGTTGAAAGAATAAGAATGTACTTTATTATTTGAAATTTTGCGTGAAGTTACTTAGAGGAAAATAATAAATTGTCTCTATTAAATTAATTTCAATTGTAATTGACAATTAGAATTAATCTGGATAAAGTCTAATCTAAATTAATAAAAATGTAATTAAAAAACATGTTCTCCTACCTGAAACTACTGGACCAAGTTTTTGAGCTATGCTCAAAATGTAGTCGGCTGACCAAAAATTAGGTATTCGTGCAAATGATTTACCGGTGTCTTTAGGTAGATGGATACCTAATTTATGAAGTAGCAGAAGAAAAGGTTGATACTCCAATATATATTTATATTCAGCAGTCCATGGTATCAACGGAATTGGTAGATTTAGTACTGAAAAATATTTAAACAGTTATATGGATAAATCTGTAACTATGACAGTAGATTTATTTCTTAAAAGCGCTTCAAGGTATGCAGCATGTATATATTATGTGTGTCATTTATACATTTTTTTAGTCAGCGATTTTACAGGAAGCCGCATCCCTTCTGGAGGAATGGTGCAACAAGTGAAAAGTAGCCATCAACAACGAGATGAACAAGGTGCTCCACAAACGACTCAGGAAGCAGGCTGCCACAGGTCACGCAACCATGAATAGGTACGACATCCAATGGCACGATACCCTCAATTACCTTAATGTGACCATGGACCGAGATCTGATATGACAACAACACAGGGGTCATAGTAAAAAAGCGGAGATTCAACCTAAGATACAACCTCACGCTTATTAGCCTCTGGTCAGACCGTTATTCGTCTAGGGGTGCTAAGCGAGGATGGAAACGCTGCATCAGGTACGTCGTCGACGCTCCTTGGTTTGCCAGAAATTCCCACATTTTCAGGGACCTACATATACCAATACCAGGAACATCTCAGTAATCGAAGACATTCAGAACAGAGCGACGAAACTTTACGCTCTTGCACCCTTGCACAAGAACTCTCTGATCAGAAATGCGACTGACTACGATTCAGCTGAAGCCCAGAGACACAAGCGGTCGAAACACCGGATTGTGGATAACGGGTAAGCATTAGTAATTCATTTCTTTTCAGCCAGACCCGGAATAACACAAAAGAGATAAGACAACACACCATCCTCAAAAGCCAGATCCAGCTGATGCCGAGATCTCGACGTCAGCCTTCCCTAGCCTTGTGCCGGTCCAAAACACTGTTAGAAGCGTTTAGACTGCGCACCTCCTGAGCAACATAGTTCATCCTACCATACCGATGATTCGGACGCCATGATATCACATAGTTTGATGTGTACCAGCAGTCACTCCTATCCACAAAAACCACCCCAGAATGATGGTGGCAACAGCAACCTCATCCGAGACGACGATCGGTCTAGTGGCACGACGCTTACGCGTTAGGCTTGAGATCAATGAGTTTCGGGTTCAAATTTTAGTTAGGGTATGGATGTTTAGTGCCGTTTTTCATATGTTACCGAGTTGGTAGCAATAATAATAATAATAATAATAATAATAATAATAATAATAATAATAATAATCGGCTCGGCTTATCCGAAAGGCTGACCTTCGCCTTCTTAAGGTCAGCTGGGCTGAAGTCTGAGACCGAGGGATTCATAATGGCTTGCCAGGATGGTGTATTTAACACTCTCGTCTATCGACGTCGTGTCATGGGTATGGAGGTCCCTGATGTCAGCTGCAGGGCCTGCCGCAGGGCGCCGGAGACTGTAATGCACTTACTGTCGGCTTGCCCGACATACGCAGTCTCGGCCTATATTCATAGACACAACGCAGCATTACGAGTGCTTTACTATCATCTAAGGCACTCGTATGGGATAGACGAAATACCAGTGCTGCCTTACGTTCCGGGGGATATTGAGTCCGTTGTGGGGAATGAGAAGTGCCTAATTTATTGGAACTACTCGTTTCCCACCGTCAGGCAAATACAAGCCAACAAGCCTGACATAGTACTCCTCGACCACCAACTCAAGACAATGTATGTCGTGGAATTCTCAGCTCCCGCTGAGAGCAACATTGTCTTGAAAGAGGAGGAAAAACGGACAAAATATCGAGATTTGCTCTTCGAACTCCGCAGGCTTTATCCAGGCCATTCTGTTAAAATAGTGGTACTGATTATAGGAGCCCTCGGTGGAATGAGACAGACGCTGCTTTCAGAACTAAAGATCATACCGGCATGCCGAGATTCGGCAGAGATCTTAGCCGGCAGAATGCAGAAGGCTGTCATCCTCGGTTCATTACGTCTACTCAGGGCACACGATTCGCGGACCCGGTAGTCACTCACCCCACGGGCGTGGGGAGTGGCTATTGGTATTACCAGCTCCCCTCTGTGAGGGTCGGAGCCACAGAGTAGGGTGACTGGTTTTTTGTAAAAAAAAAAAAAAAAAAAAAAAAAAAAATAATAATAATAATAATAAGCAGGAGGGGCTAACTTCCATCTATTAAGCCTTTGGTGAGTAGCGCCACCACTTACTCCAGCTAGGGGTGCAAAACCGAACCGGCAGCCCTAGTGCACCCGGGAGGGGAAAGCATCTTCCCCTCTGGTGTCGGTCGTGGGCCTGCAGGGCTAACCACCCACAGGCTCTAACCTTTGGTTCCGGCAGGCCGAAGACTGGGCCCCCACGATCGACCCCGTTCGGATAGGGGTCAAGGGCAAGGTGGTGGGGCCCAACCGGATAGACCGCCCGTTGACGACGTACGCAACGAACAAGGACGCTTTGAGTGGACGGATGAACTGAGGGATGAGCTTCTGCATTGTTATGAAAGCAGTGAGCCCGCGCGGAGGGGGTACATGGCGCGGATGCATGCTCTGTGGTGTGAGAGGCTACCAGAGCATAGCGCCTTCACGCCACAAAATCTGCGTGACTATGTATCCCACCTTCGTAGTAGGGGCTACGTGAGGGCTGCTCCTGGGCCGGTGAATGAGGTGGCCGAAGAGCCGCCACATTCACCGGTTGAGGACGTGGCTCTCCTCGTTCCGCCAATACCAGAGGGCCTCAGTACCAGAAGGGGGTTACACCGTCTGAAAACCCCCGGGCCACAAGACCTGGCCAGAGTGGACGCTGAACTTCGTACAGCGCTACCAGAAGAGGCTGACATCTGGCACATAAATTGTGCCGTGTATGCCGCTGCTCAACGCTCGTCTCAGGTGGAGAGGCGAAATACCTCTTCCCCACAGGAGAGAGCGCAGCGGCGCATACAAAAGATGGAAGCCAAGATCCAGTCGGCGAGGCAACACGCATCCCGTATCCAATGTGTGATGGACTATATGGCGGCCAACAGGCCGTTCACGCCTAAAGTGCGTCGATTAGCCGCCAACTTAAGACGCGTCCATCACACACTCAATGAGGCAGTGCTGCGAACCACCAAACAGCACTGTCTCGACAGGATACGGATGCTAGTGACTTGCAAAAAGTCATTAGTGAGGCGGGCGAGGGGGCTTGCGGAAAATAAACTGTTCCGCGAGAAGCCCTCGCGCCTTTTCCAACCGCCTCCGCGTGTTGTAGACAATCCGCCGACTGCAGATCAGGTGGAGAACTTCTGGAAAACGCTGTACGAGGAGAGGCTTCCACTCAACCGAGATTCTCCGGCCCTTGCACACTTTGAAGCCTTTTGTCAAAGGCTTCAGCAACCACAGGAAGTGTGCGAACCAATAACCCCAGAAGAGGTTCGTAGGGCTCTTGATGGCTCTAAGAACTTTGCTGCTCCAGGTCCCGATGGGATAAATAACTTTTGGTGGAAAAAGTTATCGAGCACCCACCACCATTTGGCCAGAATTTTTAATTCCTGGTTAAATGGGGAGCAGCAAATCCCTTCTTGGGTTGTTGAGGGGCGGACAGTGCTGATCCCCAAGAACGGAGATTTGTCCAACCCAAAGAATTACAGACCGATAACCTGTCTAAACGCATGTTACAAGGTGTTTACACGCATTTTGTACATGCGGGTGCTCCACGCAGTTGAACCGGTTTACGAACGGATATATGAGCAACGAGGGTCGAAGAGAGGTGTCGCTGGCTGCAAGGAGAACCTGTTGATTGACAGATGTGTCACGCAGGACTCCATGCAGTATAAGCGGAACCTCTCTATGGCCTGGATCGACTACCGCAAGGCATTCGACATGACATCGCATGAGCTCATTGTTCACTTGCTCCGATGTCTTGTGGTACCCGGTCCCGTAGTGAGATGTATTGAAGAACTGATGCCGCTCTGGAGGACTCGCTTTACCATAACATCGGGTAACGATAGAGTCCAAACAGAGTCGGTAACATTCAGAAGAGGAGTATTTCAGGGAGATTCCCTCAGCCCCCTTCTGTTTTGCATCTCACTACTGCCATTATCCGTCTCGCTCCGGAAAACCCGTGGCTACAACTGCGGTACCCCCGGCGACAGGAGGCATAAGGTCACCCATCTATTTTATATGGATGACCTTAAACTTTATGCCTCTGGAGAGAGGGATCTCCAACAGTCCCTTAGGGTGGTACAGGAGTATACGCAGGCTGTCGGTATGCAGTTCGGGTTGGACAAATGCGCACTGATCCATCTCAAGAGAGGACGATGCGGTGACTATGGAGAGGACGCGCAGCTGGTGGATGGAAGCATCTTACACCATCTAGATCCCGGAGAGTCGTACACTTACTTGGGTGTCGAGCAACGCTCCACCCAAGAAGTGAGTGTAGTGAAAAACGCTCTCCGCGGCAAGTATCAGCACCTACTCCGACAGATCTGGTCTTCAGAACTGTCGGGGAAGAACAAGGTGTCTGCTACAAATATGCTTGCCGTTCCGATCCTTCTCTACTCTTTCGGAGTAGTGAAGTGGACTAGAGAAGAGCTGCGTCAACTCGATGTAGTAACCCGCAAGAAGATGCATCTCAATAGGAGCTTGCATCCTAAATCGTCCGTCCCACGGTTATATCTCCCACGACATCGGGGAGGCCGTGGACTCTTGAGCTTGGAGAGTCTCCATAGCAGGATGGTTCTGGAGGGAGCATGTAAGGTCATCAGGAGTTCGGATCCCCTCCTCTGCATGGTCCGAGACCATGAAAATGCAGAGGTAGGAGCTTTTCTCTTTAAGGCAGCACGCAGAGCAGCCGATGAACTTGGTCTCATCTTCGACGTCGAGCGGGTAAACCCCGACTCTGTCACCGAGTTGGAACCCGTTCGACTAAAAGCCCACATTAGAGCTGCAGAACACAACATCCTTCTGCAGCTCCATAAGGATAAGCCATTGCACGGGATCTTCTATAAAAATATAGAAGACCTCGGCTTATCCGAAAGGCTGACCTTCGCCTTCTTAAGGTCAGCTGGGCTGAAGTCTGAGACCGAGGGATTCATAATGGCTTGCCAGGATGGTGTATTTAACACTCTCGTCTATCGACGTCGTGTCATGGGCATGGAGGTCCCTGATGTCAGCTGCAGGGCCTGCCGCAGGGCGCCGGAGACTGTAATGCACTTACTGTCGGCTTGCCCGACTTACGCAGTCTCGGCCTATATTCATAGACACAACGCAGCATTACGAGTGCTTTACTATCATCTAAGGCACTCGTATGGGATAGACGAAACACCAGTGCTGCCTTACGTTCCGGGGGATATTGAGTCCGTTGTGGGGAATGAGAAGTGCCTAATTTATTGGAACTACTCGTTTCCCACCGTCAGGCAAATACAAGCCAACAAGCCTGACATAGTACTCCTCGACCACCAACTCAAGACAATGTATGTCGTGGAATTCTCAGCTCCCGCTGAGAGCAACATTGTCTTGAAAGAGGAGGAAAAACGGACAAAATATCGAGATTTGCTCTTCGAACTCCGCAGGCTTTATCCAGGCCATTCTGTTAAAATAGTGGTACTGATTATAGGAGCCCTCGGTGGAATGAGACAGACGCTGCTTTCAGAACTAAAGATCATACCGGCATGCCGAGATTCGGCAGAGATCTTAGCCGGCAGAATGCAGAAGGCTGTCATCCTCGGTTCATTACGTCTACTCAGGGCACACGATTCGCGGACCCGGTAGTCACTCACCCCACGGGCGTGGGGAGTGGCTATTGGTATTACCAGCTCCCCTCCGTGAGGGTCGGAGCCACAGAGTAGGGTGACTGGTTTTTTGTAAAAAAAAAAAAAAAAAAAAAAAAAAAAATAATAATAATAATAATAAATAAGCAGGAGGGGCTAACTTCCATCTATTAAGCCTTTGGTGAGTAGCGCCACCACTTACTCCAGCTAGGGGTGCAAAACCGAACCGGCAGCCCTAGTGCACCCGGGAGGGGAAAGCATCTTCCCCTCTGGTGTCGGTCGTGGGCCTGCAGGGCTAACCACCCACAGGCTCTAACCTTTGGTTCCGGCAGGCCGAAGACTGGGCCCCCACGATCGACCCCGTTCGGATAGGGGTCAAGGGCAAGGTGGTGGGGCCCAACCGGATAGACCGCCCGATGACGACGTACGCAATGAACAAGGACGCTTTGAGTGGACAGATGAACTGAGGGATGAGCTTCTGCATTGTTATGAAAGCAGTGAGCCAGCGCGGAGGGGGTACATGGCGCGGATGCATGCTCTGTGGTGTGAGAGGCTACCAGAGCATAGCGCCTTCACGCCACAAAATCTGCGTGACTATGTATCCCACCTTCGTAGTAGGGGCTACGTGAGGGCTGCTCCTGGGCCGGTGAATGAGGTGGCCGAAGAGCCGCCACATTCACCGGTTGAGGACGTGGCTCTCCTCGTTCCGCCAATTCCAGAGGGCCTCAGTACCAGAAGGGGGTTACACCGTCTGAAAACCCCCGGGCCACAAGACCTGGCCAGAGTGGACGCTGAACTTCGTACAGCGCTACCAGAAGAGGCTGACATCTGGCACATAAATTGTGCCGTGTATGCCGCTGCTCAACACTCGTCTCAGGTGGAGAGGCGAAATACCTCTTCCCCACAGGAGAGAGCGCAGCGGCGCATACAAAAGATGGAAGCCAAGATCCAGTCGGCGAGGCAACACGCATCCCGTATCCAATGTGTGATGGACTATACGGCGGCCAACAGGCCGTTCACGCCTAAAGTGCGTCGATTAGCCGCCAACTTAAGACGCGTCCATCACACACTCAATGAGGCAGTGCTGCGAACCACCAAACAGCACTGTCTCGACAGGATACGGATGCTAGTGACTTGCAAAAAGTCATTAGTGAGGCGGGCGAGGGGGCTTGCGGAAAATAAACTGTTCCGCGAGAAGCCCTCGCGCCTTTTCCAACCGCCTCCGCGTGTTGTAGACAATCCGCCGACTGCAGATCAGGTGGAGAACTTCTGGAAAACGCTGTACGAGGAGAGGCCTCCACTCAACCGAGATTCTCCTGCCCTTGCACACTTTGAAGCCTTTTGTCAAAGGCTTCAGCAACCACAGGAAGTGTGCGAACCAATAACCCCAGAAGAGGTTCGTAGGGCTCTTGATGGCTCTAAGAACTTTGCTGCTCCAGGTCCCGATGGGATAAATAACTTTTGGTGGAAAAAGTTATCGAGCACCCACCACCATTTGGCCAGAATATTTAATTCCTGGTTAAATGGGGAGCAGCAAATCCCTTCTTGGGTTGTTGAGGGGCGGACAGTGCTGATCCCCAAGAACGGAGATTTGTCCAACCCAAAGAATTACAGACCGATAACCTGTCTAAACGCATGTTACAAGGTGTTTACACGCATTTTGTACATGCGGGTGCTCCACGCAGTTGAACCGGTTTACGAACGGATATATGAGCAACGAGGGTCGAAGAGAGGTGTCGCTGGCTGCAAGGAGAACCTGTTGATTGACAGATGTGTCACGCAGGACTCCATGCAGTATAAGCGGAACCTCTCTATGGCCTGGATCGACTACCGCAAGGCATTCGACATGACATCGCATGAGCTCATTGTTCACTTGCTCCGATGTCTTGTGGTTCCCGGTCCCGTAGTGAGATGTATTGAAGAACTGATGCCGCTCTGGAGGACTCGCTTTACCATAACATCGGGTAACGATAGAGTCCAAACAGAGTCGGTAACATTCAGAAGAGGAGTATTTCAGGGAGATGCCCTCAGCCCCCTTCTGTTTTGCATCTCACTACTGCCATTATCCGTCTCGCTCCGGAAAACCCGTGGCTACAACTGCGGTACCCCCGGCGACAGGAGGCATAAGGTCACCCATCTATTTTATATGGATGACCTTAAACTTTATGCCTCTGGAGAGAGGGATCTCCAACAGTCCCTTAGGGTGGTACAGGAGTATACGCAGGCTGTCGGTATGCAGTTCGGGTTGGACAAATGCGCACTGATCCATCTCAAGAGAGGACGATGCGGTGACTATGGAGAGGACGCGCAGCTCGTGGACGGAAGCATCTTACACCATCTAGATGCCGGAGAGTCGTACACTTACTTGGGTGTCGAGCAACGCTCCACCCAAGAAGTGAGTGTAGTGAAAAACGCTCTCCGCGGCAAGTATCAGCACCTACTCCGACAGATCTGGTCTTCAGAACTGTCGGGGAAGAACAAGGTGTCTGCTACAAATATGCTTGCCGTTCCGATCCTTCTCTACTCTTTCGGAGTAGTGAAGTGGACTAGAGAAGAGCTGCGTCAACTCGATGTAGTAACCCGCAAGAAGATGCATCTCAATAGGAGCTTGCATCCTAAATCGTCCGTCCCACGGTTATATCTCCCACGACATCGGGGAGGCCGTGGACTCTTGAGCTTGGAGAGTCTCCTTAGCAGGATGGTTCTGGAGGGAGCATGTAAGGTCATCAGGAGTTCGGATCCCCTCCTCTGCATGGTCCGAGACCATGAAAATGCAGAGGTAGGAGCTTTTCTCTTTAAGGCAGCACGCAGAGCAGCCGATGAACTTGGTCTCATCTTCGACGTCGAGCGGGTAAACCCCGACTCTGTCACCGAGTTGGAACCCGTTCGACTAAAAGCCCACATTAGAGCTGCAGAACACAACATCCTTCTGCAGCTCCATAAGGATAAGCCATTGCACGGGATCTTCTATAAAAATATAGAAGATCTCGGCTTATCCGAAAGGCTGACCTTCGCCTTCTTAAGGTCAGCTGGGCTGAAGTCTGAGACCGAGGGATTCATAATGGCTTGCCAGGATGGTGTATTTAACACTCTCGTCTATCGACGTCGTGTCATGGGTATGGAGGTCCCTGATGTCAGCTGCAGGGCCTGCCGCAGGGCGCCGGAGACTGTAATGCACTTACTGTCGGCTTGCCCGACTTACGCAGTCTCGGCCTATATTCATAGACACAACGCAGCATTACGAGTGCTTTACTATCATCTAAGGCACTCGTATGGGATAGACGAAACACCAGTGCTGCCTTACGTTCCGGGGGATATTGAGTCCGTTGTGGGGAATGAGAAGTGCCTAATTTATTGGAACTACTCGTTTCCCACCGTCAGGCAAATACAAGCCAACAAGCCTGACATAGTACTCCTCGACCACCAACTCAAGACAATGTATGTCGTGGAATTCTCAGCTCCCGCTGAGAGCAACATTGTCTTGAAAGAGGAGGAAAAACGGACAAAATATCGAGATTTGCTCTTCGAACTCCGCAGGCTTTATCCAGGCCATTCTGTTAAAATAGTGGTACTGATTATAGGAGCCCTCGGTGGAATGAGACAGACGCTGCTTTCAGAACTAAAGATCATACCGGCATGCCGAGATTCGGCAGAGATCTTAGCCGGCAGAATGCAGAAGGCTGTCATCCTCGGTTCATTACGTCTACTCAGGGCACACGATTCGCGGACCCGGTAGTCACTCACCCCACGGGCGTGGGGAGTGGCTATTGGTATTACCAGCTCCCCTCTGTGAGGGTCGGAGCCACAGAGTAGGGTGACTGGTTTTTTGTAAAAAAAAAAAAAAAAAAATAATAATAATAATAATAATAATAATAATAATAAATAAGCAGGAGGGGCTAACTTCCATCTATTAAGCCTTTGGTGAGTAGCGCCACCACTTACTCCAGCTAGGGGTGCAAAACCGAACCGGCAGCCCTAGTGCACCCGGGAGGGGAAAGCATCTTCCCCTCTGGTGTCGGTCGTGGGCCTGCAGGGCTAACCACCCACAGGCTCTAACCTTTGGTTCCGGCAGGCCGAAGACTGGGCCCCCACGATCGACCCCGTTCGGATAGGGGTCAAGGGCAAGGTGGTGGGGCCCAACCGGATAGACCGCCCGTTGACGACGTACGCAATGAACAAGGACGCTTTGAGTGGACAGATGAACTGAGGGATGAGCTTCTGCATTGTTATGAAAGCAGTGAGCCCGCGCGGAGGGGGTACATGGCACGGATGCATGCTCTGTGGTGTGAGAGGCTACCAGAGCATAGCGCCTTCACGCCACAAAATCTGCGTGACTATGTATCCCACCTTCGTAGTAGGGGCTACGTGAGGGCTGCTCCTGGGCCGGTGAATGAGGTGGCCGAAGAGCCGCCACATTCACCGGTTGAGGACGTGGCTCTCCTCGTTCCGCCAATACCAGAGGGCCTCAGTACCAGAAGGGGGTTACACCGTCTGAAAACCCCCGGGCCACAAGACCTGGCCAGAGTGGACGCTGAACTTCGTACAGCGCTACCAGAAGAGGCTGACATCTGGCACATAAATTGTGCCGTGTATGCCGCTGCTCAACGCTCGTCTCAGGTGGAGAGGCGAAATACCTCTTCCCCACAGGTGAGAGCGCAGCGGCGCATACAAAAGATGGAAGCCAAGATCCAGTCGGCGAGGCAACACGCATCCCGTATCCAATGTGTGATGGACTATATGGCGGCCAACAGGCCGTTCACGCCTAAAGTGCGTCGATTAGCCGCCAACTTAAGACGCGTCCATCACACACTCAATGAGGCAGTGCTGCGAACCACCAAACAGCACTGTCTCGACAGGATACGGATGCTAGTGACTTGCAAAAAGTCATTAGTGAGGCGGGCGAGGGGGCTTGCGGAAAATAAACTGTTCCGCGAGAAGCCCTCGCGCCTTTTCCAACCGCCTCCGCGTGTTGTAGACAATCCGCCGACTGCAGATCAGGTGGAGAACTTCTGGAAAACGCTGTACGAGGAGAGGCTTCCACTCAACCGAGATTCTCCGGCCCTTGCACACTTTGAAGCCTTTTGTCAAAGGCTTCAGCAACCACAGGAAGTGTGCGAACCAATAACCCCAGAAGAGGTTCGTAGGGCTCTTGATGGCTCTAAGAACTTTGCTGCTCCAGGTCCCGATGGGATAAATAACTTTTGGTGGAAAAAGTTATCGAGCACCCACCACCATTTGGCCAGAATTTTTAATTCCTGGTTAAATGGGGAGCAGCAAATCCCTTCTTGGGTTGTTGAGGGGCGGACAGTGCTGATCCCCAAGAACGGAGATTTGTCCAACCCAAAGAATTACAGACCGATAACCTGTCTAAACGCATGTTACAAGGTGTTTACACGCATTTTGTACATGCGGGTGCTCCACGCAGTTGAACCGGTTTACGAACGGATATATGAGCAACGAGGGTCGAAGAGAGGTGTCGCTGGCTGCAAGGAGAACCTGTTGATTGACAGATGTGTCACGCAGGACTCCATGCAGTATAAGCGGAACCTCTCTATGGCCTGGATCGACTACCGCAAGGCATTCGACATGACATCGCATGAGCTCATTGTTCACTTGCTCCGATGTCTTGTGGTACCCGGTCCCGTAGTGAGATGTATTGAAGAACTGATGCCGCTCTGGAGGACTCGCTTTACCATAACATCGGGTAACGATAGAGTCCAAACAGAGTCGGTAACATTCAGAAGAGGAGTATTTCAGGGAGATTCCCTCAGCCCCCTTCTGTTTTGCATCTCACTACTGCCATTATCCGTCTCGCTCCGGAAAACCCGTGGCTACAACTGCGGTACCCCCGGCGACAGGAGGCATAAGGTCACCCATCTATTTTATATGGATGACCTTAAACTTTATGCCTCTGGAGAGAGGGATCTCCAACAGTCCCTTAGGGTGGTACAGGAGTATACGCAGGCTGTCGGTATGCAGTTCGGGTTGGACAAATGCGCACTGATCCATCTCAAGTGAGGACGATGCGGTGACTATGGAGAGGACGCGCAGCTCGTGGACGGAAGCATCTTACACCATCTAGATGCCGGAGAGTCGTACACTTACTTGGGTGTCGAGCAACGCTCCACCCAAGAAGTGAGTGTAGTGAAAAACGCTCTCCGCGGCAAGTATCAGCACCTACTCCGACAGATCTGGTCTTCAGAACTGTCGGGGAAGAACAAGGTGTCTGCTACAAATATGCTTGCCGTTCCGATCCTTCTCTACTCTTTCGGAGTAGTGAAGTGGACTAGAGAAGAGCTGCGTCAACTCGATGTAGTAACCCGCAAGAAGATGCATCTCAATAGGAGCTTGCATCCTAAATCGTCCGTCCCACGGTTATATCTCCCACGACATCGGGGAGGCCGTGGACTCTTGAGCTTGGAGAGTCTCCATAGCAGGATGGTTCTGGAGGGAGCATGTAAGGTCATCAGGAGTTCGGATCCCCTCCTCTGCATGGTCCGAGACCATGAAAATGCAGAGGTAGGAGCTTTTCTCTTTAAGGCAGCACGCAGAGCAGCCGATGAACTTGGTCTCATCTTCGACGTCGAGCGGGTAAACCCCGACTCTGTCACCGAGTTGGAACCCGTTCGACTAAAAGCCCACATTAGAGCTGCAGAACACAACATCCTTCTGCAGCTCCATAAGGATAAGCCATTGCACGGGATCTTCTATAAAAATATAGAAGACCTCGGCTTATCCGAAAGGCTGACCTTCGCCTTCTTAAGGTCAGCTGGGCTGAAGTCTGAGACCGAGGGATTCATAATGGCTTGCCAGGATGGTGTATTTAACACTCTCGTCTATCGACGTCGTGTCATGGGTATGGAGGTCCCTGATGTCAGCTGCAGGGCCTGCCGCAGGGCGCCGGAGACTGTAATGCACTTACTGTCGGCTTGCCCGACTTACGCAGTCTCGGCCTATATTCATAGACACAACGCAGCATTACGAGTGCTTTACTATCATCTAAGGCACTCGTATGGGATAGACGAAACACCAGTGCTGCCTTACGTTCCGGGGGATATTGAGTCCGTTGTGGGGAATGAGAAGTGCCTAATTTATTGGAACTACTCGTTTCCCACCGTCAGGCAAATACAAGCCAACAAGCCTGACATAGTACTCCTCGACCACCAACTCAAGACAATGTATGTCGTGGAATTCTCAGCTCCCGCTGAGAGCAACATTGTCTTGAAAGAGGAGGAAAAACGGACAAAATATCGAGATTTGCTCTTCGAACTCCGCAGGCTTTATCCAGGCCATTCTGTTAAAATAGTGGTACTGATTATAGGAGCCCTCGGTGGAATGAGACAGACGCTGCTTTCAGAACTAAAGATCATACCGGCATGCCGAGATTCGGCAGAGATCTTAGCCGGCAGAATGCAGAAGGCTGTCATCCTCGGTTCATTACGTCTACTCAGGGCACACGATTCGCGGACCCGGTAGTCACTCACCCCACGGGCGTGGGGAGTGGCTATTGGTATTACCAGCTCCCCTCTGTGAGGGTCGGAGCCACAGAGTAGGGTGACTGGATTTTTGTAAAAAAAAAAAAAAAAAAAAAAAAAAAAAAAACAATAATAATAATAACGGGGTCTCTCCGCGGCAAGTACAGACACCTACTTCGAAAGATTTGGTCTTCCGAGCTTTCGGGGAAGAACAAGGTGTCTGCTACGAATATGCTTGCCGTTCCTGTTCTTCTCTACTCCTTTGGAGTTGTGAAGTGGACGGTAGATGAGCTGCGCCAGTTAGATAGAGATACCCGCAAGATGATGAATATTCACCGTAGCATTCATCCTAAATCGTCCGTTCCTCGAGTTTACCTCCCACGTCAACGGGGGGGCCGAGGACTCTTGGGCCTGGAGTGTATGCATGGCCGGGTAGTACTGAGTATGGCATGCAATATCCTTAGGAGCTCTGACCCGCTCCTGCATCTAGTGAGGGATCACGAAAATGCAGGTGTGGGAGCAGGATTATTCAAGGCAGCAAAAAGAGCCGCAGATGAACTTGGTCTCATATTCGACATCAGGCGAGGAGGCCGGCGAGGTGCCGACCCAGAGTCAGTCACTGAGCTTCCGCCAAATCGCCTGAAAGCCCAGATTAAAACTGCCGAGCAGGCAAATTTGCTTAGGCAGCATGTCGATAAATCCCTGCACGGTGTTTTCTATAAGAACATAGAAACACTGGGTTTATCGACTAAGCTGACATTTGCCTTTTTGAAGTCAGCTGGGCTTAAGTCGGAGACCGAGGGATTCATTGTGGCCTGCCAAGATGGTGTTATTAATACCTTGGTCTACCGAAGCCGTGTGATGGGTGTAGGGGTTCCTGATGTCAGCTGCAGGACCTGCCGTCAGGCGCCGGAATCGCTCATGCATTTATTGTCTGCATGCCCAGTATACGCGATTTCGGCCTACATCCACCGCCATAACGCGGCATTACGAGTGCTCTATTACTATCTACGGCACTCGTACGGGGTAGACCAAACACCAGTGCTGCCTTACGTCCCCGGAGATATTGAGTCCGTTGTCGAGAACGAGAGGTGCAGGATATACTGGAACTACTCGTTCCCGACCGTCAGGCTAATTCAAGCCAACAAGCCTGACATAGTACTCCTCGACCACCAAACCAAGGCGATGTACGTCATCGAGTTTTCGGCACCCGCTGAAACAAACATCGCCTTGAAAGAGGAGGAAAAACGGACTAAATACCGTGATCTCCGGTACGAGCTCCTAGTGCTGTACCCAGGCTACTCAGTCAAGATGGTCGTCCTCATAATCGGTGTACTCGGAGGTATGAAGCCCACGCTGCTCTCGCAATTGAAGACCATACCGGCCTGTCAGAAATCTGCCGAATGGCTAGCAGGCCAAATGCAGAAAGCAGTTATCCTGGGGTCCCTTCGTCTACTTAGGGCACACGATTCGGGTGTTTACAGTCACTGACCCCACAGGTGTGGGGAGTGGCTGTGATTTTAATCGCCGGCGCGAAAAAAAAAAAATAAAAATAATAATAAATAAGCAGGAGGGGCTAACTTCCATCTGTTAAGCCTTTGGTGAGTAGCGCCACCACTTACTCCAGCTAGGGGTGCAAAACCGAACCGGCAGCCCTAGTGCACCCGGGAGGGGAAAGCATCTTCCCCTCTGGTGTCGGTCGTGGGCCTGCTGGGCTAACCACCCACAGGCTCTAACCTTTGGTTCCAGCAGGCCGAAGACTGGGCCCCCACGATCGACCCCGTTCGGATAGGGGTCAAGGGCAAGGTGGTGGGGCCCAACCGGATAGACCGCCCGTTGACGACGTACGCAATGAACAAGGACGCTTTGAGTGGACAGATGAACTGAGGGATGAGCTTCTGCATTGTTATGAAAGCAGTGAGCCCGCGCGGAGGGGGTACATGGCGCGGATGCATGCTCTGTGGTGTGAGAGGCTACCAGAGCATAGCGCCTTCACGCCACAAAATCTGCGTGACTATGTATCCCACCTTCGTAGTAGGGGCTACGTGAGGGCTGCTCCTGGGCCGATGAATGAGGTGGCCGAAGAGCCGCCACATTCACCGGTTGAGGACGTGGCTCTCCTCGTTCCGCCAATACCAGAGGGCCTCAGTACCAGAAGGGGGTTACACCGTCTGAAAACCCCCGGGCCACAAGACCTGGCCAGAGTGGACGCTGAACTTCGTACAGCGCTACCAGAAGAGGCTGACATCTGGCACATAAATTGTGCCGTGTATGCCGCTGCTCAACGCTCGTCTCAGGTGGAGAGGCGAAATACCTCTTCCCCACAGGAGAGAGCGCAGCGGCGCATACAAAAGATGGAAGCCAAGATCCAGTCGGCGAGGCAACACGCATCCCGTATCCAATGTGTGATGGACTATATGGCGGCCAACAGGCCGTTCACGCCTAAAGTGCGTCGATTAGCCGCCAACTTAAGACGCGTCCATCACACACTCAATGAGGCAGTGCTGCGAACCACCAAACAGCACTGCCTCGACAGGATACGGATGCTAGTGACTTGCAAAAAGTCATTAGTGAGGCGGGCGAGGGGGCTTGCGGAAAATAAACTGTTCCGCGAGAAGCCCTCGCGCCTTTTCCAACCGCCTCCGCGTGTTGTAGACAATCCGCCGACTGCAGATCAGGTGGAGAACTTCTGGAAAACGCTGTACGAGGAGAGGCCTCCACTCAACCGAGATTCTCCTGCCCTTGCACACTTTCAAGCCTTTTGTCAAAGGCTTCAGCAACCACAGGAAGTGTGCGAACCAATAACCCCAGAAGAGGTTCGTAGGGCTCTTGATGGCTCTAAGAACTTTGCTGCTCCAGGTTCCGATGGGATAAATAACTTTTGGTGGAAAAAGTTATCGAGCACCCACCACCATTTGGCCAGAATATTTAATTCCTGGTTAAATGGGGAGCAGCAAATCCCTTCTTGGGTTGTTGAGGGGCGGACAGTGCTGATCCCCAAGAACGGAGATTTGTCCAACCCAAAGAATTACAGACCGATAACCTGTCTAAACGCATGTTACAAGGTGTTTACACGCATTTTGTACATGCGGGTGCTCCACGCAGTTGAACCGGTTTACGAACGGATATATGAGCAACGAGGGTCGAAGAGAGGTGTCGCTGGCTGCAAGGAGAACCTGTTGATTGACAGATGTGTCACGCAGGACTCCATGCAGTATAAGCGGAACCTCTCTATGGCCTGGATCGACTACCGCAAGGCATTCGACATGACATCGCATGAGCTCATTGTTCACTTGCTCCGATGTCTTGTGGTACCCGGTCCCGTAGTGAGATGTATTGAAGAACTGATGCCGCTCTCGAGGACTCGCTTTACCATAACATCGGGTAACGATAGAGTCCAAACAGAGTCGGTAACATTCAGAAGAGGAGTATTTCAGGGAGATTCCCTCAGCCCCCTTCTGTTTTGCATCTCACTACTGCCATTATCCGTCTCGCTCCGGAAAACCCGTGGCTACAACTGCGGTACCCCCGGCGACAGGAGGCATAAGGTCACCCATCTATTTTATATGGATGACCTTAAACTTTATGCCTCTGGAGAGAGGGATCTCCAACAGTCCCTTAGGGTGGTACAGGAGTATACGCAGGCTGTCGGTATGCAGTTCGGGTTGGACAAATGCGCACTGATCCATCTCAAGAGAGGACGATGCGGTGACTATGGAGAGGACGCGCAGCTCGTGGACGGAAGCATCTTACACCATCTAGATGCCAGAGAGTCGTACACTTACTTGGGTGTCGAGCAACGCTCCACCCAAGAAGTGAGTGTAGTGAAAAACGCTCTCCGCGGCAAGTATCAGCACCTACTCCGACAGATCTGGTCTTCAGAACTGTCGGGGAAGAACAAGGTGTCTGCTACAAATATGCTTGCCGTTCCGATCCTTCTCTACTCTTTCGGAGTAGTGAAGTGGACTAGAGAAGAGCTGCGTCAACTCGATGTAGTAACCCGCAAGAAGATGCATCTCAATAGGAGCTTGCATCCTAAATCGTCCGTTCCACGGTTATATCTCCCACGACATCGGGGAGGCCGTGGACTCTTGAGCTTGGAGAATCTCCATAGCAGGATGGTTCTGGAGGGAGCATGTAAGGTCATCAGGAGTTCGGATCCCCTCCTCTGCATGGTCCGAGACCATGAAAATGCAGAGGTAGGAGCTTTTCTCTTTAAGGCAGCACGCAGAGCAGCCGATGAACTTGGTCTCATCTTCGACGTCGAGCGGGTAAACCCCGACTCTGTCACCGAGTTGGAACCCGTTCGACTAAAAGCCCACATTAGAGCTGCAGAACACAACATCCTTCTGCAGCTCCATAAGGATAAGCCATTGCACAGGATCTTCTATAAAAATATAGAAGACCTCGGCTTATCCGAAAGGCTGACCTTCGCCTTCTTAAGGTCAGCTGGGCTGAAGTCTGAGACCGAGGGATTCATAATGGCTTGCCAGGATGGTGTATTTAACACTCTCGTCTATCGACGTCGTGTCATGGGTATGGAGGTCCCTGATGTCAGCTGCAGGGCCTGCCGCAGGGCGCCGGAGACTGTAATGCACTTACTGTCGGCTTGCCCGACTTACGCAGTCTCGGCCTATATTCATAGACACAACGCAGCATTACGAGTGCTTTACTATCATCTAAGGCAATCGTATGGGATAGACGAAACACCAGTGCTGCCTTACGTTCCGGGGGATATTGAGTCCGTTGTGGGGAATGAGAAGTGCCTAATTTATTGGAACTACTCGTTTCCCACCGTCAGGCAAATACAAGCCAACAAGCCTGACATAGTACTCCTCGACCACCAACTCAAGACAATGTATGTCGTGGAATTCTCAGCTCCCGCTGAGAGCAACATTGTCTTGAAAGAGGAGGAAAAACGGACAAAATATCGAGATTTGCTCTTCGAACTCCGCAGGCTTTATCCAGGCCATTCTGTTAAAATAGTGGTACTGATTATAGGAGTCCTCGGTGGAATGAGACAGACGCTGCTTTCTGAACTAAAGATCATACCGGCATGCCGAGATTCGGCAGAGATCTTAGCCGGCAGAATGCAGAAGGCTGTCATCCTCGGTTCATTACGTCTACTCAGGGCACACGATTCGCGGACCCGGTAGTCACTCACCCCACGGGCGTGGGGAGTGGCTATTGGTATTACCAACTCCCCTCTGTGAGGGTCGGAGCCACAGAGTAGGGTGACTGGTTTTTTGTAAAAAAAAAAAAAAAAAAAATAAATAAAAAAAATAATAATAATAATAATAATAATAATAACCCGTGGGGGTTTGCCAGTTCCTCTATCGGGCGCGTCCCCTTGCGAATAGGGGAATGCTCACACCGCTGCGGCAGGAGGGTAGGGAATAAATTAAATACTTCCCCGTGGAGCAAAAACTGGCACACCCATGAAGATGGAGACGAGAAATAGGAAAAGAAAAGAGCCGCTGCCTGGGGAGCGCCAGGGCACGTCTGGAGCTGGCGCTGGACGTGACAGCATGCGGGACGCCGGTGGCAGAGTGCTGAGGAGGCGGGCACCTGTCAATCAACAAGCTACAGCCCATAACAACGAACATAACGAAGGAGAAGAATTACCACCACCAGGCATTGAAGGACAGCCAAACCCACCACTTGGACAGCGCCCAGGTCGTAGAGCCGAACGGGCTGCTCCCAGGAGGAACGAAATAGCCGGAAGAATAAAATGGAGCAATGAAATGAATAAGGATGTCATACGAACATACTTGCTCGTTAATGAATGCAGAGACGATCCTCTGCCTGGATGGAGACAAAAACTTTTCACCGAATTTTCAAGAACTCACCCTGGAATGAACATCTCCGAACAAAACTTAGCCGATAGAAAGAACATAATCATTAAAAGGAAATATCTAACACAGCTTGAAATAGATACCCTGCGTAGGGAAGCAGGAGCCCAAATACATAACGAAGAAATACGCCAACAAATTGAAGACATACCACAAAGACCAGTGGATGACAATGCACCTCATGAGGAAGAGCCCCGCAATCAAAATAACGGGGAAGAAGTAGGAAAGATACGGCAGAAACTACTCAACAATCTACTGCTATCTAGCGACTCGAACCCTCTCACCAGACCAATAATACCGAGGCTAAAAATCAATAAAGATACACAACGGTACATAAAATATGTGGATACCGAATTGAAGTTGAGGCTGGAGGAACAACTGGATCCTGATTTAACTTTTATACATACAGCTCTGTATGCAGGAGCTGCCACTGTCATAGAATTGAATGGCCAGAAACTTCATATCTATAAACAAAATAGGAATATCCAGAAACAAGGAAAGCCGCCTTGGAAGATGCGACTCGAAAGGCAAATAGATCTGCTAAGAACTGAGGCAAACATTATCAAAGAGTATTTAGATGGCAATAAGAGCAATAAAGTTAAGAGCAAAATTCGTAAAATATGCCGGAAACAACAAATAGACTTAAACCATCCACAGTCCAACGAAACCCTCACGAATTACTACGATGATGCTAGACAGAAAAGTAAAGTTAAAGGAGCGAGACTGCGGCGATACAACGAGACTGCGAAGCGCAAAGAGCAAAATAATTTATTCTCTAGCAACCAGAAGATCTTCTATCGCAATCTGGAAAGCAACAACCAAGGCAATACAGAACCCGAGAAAATTGACCACAATCGCTTCGGTCAATTCTGGCAGGGGATATGGTCAAACCCTGCGAGATTCAATCAAGCAGCTACATGGCTCCAAACAGCAGAGCGCAATGCAAATGATCTTCCAGATATGCCAGATACTAATATTACTCCTGCAGATGTCGAAGAGTGCATAAAAAACACTTCAAGCTGGAAAGCACCTGGACCAGACAATATACAGAACTTCTGGTTGAAATCATTCCCAGCGCTAATTCCACAGTTTGCCCGAGCATTCAACAAAATCCTTGAAGATCCAACAAGATTTCCTGAATTTTTAGGTCGAGGAGTAACTTACCTTCTGCCCAAAAAAGGAGATCTGAAAGACCCGAAAAACTACAGGCCAATCACCTGCTTGTCTGCGATCTACAAACTTCTCACGTCATTGATACATAGGCAAATCAATGAACACTGTGAGATGAACAATATAATTGGCCCAGAACAGCGGGGATGCGTAAAGAGATCACTTGGATGCAAGGAGCAGCTAACAATAGATGCAGTAACCATCAAACAAGCTGAAGTAAAGCGCCGAAACATCAGTATGGCCTACATAGACTACAAAAAGGCATTCGACTCTGTACCTCATGACTGGCTAATAAAAGTGCTAGAAGTATACAAAGTTAGCCCAACCATCGTTCGGCTACTAACATATGCAATGGCGACTTGGGAAACTCAGACAATAATTGGAGGAAGCACTATCTCGAACATCAAGATTAGAAGAGGTATATACCAGGGGGATTCGCTGAGTCCATTATGGTTTTGCCTCGCTCTCAATCCCCTCTCAGCAATATTGAATGACACCGCCTACGGTTTCCGAATAGATCCCAAGCAACCAAGCTCGAGGCTCAGTCATTTACTATTTATGGATGACATCAAGCTCTACGCTGAGAATCCAAGACAATTGAAGGCGCTAGTAGCCAATGTCAAAACCTTCAGCGATGATATCAGAATGGAGTTTGGTCTGGAGAAGTGTGCCGAAGTACATGTCACAAAGGGAAAATTAACGCAGCAGCCGGAGAATATCCGTGACTTTGAGCAAATGCTGCCAGAAGAAACTTACAAGTACCTTGGAATTCTGCAGAATAGAAGGATAGACCACACCCAGCTAAAGAAGGAGTTTAGGGAAAAATACAAACAACGTCTAAATAAGCTCCTGAATACTAAACTCAACGCTAGGAACATGATTACAGCGATCAATACATATGCTGTCCCTAGTCTGGCATACTCATTCGGAATACTAAAGTACTCGGATACAGACCTGGAAGACCTAGACAGAATGACGAGAACTACACTTACAAAGTTTCGAACGCATCACCCAAAGAGCGCAGTTGAAAGACTGTACATGCCAAGAACACAAGGAGGCAGAGGATTAAGCAGCGTTCAGAAGATGTGCCGAACGCAAGAGAAGAACATGCGCCTCTATTTCTACAATTCAGACAGGGTCCTCATTCGGAAAATAGTGGAAAGTGACAATAGATACACACCGTTAAACCTCAAAGATCGACAACACGAAATAGTGATCCGAACGAACGAGGATATTCAAACAGCATGGCAGGACAAGGTACTCCATGGAAAGTATCCCAATGCCTTAAACAATCCAGAGATCGACAAGGAGACCTCGCTCCTATGGCTTAAGGAAGGAATGTTACACCCAGAAACTGAGGGATTCATAACAGCCATTCAGGATAGCATTATCCGTACTAGAAATTATGAGAAGTACATTCTTAAAGTCCCCGGCGTGAACGATGTGTGTAGAAAGTGTAAGGCAGTGGGTGAAACTATCGAACATGTCACTGGAGGCTGCCCCGCTTTGGCTACGGGAATGTATCTGGGAAGGCACAACGAGGTGGCGAAAATCATCCATAGAGAATTGGCACTTAACTTAGGACTCATTACTAATCCACCGCCCTTCTATAAATACACACCTCAAGCTGTTTTAGAAGACGAGGAAACATTGTTTTACTGGGATAGACCAATACAGTCTGATAGAACCTTGGATCACAACCGCCCTGACATCCTGGTGATCAAAAAGAAAGACAAGAAGGCCACTATTATTGATATTGGATGCCCCCTAACCAACAACCTGCATAAAACGGAGATGGAAAAGAGAAATAAATATCAGAACTTGGCTATAGAACTTAAACATGTGTGGAGATTAGTTCGAATTATCCCGATCATAATATCGGCTACAGGCGTGGTGACGAAGAAGTTCTTGAATTATTTGGAGCAACTTAATCTACCTAAAGGCCTCGCGAAGATTATCCAGAGGACGGTGATTCTTCAGACATGCCATATCACCAGAAAGTTTTTGAACGATGAAGGATAGAAAATCGAAATATCCACCGGATTAATGGGACGTGATGAATTTCATCCCCGTTAACCGAGCCGATCCCCAACACCAATGGACCCGGGACAGGCCCGGATCCCCACAGAGCCGAACCCCAACGGCGCGCGCGAGGGGTCGGTGAATTTTTTCCGGCTTCGGCCGAGAAAGTGCACGGCTTAAGTCTATAATAATAATAATAGTTGACGTTGACGAAATTGGCAATGTCCAAGGACGCTTTGAGTGGACAGATGAGCTGAGGGATGAACTTCTGCATTGCTATGAAAGCAGTGAGCCCGCGCGGAGGGGATACATGGCGCGGATGCATGCTCTGTGGTGTGAGAGGCTACCAGAGCATAGCGCCTTCACGCCACAAAATCTGCGTGACTATGTATCCCACCTTCGTAGTAGGGGCTACGTGAGGACTGCTCCTGGACCGGTGAATGAGGTGGTCGAAGGGCCGCCACATTCACCGGTTGAGGACGTAGTTCTCCTCGTTCCGCCAATACCAGAGGGTCTCAGTACCAGAACGGGGTTACACCGTCTGAAAACCCCCGGGCCACAAGACCTGGCCAGAGTGGACGCTGAACTTCGCACAGCGCTACCAGAAGAGGCTGACATCTGGCACATAAATTGTGCCGTGTATGCCGCTGCTCAACACTCGTCTCAGGTGGAGGGGCGAAATACCTCTTCCCCACAGGAGATAGCGCAGCGGCGCATACAAAAGATGGAAGCCAAGATCCGGTCGGCGAGGCAACACGCATCCCGTATCCAATGTGTGATGGACTATATGGCGGCCAACAGGCCGTTCACGCCTAAAGTGCGTCGATTAGCCGCCAATTTAAGACGCGCCCATCACACACTTAATGAGGCAGTGCTGCGAACCACCAAACAGCACTGTCTCGACAGGATACGGATGCTAGTGACTTGCAAAAAGTCATTAGTGAGGCGGGCGAGAGGGCTTGCGGAAAATAAACTGTTCCGCGAAAAGCCCTCGCGCCTGTTCCAACCGCCTCCGCGTGTTGTAGAAAATCCGCCGACTGCAGATCAGGTGGAGAACTTCTGGAAAACGCTGTACGAGGAGAGGCTTCCACTCAACCGAGATTCTCCTGCCCTTGCACACTTTGAAGCCTTTTGTCAAAGGCTTCAGCGACCACAGGAAGTGTGCGAACCAATAACCCCAGAAGAGGTTCGTAGGGCTCTTGAGGGCTCTAAGAACTTTGCTGCTCCAGGTCCCGATGGGATAAATAACTTTTGGTGGAAAAAGTTATCGAGCACCCACCACCATTTGGCCAGAATTTTTAATTCCTGGTTAAATGGGGAGCAGCAAATCCCTTCTTGGGTTGTTGAGGGGCGGACAGTGCTGATCCCCAAGAACGGAGATTTGTCCAACCCAAAGAATTACAGACCGATAACCTGTCTAAACGCATGTTACAAGGTGTTTACACGCATTTTGTACATGCGGGTGCTCCACGCAGTTGAACCGGTTTACGAACGGATATATGAGCAACGAGGGTCGAAGAGAGGTGTCGCTGGCTGCAAGGAGAACCTGTTGATTGACAGATGTGTCACGCAGGACTCCATGCAGTATATTATTATTATTATTATTATTATTATTAGCCGTTACTCGAGTCCGAGTATAAAAATGTAACAGTCGATAAATTGTGTACAATAAAAAACAAGTAAAAGGTGTAGTCTATTGTAATTCCCATTCATCTACGGTGCACACGACTATGGCTATAGAGGCCAATTCGGGAGAGCACATGTCGACCGCAGTCAGGACAAACATAGACCTGGTTAGGTCTTGGATTCGGCCTTCTTGCAGCAACATTTCCTTGATAGCTGGCCACAACCCCTCGCCATTCGGTTCTGTCCGCTGCAAGTTGTTCCCATTGCTCGTCTGCAATACCGCAGGATTTTAGATTTTCATGGAGAGCGTCCTTGAACCTCTTTCGTTGACCGCCACGCCTTCTTCTACCGCTTAGCAATTCACCATAAAGTGTACATTTAGGAAGGCGGTTATCATGCATACGATGAACGTGACCTGCCCATCTTAGGCGTGCTCTTGAAATAAGCACCTCAATTGGAAGGCTGTTTGCTCTCCTGAGTACTTCCACGTTTGATATGTGATGGAACCAACGGATTTTCATCATACTTCTGAGGTGTCTTTGCTGAAAACGTTCTAATTCTTTCACATGACGACGGTAAGTGACCCAGCTTTCACATCCATATAGCAGTGTTGGAATGACAACTGCTCTGTAGACAGCCATTTTCGTTGATAAAGCAAGGTCGTGGTTGTCAAATACTCTCTCTCTAAGTCCCCAGAGTGCTCTAGATGCAGCGTTAATTCTATTGCGAATCTCGCTGTCCATGTTTGCTTTGTCATTAACAACGTTGCCTAAGTAATTGAACTGATCCACCACTTCAAGAGAATTTCCGTTAAGTGTAATGTCTATTTGGTTCACTTGATGAGGAGTTGACATAATCTTAGTCTTTCCAATGTTGATTTTAAGTCCCAAGGAATCATAGCTCTGGGCATACACATTTAAAAGTTCTTGAAGCTCTTCCGGCGTAGAGGCTAAAAGTGCACAGTCATCCGCATACTGGAGATCACAAATGAATCGTGTGCGTGTCTTCGTGAAAGCTCTAAAGCGCCCTATGTTAAAGAGACCGCCATCAAAACGGTATCTGAGACCTATTCCTCTGACTGTCAGTTTGTTGTCAACAATAATTTTTAGAGCAGTGGTAAACAAATTAAAGAGTAAGGGTGCCAGGACACATCCCTGCCTAACTCCAGTGAGGGTTTGGAAAGGTTCGGTTGCCTCATTATTATACATAACCTGGGCGTTGTTGTTTGTATGTAGACTGCGACATACTTCCACAAATTTTCTAGGGATACCTAAGTATAAGCGGAACCTCTCTATGGCCTGGATCGACTACCGCAAGGCATTCGACATGACATCGCATGAGCTCATTGTTCACTTGCTCCGATGTCTTGTGGTACCCGGTCCCGTAGTGAGATGTATTGAAGAACTGATGCCGCTCTGGAGGACTCGCTTTACCATAACATCGGGTAACGATAGAGTCCAAACAGAGTCGGTAACATTCAGAAGAGGAGTATTTCAGGGAGATGCCCTCAGCCCCCTTCTGTTTTGCATCTCACTACTGCCATTATCCGTCTCGCTCCGGAAAACCCGTGGCTACAACTGCGGTACCCCCGGCGACAGGAGGCATAAGGTCACCCATCTATTTTATATGGATGATCTTAAACTTTATGCCTCTGGAGAGAGGGATCTCCAACAGTCCCTTAGGGTGGTACAGGAGTATACGCAGGCTGTCGGTATGCAGTTCGGGTTGGACAAATGCGCACTGATCCATCTCAAGAGAGGACGATGCGGTGACTATGGAGAGGACGCGCAGCTCGTGGACGGAAGCATCTTACACCATCTAGATGCCGGAGAGTCGTACACTTACTTGGGTGTCGAGCAACGCTCCACCCAAGAAGTGAGTGTAGTGAAAAACGCTCTCCGCGGCAAGTATCAGCACCTACTCCGACAGATCTGGTCTTCAGAACTGTCGGGGAAGAACAAGGTGTCTGCTACAAATATGCTTGCCGTTCCGATCCTTCTCTACTCTTTCGGAGTAGTGAAGTGGACTAGAGAAGAGCTGCGTCAACTCGATGTAGTAACCCGCAAGAAGATGCATCTCAATAGGAGCTTGCATCCTAAATCGTCCGTTCCACGGTTATATCTCCCACGACATCGGGGAGGCCGTGGACTCTTGAGCTTGGAGAGTCTCCATAGCAGGATGGTTCTGGAGGGAGCATGCAAGGTCATCAGGAGTTCGGATCCCCTCCTCTGCATGGTCCGAGACCATGAAAATGCAGAGGTAGGAGCTTTTCTCTTTAAGGCAGCACGGAGGGCAGCCGATGAACTTGGTCTCATCTTCGACGTCGAGCGGGTAAACCCCGACTCTGTCACCGAGTTGGAACCCGTTCGACTAAAAGCCCACATTAGAGCTGCAGAACACAACATCCTTCTGCAGCTCCATAAGGATAAGCCATTGCACGGGATCTTCTATAAAAATATAGAAGACCTCGGCTTATCCGAAAGGCTGACCTTCGCCTTCTTAAGGTCAGCTGGGCTGAAGTCTGAGACCGAGGGATTCATAATGGCTTGCCAGGATGGTGTATTTAACACTCTCGTCTATCGACGTCGTGTCATGGGTATGGAGGTCCCTGATGTCAGCTGCAGGGCCTGCCGCAGGGCGCCGGAGACTGTAATGCACTTACTGTCGGCTTGCCCGACATACGCAGTCTCGGCCTATATTCATAGACACAACGCAGCATTACGAGTGCTTTACTATCATCTAAGGCACTCGTATGGGATAGACGAAACACCAGTGCTGTTTTACGTTCCGGGGGATATTGAGTGGGGAATGAGAAGTGCCTAATTTATTGGAACTACTCGTTTCCCACCGTCAGGCAAATACAAGCCAACAAGCCTGACATAATACTCCTCGACCACCAACTCAAGACAATGTATGTCGTGGAATTCTCAGCTCCCGCTGAGTGCAACATTGTCTTGAAAGAGGAGGAAAAACGGACAAAATATCGAGATTTGCTCTTCGAACTCCGCAGGCTTTATCCAGGCCATTCTGTTAAAATAGTGGTACTGATTATAGGAGCCCTCGGTGGAATGAGACAGACGCTGCTTTTAGAACTAAAGATCATACCGGCATGCCGAGATTCGGCAGAGATCTTAGCCGGCAGAATGCAGAAGGCTATCATCCTCGGTTCATTGCGTCTACTCAGGGCACACGATTCGCGGACCCGGTAGTCACTCACCCCACGGGCGTGAGGAGTGGCTATTGGTATTACCAGCTCACCTTTGTGAGGGTCGGAGCCACAGAATAGGGTGACTGGTTTTTTGTAAAAAAAATAAAAATAATATTAATAATAATAACCCGTGGGGGGTTTACCAGTTCCTCTATCGGGCGCGTCCCCTTGCGAATAGGGGAATGCTCACACCGCTTCGGCAGGAGGGTAGGGAATAAATTAAATACTTCCCCGTGGAGCAAAAACTGGCACACCCATGAAGATGGAGACAAGAAATAGAAAACGAAAAGAGCCGCTGCCTGGGGAGCGCCAGGGCACGTCTGGAGCTGGCGGTGGACGTGACAGCATGCGGGACGCTGGTGGCAGAGTGCTGAGGAGGCGGGCACCTGTCAATCAACAAGCTACAGCCCATAACAACAACGAACATAATGAAGGAGGAGAATTACCACCACCAGGCATTGAAGGACAGCCAAACCCACCACTTGGACAGCGCCCAGGTCGTAGAACCGAACGGGCTGCTCCCAGGAGGAACGAAATAGCCGGAAGAATAAAATGGAGCAATGAAATGAATAAGGATGTCATACGAACATACTTGCTCGTTAATGAATGCAGAGACGATCCTCTGCCTGGATGGAGACAAAAACTTTTCACCGAATTTTCAAGAACTCACCCCGGAATGAACATCTCCGAACAAAACTTAGCCGATAGAAAGAACATAATCATTAAAAGGAAATATCTAACACAGCTTGAAATAGATACTCTGCGTAGGGAAGTAGGAGCCCAAATACATAACGAAGAAATACGCCAACAAATTGAAGAAATACCACAAAGACTAGTAGATGACAATGCACCTCATGAGGAAGAGCCCCGCAATCAAAATAACGGGGAAGAAGTAGGAAAAGTACGGCAGAAACTACTGCTATTTAGCGACTCGAACCCTCTCACTAGACCAATAATACCGAGGCTAAAAATTAATAAAGATACACAACGGTACATAAAATCTGTGGATACCGAATTGAAGTTGAGGATGGAGGAACAACTGGATCCTGATTTAACTTCTATACATACAGCTTTATATGCAGGAGCTGCCACTGTCATAGAACTGAATGGACAGAAACTTCAAATTTATAAACAAAATAGGAACATTCAGAAACAAAGAAAGCGGGCCTGGAAGATGCGACTCGAAAGGTAAATAGATCTGCTAAGAACTGAGGCAAACATTATCAAAGAGTACTTAGATGGCAATAAGAGCAATAAAGTCAAGAGCAAAGTTCGTAAAATATGCCGAAAACAACAAATAGACTTAAACCATCCACAGTTCAACGAAACCCTCACGAATTATTACGATGATACTAGACAGAAAAGTAAAGTTAAGGGAGCGAGACTGGGGTGATACAACGAGACTACGAAGCGCAAGAAGCAAAATAATTTATTCTCTAGCAACCAGAAGATCTTCTATCGCAATCTGGAAAGCAACAACCAAGGCAATACAGAACCCGAGAAAATTGACCACAATCGCTTCGGTCAATTCTGGCAGGGGATATGGTCAAACCCTGTGAGATTCAATCAAGCAGCTACATGGCTCCAAACAGCAGAGCGCATTGCAAATGATCTTCCAGATATGCCAGATACTAATATTACTCCTGCAGATGTCGAAGAGTGCATAAAGAACACTTCAAGCTGGAAAGCACCTGGACCAGACAATATACAGAACTTCTGGTTGAAATCATTCCCAGCCCTAATCCCACAGTTTGCCCGAGCATTCAACAAAATCCTTGAAGATCCAACAAGATTTCCCGAATTTTTAGGTCGAGGAGTAACTTACCTTCTGCCCAAAAAAGGAGATCTGAAAGACCCGAAAAACTACAGGCCAATCACCTGCTTGTCTGCGATCTACAAACTTCTCACGTCATTGATACATAGGCAAATCAATGAACACTGTGAGATGAACAATATAATTGGCCCAGAACAGCGGGGATGCGTAAAGGGATCACTTGGATGCAAGGAGCAGCTAACAATAGATGCAGTAACCATCAAACAAGCTGAAGTAAAGCGCCGAAACATCAGTATGGCCTACATAGACTATAAAAAGGCATTCGACTCCGTACCTCATGACTGGCTAATAAAAGTGCTAGAAGTATACAAAGTTAGCCCCACCATCGTTCGGCTACTAACATATGCAATGGCGACTTGGGAAACCCAGACAAGAATTGGAGGAAGCACTATCTCGAACATCAGAATTAGAAGAGGTATATACCAGGGAGATTCGCTGAGTCCATTATGGTTTTGCCTCGCTCAAAATCCCCTCTCAGCAATATTGAATGACACCACCTACGGTTTCCGAATAGATCCGAAGCAACCAAGCTCGAGGCTCAGCCATTTACTTTTTATGGATGACATCAAGCTCTACGCTGAGAATCCAAGACAATTGAAGGCGCTAGTAGCCAAAACCTTCAGCGATGATATCAGAATGGAGTTTGGTCTGGAGAAGTGTGCCGAAGTACATGTCACAAAGGGAAAATTAACGCAGCAGCCGGAGAATATCCGTGACTTTGAGCAAATGCTGCCAGAAGAAACTTACAAGTACCTTGGAATTCTGCAGAATAGAAGGATAGACCACACCCAGCTAAAGAAGGAGTTCAGGGAAAAATACAAACAACGTCTAACTAAGCTGATGAATACTAAACTCAACGCTAGGAACATGATTACAGCGATCAATACATATGTTGTTCCTAGTCTGGCATACTCATTCGGAAGACTAAAGTACTCGGATACAGACCTGGAAGACCTAGACAGAATGACGAGAACTACACTTACAAAGTTTCGAATGCATCACCCAAAGAGCGCAGTTGAAAGACTATACATGCCAAGAACACAAGGAGGCAGGGGGTTAAGCAGCGTTCAGAACATGTGCCGAACGCAAGAGAAGAACATGCGCCTCTATTTCTACAATTCAGACAGGGTCCTCATTCGGAAAATAGTGGAAAGTGACAACAGATATACACCGTTAAACCGCAAAGATCGACAACACGAGATAATGACCCGAACGAACGAGGATATTCAAACAGCATGGCAGGACAAGGTACTCCACGGAAAGTATCCCAATGCCTTAAACAATCCAGAGATCGACAAGGAGACCTCGCTCCTATGGCTTAAGGAAGGAATGTTACACCCAGAAACTGAGGGATTCATAATAGCCATTCAGGATAGCATTATCCGTACTAGAAATTATGAAAAATACATCCTTAAAGTCCCCGGCGTGAACGATGTGTGTAGAAAGTGTAAGGCAGCGGGAGAAACTATCGAACATGTCACTGGAGGCTGCCTCGCTTTGGCTACGGGAATGTATTTGGGAAGGCACAACGAGGTGGCGAAAATCATCCATAGAGAATTGGCACTTAACTTAGGACTCATTACTAATCCACCGCCCTTCTATAAATACACACCTCAAGCTGTTTTAGAAGACGACGAAACATTGTTGTACTGGGATAGACCAATACAGTCTGATAGAACCTTGGATCACAACCGCCCTGACATCCTGGTGATCAAAAAGAAAGACAAGAAGGCCACTATAATTGATATTGGATGCCCCCTAACCAACAACCTACAGAAAACGGAGATGGAAAAGAGAAACAAATATCAGAATTTGGCCATAGAACTTAAACACGTTGTAACGTGCCATCTTCCGCCGGTGTCCGCAAGATCATATGTACATAAATTCATCAAAATTTCCTATAGTAGAAATTACCTTTAGCGATAAATGTCACCACGCTAAATATTGGGTGCAAATTACCACTTAAGCTTTTCTCCAACAGATGGCTCTCCGTAGAGAATATATAAATTTATTAAATAATGGTATATTATTGTGAATATTTTAGGAGAATTTACAATATAGATTATTGCAATAATTAGCGTATAAAAGTTGTTTACAAAGTAATAGAGTAAAGATGGTTAATGATCGAAAGTCCATAAAAATCGATTCAGTATTTCCATTTCACAAGTTGGTACCCTGACTGTCGAACTGTCAGCTGTTGTCATTTCCTTTTGTTTTTGTGAGTGATCAAAGGTTATAAATCTCTGAAATTGCCTAAAACTTCCTCTTTTAAATCAAGAATTTGAACTGAAAACTTCGCTACGGATTTATTTAGTTAAAAGGCACGTGGTTGCTAATCGGTTTAATACCGGATTAATAACTAAATTTAACCTAATATTTCAATTTATATTTTGGTTTGTTAAATTGAATTTTCGAATTATTCGGATAATTAAGCAAGTTATCGTCTAGAAGTAATATTCTAGGTAAGTTTGAATTTCTTTGATTTATTAAAGACACGTGCTCACGTTAGAAGATAAATTTGAGAATAATTTTGCAATTTAATTGTAGATGATTTGGGGTAGGCCAGATTTTGACCGCAGAACTTGGCTACTGTTCGGTTATTTTTTTGGATTGTTGGATTTTTGGACTTTGGATCATTGCTATTCTTTGGTATACGAATTTTGGTAAACGATTTGGCCCTGCATTTTAATTCATACATTTCGATTAAGAGAAACATCTAACCATTGTGAAGAATTTTATGAACCCTATCAAATTGTGTTGTGAAGACTTCACCTCGACCAACCCTCACGTCTGGAGCGCCAGGAAACTCTCCAATTTTGTGTGTAAAAGTTAAGTAACCCTTATATCTCATTCTTATTGTCAATTGTTTCAATTTATTAATCATTTTTTTTTCATAGCGTTAAACTTAAACCCTAGACTTGTCTGTATTATTTTATCGTAATATTTTATTGTTTAATTTTTTTTGTACTGTTACTAATTCTTTTTATAATAAATTGTATTTGTTTTTACTTGTTCTTTTATTTCGTTGCTCTCACTACAAGGATTAGTAAGATCTGGGACCTCGTATACGTATCCCGACTATAGGTCGTAATAATTTTTGGGGGCTCGTCCGGGATCTTTGTGAGAGTAACAATAAAAGAACAATCAATTTCACCTAATAAGAAATATACTAATTTAATTTTGAATTTCCTAGGTACGCTTTTGCACTATCGGAGAACCTGGAGCGAAAGACTGGAAGGGACAAATTTGCTGGTCGAGGTATTGCTGAAATTTTTGTGATCTAAAAGGAGTCACCTTGAAAGAGAAATCTCAGGAACTTGGTAAAAATTGTATAGTTTTAGTTTTTGTATCTGTTTTTTTTCTGAAATTCCTGAGCATTTTTTTTATTTACTGAATTTTTATCTTGAAATAAAACACAGTTTCATCTAATAATTTATTACAAAATGGTTGACATAAATACTTCACTGTTAGATAGGGAGTTTCTCATTTATGAATTACTTATACGAGGTATAGATGTAAAGTCTGGTGACAAGACTAAAGATCTAGCCATAATTTAACATCATTTTTAAGACAAGAAAATCAGGGTAAAACATTTGAAATGGTTAGAGATTTGGATGCTATTTCTGAATTACAAAACTGTACAACAATTTTGAATTTAGTTACAAAAGCCTCTAAAGGAATTTTGACACTTAATTTGATAGAAAGGCTAGATGCGTTATTTTGGCATCTAAAGGGTAGAATGGCTCGCACACCTTGTGAAAATGATGACCAAAGGGAACAACTTGCTGGTTTACTTAAGAATTATAGTAAAATTTATGAGGATTTTGTTGATAGGAAGAAATTTTTGGTCGGTACACCAGCAGTAGAAATTCCAATTGATCAATCCACTGCTCTAGCTAATCTGCAGACACTTGTTCTGACAGATCCAGATTACGTTCCAGTGTCACAGTGGAATTTTACATTTAAAGGAAAATTTAGAAATAGTTTAGACGTGTTAGACTTTATAAGAAAAGTTAATCAGTTTTGTAAAACCAGAAAAGTATCCGAATCTAAATTGCTCGATGGCATAGGTTGTTTATTTGAGAATAGGGCTGATGTATTCTATCGCTCTATCGAACATGAGATTGAGTCGTGGTCAGACCTCTGCACACGACTCAAAAGGGAATTTTTACCTTTCAATTTTGAAAAGCATGTCAAAAATCTGATCAAAACTAGATATCAGCAGAGCGATGAAAGTATAGGAACTTTCATCGCCCACATTTCGGACCTGTCAAATTATTTGTCAATTCCACTCTCGAAAGAGAAAAGATTAAAAATCATAAAACAAAACATGTTACCTGAATATCAGGAACGATTACTTTTAGAAGACATTCACTCGGAGGAACGATTGGTGGAATTGGTAAATAAAATTGAGGAACGTAGACTAAACATGCGACGTGATAGACCTAGTAATCATCAAGCTAATACTAGGGTCTCTTTTTGTAATGGTATTTTTGGTAGTAATTTTGAGCAAAATTTTGAAAGTGAATATCGTGTTTGTAGAGACAGTAGATCAGAAATGAGAAGTAATAATACCCATCTTGCAAATAACAATCTAGACCAGGGGCATAGGAGATATAGTGGGAGTGCTAATCGTTCAACAAGTAGGGAACGTACCTTTAGGCACCGCGATAGCATTGATAGGAATTACGTTCGTGGTAGAAATCGATCAAGTAGTCGGGATCGAAACCTCACTAATACATATTCTTACAATAGCCGTGAGAATTCTGCTGGTAGGAATAGATCGAGTAGTCAAGAGAGGTCACGTAATCGATCTTCAAGTAGGGAAAAACATAACTCAAAGCAAGTAAATAGTTTGCGATGTTTCAAATGCAATAGCACACAACATTTAGCCCGTGACTGCTCAACAAAAATAATAAAATGCTATCGTTGTGGCCTAACAGGGTATACGATTCGTACCTGTCCTACCTGTTGCAATCAGGGAAACGGGGCAAGGACTTAGTCAGTAGTCGGGGATTAAGTCAGCCTTGTAGAAAACCGACTGATAATGTTAACACTCCTAACATGTCTCTTAGTTTGTTTGATAGTGAACGGGTGAAGATTGTTTTAGATTACATTTTGTCACAAGTAAATGGGAACGAATGTCCATACGTTAAAGTTAGTGTTTTTGATGTTCAGATTTTGGCTTTGCTAGATAGTGGTGCAAATGGTATATTTATGAACTCAAAAGGATGGAAAATTTTGGAAACTTTTGGCCTAAAACTTGAAAAATGTCTTGTAACATCGTGCAAAGTTGCAAATAATGACCACATGCAGTGTTTAGGACAAGTAACTGTGCCTATTAAACTCAAAGACAAAGTCCATCTTTTTGAGGTTATGATTGTGCCCGAGTTGCGTCATACTCTAGTTTTAGGTACAAATTTTTGGATAACGATGGGTATCGTTCCTGATTTGCGAAAGGGTGAATGGTATTTCTCTAGTGAACCTGTCATAAGCGATATAGTACGGGAGAATAATGCCTCTCTGGAAGGTGCTATCGATTTGACAGGCGAACAGAGAGTACGATTGAATGAGGTTGTGAGCGACTACTTTGACAGCATCAAGGACATCAAATTAGGCTGCACTAATGTGGTGGAACATAAAATAGAGGTTAATGAAGGTGTTTTGCCCATTAAACAGAGGTATTATCGTGTAAGTCCACCCATGCAGCAAAAGATTAATGAGGAACTTGATGAAATGTTGAGGTTAGGTGTTGTCGAACGTAGTCAAAGTGAATGGAGTTCACCTATCTTAATGGTAAATAAAGATGACGGAACTTATCGTTTTGTAGTAGATTTTAGAAAGGTTAATAGTGTCTCTAAAAGACCAGCTTATCCATTGCCTTTTGTACATGAAATATTAGATCAACTGGGAACAGCTCGTTATCTCTCAAGTTTAGATATCAGATCGGCTTATTGGCAAGTCAAATTAGAAGAAGATAGTAAGCAATACACAGCTTTTACTATACCCGGCAGGGGTCATTTTCAATTTAAACGTTTGCCATTTGGTCTCCATGGGGCCCCAGGTACTTTTCAAGCATTGGTAGATCGCTTATTTGGGCCAGAGTTAAAGCCATATGTGTTTGCTTACCTAGATGATCTAATAATTGTAACAAGTGATTTTGACACTCATATCCATGTACTAAAAGAGGTTTTTAACCGTCTGAAGTCTGCTGGCTTAACGCTAAAACGAGAAAAGTGTCAATTTTGTAGAGAAGAACTGGAATATTTAGGCTATAAAGTAAATCGTGATGGTCTTGGTGTTAACCCTAAGAAGGTTAGCGCAATAGTTGATATGCCTAAACCTAAAAATCCTCAAGAGGTGAGGCGAATTATCGGGATGCTATCGTGGTACCGCCGATTTATTCCAGATTTTTCTACAATTGTTGCACCTTTAACTAATCTCACTCGTAAAAAGGTTAAATGGGAATGGTCGAAAGAATGTGATGAAGCTTTTCTAAATATTAAAAGTGTTTTGATTAGTGCTCCCATTTTGTCACGTCCAAATTGGGACTATCCGTTTATTTTACAGACCGATGCGTCACAGGTCGGTATTAGTTGCGTCTTGTCACAATTTTATGACAATAGAGAACACGTGATATGCTATCTGTCACGAGCACTAACCAAGACAGAAGCTAAATATGGGGCCACCCAATTAGAAATTCTTTCGGTCATTTATGCCATAGAAAAACTTCGTGGGTACATCGAGATGACTAAGTTCATTGTAGTAACAGATTGTTATGCTCTTAAGTGGTTAAATAATTTAAAAGATCCTAAAGGTAGACTTGGCAGATGGTGTTTGCGTCTCCAAAGTTTTGATTTTGAGGTTATACACCGAAAGGGTCGTTATAACGTAGTTCCTGATTGCTTATCGAGAGCAGTACCACCTGCCATAGATACCGTAACTACTGAAAATGAACCGATAGTACCCTCTGGCGATCCGTGGTATGATAAAATGCTACGACGAGTGAGAGATAGTCCGTTACAATATGATAGGTGGCGTGAAATGAATGGGAAATTGTACAAAAAGGTTGAATGTGGTTTTAAAGATCTTCTCTCCGATATCGATACATGGAAGGAAGTAGTACCTAAGCCAGAACGACGTAAACTTTTAGAAAAATATCATGCTGATATATTAACCGGTGCTCACATGGGTGTATATAAAAGTTACAATCGTTTAATTCAAAAGTACTTCTGGCCCTGTATGAAAGCTGATGTGTATCGATATATCAAAAAGTGCCAAATTTGCTGTAGTCAGAAACCGATACAAAAGATACCTGCCGGTGAAATGGGTAGTAGACCAGATATAACTCGTTGTTGGCAATTGATAAGTAGTGATCTTTTTGGCCCACTACCTCGCAGTAGTTCTGGTTATAAATATGTCCTAGTTGTTACTGACTACTTCAGTAAATTTGTAATTTTTGTACCTCTTCGTTCGGCTACTGCTCAAAATGTCATTAAAGCCATTGAACAGCATGTCTTCTTGCTATTCGGTGTTCCAGAGTTCATTATCGTGGACAATGGGACGCAGTATGGTAGAAGTAAAGAATTTCCAGCATTTTTGGAAAAATATGGAGTTAAACCTTTATATAATGCCTATTATCATCCACAGAATAACCCCACTGAGAGGGTTAATCGGGTGTTAAAAACCCTACTCTCATCATACATTGATGAGCAACAAAGAAACTGGAGTGATAATCTTCCACACCTTGCATGTGCTATAAGAACTGCCAAACATGAAACAATACGTTATACTCCATATTTTGCCAATTTTGGCCGAGAAATGATTGTAAATGGCGAAGAGTATAAAATTTTGCGGGACAAAAGTAAATTTGGTACAGAAGATCTTAAGGAAAACATAGAATGGAAAAATAAAGGGATTGCTAAACTGCATAAAACTATTAAAGCAAACTTGCAAAAAGCTTATGAGAAAACTAAGATGAGATATGATCTTAGAAGACGTCCGGTTAGCTTTCAGGTAAACGATTATGTGTGGAAAAGAGATTTTCCTCTATCCGATGCTTCTAAACATTTCTCAGCAAAGTTAGCACCTAAGTTTAGTGGTCCCTATCGCGTGAAAAAGAAAATTGGTTTGAATGTGTATGAACTAGAAAATGACGCCAAAGAATTGATTGGTCAATATCATGTGAAAGATTTAAAACCCGACTTCACATTGGCCTCTGATTAATTTTGAATTTTTGGGAGATAATTTTTTTTTGAAAAATTAGTTTTGGTCAAGATTTTCATTGTTTATTTTGGATATTTATTTTGGATATTTGTTGGATGTTTAGTTTGGCGATTTACCATTTAGTTCACCGCTACTTGGTATTTCGGGAGAAGAGAAAATCTTGCATTTTGTAATTTTCTTGGGTGGGATCTTTTTATGTAAAAGGACGAACAACGTATCCTAAATTCCAGTTAGCGATCGAGTGACCGAACGACTTGAACTCTCGTTACTGAAGGCCAAAAACTGACCAAAATTTTTAATTTTTCTTTTTTGGCGTTATTGTATAGTTTTTTTTTTGTTGTCCTTTGTGTTATACGTGGTAGGTAAATGGGAGTGTGAATGTGGAGATAGTGGAGTGTGACGGAGCTGGTTGCCTAGAATGTACAGGGTGTAAGTTTCTGGACGTTCTATGCAAGTGGCTGCTACCCACAGGAAACTACGCTCAGAGTGAGTTGGTGCATAGTCTAACCTAAGAATTTTTGAACCTTGTCTGTTGTCTACTTTTGCTACCACCCTTCTGGTGTTTGATTTTTTTTCTTGTCGCTTCACGACAATTTTGGTTTTGCAAGTACCATAACTTGGCCCCTAAGAATCTTAAATTCTTAGTTTTAGCTAGTATATGCTATAATATACTGTAGTTTTAAGATAGTCTTTTGTTTAAATGTTTTAGTAATTGTCTTGATGCATAGTATATCGTAAGAATTTTTGAACCTTGTCCGTTGTCTAATTTTGCTACCACCCTTCTGGTGTTTGATTTTTTTTTCTTGTTGCTTCACGACAAGTTTAACATTATTTTAGTTTGGTACATACTACAATGTACTGAGATATTTTGTTGTGTATCTCTCAGCTTCACGGTAAAGTTTGTACAACATTTTACTTGCATTCTGATATAGATATTTTAATTTGTTTAACACTTTAATTAGGTATTTTTCAAAATTTTTCTTTTCTTAAACAAGAATTTCTTGAGATTTCACACATTTTGCATTTTGGGGCTGTTATTCTAAATTTGAGATCTGAGTTACTTGTCACCAACTAGTACCAATAAAAACCTATTTATTTTTGACACAATTTTTGCGCTTTAATTATTTTGTTTATTCTTGGGAAAACTTTTTTTGGTAATATTATATTTAGCCATGTATATGTAGATATCTTTCTCTTTTGAGAAGAGTTTATTGGTATATTTATCACCTTTAAATACTTTGGTTGTTGTAAAAAAAAATTCCTTCAGAATATTTTTTTTATTATTTTGGTAGGATGGAGTTGTAACGTGCCATCTTCCGCCGGTGTCCGCAAGATCATATGTACATAAATTCATCAAAATTTCCTATAGTAGAAATTACCTTTAGCGATAAATGTCACCACGCTAAATATTGGGTGCAAATTACCACTTAAGCTTTTCTCCAACAGATGGCTCTCCGTAGAGAATATATAAATTTATTAAATAATGGTATATTATTGTGAATATTTTAGGAGAATTTACAATATAGATTATTGCAATAATTAGCGTATAAAAGTTGTTTACAAAGTAATAGAGTAAAGATGGTTAATGATCGAAAGTCCATAAAAATCGATTCAGTATTTCCATTTCACAAGTTGGTACCCTGACTGTCGAACTGTCAGCTGTTGTCATTTCCTTTTGTTTTTGTGAGTGATCAAAGGTTATAAATCTCTGAAATTGCCTAAAACTTCCTCTTTTAAATCAAGAATTTGAACTGAAAACTTCGCTACGGATTTATTTAGTTAAAAGGCACGTGGTTGCTAATCGGTTTAATACCGGATTAATAACTAAATTTAACCTAATATTTCAATTTATATTTTGGTTTGTTAAATTGAATTTTCGAATTATTCGGATAATTAAGCAAGTTATCGTCTAGAAGTAATATTCTAGGTAAGTTTGAATTTCTTTGATTTATTAAAGACACGTGCTCACGTTAGAAGATAAACTTGAGAATAATTTTGCAATTTAATTGTAGACGATTTGGGGTAGGCCAGATTTTGACCGCAGAACTTGGCTACTGTTCGGTTATTTTTTTGGATTGTTGGATTTTTGGACTTTGGATCATTGCTATTCTTTGGTATAGGAATTTTGGTAAACGATTTGGCCCTGCATTTTAATTCATACATTTCGATTAAGAGAAACATCTAACCATTGTGAAGAATTTTATGAACCCTATCAAATTGTGTTGTGAAGACTTCACCTCGACCAACCCTCACATCTGGAGCGCCAGGAAACTCTCCAATTTTGTGTGTAAAAGTTAAGTAACCCTTATATCTCATTCTTATTGTCAATTGTTTCAATTTATTAATCATTTTTTTTTCATAGCGTTAAACTTAAACCCTAGACTTGTCTGTATTATTTTATCGTAATATTTTATTGTTTAATTTTTTTTGTACTGTTACTAATTCTTTCTATAATAAATTGTATTTGTTTTTACTTGTTCTTTTATTTCGTTGCTCTCACTACAAGGATTAGTAAGATCTGGGACCTCGTATACGTATCCCGACTATAGGTCGTAATAACGTGTGGAGATTAGAGGAGGTTCGAATTATCCCGATCATAATTTCGGCTACAGGCGTGGTGACGAAGAAGTTCTTGAATTATTTGGAGCAACTTAATCTACTTAGAGGCCTCGTGAAGATTATCCAGAGGACGGTGATTCTCCAGACATGCCATATTACCAGAAAGTTTTTGAACGACGAAGGATAGAAAACCGAAACATCCACCGGATTAATGGGACGTGATGAATTTCATCCCCGTTAACCGAGCCGATCCTCCAGCAATGGGCCCGGGACAGGCCCGGGTCCCCACAGAGCCGAACCCCAACGGCGCGCGCGAGGAGTCGGTAAATTTTTTCCGGCTTCGGCCGAGAAAGTGCACGGCTTAAGTCTATAATAATAATAATGCTTGCCGTTCCGATCTTTCTCTACTCTTTCGGAGTAGTGAAGTGGACTAGAGAAGAGCTGCGTCAACTCGACGTAGTAACCCGCAAGAAGATGCATCTCAATAGGAGCTTGCATCCTAAATCGTCCGTTCCACGGTTATATCTCCCACGACATCGGGGAGGCCGTGGACTCTTGAGCTTGGAGAGTCTCCATAGCAGGATGGTTCTGGATGGAGCATGTAAGGTCATCAGGAGTTCGGATCCCCTCCTCTGCATGGTCCGAGACCATGAAAATGCAGAGGTAGGAGCATTTCTCTTTAAGGCAGCACGGAGAGCAGCCGATGAACTTGGTCTCATCTTCGACGTCGAGCGGGTAAACCCCGACTCTGTCACCGAGTTGGAACCCGTTCGACTAAAAGCCCTCATTAGAGCTGCAGAACACAACATCCTTCTGCAGCTCCATAAGGATAAGCCATTGCACGGGGTCTTCTATAAAAATATAGAAGACCTCGGCTTATCCGAAAGGCTGACCTTCGCCTTCTTAAGGTCAGCTGGGCTGAAGTCTGAGACCGAGGGATTCATAATGGCTTGCCAGGATGGTGTATTTAACACTCTCGTCTATCGACGTCGTGTCATGGGTATGGAGGTCCCTGATGTCAGCTGCAGGGCCTGCCGCAGGGCGCCGGAGACTGTAATGCACTTACTGTCGGCTTGCCCGACATACGCAGTCTCGGTCTATATTCATAGACACAACGCAGCATTACGAGTGCTTTACTATCATCTAAGGCACTCGTATGGGATAGACGAAACACCAGTGCTGCCTTACGTTCCGGGGGATATTGAGTCCGTTGTGGGGAATGAGAAGTGCCTAATTTATTGGAACTACTCGTTTCCCACCGTCAGGCAAATACAAGCCAACAAGCCTGACATAGTACTCCTCGACCACCAACTCAAGACAATGTATGTCGTGGAATTCTCAGCTCCCGCTGAGAGCAACATTGTCTTGAAAGAGGAGGAGAAACTCTGCAGGCTTTAAAATAGTGGTACTGATTATAGGAGCCCTCGGTGGAATGAGACAGACGCTGCTTTCAGAACTAAAGATCATACCGGCATGCCGAGATTCGGCAGAGATCTTAGCCGGCAGAATGCAGAAGGCTGTCATCCTCGGTTCATTGCGTCTACTCAGGGCACACGATTCGCGGACCCGGTAGTCACTCACCCCACGGGCGTGGGGAGTGGCTATTGGTATTACCAGCTCCCCTCTGTGAGGGTCAGAGCCACAGAGTAAGGTGACTGGTTTTTTGTAAAAAAAAAAAAAAAGCAAGCATTAGGAAAACTGAAAAACTGGAAGGCACCAGGAATAAATAAAGTTCAAGCCTATTGGTGGAAAAATTTTACATCCACGCATTCAGCGTTAGCGAGGCAGTTCAATAATGCGGTCCACAGACCCGAATGCATTCCACCTTTCTTCACGCAGGGAATAACGTATATGCTCCCAAAGAATGACAAAATTCAAGACCCTAAAAATTATAGGCCAATAACATGCCTCCCTGTAGTGTACAAACTGCTTACCTCAACCATTGAAATTAAAATAAGCGAGCACCTTGAGACTAACAACATTATGAGTATGGAGCAAAATGGCTGCAGAACAGAATCTCAAGGTAGTAAGGAGTGGTTGATAATGGATACCGTAATAACTAGACAGGCTTTGAGAAAAAGAAGGAATGTATCGATGGCTTGGATAGATTATAGAAAGGCCTTTGATTCTGTGCCCCACTCATGGCTTCTTAAAGTGCTTGAAATTTACAAAGTAAATGCAGTAGTCGTGAACTTCCTTAGGTCTATTATGAAAACATGGAGAACGCACTTAATAGTCAACATCAATAAAATATCATATACAACCGAAGTTATAAACATTGAAAGAGGAATATTTCAGGGAGACAGTCTCAGTCCAAAATGGTTTTGCCTCGCCTTAAACCCACTAAGTAATATGCTGCGGCTGAATAAAAAGGGGTATTACATCGATCGAAATCCAGCAGTGAAAATCAGTCATCTCCTCTATATGGATGATTTGAAACTGTACGCAGCCAGCCGGGAAGAGCTACACGGGCAGCTGGAACTAGTTTCTGCGTTCAGCGCAGACATCCATATGGAATTCGGACTAGACAAGTGCGCATATGTGCATGTCAAACAAGGTAAACTGCAGGAGAGTAATAATATCTCCCTCTCCGAAGATGTTGAAATAGCACAACTCCCTATTACTGAAAGTTACAAATACCTGGGCATCAAACAGGCATTTGTTATAGACGATAAAAATGTGAGACTGACTATTGAAAATTCATTCCTCAAACGAGTAGCTAAAGTGCTAAAAACAGAATTGTACTCTAGGGCTAAAATAGATGCCATTAACACCTGGGCAATGCCCATTGTAACTTATACATTTGGGATTCTGAAATGGACTGCAACTGACCTAGAACGCCTCAATCGCAACGTGAGAAACGCTTTCACCAAGTATCGCATACACCACCCATATTCGTCAACCTGCAGGTTGTACTTGCCAAGAAGCAGAGGTGGTAGAGGAGTGCAAAACCTGAACACGCAACATCTTCAGCAAATAAAACTACTGCGTAATCATTTCATCAGCAAACAAAACCCTATCCACGCAGCAATTGTACGGTGTGACAACAAGCTTTCACCGTTATCACTGGCAGAAAACCGACCTATAGAAGCCCCCCGATCAGTGAAACAAATAGAAGAAGAATGGGCAGGCAAAGTCTTACACGGGCGTTACTTTGCAGACTTAAACAGTACGGAAGTAGATAGGAGGCTGTCTACTAAGTACTTAGCTGATGGAAGATTGCAAGCTGAAACAGAGGGGTTCATAGGGGCCATACAGGACCAGGTGGTGCCAACTAAGAACCACAGAAAATATATACATAAGGAAAATATACCATCGGATAAATGCAGACTATGCTCCACAACAGCAGAATCAATCCAACACCTGTCTGCTGGCTGCACTTACCTTGCCCCAAAAGATTATCTTGAAAGACATAATAAAGTTGCAGGAATAGTCCATCAGGAAATCTGTAAAACAAGAAACCTAATACAAAGTATAACACCCTATTATAAGTATCCACCTTGCCCAATCTTTGAAAATGCGGATGTTAAAGTATACTGGGACACGCCCATAATAACAGATAGAGAGGTACATCACAACAGACCTGATATTTTGATAATAAACAAAAAGGACAAATGGGCACAAATCATAGATGTAACGATACTTCTTGACAGCAACATCAGGACGGCAAGGAATGGAAAGTTATTGAAATATCAGGACTTAGCACACGAATTGAAAAATATATACCAGCTAAATAAGGTTCATATCTTACCTGTAATAATATCGAGTAACGGGCTAGTGGACAAGCATCTGCCTACCAATTTGGAAAAAATAGGAGTACCAGACTGGGAAAGAATAATCGCCATAGCACAACAAGCTGTCATATTATCGACATGTCGCACTATACGCCGTGTGTTAGCCACTGAAGGAAACGCTGGCCTGTAAAAGGCTTCGTTTCTTAAAGGTCATGCCGCCAACGTAAGTTGTGAAAAAAAATAAAAAATAATAATAATAAGCCTGCTGGGCTAACCACCCACAGGCTCTAACCTTTGGTTCCGGCAGGCCGAAGAGAGGGCTCCCACGATCGACCCCGTTCGGATAGGGGTCAAGGGCAAGGTGGTGGGGCCCAACCTGATAGACCGCCCGTTGACGACTTACGCAATGTTCATGGACTCTTTGAGTGGACGGATGAACTGAGGGATGAGCTTCTGCAGTGTTATGAAAGCAGTGAGCCCGCGCGAAGGGGGTACATGGCGCGGATGCATGCTCTGTGGTGTGAGAGGCTTCCAGAGCATAGCGCCTTCACGCCACAAAATCTGCGTGACGTGACTATGTATCCCACCTTCGTAGTAGGGACTACGTGAGGGCTGGTCCTGGACCGGTGAATGAGGTGGCGGAAGAGTCGCCACATTCACCGGTTGAGGACGTAGCTCTCCTCGTTCCGCCAATACCAGAGGGTCTCAGTACCAGAAGGGGGTTACACCATCTGAAAACCCCCGGGCCACAAGACCTGGCCAGAGTGTACGCTGAACTTCGTACAGCGCTACCGGAAGAGGCTGACATCTGGCACATAAATTGTGCCGTGTATGCCGCTGCTCAACGCTCGTCTCAGGTGGAGAGGCGAAATACCTCTTCCCCACAGGAGAGAGCGCAGCGGCGCATACAAAATATGGAGGCCAAAATCCGGTCGGCGAGACAACACGCATCCCGTGTCCAATGTGTGATGGACTACATGGCGGCCAATAGGCCTTTCACGCCTAAAGTTCGACGTATAGCCGCCAATTTAAGACGCGCCCATCACACACTCAACGGGGCAGTGCTACAAACCACCAAACAGCACTGCCTCGATAGGATACGGATGTTAGTGGCTTGCAAAAAGTCACTAGTGAGGCGGGCGAGGGGGCTGGCGGAAAATAACCTTTTTCGCCAAAAGCCTTCGCGCTTATTCGAACCGCCTCAGCGTGTTGCCGACAACCCACCGACCGTCGATAAGGCGGAAACTTTCTGGAAAACGTTGTACGAACAGAGGCTTCCGCTCAACAGAGACTCTCCGGCCCTGGCACACTTTGAAGCCTTTTGCCAAAGGCTTCATCTACAACAGGAGGTGTGCCAACCAATAACCCCAGAAGAGGTTCGAAGAGCTCTTGAAGGCTCTAAGAATTTTGCTGCTCCAGGTCCCGATGGGATTAATAACTTTTGGTGGAAAAAGTTAACCAGTACCCACCACCATTTGGCCAGAATTTTTAATTCTTGGCTAAATGGGGAGCAGCAAATTCCTTCTTGGGTTGTTGAGGGGCGGACAGTGCTGATCCCCAAGAACGGAGATTTGTCCAACCCAAAGAACTATAGGCCGATAACCTGTTTAAACGCATGTTACAAGGTGTTCATACGCATCTTGTACATGCGGGTACTCCAAGCAGTTAACCCAGTTTACGAACGGATATATGAGCAACGAGGGTCGAAGAGAGATGTCGCTGGCTGCAAGGAGAATCTGTTGATTGACAGATGTGTCACGCAAGACTTCGTACAGTATAAGCGGAATCTCTCCATGGCCTGGATCGATTACCGCAAGGCATTTGACATGACATCTCATGAGCTTATTGTACACTTGCTCCGATGTCTTGCGGTCGCCGGTCGCGTAGTGAGATGCATTGAAGATCTGATGCCGCTCTGGAGGACTCGCTTTACCATAACATCTGGTAATGATAGAGTCCAAATAGAGCCGGTAACGTTCAAAAGGGGAGTATTTCAGGGAGATTCCCTCAGCCCCCTTTAGTTTTGCATCTCGCTACTGCCATTATCCATCTCGCTCCGGAAAACCCGCGGTTACAACTGTGGTACCCCCGGCGACAGGAGGCATAAGGTCACCCATTTGTTTTATATGGATGACTTTAAACTTTATGCCTCCGGAGAAAGGGATCTCCAACAATCCCTTAGGGTGGTTGGAGAGTCTCCATAGCAGGATGATTCTGGATGGAGCATGTAAGGTCATCAGGAGTTCGGATCCCCTCCTCTGCATGGTCCGAGACCATGAAAATGCAGAGGTAGGAGCTTTTCTCTTTAAGGCAGCACGGAGAGCAGCCGATGAACTTGGTCTCATCTTCGACGTCGAGCGGGTAAACCCCGACTCTGTCACCGAGTTGGAACCCGTTCGACTAAAAGCCCACATTAGAGCTGCAGAACACAACATCCTTCTGCAGCTCCATAAGGATAAGCTATTGCACGGGGTCTTCTATAAAAATATAGAAGACCTCGGCTTATCCGAAAAGCTGACCTTCGCCTTCTTAAGGTCAGCTGGGCTGAAATCTGAGACCGAGGGATTCATAATGGCTTGCCAGGATGGTGTATTTAACACTCTCGTCTATCGACGTCGTGTCATGGGTATGGAGGTCCCTGATGTCAGCTGCAGGGCCTGCCGCAGGGCGCCGGCGACTGTAATGCACTTACTGTCGGCTTGCCCAACATACGCAGTCTCGGCCTATATTCATAGACACAACGCAGCATTACGAGTGCTTTACTATCATCTAAGGCACTCGTATGAGATAGACGAAACACCAGTGCTGCCTTACGTTCCGGGGGATATTGAGTCCGTTGTGGGGAATGAGAAGTGCCTAATTTATTGGAACTACTCGTTTCCCACCGTCAGGCAAATACAAGCCAACAAGCCTGACATAGTACTCCTCGACCACCAACTCAAGACAATGTATGTCGTGGAATTCTCAGCTCCCGCTGAGAGCAACATTGTCTTGAAAGAGGAGGAAAAACGGACAAAATATCACGATTTGCTCTTCGAACTCCGCAGACTTTATCCAGGCCATTCTGTTAAAATAGTGGTACTGATTATAGGAGCCCTCGGTGGAATGAGACAGACGCTGCTTTCAGAACTAAAGATCATACCGGCATGCCGAGATTCGGCAGAGATCTTAACCGACAGAATGCAGAAGGCTCTCATCCTCGGTTCATTGCGTCTACTCAGGGCACACAATTCGCGGACCCGGTAGTCACTCACCCCACGGGCGTGAGGAGTGGCTATTGGTATTACCAGCTCCCCTCTGTGAGGGTCGGAGCCACAGAGTAGGGTGACTGGTTTTTTGTAATAAAAAAATAATAATAATAATAATAAGGGGGGCGATGTTCGGCAACCTCCACGCGGTGCACCCCGGGCAACAGGCAGAGGTATATCTCTGCCTGACTAATGTCGGACGGGGATCTCAGAGCTAACCACTCTGAGATTCATTTACACTTGGTTATGAACAGCCAAGAACAGGCCCCTCACAATCGACCCCAGTCGGATGGGGGTCAAGGACAGGTGGGAGGGGTCACACCGGACGGTCCTATTAATGACGAACATGGCAATGAACAAGGGCGCTTTAGGTGGATGAGAGAACTGAAGGATGATTTGCTTAGCTGCTATGAGAGCAGCGAGTCTGCGCGTAGAGGATACATGGCACGATTGCGCACACTTTGGTGCGAATTGCATCCAGAGCATCGTGCCTTCTCTCAACAACATCTGAGAGATCAAGTGTCCTTCTTGCGCAGGACAGGATATCAACGCTTACCCCGTCAGCAAATAGCTGTACCAGCCGCACAACCACCGCGTCGCAACGCTGACGGGAGACCTCCAGTAGAGTATACCGAAGTCGACTTAAGGACGAGGGTAAGTCTTATCATCTGGAGAACAGATGAATTGGATTGTAGGCAGAAAACGGAGCACACTGGAAGAAGGTGACCTGCGGGGTTCCACAGGGATCGGTCCTGGGTCCGACCTTGTGGGATTTAATGTTCAATGACGTCTTACAGCTGCCTCTGGAGGGCGGTGTTACGGTGACAGGGTACGCCGACGACTTGGCCACAACAGCTACAGGAAACTGGGTGGCTGGAGTAGAGGCAGGGGTAAATGAAACCATCAGGAGAATAGAGCGGTGGTTAAATGGGGTGCAATTAGAACTAGCCCCAGAGAAAACAGAGTGCATCATCATTACGAGGAAAAGAATTCTACCACCCTCCACAGTAAGAGTAGGGCAGGTGGAGATTAGACCTAGCAGGGGCTTAAAATATATAGGAATATGGTTAGACCCGCGGCTAACCTATGGGTTACATGTACTGAAGACAGCAGAAAAGGCGGGGAAAACCGCCTCTGCCATAGGGAGGCTTATGAGTAACACGTATGGGCCCAAGGCTAGCAAAAGAAGGGTATTATGCAGTGTGGTGCATTCAATTTTACTGTATGCGGCCCCAGTATGGGAGAGCTCGATGGCGGTACAGAGCACCAGAAGGAGGCTTGAGAGAGTACAGCGGAGTGCTGCACTCAGAGTTTGCAGTGCTTACAGAACTGTGTCGTATGAAGCAGTCCTGGTGCTAGCGGGGGTCCCCCCGATAGATCTACTGGCCAAGGAGAGAAGAGAGGTGTATGAAGGGACGGGGAAGCAAGAGGCAAGGGAGAGACTCCTCGAGAGATGGCAGACTAGTTGGAACAACTTAACTAAAGGGAGGTGGACAAGACGCCTTATTCCAAATATAAGAACGTGGATGGAGAGGGGGCATGGAGAGATGAGCTTCCACCTCACCCAGGCTCTCACGGGACGTGGTTGCTTTGTGGAATATCTCTTTGATATAGGAAAGGTTGACACACGGGAGTGTGTGTATTGTGGGGAGAACGACGACGCAGAACATACCTTATTCTACTGCAACCGGTGGAGGACCGAGAGATCAGGAGACTATTGGAACCCTGATAACCTAATTAGGTATATGCTGGAATCGGAGGGGAACTGGGAAAATGTAGCACATGCTCTAAATAGAATAATGAGGACAAAGGAAGAGGATAGAAGAAATCTAGCCCCGAACCCCTAATTGCTTTAACAGATGGGGGATGTAAGGGAACACGTGGGAAGTTTTACTAACACCAATAAAAGACGAATGACCCGTGGCCTGATGGAAAGCGAAAGCAGTTCCAGTTTACGTGGAAACACTGATCCAGGAGGGGTTTTAGTCGGTAGGAGTCCGACACTACCCGGCGTGGGCAGATCCTAGCGCCGGGTGTCCATGTAGGATTTCCCCTCCACCATAAAAAAAAAAAGTCTTATCACCAGGATTACCCTAAAGGCCCAAGACCTGGCTAGAATGAACGCGGTCATCGATGAGGACCTTCCAGAGGATGCCGACATCTGGCATATCAACTCTGCCGTGTACAACGCCGCTAGCCAACTCGTTCCTCGCGAAAGGCAAACCAATGCCTCTAGCGGAATCGAGAAAGCTAAGCGGCGGGTACAAAAAATCGAAGGCAAGATACATTCGGCCAGACAACACGCGTCTCGAATCCAGAGTGTGGTGGAACACGTAACATCTGGCAGGGCATTTACGCCTAAAGTCCGGCGAGTGGCAGCCGGGCTGAGACGCCAATACCACGCTCTAAATCTGGCAGTATTGCTTACCATCAAGCAGCACTGTTTAGATAGGATTCGCTCACTGATGGCAATAAAGAAGAAGCTGAACAAGCGGGTGCGAAGTATGGAACAAAATTCAATGTTCCGTACAACTCCCTCCCGCCTGTTCAAGGAGCCACAGCGTGTTGTCGATAATCCGCCGAATGTAGATGATGTCGAAGGATTCTGGAAGGGAATCTACGAAACGACGCGTCCATTCAACAGCAGCACTCCAGCAATAGCACGCTTCGAGGCTCTGTGTAACAGAACCTTTGAAGAGCAAGACGAAGTATGCCCGGCGATCAGTACGGAGGAAGTCCAACAGGCACTTGTTGGTACCAAGAACTTCGTTGCTCCTGGCCCAGACGGCATAAACAACTGGTGGTGGAAGAAATTTCCATCCACCCACCGTCGTTTGGCGCGGGTTTTCAACTCTTGGTTGAACGAGGGGAAGCAGATTCAGGACTGGTTTGTCGAAGGACGTACTGTGTTAATTCCCAAGAAGGGAGATCTGTCCGATCCGAGAAATTATAGGCCGATCACATGTCTGAACTCCTGCTACAAGGTATTTACACGTATCTTGTACGCTAGGACACTACGGCATGTTGATCCGGCTTTCAGCAGATAAATGAGCAACGTGGTGCCAAGAAAGGCATGGCAGGCTGCAAGGATAACCTGCTGATAGACCGCTGTATTACACAGGACGCTGTGCAATACAAGCGGAATCTATCAATGGCCTGGATTGACTATCGTAAGGCATTTGACACAACATCACATGAGCTTTTGTTACACTTGCTCCAATGTCTTGCGATAGCAGCACCACTAGTGAGATGCATAGAACAACTGCTACAGCTCTGGAAAACTCGCTTCACCATAACATCCTGTGCACAGCGAGTCACTACAGAGCAGGTAGCATTTAGGAGAGGAGTATTCCAAGGAGACTCTTTGAGTCCTCTCCTCTTCTGCATCTCACTGTTGCCTTTATCTGTCCGCGGATACCAATGCGGTCCACCCAGCAACCGGAGGCATAAGGTCACCCATTTATTCTACATGGATGACCTTAAGCTCTACGCCTCCGGAGAGCAAGAACTACAAAATGCTCTACGGGTGGTCGAACAGTATACGCTGGCTATTGGAATGGAATTCGGATTGGACAAATGTGCAGTCGTCCACCTCAAGAGAGGACGATGCGGGGACTTTTCTGATGAGGCGCAGCTCGCAGACGGAAGCATCCTGCGACATCTGGATGCCGGAGAGACTTACACATACCTGGGTGTGCAACAACACCACATCCAGGATGTGCAACAAATTAAGGAATCTCTCCGCGGCAAGTACAGATGCCTACTCCGGAAGATTTGGTCATCCGAACTTTCGGGGAAAAACAAGGTGTCTGCTACTAATATGCTTGCCGTTCCTGTTCTGCTCTACTCCTTTGGAGTAGTGAGATGGACAGTAGATGAGCTGCGTCAGTTAGGTAGAGGTACCCGCAAGATGATGAATATCCACAGGAGCATTCATCCAAAATCGTCCGTTTCTCGTGTGTACCTCCCACGTCATCGGGGGGGCTGAGGACTCTTGAGTTTGGAGTGCATGCATGGCCGGGTAGTACTGAGTATAGCATGTAACGTCCTTAGGAGCTCAGACCCTCTCCTGCAATTAGTGAGAAATCATGAAAATGCAGGAGTGGGAGCAGGATTATTCAAGGCAGCAAAGAGAGTCGCAGATGAACTCGGTCTCATATTCGACATCAGGCGAGGAGGCCGGCGAGGTGCTGACCCAGAGTCGGTCACTGAGCTTTCGCCAAATCGTCTGAAAGCCCAGATTAAAGCCGCTGAACAGGAAAATTTGTTTAGACGGCACGTCGATAAATCCATGCACGGTGTATTCTATAAGAACATGGAAACGCTGGGTTTATCGACCAAGCTGACGTTCGCCTTTTTAAGGTCAGCTGGGCTTAAGTCGGAGACCGAGGGATTCATTGTGGACTGTCAGGATGGTGTTATTAACACCTTGGACCACCGAAGCCGTGTGATGGGTGTAGGCGTTCCTGATAACAGCCGCAGGACCTGCCATCAGGCGTCGGAATCGCTCATGCATTTACTGTCAGCATGCCCGGTATATGCGATTTCGGCCTACATCCATCGTCATAACGCGGCATTACGAGTGCTTTACTACCTGCGGAAGGATGTAGAAAATGTTAGATTTTTCATGCGAATATGGTATGGGCAAAGCCACCAAACAGCGTTTTGATTATAACAATTCTTCAAAAAAAAAAAAAAAACAGTTGGCTTTCTTAAATTCCACAACGTGGAAATATTTACATGCCACTGCCTTAAACACACTATACTTCTAACAGACAGTGAATGAAACCTTCATCAAATCAAGTTTTTAGATGGCGGGAACAGTAGTGCTGTGGCTGAGGATTATATTAAGAGGACTACTGCAAATCAAGCGAGAATATCCAAAATACTCTTCAAAAATTAGATGTCACATGATATTTCGTCAGTATCGATAGCAGAATGCCCAATTATAATCTTAGATTTGCCCAAAACAGACCAAGAATTTAACATAACCAACGAACACTCATTGCCAGTGTTAGTGCAATAGTCTAACGCATAGGTATTTAGTTTTTATAAAATATTAATAGTCACATTACAGTATTTTAGCACTTGAATTGAATATATAATTAAATAGCAAACACAATAGTATTTTTAAAATTAAAAAATTAGGTCAATTAGCCGTTACTCGAGTCCGAGTATAAAAATGTTACAGTCGATAAATTGTGTACAATAAAAACAAGTAAAAGGTGTAGTCTATTGTAATTCCCATTCATCTATGGTGCACACGACTATGGCTATAGAGGCCAATTCGGGAGAGCACATGTCGACCGCAGTCAGGACAAACATAGACCTGGTTAGGTCTTGGATTCGGCCTTCTTGCAGCAACATTTCCTTGATAGCTGGCCACAACCCCTCGCCATTCGGTTCTGTCCGCTGCAAGTTGTTCCCATTGCTCGTCTGCAATACCGCAGAATTTTAGATTTTCATGGAGACCGTCTTTGAACCTCTTTCGTTGACCGCCACGCCTTCTTCTACCGCTTAACAATTCACCATAAAGTGTGCATTTAGGAAGGCGGTTATCATGCATACGATGAACGTGACCTGCCCATCTTAGGCGTGCTCTTGAAATAAGCACCTCAATTGGAAGGCTGTTTGCTCTCCTGAGTACTTCCACGTTTGATATGTGATGGAACCAACGGATTTTCATCATACTTCTGAGGTGTCTTTGCTGAAAACGTTCTAATTCTTTCACATGACGACGGTAAGTGACCCAGCTTTCACATCCATATAGCAGTGTTGGAATGACAACTGCTCTGTAGACAGCCATTTTCGTTGACAAAGCAAGGTCGTGGTTGTCAAATACTCTCTCTCTAAGTCCCCAGAGTGCTCTAGATGCAGCGTTAATTCTATTGCGAATCTCGCTGTCCATGTTTGCTTTGTCATTAACAACGTTGCCTAAGTAATTGAACTGATCCACCACTTCAAGAGAATTTCCGTTAAGTGTAATGTCTATTTGGTTCACTTGATGAGGAGTTGACATAATCTTAGTCTTTCCAATGTTGATTTTAAGTCCCAAGGAATCATAGCTCTGGGCATACACATCTAAAAGTTCTTGAAGCTCTTCCGGCGTAGAGGCTAAAAGTGCACAGTCATCCGCATACTGGAGATCACAAATGAATCGTGTGCGGTCAATTAATGTAGAAGGAGAAGAGAAAGAATAAAAGAAAAAAGTCCTATAAAGAAAACATGTACATTTGCAATATGTCTTATCATATATAAAGCGTCAAAATGGTGTTACTAAGATATGTGAACTTACGCCTTTTCATCAAATAAACTTAGTGATTTTCATGCCTTGCAAGGCCTCTAGCAACCGACCTAAGATCTCTCGCACCGCCCACTTACAAAAGTTTGAACAACGTGGATACAATGCCAAAATTGAATCACTATAAATCCCGTAACACGGTAATCGGCCCTTTTACATATCAAATCGCCGTCAAGTTCTGCGAGGCTGCCGCCTTCTTTATACACTTTATATTAGCTTCATCTGTGTGTTTGTAAGAAGTACGTAAACTTTTTTCAATCTTTGAACGTGATTCTCACCCACTTCAAAACGTCATATTAAACTGAAACTTTGCACACTTATCAAGGACCGATGACAATACAATAATTTGACAACTCTCTCCTAATGGCCTCACCAGGATCATCAGGATAAAACAGAATGAAAAAAAAAAGACTAATGTATTGTCGATATTTTGGCGTAGGAGCCGTTGTCATTAATATATATTTTATTATTGGATGTTACCTCCTTTCCCTTATTATTTATTTTTGAGAAAGAATTGAGGCAACATGTGCGGACGACTAGCTGGTTTAAGTCGGAGCAGAGAGCCGTGGATCCAGAGTATTCGTAAGAGTGGAGAAACTTACCCTTTCTGAAATGTACGGCATAAATGACAGATTTCTGTTTAGTTCGAGAAAAGGAGACAAGGAAAAATTGATGTTAAATTGGGCACTAATTTCATAAGCATACAGCTTCATAAGTCTCTAAGTGAATATTGTGAAACATCAATAATAATAATAATTGTAATTATCTTAAATAAATTGTTTTTAAAAAATCAATAGAAGAACTTCAAATCTAACAATTGGCGCAGTCGGTAGGATCCGCAAAACACTAACAGAACAAGGGCATCCTAACTGGTAGTGGTGGATTTCATCCTTAAACGGTCAAACGAACCAACGAATCCAAAAATCAAGAAACTCATCCAAGAAAAATTTTTCCAGAAAGCTCCTGCAACACCAACAGAACAAGAGAATTCTAACTGGTAGTGACAGACTTCTCCTCTATCTTCAACAAATCAAGTACGAATCGCAACTCACCCAAGAAAACCCAAGCAAGCAACCAAACTCAAAAAAAATCAATCTACATATACAAGAAATCTCTACACAAAACTCAACAAGTACCTCCATGGAAAGATTCATGTAAGTACATTTAACTCTGAATCATTTTAAGTGCATTGTAATTTCATATCGCGTATTAATTTTAAGTTCTATTATCCAATATCTCCCAAAACCTAACCAAACAAATATTTTAAAATGGCACAACAACAAGAACAATCAGAACAAGAAATTCAGGAAGTCGAATTGTCCCTGAATTTGAAGGCGACCAAATCTTTCTAAACACATTTCTAAACGCTTGTGATTATGCGAACGGTATGGCCGTCGGTGATCAACAAGTACTATTAACTCTACATATCAAAAATAAGCTTCGCGGGCGAGCGGCTCAGCTAATAAATTCCAGAGACTCAGCCACTTGGGCTGAAATTAAGCAACTTTTATCTGTCCATTTCGGAGATTCATGTGATCTCACGTCTTTAATACAAGACTTGCAACGGATCAGACAACTTCCTAGTAAATCACCCTTAACCTTCTTTTCTCGACTTCAGACCCACAATGCCAAGATGCATGCCTCAGTGCAGAAAACTAATTTAACACCGGCACAAAAAGACGCTCAGTCTCAACTAATCGAAACTATGACCTTAAACACCCTCCTTACTGGCCTAGAACCTAATATAGAAAAAATTATAAGGGCAGGAAACCCTCCAGATATGCTTGAAGCATACTTACGCATCAAACGAGAGCTCCAACTTTCCTATTTTGAGAATCAAAAATTTAACAAGCCAAACAATTCTCGCGACATCCAAGCCCCTATCAAAAAACCAAATGCCCCAACGCCCTTCGCAAAAATGTATTCCCATTGCAAACGAACTGGCCATGTTATTAACGAATGCCGAGCTCGTCAACAATCTTCTCAATCATATAATTATCCAAATTTTACTTCACAAAATAATAACCCAAATTTTCAAGGGCAGTACACCGCTCCACAGCAACAACAGCAACAACAGCAACGATCATTCCAACAACCATTTTCAAACCAAATTCAAAGGCCAAGCCAAAGTTTCAACAGACCTAATCAATTTCAACCTCGACCATCTGTAATTCAGCCAAATCCCAATTTCAATCGAAACAATAATCAACCGCGAACCCATCACATAAACTATCAATCACAAAATTACTTTAACGAGGAATATCAAGGAGACACAAATCCAGAACTCCAAGAATACCCATACGAACAACACGAATATTTCCCAGAGGAACAATATCAGTATCCCAATGTTTCCCAGGATTTTCAATTAGGCCCTCAAGCTATTCACGACCCCCCGGACTATCAAACTCAATACCCGAAACTTTTCACACAGGAAAACCCTGTTACATTCCCGGAGACTACAATACGATTTCGAACCTGACGTCACAAGTCCAATCAATGAACTTAGACAGTTTCAATCTCAACCTAAAATTCCCCGGACATACCTTCATTTAAAATCCCTACTAACCATCAAATCCACGAACTTGTACTACATCAAAGATTTCACAAACACATTTAATCTGTTGATTGATACCGATGCAGAAATTTCAATTTTCAAAGAAAAAAACCGCTGAAAAAATTTTGAACACATTTCCTGAAAATGCCGTTATTCAAGGAATAACTAGTGAAAAACAGAAACAGAATAACAGAATCAAAACTTATTCCATTTAATATAGGCGACCCTCACAAAGTTTACATCTACAATCTCGACATAGAATTTGACGGACTACTCGGAGAAGACTTTTTGGAACATTATGACTGTATAATAGACATAAAAAAAAGGAAACTTATTACCAACTTTAAAACAGTTCCCCTGTATAAGGCAGGTGAAGACCCTAGTGAATCTACAGTTGCCAATAATAATATAAATCATAATGGAAATTTTAATAAAAACGTAATATCTATTCAACCTCGCACTGAACAAATTTTCCAATTAAATTGCAACCTAACAAGTACTGATGCTATACTGATAGCTCAGGAAAAAGAAAAAGTTAGATTACCAAACGCTGTAGTTAAAATTAATGAAAAAGGTGAATTTTTAACTTCCGTAATTAACGCTAACGCAATACCTAAAATTATTGATTTTTCTGACTTAAAATTAGAGCCCATAACACAATTTGATCTGGCCTGTAACATAAACATTTTCAACACTAACTTGACCCAATTTCAAAACGATGCTACAGACAGACTATACGACATTCAAAATCAACTACGATTAGAACATCTCAACGACGAGGAAAGGGAATTAATTACTGACTTATGTCTCAAATTTTCCGACATCTTTTATTTGGAAGGTGACTCGCTAACCTTCACCAATGAAATAAAACACGCGATCGACACCAATAACGCTAAACCTGTCTTTACCAAATCATATAGGTACCCTCAAGTTCACAAGGAAGAAGTGAAACAACAAATATCCGGAAAGCTTAACCAAGGCATAATTCAACCATCCATTTCACCATGGTCCTCCCCGGTGTGGGTAGTGCCGAAGAAGCTCGATGCTTCGGGCAAGCAAAAATGGAGAGTAGTAATTGACTACCGTAAGCTTAATGAACTAACCGTTAACGATAAATACCCCTTGCCTAATATTTCAGATCTCCTCGACCAGCTAGGAAAATGTGAATATTTCACCACTCTAGATCTCGCATCTGGCTTTCACCAGATCGAAATTAACAAAAAAGACATCCAAAAGACAGCATTTTCTGTAGAAAATGGCCATCACGAATTCATTCGTATGCCATTCGGCCTCAAAAACGCACCCTCCACCTTCCAGCGCGTTATGGATAACATTCTTTTAGGCATTCAAAACGAGCGCTGTCTCGTGTATATGGATGACATAATTATATATTCACCCACCATTCATGAGCACATTTCTAGACTTACAGATGTATTCAAAAGACTAAGGAAAGCAAATAAGCCGAATAAGTGAGAATTCCTCAGGAAGGAAGTAGCTTATCTAGGTCATCTTATAACCCAAGACGAAGTCAAACCGAATTCTTCGACTGTATTCGAAACTTTCCAGAACCAAAGAACCAAAAAAACATCAAATCCTTCTTAGGACTATCTGGATATTACAGACGTTTTATCCCTAACTTTGCCAAAATTTCTAAACCCCTCACTAAATTATTGCAAAAAGACATCCCGTTTAACTTCGATTCAACTTGTAAAAATTCTTTTGACGAACTCAAGAACGCTTTAACTTCTACCACCATTTTAATTTACCCAAATTTCGACGAAACCTTTCTCCTAACAACAGATGCTAGCGCATACGCTATTGGCGCTGTACTTTCCCAAGAACCCGTAGGCAAAGACCTCCCTATTGCTTATGCATCGCGTACACTTTGCAGCGCAGAAACGAACTACTCCACGATTGAAAGAGAGCTTCTAGCGGTCGTGTGGGCGGTAAAGCATTACAGACCGTACCTTTTCGGAAGAAAATTTACACTTATCACTGACCATCGACCATTAACGTGGCTATTCTCGATTAAAGATCCCGGTAGCAGGCTCGCACGTTGGCGCCTCAAGCTAGAGGAATATGATTATGAGATCACATATAAGCCAGGAAAAATTAACAAGAACGCAGACGCTTTATCCCGTATTAAAGTAAATCATATACAAAAATGTATAGCGTTCCATAACAATATCCAAAATTTAGATGACTCATCTGACACAGATGATAACCCTGAAGAAACTTCACCAGAACAAATAACCCAAGAATACGACGCTTTCGAAAAATTGTATCAGACAACCTCTCTCATTGACTATACAAAAATTACATTTTCAAACAACCAATTACTTGACAAAGTCCACAAAAACATAATAACGTTCTTTCAACAAGATTTCCACTATAGAATTATAGAAGACATTTTTGAAGAAAACCCTGACTTTACCAACAATAAAATTAACATTCTTTACGGTTTTACTGGAATCGATGGATCGTACTATATCGTACCTTTACCTTTCGATCCCGGTTCAGCTATATTGCAACTCTTCGTTACAATATATAAAAACAAAAACGACATTGACCCATCTAAGATATATTACGTCGAAAAGAACCTTAATTTACCCATTCTTGAAATTTTATCATTTATTTTCAGTGAAAAAGACATAAAACTAGTTATATGTCAAGACATTGTAAGAACCCCTGACGAAGACCAAATTCCCATAATACTACCAATTTCACGCTGGTAAAAACAATCTTCACCGTGGCATAAACGAAACTATTCGTAGAATAAAAAATAAGTACAACTGGAATGGATTAACTTAAGACGTAGAAAAATTTGTAAAAGCTTGTGAAATTTGTCAGAAAACAAAAATTTTAAGAAAAAATCTCGATAATCCTTTGGTTATCACCGAAACACCAAAAACCCCTTTCGAACGAATCAACATCGATATCATCCAAGTTCCCACTAAATATTACGCCCTAAGTATTAGATACGAACTCACCAAGTTCACACAGGCTTATGCCATACTAGACAAAACCGCAAAATCTATTGTCAACACACTCTTACTCTATTTCCAACATTTCGGAACACCCCTTCGCATACATTGTGATTGCGGCAACGAATTTGATAACATGCTTCTTAAAGATCTTTGCACCCTTTATAACATCAAATTAACCTTCTCTAGTGTGCATCACCCCCAATCGAACGGTTCAATCGAAAGATTTCACGCGACCCTTATGGAAATGATTAGAGCTAACAAACTAGAAAACCCCAGCGAACACCCGCTGACAGTCTTACCCTATGCAATCATTTGCTATAACAATTCTGTTAATAAGACACACGGCTTTACCCCGTATGAGTTGGTATTCGGGAATACTTCTAGCCGCCCCCCTGAAACACTTTACAATCAGCAAGAACTAATATCTAAGTATATACGAGATTTAAATAACAGAATCTCACACTACTACAAAATAGCTCGTACAAAAACGGAACTACAAAAACAAAAGTCCAAAGTACGATTTGACAAACACGTAACAGATAACTACGAATTCAATGTAGGCGACAAAGTCTACGTAAAAGAGAGTCAAATTAAAAATAAATTAGGAAATAAATTTAATGGACCATTTATTATTAGGGAAATTTTAAGAAATTCCGCTATTCTTTATAACCCTGAAACTGAACAAAGTACAAAAATCAACTTTGACAGAATGAAGCCATACTTTGAAAATTAATTTATTTTCAGGATTCTTCTGCTGTTCAAAGCAGTATCTCAACAATACTCTAGGAATTTACTATCACGAAGAAGACCGCATCGAAATTTCAAACGACAAATGGACACTTTTAGTTTACAAAGACATCGAGCCAATTAAATCAATTCTCGACCATAACAATAACATTTTAAATGACATGATAACCACATTCGAAACTGACAACCCTCGTATGACATCATTTCGATCAGAAGTTAGAACACATATTAGCCTTTTAACCCAAATTTCACAATCTCTACAATTAAAAGTCGAAGAGATATTCGCGGACACGAAACGATACAAACGCGGACTTTTAAATGGAATAGGTACATTTTGGAAAGCTATCACAGGCAACCTAGCCGCCTTTGATGGTGAATATTATACAAATTGTATTAATAAACTTATGAGTGATGAACATCAATTAGAAAATTTATTAAAAAACCAAATTTCAGTCACAACCTCTGTTATAAAAAGTTTCAATTCAAAGTTTAAAAACTAAAGGTAGATGAGGAAACCTTTAATAAGGACATCAAGGAAATAGAAACTTCAATTTACGACATCTCAAATGATTTAGCGTATATTGAATCAAAACTAAGAGTACTTGAGTTATGTGAATCTCTAATGGAAAGTTACATGTTCATAGAAAATAGTTTAGATAATATTTTAAATTCAATAACATTTGCTCGATTAAAAATTCTGCATAGTTCAATAATCACCCCGAAAGATGTTGTCGCTTCCCTTCAGGAAATATCTCAGTCTTTACATAAAAACAATTTGCCGATAACTCCTCAAATTTCAAAAGTAGCTCAATATTTGATATCATAGAACTCCAGGCCTTCCAAGCGGGATCTAAGATAATATTTGTTTTAAAAATTCCATTAGCAGAGCCAGAGAAATATACCCTTTACCACCTTTATCCCATTCCTATATTGGATAATCGAACAGGACTTCATCACATCCTCTCAACAACGCATAAGTATATTGCCAAAGACGATGATTCATTGTTATTTGTACCCCTTCCGGACATCGACAACTGTAAACCATTGGACCCCACTGCCCCGAACTTGCCAGTCAAATTTATTGTTTGCCAAAGACTATAGTATCCAAAAACTTAAGAACAATAAATGGCTAATATCAGTATCAGACAATTTACCAGTGACCGTGAAATGCAACAAAAGAGACGTTATCACGAAGATAATTTCTATAAACTCTATATTAACTTTACAACCGGAGTGCAACGCATTCATAGGCAGCACCCGAGTGCACGCATCCTCTCACCAACAGGACAACATTACTTACAGCAATCACGTAGTGCGTATACCATACGATTGTTGTAATCACCTACCCGAAAGACATAAACTCCCCAAGTTAAAAAGCCCTTAAGTTAAGTAATCTTAACACGGACGATTTAAACATCGCGGAACACAAACTAGATCAGTACTCTGACGATCTAGACAGATTAATCAATGAACCATTTTTAACCAAAAATATATCCTGGTTCACATATTTAACCATTACTTTAATTTTAGCACTTATTATTCTTTATATAACCTGTAAATGTAAGAAGAGAGGAAGAGACATAAAAATTGGGATATCGTCATCAAATGATCAACCCCCGAAACCTCCACAACCACCAAGATCCAGGCTACTACACAAATACGGACATCTATTACCCAAAAGGAGACCCAGCGTAAACATACAAGAAGAACCCTCTGAAGACATTGAACTAAACCCTAGTTATAGTAAAAGCTATGCTTAAAAGTTGATCCATAGCATCAACTTTTTTATAAGAAAGGGAGCTGTTATATTAGCTTTCCACATTGTTATTAGTATTAAGTACATTAACGATAACATCCCACAAAGTAATTCAATACCAGTGTAGATAAAATTAAAAATTATATCATATTCCTTCTTGTTATCTTTGCAACCTAATATGTCTGCTGTTTTTAAACACGTACGTCTGGAATTACTATGTGAAATGCGAATGTAGCAATCTGATGCTAATTCAGCATTTATTGTAAACATATAAATACACGTAAAGACCTATGCCAGTCAGTTTTTTTAGCTCAGTTAATTAAATGGAATGAAAATCGTAGAAAAATTAACCAACTAGGTGGTTTATGAAAAGTTAACGAAATTTAATCTATATGAAAGATAAACTGTGCAAAAGCTATGCAGGAATGAAGAAGCTATACAGAAATGTATAAGTATATATGTGCATAAACACATAAGTACATATAAATATATAGAAATATATAAGTATATAAAATCATATATAAGCATATACGAATATAAGTATATAAATATATATATATATATATATATATATATATATATATATATAAATATATATTACTATGTTATCCACAGTCAGACATTTGTGCAATGGTAAATACAATCAATTTCGCAATCTATTAATACAAAATAAAATATATAAACCATTAAAAAGGATTAAGTTAAATGAAAGATGGGCAAAAGGAAATATGAATAGAAACGGGACGATGGAAAGAGGTCGTGAAAATTTTAACAAACACAATAACATATATTCATTAAAAGCAATTTGATTAACATTATATATTATGTAAGTTAGGTTTTGTTAGTATTAATCTCATAACTCTTTCAAATCAATTGTGTTGTGGAAAATCGGGACAATAAAAAAAAAGAAGAAAAAAAGGTGGTTGCCACGGAAGATAATAAGGAATTGAGAGGGAGAAGTTTTCTATTAATTTTGAAAGGATAGAAAAAGAATAATAATTTAATAAAGTTAAAGATTGGTTGAAGAAGTAAAGGAAATGAGAGGAGAGAGAAATTAAATTAAAAACAGTATAAAATGTAAGTACATGTACATGTAGTTTTGAAAGCAAGAAGTTTTTGATCTGACATTTGTCAATTTCTGAAAGAAATAATATGGGCAGATGAGAATTTTAGATTATTTTTATGAATGATTCCATAAGGAGTGGAATATTTATAATTTGTTAAACGTTTCATACAAGACCAACGTCAATAGAGGTATTAGCGGAGCTGTGTATCCAGAATTGTTTAAGGATTTGGTGAATGCAGTGGAAATTGCAAGAAATTACTACTGACAAATAAACTTTAGGTGGTTAGACAAGAGAACTTTTGCGTATTAAGAAAACTTACAAAGGTTAGTGACTGTTAACTGTGCTGTACCGAATACCAGTTGGTATAATTTATTTATGTCATGTATTTAATAGTTTTAAGTTAGATAGGTAGTTTTAAGGTATGTGTTTCAGAAACCAATGAATATACGTTGTTTGTTCACATGAATTGATGAATATTTATTTCCTTTTCGTGTATGTTTCATATTAATTTGACCCTGCTCTCTGAGAGAGAGAGAGATCTCATGTTCCATTAATATAGATAAATTTAAATATTGTTTGCTTAGAGGCTAAATAAACAATAACATTGGTTAATTTATCATTGCACAATGATATGGCGCCCAGCATCCTAGAGAAATAATAATTTGAGTGAAATTTTATAAAAAAAAAGCACCACGACAGGTACATTTTTAAACCTATATTAAAATACACAATATTTAGTAATATATATATATATATATTACTAAATATATATATATATATATACCCATCCAACTACTAACCGCGCCTGACGTTGCTTTACATCGCATATCGAAGTATGTACATAGTAAAGACGCACCTACGCTCGCCCCCCCAAAAAACATTTTGAGACCTTGACTTTTCGTACATGCCCTAAATTGCAATTTTATGGACTCTTACCTGCTTGCTTTGCCCATTTACTCTTATTTACCCCATTTACCCTTCAACTGAATTAGATCAAAATATAATCTAGTTCTAGATCTCGTTATAATACATAAGTGTACCAAATTTCAAGTCAATATTATAAACGGTTCCGGAGTAAACGTGCGCACAAAATAAATTACAGACCGACAGACAGGAATTTTTTCTCGAAATCCGACGTTTCATGACATTTTAAACCTATTTCAACAATATATATATATATATATATATATATATATATATATATATATATATATATATATATATATATATATTGTTATTATAAATGATTTGCAGGAAACAACTGCTCAGCGGGCAAATACCCCGACCTGCATTGAATTATACCTTACAAATCATTTGGTAGCCAATGTCATTTGTCAATTCCCCGATCAGACATAGACCGGTTTCGAACTTATTAGTTCTCATCAGTATGCCATAGGTCGTGGAATAGACAAATGACAGTGGCCAACCTGCTAGTCTTATACAGACTAATGTAAATGGTGTAGTGGTGAGAGGTAAGTGAATCCTCTCATGTGGTCTAATGCTACTATACACCAGACATCATAGATGTCTCCATGATGTATAGCGACTTGCCATTTTGCAAGTACCGAGAGCGGTGACTTTCAGCCCTTGGTGGACTTAACCTATATACTGTTATTATAAATGATTTGCAGGAAACAACTACTCAGCGGGCAAATACCCCGACCTGCATTGAATTATACCTTACAAATCATTTGGTAGCCAATGTCATTTGTCAATTCCCCGACCAGACATAGACCGGTTTCGAACTTATTAGTTCTCATCAGTATGCCATAGGTCGTGGAATAGACAAATGACAGTGGCCAACCTGCTAGTCTTATACAGACTAATGTAAATGGTGTAGTGGTGAGAGGTAAGTGAATCCTCTCATGTGGTCTAATGCTACTATACACCAGACATCATAGATGTCTCCATGATGTATAGCGACTTGCCATTTTGCAAGTACCGAGAGCGGTGACCTTCAGCTAGCATTGGCTACCAAATGATTTGTAAGGTATAATTCGATGCAGGTCGGGGTATTTGCCCGCTGAGTAGTTGTTTCCTGCAAATCATTTATAATAACAGTATATAAGTTAAGTCCACCAAGGGCTGAAGGTCACCGCTCTCGGTACTTGCAAAATGGCAAGTCGCTATACATCATGGAGACATCTATGATGTCTGGTGTATAGTAGCATTAGACCACATGAGAGGATTCACTTACCTCTCACCACTACACCATATATATATATATATATATATATATATATATATTACTATGAATTATTTGTGAAAGTTATGCTTTGGGCGCCACCTGCGTGAATTCGCAGGAACGACCGATATATATATATATATATATATATATATATTACTATGAATTATTTGTGAAAGTTATGCTTTGGGCGCCACCTGCGTGAATTCGCAGGAACGACCGACTCCGTCAGTAGAGCTGAGAAACTAAGTTAATGCAGGAGCCGGTTCAATTGCTTATGTATGCTGAAATAAAAATATGCGTTTGACAGAAACCTTTTTTATTTGAATGGTATTTGTTGCAAACTCCAGCTAATGACAATTGACAACTGTGAACAAACTTAAGACTAGCATGTACAATAAAATAACGGTGGTAAAATGGATATTATCGACTTTGTATCGATTTGAATTTAAATAAAAGATACCTTTTTGGTATCTGAGCTCGTTATTATGTGTGGTGTAAGTTAGCTAACCTTTTCCTCGACGTGAAGTGGGTCATCCTCTCCGATGCGTCTAGAAGAAAAACAGCTGATGTCGATCCGGTGTTGATACGTGAACCTGGGGATGTATTGTGACGAAAACTCACTTTGTTTTACCGCATGAAGCACTATTTTAATTTTTATGTTGATTGTGATGCGACTTAATTTTGTTTATGTTATGTTTGTTTCTGGAAGCTATTTTTTATAGATAGTTTTTACTTACATCATGAATTCCAAGTAGAGTTGAATTTATCCCTGATTTGATCTACACACACATATAAATATAGTTTAATTGTTTATTCAGAACTTTACACTATGCACTGGTTATTAGAAGTTAGTATTTTATAGTATTTATTAATCACAGTTACGAATTTATTTGGCAGTAGATTCTAACTGGGCACCTGAAAACACACATGCGACCTTTTCGTCTGTTCCCATGTGTCTTGTTCCCGCGCAATCGTTCACGCACTCCGAATTAAGTGGGGATCTGATTTATGCGCTAATGTCTTAAAAATGAAATATATAACATCCCTTCCCCCCAGTTGACACAACACTTACTAAAATAAACTAAAATTTTATTTGTGGCAACTAAAAATATTAAGGAGAAGTGATTGGAATTTATTTTGTTATACTTATGATGTTCCTCCCTGCAGCTCATCTATAAGCCTTTTTGGAGGTGGGCAGTCCCTGACTCCCTTACGAAGTGCAATAGGTAATGACTGTCGTGGTTTATACTCTGAAGAAGATTTTACAATTATCTGGTAAGTAAGTGATGAAAACAAGTTTTTTGTATATAAATTTCAAAATATGTCGTTGTTCTAGTTATTTCTTTCTGAATATTCTATTTAAACTTTGTTAAAATTTGTCATTTGACATTGAAATTGTTGAAATTGAAAATTTGAATTTAAAAAAGTGAGGTTAACTTCGGAGCAGAAAATTAACGTGCGTTCTCTATGACTTCTAAAATTGCTCTCACCTGACATTGTAGACATGGAACCGTCCAAATTTGCTAATTTTGGCTATCTAGATTTAAAATTTTATTAAGTGTCAAATTTAATATGCACTTTTTATGGCTTTTTTATTACATTTTCTGACATGTTTTATTTGATTCATGAACTAGATTTTACTGTGAATCTTTTGATACCCCTATTTTCACTCTAGGGTGGATATTAAGAAATATGACAAATTTTGAGATTTTTACATATAATGCTTAAAATTAAGACTTTTGAGCCCCAAATACCATGGATAACCCTTGTTTAGATTATATTACACCTTATTCTATATACAAATTGCCCTTTTGTGGATTTTCCTTAAAATTAACACTATTTTAATTTTTCAGGGTACGTCCTGCAGAAAATGTTCACCTTGACGTGACCCAACACATAAATAAAGTTTATAAATTGTTTTTAAACGTTGCCCAGCACTGTGGCTATTGGCATTTAACACATATGCACTTTAACAAACTCTTGGGTTTACACTATTTGAGATTTTACCCTGTCCTCGTGGAAGCTAACCCAAAAATGTCACTGGGGCCTCCCATAGCACTGAAATCCCAGATCTGTTGTATGCAGAAGTTGCATTTGGTAAGTATTTAAGTAGTTATGTAAAAATAATCATGTCTTTTATTCGGTTATTGAAGTTATGTGCAAAAGTTTATTTTGACGCTTAAACTGTCACTTTTCTTAAATACATTTTATTACACAAAAGTTTTAATATTAGTTTATTATACACAAAATTAAATTTATTTGGATCATAGATGATTGTCTTTTAATATTATGCACTGCAATGCGTGTTGCAGACGGATAAATTATATTTTTTATGACATTTTCTAGGTCTCCCGATACTGCGATTTCACCAAATGGACTTACGACCTCCTGCAGCCAAATGTGAGTGCAGCATGGATTCCTGACCATCGTGTGAGCTGACTTAGCCCTTTTTCTTCATTATAAATGTTCTAGTACATTCATGATGTACCATTTAATAGATTATTAAAGGTATTTATGTACAAATTTTGTTTGTTAATATTGGATTTCTTAAAATCTATTGGGTTTTGATAAGGTTAATGTTAAAGACATATTTGTATTGGCTTCTGAATTAAACCTTGCATGTCTGAGCCACCGTTCCTATTCATTTTTACAGGTAGCGCTCAGGAATTTCATTTTAATTTGAATTAAACATGATAAATGCTAAGATTTTGTTATAATGTGGATATCACAACAGTTCCCTGTGAACCTGAATTGAGCATTACATGCATTGAAGATGCTATAATAACATATGTTTTGGTGTATGTTGTACACAATGAAACTATACTTTGAATGTTCTTGATTATTAACTTATTATTATTCGTATTGTGTATTTGTGACATAGCAATATATATATATATATATATATATATATATATATATATATATATATATATATATATATAGAATATCTAAGAATTTAAGCTGATTTCGTAAACTATAAATTGCCAAAAAAATTAAATTTTTTTTTTCAAACCATGTGGTATATATAGTATTTTTAACTACTTATTAAATTAAAAATAATTGACTTTGAATTTAAATTTATTTTAAAAATAATTGAAATTACATCAAAGACAAAATTGAAGATTACCTGAATTTTAAATGAGTAATAAATGAAATTTACCTGGATGTTATTGTTAACGCGAATATAAAAATGTAATATCAATTACTGAAGTCCACAGTTAAAATTTATATACGTTCGAATTAGTACAAAGGCTGCAAGCAAATAATTCCCTGTTGAGTTCTATTAATAAGGTAAACTTTTTTTGTCCTCCTTACTGCAAAATAATGCTAGCTGATAAACTTGAAAAATCTATTTCCCCTAATTAATTTGAAAGCTATAAAATACAGAAATAGTACAGGTATGGCCATCTGTCAATGGTTGAGTTAAGCGCAACAACTTGCAGGTCGCAAATTCTACAATTTCCTTTACTCACAACTAAAATAGTGGCATATGAATGATAAAAGGAATCTATAATAAAAGTTTTTATTACTTCCATACCACAGCTGATTTGCCTTTGCCTCACCATTTGTAATTTCTATTTTATACATAACCATAAATATGAACAGATGTAACAAATAGTAAAACGTATTGTAACTATTGTGAGAACTCAGTAAATATATTACATCTTATAGGATATACTATATATACTTAGTAATGAGAAAAGGTAAGGAAAATAACCATATGTACTTACATAGTAAATAAAAATATAAAAATTGAAATATAGGTATCTGATGTAAATAAATGTTTTCTAGACAATCGTTTCCTGGGATAATGCTGTATAGAACGAAAATACATAATAGTGTAAAGAAAAACATAACTGAGTTCCTAAGATATAAAAATATGTACATAAAACAGTGTGAAATGGTTTAGCAGTTATACAAGTAAAATTTTGTTAGTTGAAAACAGTTTCACTTACAAAAACTGAATCAAAATGTTACACAGATCGTGCTAAATAAAAACAAAACACTAGTTTTTATATAAAACTGTTAAATGGACATAGGCCATGTAACATGGCGAGAAACGTGCCGAGGAATGAATGGCAAGAGGATGACTAAAACAAAATTATAGTTTAAAAAACTAAAAAAACACGCTTTAATAGCAAACCGAACTAAAAAATGAAATATAATGTTTAAATATTAAGATTCATTTTATTGTAAAAAGCGTGGGGTTTATAATAATTGATATCAAACACCCCACGCTTTTAAAAATAAAATGAATCTTAATATTTAAACATTATTTTTTTACTTTTTAGTTCCGTTTGCTATTAAAGCCTGTTTTTTAGTTTTTTTTCCTTCATATTGCCAAACCGCATTGAAGGATATTGAAATACTCATGCCTTGTTAAAATTAATTTCGTTGGTGCACAGTATAGGCAATCAGTCCTCCACATTTATAGTGAAAAATGTATTAATTTATTTAGTTACGTGCTGATTTTTTAGCACGTAACAATGCAAATGATTGTTTATGCGGCAGAATAGGCCACATAATCCGCTTGTACTTTTGCATAACTTTTTTTACCCCGGAAAATTTTTTTCACATTTTTTATCTGGCACGGATACGATTTTGGCGGTTGAGACAATAAATGGGGGTCTAAAATATTGCGAAAGTCAGGTTGCGAATGTTTGTGGCATTAATAACTCACGTAATCTGAATTTCCAACCTCGTAAATGTCCCGGAACTTAATGAAATTCCTATTATTTAAATAATAAAGTTGTACTTGACTAAAAAAAAAAGATTGGAAAAAGGTGCAAATTTCATACAACATTAAAATAATGTATTGAAATACTCCTATGAATTTTCAAGCTCGCAAAACATCCAGAATATATTTTATCTGTTTTCGCTGTCCTTCCGAGATATTTTGAATTTTATTTAAAATTCCATTAGTATAAAAAGAATCCGGTAAAAGTTACAAATTTATTACAGTTTTAATTACCTAGGTCGTTATATCGCATCAGATCAATTTGCAACCCGTTTACACCATATCAAACTAGTCGAACTAATAAGTTCGAAACCGGTCTATGTCTGGTCGGGGAATTGACAAATGATATTGGCTACCATTATTTCATGATTTGTAAGGTGTAATTCAATGCAGGTCGGGGTATTTGCCCGCCGAGTAGTTGTTTCCTGCAAATCATATATTATAACAGTAGGTTAAGTTCAACTAGGACTGAAAGTTCGCCGCTCTCAGGTATTTGCAGAATCGCATATCGCTATACGCCCATGGAGACATCTATGGTGTATAGTCGCAATTGACCATATGAGAGGATTCACCTGCCTCTTACCACTATTTAATAATATATATATATATATATATATATTAGAGAATCTCTACCATGTGGCCAGATAACTAAGATGTCATCTACGTATCTCTCAGAACGACATTCTAGTCAGTTTCGATATTGTGTCATTATTCACCAATATCCCACTCACTGAAGCCCTAAACGTTCTCAAAGTTAAACACAATATTTCTCCCAGCACTCTGACCCTTCTAGAATATTGTCTGCCCAACACCTATTTTCTCTTTCAAGGTAACTACTACAAACAAGTGAGAGCAGCTCCAATGGGATCACCTCTGTCCCCCGTCATAGCCAACATCTACATGGTCAACTTCGAAACCCAAGCCCTGAATTCATCCGAACTGAGATACGTAGATAGATGACATCTTCGCTATCTGGCCACATGGTAGAGATTCTCTAAACAGCTTCCTGTCTCACATTAATCATATATACCCTCAGATCCAGTTCACTATTCAAATCGAAAACAATTGTTCCTTCCCTTTTCTAGACGTCCTCATTACAAAACAAAACAACAATCAATTCTCCTACTCTGTGTATAGAAAACCAACACACACCAACCGTTACCTTAACTCAAAATCACACCACCATCCATCACAAATAAATTCCGTTGTCAACACTCTTGTAACCAGATCCTTCAGACTAACAGACAATCCGAACTACAAACATTAGAAGAAGCACTTCTACAAAACGGTTACGACAAAGGACATATAACGCGATCCATACACAAAGCACAAAATCCTTCCCAAATTCAACAGACAGAAACTCTTCCTCAGCAAAAAGCTTTCCTACCCTACATCAAAGGTGTCACAGACAAAATTTCAAAAATCCTGAAATCCAATAACATAAAAACCATATTCACAACACACCAAACAATTTCCAATTTAATCAGAACCCCAAAAGACCAAATACCTAATGATTCCCACGGTGTATACGAAATACCTTGCTCAAACTGTCCCCAAACCTACATTCGACAAACCAATAGAGGGATTAACAATAGAATATATGAACATCGTCTTGCAGTTAGAAAATCCGATCCCACATCATCACTTGCCTAACACCGCCTCCTAACAGGCCATAATATAAACTTCGATAACACCAAAACCATAGCACCATCATTTTTCCAGAAACCGCGAATCATCCGCGAAGCAATTGAGATTGAAAAACGTCCCAATTGTCTAAACAAAAGGGATGACGGTCATCGTCTTCCAGTCGCTTGGAAATCATTGATCTCCAGGCTAGCCCCAATCTTCATCCACACCTCATAATCCTGATAGCAGCCGTTCTACTCTGATGCCTCCATCAATAGACCCTCAACCCCCCTCCACTCTCCCACCCACAGACAGCTTTCGTACAAATAACAATTCGTCCGATACTGCCAGCGAGTTCGCTCTAAGGAGTAGGCAGATTGAGGCCTTAGAGGCGGATCGTGATGAGATCTGGGGAGTAGGCAGATTGAGACCCCGGAATCGAACCAGTTCCACGAACTTCTAGCATTATTTTCTTTGACAATTTTTTTATCGGCACGCTCTTCTGCTTTTTATTTCTCAAAATCTGGAAAAAATGGCGCATACGCCCTTTTGCCATTAGTCACGCGATGTAGTTTAATTGCTTGAGCCCGTGTAAATATTTAAGATGAAAATGAATGCAGAAATAATTGCACGGCGATGAAATTAAAATTAATTTTCAGGTAAGTCGATTGATTAATTTTTGACATATATATAGGAGTATGAGCAAAGTAATAGAAACTTCTTACTTGGATGCCATCCGGTTCCACTTTTCATATTTTTTAAATTTTTATTTGTGGCGATTAATATGCTACTATACAAGAAAGCTGTATTTTTTTTTCAAATACACATAGGAAATTATACAACGACCATTCCCTACGACATTGCCATCTGCCGCAGTTGAGACTCGAACTCAGAAGTGGCACAGCGACCAGTCTCTCACACAATCTCGTCTAGTCTACTGCTACCAACTCAGTAATACATGAAAGACGCCACTAAATATCCATACCCTAGCCATGATTCGCACCCAGAATTCCTTAGTTTCAAGCCTAACACATAATCGTTAATCGCTGAGCCGATTTTGAGAGAGAGGGAGAAAATAGTATCTAATTTTTTTTACAGGATATGTTAATCTAAGTTAGTAGTTAATATATGATAATTCATTAGAATAAGTTATATTTTACTTACAGACACAATGATAAATTGTTGGTTCAAGGGTTTCATTATGTCCGAAATCTTCTCGATTACTTAACACCAGTTTTACGTAACAGACTTCGATTAACAATTTTTGAAGCCAAATTATAAACTTGCTCTTGTTTTCTTCGTGTAAATATTTTACTAATATTTTTATATCGGTCTCAACTGAATTTTTATCTTTTTCCAAATCTTCGAACGTTTGCTTAAAATTCTCAATAAATGGTAGTTGTTTATATCTCCCGTTGTGTACATCATTTTTCGTTATATTGCTATAATCATTCACGCTGAGTACATTTTGTTTCAAAAGTTCCTTTATTACAGAACGTTCTGTTTTATGCTTCGTTTCGTTTCTTTCACATTTTTCTGTTTCTGGTAATCTGGTGGTATCTGCTGGAGAGTGTTTTAGAGAAATGTCCTCCTTTATATACCTAAATAAAACTATATTTCAGTATTCAGCATCTATCTATATACTTAAATAATCAACCAAATAAATAAATAAAGCAATAAAAAAATTGTCAAGTTGTCGACACAAATTTTGTGTGGGGTTCAAGAAGAAAGTCTTGGGATGTAACATCGAATCGTTAGCTTCGTCAATGTACTGTGGACAGATACAGAAGACCCTGGCAAACTTCAAAACATTTTTAGGTGACGAAAGAACTAGCAGAGCTATCGATTAGTGGGGGAAAAGCAAGTACATGTACAGGGTATAGTGTGATGTTGGATGTGTTTACTTTTAAGAAGTTAACTTTTGTAACTTTCAGCTTGTATAATTCGCTTTATGCAGACAAAATAATTGTTTCAAATACAGAGAGAGAAGTTCTGATGGTCTTGGGCGCACGTCATTCCAGATTTAATGGAATAGGTCCCATGCACAAGGTAATTCTTTTATCAAAGACATGCGTTTTTCTTGTGAACTAATCAAGATAATTATATTCTATAAAAGTTCTATATTACTACTGCTAGCTGCTCAAAATTAGTGTATAAAAATAAAATTAATATAACAGTTCTATTACATTATTGAAAAGGTTTTTAATTTCCAATCTTTTTTGTAAATACCATTATTTTCTATGTTTTTTAAAGTTATAATCTAATTTGGCCGATTTTTCCACGATTTAATTTTTTGCAAAACTATTGCGCAATACTGTGTAATAATATTTCGCATTCGTGCCGATCCAGAATTGACGGTACCAAATCCAGATCTAAATATGGGGTAAAAACGTTCGTGCTAGACTCACGGGGCACGACAAATGCAACTCACGGATTGTATAAATACCGAGACATCGCCTACCCAAAGCAAGTTCAGATTTTGACAGTGACTCCTGTGTTAAGTATTCGCGAGTGGAAACCCAAGTAGTTATTTTAAAACTGATTCAAAAGTGTAATAATCTTATTTACTAGTGCAATCGATTTCGGTTCTATTTAACTAAAGTTGTGGATTCCTGCCGTCTAGTTAGGCTTCCCTATTTAGGTCCCAGCATGCTTTTCCTGACAAGCTGTGGAGCTCTAGCTTCCCAGATCGAAACCTGGTTAAAAAGAGTTGGTTTTAAGTCTTCCCCTTAAGTGGCCCCAATTATTTTTGAAGAAAATCTTTTCACCTTAAGTGTCTCCAACATTTTTCCATTTCGCCTTCCCGGTCCCACAAAATGAATTTTTTCAGGTAGACTTTTTAATAAATATTTTTAGTGAAACAAGTTAAGACTGAATTTCTGCCACCGAATAGTTATCTATTCCAAAAAAGTGACTTGTTAAATAAAATATACACCGTTCTAAACTCTGTTATTAAAATGTAAATAAATAATTCCGTTTTAAAACCAGGTGTTGTGATTTCAAGAAAATCATATACGGGGGTGTAGCCTTTGACCCTGTCAGAACTACAAAAGACTAAATAGTGCTAAATAAACTAAAATTCAAACAGAAAGTGCTACAACCATTCCAAACCATATTATACAGGGGCAATTGACCCTAACCACAACTTTAGAATTCGAACCCTGAGACTTCCCACGACAAAATTAAGTACACAAACGCCCTCAAGGGTCTCAACCGAAGCTCTCCTCTGAAACAGATTTTTATCTTGACAACTCGAGGCGTGCGTTCGTGTTCACCAGACCATCCGATAAGGCTCCTTCAACCTGTATCAAACCTCCATCCAAATGAGATCCATTATGAGGAGGCATTTCTAGGCTTCAGTCGAAAACTACAGGACTAGGACATTAGAAAATGAAATAAATATAAATATTTTAGTTAGGATTATTTTTCTTTTTTACAAAAAGCCAGTTACCCTACTCTGTGGCTCCGAGTCTCACAGAGGGGAGCTAGTAATAAATACCAATAGCCACTCATTACGCCCGTCGGGTGAGTGACTACCGAGTATGTATGAGTAGGCGCAATGAACCGAGGATGACAGTCTTCTGCATTTTGCCGGCTAAGATCTCTGCCGAATCTCGGCATGCCAGTATGATCTTTAGTTCTGAAAGCAGCATTTGTCTCATTCCACCGAGGGCTCCTATAATCAGTACCACTATTTTAAAGCCTGCAGAGTTCGAAGAGCAAATTTCGATATTTTGTCCGTTTTTCCTCGTCTTTCAAGACAATGTTGCTCTCAGCGGGGGCTGAGAATTCCACGACATACATTGTCTTGAGATGGTGGCCGAGGAGTACTATGTCAGGCTTGTTGGCTTGTATTTTCCCGACGGTGGGAAACGAGTAGTTCCAATAAGTTAGACACTTCCCATGCCCCACAACGGACTCAATATCCCCCGGAGCGTAAGGCAGCGTATATCCCATACGAGTGCTTTAGGTGATAATAAAGCACTCGTAATGCTGCGTCGTGTCTGTGAATATAGGCCGAGACTACGTATGTTGGACAAGCTGAAAATAAGTGCGTTACAGTGTCCGGCGCCCTGCAGCTAACATCAGGAACCTCCTTGAGACGACTTCGATACACGAGGGTGTTAAATACACCATCCTGTCTCCTACCTCTACATTTTCATGGTCTCGAACCATGCAGAGGAGGGGTTCCGAACTCCTGATAACTTTACATGCTCCATCCAGAACCATCCTGCTATGGAGACTCTCCAAGCTCAAGAGTCCACGGCCTGCCCGATGTCGTGGAACGGACGATTTAGGATGCAAGCTATTGAGATGCATCTTCTTGCGAGTTACTACATCGAGTTGAGGCAGCTCTTCTCTAGTTTATTTCACTACTCCGAAAGAGTAGAGAAGGATCGGAACGGCAAGCATATTTGTAGCAGACACCTTGTTCTTCCCCGACAGTTCTGAAGACCAGATCTGTCGGAGTAGGTGTTGATACTTGCCGCGGAGAGCATTTTTACTACTCATTTCTTGGGTGGAGCGTTGCTTGACATCCAAGTAAGTGTACGACTCCCCGGCTTCTAGACGGTGTAAGATGCTTCCGTCCACGAGCCGCGCGTCCTCTCCATAGTCACCGCATCGTCCTCTCTTGAGATGGATCAGTGCGCATTTATCCAACCCGAACTGCATACCGACAGCCTGCGTGTACTCCTGTACCACCCTTACGGATTGTTGGAGATTCCTTTCTGTGGAGGCATAAAGTTTAAGGCCATCCATATAAAATAGATGGGTGACCTTATGCCTCCTATCGCCGGGGGTACCGCAGTTATAGCCACGGGTTTTCCGGAGCGAGACGGATAATGGCAGTAGTGAGATGCAAAATAGAAGAAGGTTGAGGGAATTTCCATGAAATACTCCCCTTCTGAATGTTATCGACTCTGTTTGGACTCTATCGTTACCCGATGCTATGATAAAGCGAGTCCTTCAGAGCGGGATCAGTTCTTCAGTACCACAATACATCGGAGCAAGTGAACAATGAGCTCATGCGATGTCGTGTTAAATGCCTTATGGTAGTCGATCCAGGCCATAGAGAGGTTTCGCTTATACAGCATGGAGTCCTACGTGACACATCTCTCGATCAGCAGGTTCTCCTTGCAGCCAGCGACACCTCTCTTCGGCCCTCGTTGTTCATATATTCTTTCGTAAACCAGTTCAACTGCGTGGAGCACCCGCATGTACAAAATGCGTGTAAACACCTTGTAACATGTGTTTAGATAGGTTATCGGTCTGTAGATCTTTGGGTTGGACAAACCTCCGTTCTTGGGGATCAGAACTAAAATTCTGGCCAAATGGTGGTGGGTGCTCGATAACTTTTTCCACCAAAATCTATTTATCCCATCGGGACCTGGAGCAGCAAAGTTCTTAGAGCACTCAAGAGCCCTACGAACCTCTTCTGGGGTTATTGGTTCGCACACTTCCTGCGGTTGCTGAAGCCTTTGACAAAAGACTTCAAATTGTGCAAGGGCAGGAGAATCTCGGTTGAGTGGAGGCCTCTCCTCGTACAGCATTTTCCAGAAGTTCTCCATCTGATCTGCAGTCGGCGGATTGTCTACAATACGCGGAGGCGGTTGGAAAAGACGCGAGGGCTTTTGGCGGAACAGTTTATTTTCCTCCAGCCCTCTCGCCTGCCTCACTAGTGACTTTTTGCAAGCCACTAGCATCCGTATCCTGTCGAGACAGTGCTGCTTGGTGGTTAGCAGCACTGCCTCATTGAGTGTGTGATGAGCGCATATCAAGTTGCCGGCTAATCGACGCACTTTAGGTATAAACGGCCTGTTGGCAGCCATATAGTCCATCACACATTGGATACGGGATGCGTGTTGCCTCGCCGACCGGATCGTGGCTTCCATATTTTGTACGCGCCGCTCCGCCCTCTCCTGTGGGGAAGCAGTGTTTAGCCCCTCCACCCGAGAAGAGCGTTCAGCAGGGGCATACACGGTACATTTTATGTGCCAGAGGTCAGCACGTTCTGGTAGCACTGCATGAAGTTCTGGCCAGGTCTTGTGGCCCGGGGGCTTTTATGTGGTGTAACCCCCGTCTGGTACTGAGACCCACTGGTGTTGGTGAAACGATTAGAGCTACGTCATCAACCGGTGAATGCGGCGGCCCTTAGGCCACCTCATTCACCGGTCCAGGAGCAGCCCTCATGTAGCCCCTACTATGAAGGTGGAATACATAGTCACGCAGATTTTGTGGCGTGAAGGCGCTATGCTCTGGAAACTTCTCACACCACAGAGCATGCACCCGCGCCACGTATCCCTTCGGCGCGGGATCACTAATTTTATAGCAATGCAGAAGTTCATCTCTCAGTTTATCTGTCCACTCAAAGCGTCCTTGATCATTGCCTGTGTCGTCAACGGGCGGTCTGTCCGGTTGGGCCCCACCACCTTGCCCTTGACCTCTATCGGCACGGGGTCGGTCGTAGTAGCCCATTCTTCGGCCTGCAGGAACCAAAGTATAGGGCCTGTGGGTGGTTAGCCCAGCATGCCCACGACAGACACCAAAGGGGAAGAAGACGCTTTTTCCTCCCGGGTGCACTAGGGCTGCCGGTTTGGTTTTGCACCCCCAGCTGGAGTAAGTAGTGGCGCTGATAGATGGAAGTCAGCCCCTCCTGCTTATATTATTATTATTATCTTCTTCGTAATCTCGTCTTTCATCGGTATATCTTTGATGGTAATTTGCTTCAGACGGACATTTGTCAAGCCTATCTGCATACTAATTCTGGATCGATAGAAACCTAAGTACAATGTGACATGTGTCTATCAGAATAGATTTTTGCAACTGCGGTATTAAATGTGAAATTATTATTATTATTATTATATCGTACTTACTCATATTTCTTATTACCCTCTGATGGCACATGTTGGTAAATGTCTTCAAAATATTGTTGAAAGTCAGTAAGATGTGTACTAGTGGTATCAATGCAATATGTCTTCGGTGAATCAATACACTTACGAATTATGTATTCTATCAAGTCTGACCAATCCTACAAAATGTAAGTTATCACGATAGGGATTTTTTTTTATTTTTAAACTTACGTCACATATTTCATAATCTGTTTCCCAAATTTGTAAAAAAGTTTTTAAAATATTTGGCTGAAATAATTTGGGAATATTTTTAAGGTTACCACATACATGATGCATGATTGTAAATATGCAGTTATTGACAAATTTTCCATTTTCCTTGAAATTTTCTAGGAGTAGTCCATACTGATGCATCATTTCAACTGTTGCGAACCTAGAAAGCATACAGATATAATTTTCATATATTTCTAAAAAAAACCCATTCAACATTAAAAATGTGGTGTTGAAAATACTTAAAATATAGTACTTGAAAACAAAGAGTATTTCTGTACTGTAATATATAGTATATTGTTTTATTTGTTTGTTTAATGCTTTATTTTAGTATTATTAAATCCAAAAATTTACTCGGTACCTATTGAATATTAATTGCATTTTCTAACGTCATGCTATATTTAATTGATTTAAATAAACGGTGGAAGTCATCCTGATAGAGTATAGTGCATTAAAATACAGGTATTACATTTGTTAACATTATAGAAGCATATAGAGAGCGTGAAAAATAAAGTATATATAAAAAAATGTAAAACCTTTTTTAAGATGAAACACGTTATGATACTCAAATCAATAGATTCATAATTAAGAAATGTCTAGCTAGATTACACTATACCTTCCTTTTTCGTTTACGACCAAATGCCAAATATATGTATATATTGGAATGGCAAGACATAGTTATACGAAATTCCTCATTGCAAAAGCAATGTCATATATAGGTCTTATTAATATATTTTTTTTATCGAATGCTCTATGAACCTATTAACAATGTTGACCTCTCATGAACACGCACTTTTGGTTATATCTTAGCCAACTTTTATCGGAAAGGCATGTGGCAAGTCTCAAATTAAGGATGATTGAAAAGAGCTGTAAATTTTATATAGAGTGCCTACGTCTGATATAGAAACGAAGGGGTGAAATAGTGTTAACTTCAAAATGATCTATTTCAGTTACTTAATTTTATCCAACTATGGATCATCAGCTCCGCGAAAGACTTAGAACCAAAATACATAATTTTAATTGAAGCGAAGTACACAAATCTAAAATATCAAACTCTAAACATAAATTTAAAACAAGATTTTTACTAAAATGTTACAGTCTAGTGTTGTCTATTGCAAATTGATATTATATTTTAATAATGAAAATAAAACATATGCTGTATACTTAATCTCTGTGGCACCACGTAAAAGTGAATTGTGCGGAATTCGAGCAAAATGCTTATCTAATAGGTATTCGTAATCGACGACGCCAGACTGTAAATTTTACTTATATGAAATTATAACTTACTGGGTCAAATGTTCCTTTATTTTACAATGCTCCTCTTCAGTTTTTGTGCCATTTTCCAAAAATAACAAAAAGTTATGGTTAGTAAATATAAGGTCCCGCAAATATTGTTTACTCTGAATATTTTGGTTGTATTGTCTTAACAAAAGCACAAATAACATTTTAAAATCCTCAATTCTCCGCATTTGTGCTTGTAATGTTAATAATTTGTTTAAATCGTTTTCACTTAAATGAATCATTCTTTGATAGCTTTCGAGTCCTTGCAGAAATTCCTTGATTGCTACTACCACCTGTAAGAAATGCATTTTGTAAATAAATTATGCAGACCCTAGATCATCATAAGCAAGTGTTCATTCCTGCGAGAAAGAGGAACCACGGCGGACGGTAGTGGAAACAATGCACATTGGTGACAAATGAAATAAGTCTTCCCTTAGGGATACTTCCGTTTAAACTTGGCAGTTAATATACAAGGTATCGTTAGTGGTTTAGTATTTATCGCATTCATATTTATGTTGAGTCGTTTTTTCTTTCGAAAAATCTTTTAGTTTAAAGTAAAAGGAAGAATCAGCATGAATAATGTTGCCAAACATGATTAATTTACTCATTAATCAGGCATCCTTAGGAGGTACACTTTTATGGGAAAAGATGGAAAATTATATTTTTTTTGTTAGTGTTGTCTTAACAGATTGTTTTACCCAGTCGACAGGAAAGACGGCAGGAAAATTTTTGTATTAGTGGGTACTATAAGATTTTGAAAGAGAAGAATGTAATGAATGTTAGTGGAAAGAATGATAAAGAACGCCCGTCCATGGGTACTGTGATAAATGTTATAAAATTAAAACTCTGAAGTTTATTTCTTGACACCTTATTTTTTCTGTTTTAATTATTTACAGTAATGAGAAGGGTTATACTCCAAAGAAAATTTTACTTTAAATAAAATAAATATTTAGAAAGAGAAATATGCTATTTCTGGATATTTTCTTAGTTAAATAAATGCAAGACTTTTCTACAGGAGGTGTCGCTCAGATAATAATTCATATTAGCATATTTAGTAAAGTACTTTATTGCTACAAGGTCTACAAAGGATACAGCAACGTCAAAAATTTGGTCTTCTACAGTAAAGAATAATAAAAACACATCAAGTGTATAATAAAATAAAATACAGACTACAAACTAACAAATACAACGAACATTAATAAAAAAATAGTGTATATAAAATTTCGTTGTCACCAGCGATTAAATGAATAATAACATTTATCTTGTAAATAATTTATAGCAGATGCTCTAAATTTTTTTATATGTGCGATGTCTCTAATAAGCACTGGTAGTGATCTATATGCCTTGATAGCTGCATAATATGGCCCTTCCTCAAAGAACATGGTTCTGTGAAAAGGAACACTAATTTCTTTGGCCTGCTATGTAGTTAACGACATATTATTTGAGTAAAACTCACTATTTGTTGGAAATAGCAATAAGTTTTTTTTAACAAACATTACTAGTGATAAAAAATACAATGAAGGGACAGATAAAACTCCGAATTCAGAAAAAAAGGCTTACAAGTAGTTGCACAGATTGTCATGATACATCTTATTATTCTCTTTTAATAGTCTTTATTAGCATAGCTAAATGTTTACATTAATTACAAAAACAAACTCACGCAATAATAAATATAAACAGAAATTACAATAAATACATACAAGCCGCAATAAACTATTCAAGTAGGCCACCCATCCTTAACATATTCTGTACATACCTTTTTAAAGCCATTTAAATTAGCACTATTTTTTATGTTATCAGGCAACTCATTATACAATTTAAGTCCTTTAACAAATAACTGATTTTCACCATAATTATTATTTTGTCTAACAACATAAAAATTATCTCGATGCCTAGTAGGATACTTATGGACTTCGTACACAAAAGTACAAAGTTGCAAAAGATGTGTGGGCAACATATTCTTTAAAAGTTTAAAAGTATATGTAAATACATTTAACATTAGATTTGCTTAACCGATAATAGGTTTAGCGCCTCTAACATGAAACTGACTCTAGTATAAACATCACAATTTAATACAGTTCTCAGTGCTGTATTCTGTTTTACCTGCAGTGTGTTCAATTCCGAGCTATTAAGTATAAACATAATTGTTGGACAGTACGTGAAATGGGGGAGGATTATTGATTTATAAATTAAAAGTTTCGCCCAGATGCAACTTTTTTTTATGACATAATTAGCATGACCAGAAAATGTTAGATTACAATCAATTATCACTCCCAAATATTTATATTCCAACACCCGTTCAATACTACAGCCATCAATACTAACAGTAACAATCAGGTCATAATTGGTATGATATCTACTAGTTACAAGCATGAACTTAGTTTTATCTAAATTGAGTGAAAGATTATTTTTATTAGACCACAATTTAATCCGTTTTAGATCTGAATTTAAATTTTCGACAATTTCATCTACATTATCATTTACGAAGTAATGTGCCATCCGCAAACAATTGGATAGCACAATGAGAGGGTATATTGATAATATCATTAGTATAAAATGTAAACAAAATTGGGCCCAAAACAGAATCCTGCGGAACATCGTAAACCACTTCTCTTTTACTAGATACACTATTGTTGAACCTAACCACTTGTTGTCTTTCAGCCAAATATGAACGAAACCACTGAAGGGTTATTCCTTGAATACCAATTGCTTCTAGTTTTTCTAATAGTAACTCTCTGTCTACTGTTTCAAAAGCTCTTTTATAGTCTAGAAACACTGCACCAACATACTTTCTTTCACTTATAGCTTCTTTCCACATAACTGTTTGTAGAGCAGTTTCACAAGAATATTGCTTCCTAAACCCAGCCTGATAAATTGACAATACTCTATTGCTTTCAACATAATTCAACAATTGCTCCTTAACTAATATTTCCAGCAGTTTCTCATATGGGGGGAGAGTATTTATTGGTTTAAATTCTTGACATAACGACATATTTTCCTTGTTTTCTACAGGCACAATAGTGGACACTTTCCAAGTCTGGGGCACTACCCCATATTTTAAAGAAGTGTTTAATACAGCTAGTACTCGATTTCCTATAGCATCAAATGATAGCTTCAATATTCTCATTGTAACACCGTTTATATCACTACTTTTATTTGGCAAGTTTTTGATGCATTTCCTAAGCGAAGCCATATCAACCCGATTAAACATATTCATTCTATTTTGAACTGGTTCAATATTCCTCAAAATAAAATCGTTCCCATATTGTTTATCAATATTCTGCACAACTTTATCAATAGTATCTAGAAAAAAATGATTAAAGGCCTCACAGATTAATGTACTTCATTTTGTGCTATAATAACCCTTTTGAGTTATGAATATTTCATTAGCGTTAGGTGACGACCCCCAAAACGTAATTCCATATTGAATAATTGATTGCACATAAAAAATAGTAAACTCTTAGACTGTAGTTCGAAACCTGGTTTCTTAGACAACGTATCATCGCACAAATTGAACTGAGCCTTGAGTTAAGTTTCTCAATATATATGTTCCAACTGAGATTGATGTCTATAAAAACACCTAAAAACTTGATACTATTTAGATTTTCTACGGATGTATTTTGTCATCTAACATAAAGCGATTCAGTTGGATTTTGTGCGTGAATACAAGCTGTGATAAACGTCTGCCGTCAAATTCGGGTACGATAGAGAAAATGTCACTTAACTTTTAAGGTTCGATGTTTATAGTTCCGTTTGCAGTGATTGAGTTGTTAGCATTAGAATTGCTTGCGTTTTTAGTGTTTGCCATCTTGTATATTTATATTATAAAATTTACACTATAAAAACGATTGGATTAACTTAAAACACTTTTTTTCAATTTGAGCTAGTACGCTACTGATAGTTGGTAATTTTATATGATATATAAAAGAATGTGCTATTTATTTTATAATATTTCAAAATTCAAAATTTATATTATAAAGGTAATTGGATTATTGGATAATTGGATTAATTTAAAAACCCGTGGGTTTTATTTTGTTTCACGGTCAAGTAAGGCGTAAACTTAACCTTTATGTGATATATGATATTATGATAAAAGTAATGTTAAGATAAAAATGGTATGTGATTATAATTAGTTATATAGGTTTTTAATTGAGATATTATGTTACGAGTTTTAATTGCGTTAAATAAAATTACTACTTTAGATGGTAGAACTGTCTGTAGCAATGCAATGTATGTCAATAAAGTAAAATATGAAATTATATCGTTGTTCGAATTAAATAAAATAAAATTTGCGAGATGATTCAGAAATGACACCTTAAAATTTTCATTCCACAAGTCTGGATTGAAGTTGAATGCTACTTCGTGAACCTTGGTACAGTGCGGTCTTCTCTGCCAGGGGTGTCACCTGGTGTTCCTTCTACAGAGGTCTCCTACACTGCCAAAGACACCAACTTGTTGACTGGGATGAATTCGTACTTGCTAATTGTTGAATTGTTGCTTTGAAATGTTGCTTGTATTCCTTGATAATTATTATTGTTTTGCTTCTTTGCGTTTGATAATATAGGTTCTTCTGAACAACGGATTGGGATCCACCACCACAGCTAAGAAGTTCTCCTTGTTCCAGAAGTTATTTTCGTCCGGTTAGGCACCTTTTGCAGATGTACTCCTTGTTCCTTCGGATATGTTTGCTACTGGTTAGGCTCCCAAACTGTGCGTGTTTTTCAGATCCGCCATGACTGCGCCAATGTTTGATTTTGGATTCTTGAAATAGCTTTTTTAAGACTGTTATTCACTTAGAGTCAAGCTTGGCTCTTGGTACAATAATAAACAAGAATAAATTTAGAATGTATTCGGTCAAAAATGAATATAGGACTGAGATTTACAATGACTATGGGTAATATTTATAATATCTGGAGAACGAAGAACATTGGATTTGCAGTTCAGCATGATAACAGATTACTGAGAAAGAAACGTTAATCTCAGCTACCGTGAGCGGTTATTAGAGAAGAGCTGTTACGCAGTTTGTAATATGATAGGTTTGAGAAGGTTAAGCCTGTCTCGGTGATATTATATATCATAGTATATTTCTAATATAACATATATACATCCATATCTTTGGTTTCGCTCCTTTGAATTTTTCGTCTTTTTGTTCTGATTCGCCTATGTGTTTTCTGTAGCTTCCTTTTTTCCTTCGAACGATCTGCCATTTATTATTCTCACTATTTTGTTTGTGTGTTGTAGATTTTTCTTGAGTGCTCGCTCACTATTTCATAAATAAATATTATAAATTAATTATATCATTTATTACATTTCTTTGATGATCTTCTAGGGCAGCTAAATTTTGTTGTTTAGAAATATTTTCTTTATTTGTTAAAGAACATTGTTTGGTATATACTTGTTTGGGAGTCCCTATATTGGATTGTTATTTTTATTATTATTTTTAATTAATGTTGCACGGTGTTTTGGAAATTAGTTCCAATATTTGGCAGGTAGATTTCGCGACAAAATTAACTCAGGTTTTCATGTACACAAACTTTTTAAATGTCAATTCTATGTAGTTGCATGCTTAAAAAGTAGTGTATCAAAATAACGGTGAAGCTGAAAATATTTTTATTCACAGAATTTTTTAGATTTTTACTGGGGTCATATGAAAACATTGATTACTTTTCATCCCCATATGTGGAAGACTGAAAGCAACACATTAGTAATAGGTATTGTCAATATGTTAAATATCCTTCCTACATGCTAGGAAACGTTTAGTTTAATCAGAAGTCTTATATGAAATTCTTTTCTTTTAGTTGCTTATTGTTAAATATTACAAAATGTTGATTTATTTTATATAGCAATGGTTTTCTCCTTTAAGGGGATAAGTAACAATAGTAAGAATAGTCGTGGTATGGTAGCATGTACTTAGTCAATGTGCTTAATTATTGTACTTAATCAATATCATGTACTTAACATTTTTTGGAAAAGCTTACACTTACCAATTGTAAACGTCTCATACAATATTTTAAATCAATATGTGGGACTGTGGTACTGATCTCCAATTCCTCATACGTACAAACTCCTTGAAAAATCAAGTAGGATAATATTTCATACGACAAAACTGGACCTAGATATTCTGGGTCTAATTCCATTTGGACAGCGAATTTCAAAAAATATGATATCAGCCAGAAAAAGTGCGAAGCGTCAATGTGAAAATGAACATTTGTTAACAGTTGATTGTGAAGACTGTCCACCAATGTGCCGTAACCTTTTAAAAGAAAATCTACAGTAAATTCTTTTAAAATGTTCGCAATATCCTCATCTGTCGGGGAATGCTGACTTACTCCTCTCATTTTTGTTCTGAAACATATTGTTACTATAATTATATTTCATGAAAACTTTTGTACAATATACAATAAGTCGCAAAAAGTGCTGATATGAAAATACTGGACAGGGCACGAGATATCATCGAGAGAAAACTATATTGTCGGGATCATAACGGCTTTTTTTGTAGTGGGTTTATGAAAACTGAAAAGTATATTGTGGGTTTAACCACAATAAAAGAATTATTCATATCAATATTAGGTATAATTTAGTGCATTCAAATAAGTACCATATTGTATACTTATGTATGTACATCAAGCTTGAAATATTATTCTTCTGTCATAGATTACCAGCGGACCTAGGTACCAGAGGTATATTTCTTAATACAAAAATAATAAGAATAAACAACTAACTGGTAATAGTGGTAGATACGCTATAATACTTCCCCTCTTAAAAAGGAGCAGTCAAATATTCAAACAATCACTGGCGAATCTAACTCTTTGTTTAGAAATTGAATTACCCACATCTGGGTCAACAACATTTAAAAGATAAGCAGGTTTTACTCTGTCTATACTAATTATTGTAGATTCTGCTTCATGCTTATTTATACAAATAACTTTATCAGTACGAGATACCACCTTAAAAGGTCTTTCGTATATTGGCGATAATATAAAGAAGGTTTTGATTTCCCTTTCCTAATAAAAATATAATCACATGTTGGTATGTCAGGATTTACAAATGATTTTTCTAAATTATGGTGTTTTGAATCTGTCACTATGAGATTATTAAAATCTTCACGTAATTTTGCTATAAAAATCTGCAGATCTGTATAATCGTGAGAGTGAATAAAAAACTCCCCGGGAAGACATAACGGTTGAACAAGAACAAGTTCCGCAGAAGAACATTGTAAGTCTTCTGGCATTGCTCGCAAACCGAATAAAATGATTGGAAGTTTTCCAATTCTTGGAACTAATCTGGCAATCAACGTTGTTTTTACAGTTCTGTGAAATCTTTCAACTAACCCATTACTTTCAGGATGATATGCAGTAGTATGTATTCTATGAAATCCTAGGAACTTTGAAACTTGTGAAAATAACCTAGATTCAAATTGAGCGCCCTGATCTATAGTTATGTAAAACGGGACACCAAAACGGCACATATATTGTCGGAATAATGTTTCAGCAACTGTTTCTACTGGTAATGTTACATAAAGGATATCCCTCTGGTCAAGGAGTAAAACATTCAACTACAGTAAGAATGTAAGAGCAACCTCCGGAAGGAGGAGAAGAAGGAAGTAATGGACTTCGAATTTACCAACTTGAGTTTTTGTATGTTGATTTATTTTAGCTGCCTGACAATTAATACATGTGTTTGTCCATAAGGTGCAGTCTGTATTCATTTTAGGCCAGAAGTATTTACTGTTAATTAATTTTTTAGTTGCTCGAATTTTTGAATGAGTTAAATTATGAAAAAATTCAAAAATAGCGCGTCTTATTTTGGTGGATATATAAGGCCAAAATTTGGAATTAGAAACATCACACCAAATCTGATCTTGCGAGTTTGGAATTTTAACTTTCTGTAATATTTAATATTATTTTTCTTCGATAATTAGTTTTTTTTATTAATGTTTCTAGTACCACACCTAACACTTGTTCATCGTTCAGCGATTTTAAATTAAAATCTGGAAAATTTACTGCATATATATGATCTACTAGTGTGTGAGTTTGAGTATCATCAGGAATACATTGTTCCATGAAGATAAATCTACTTTACGTGAAAGTGTATCAGCGTGAAAGTGTATCAGCAATATCCATATATATCCAATATCCACATATATCCATATTATAACGTACAAATTTTACACATTTTTCGATTTTAGAAAAATCGGTACCGTTAAAAAAGTCGTTTCGGATGTTCAATGACATATCTAATGAGGTCATGAAGGTTTCATCTGGTTATACTTAAAAAAGAATTTTGGTACAATTTTATATCGTTTTTACTCCGCTAATGGGTTTGACAAACACACTTATTATTTGACTGTATCCTACAACTAAACGGCATATTTTATCAACGTTTTCTAATAAATTCTGGTATCACGTTTGTTAAAAGTAAAATTGTGACTGTGCGTGCACCACTGTGTACCGGTAACCCAAACCCTATCTACGACTATGGCTCTGAACTGTTAACTGTCAGAAATTTGTCAAATATTGTGCGTAGTCTAGTTTTTGATTGTTTTCGTGTGTACTTGTCATTTTTCATTCAGTTTACATCAAATATATAAAAGCTTATGTACCTATTTTATATGTTTAACTACTATTTGTTCTTCAATCTGTTTTTGTGCATAATTTTAATAAAGTTCTTTTGATCAATCTCTGCTGTTTAGTGAGGTATTCCTCACAACGTTCACAAGGAAATTATTATAATCATCAACTACATCTACTGGGTCTCCTGTTAACTCCGCATTATTTCGCTTCTCTTGAAACTCATAATTATCTATTGAAATTTCAGTTTATCAGTATATCTGTTATATTAGTTGAACTTAATTATCGGTTATAATTAATTGTTGGGCCTAGGTAAGCTAATTTTACCCAAAATCGGATTTTTCCGCCAACATTATAAATCTGCATTACAATCTATAATATTAATAAAATTTAAATAAATAGGCTAAATAAAACAGGTTACTGAATCAAGTATTATGTTTCATTAGATATTGTTGTGAGAAAAGGTCGTTCTGAGCAGTCCAAATTATTTTAAACATCTCTATATTTATTGAATTATGTTAGTAATAAGTATAAAAATACCAAAAGTAATTCGATATACTTAAGAAAATTATTGTAGTACGAAAATGGCAGGCGAATAACGATAAAATAAGACAATAATTGTTATTGTTAGTATAGTTAAAATTTTACATACATATTCGTTGCATTTCTTTGGACAAGTCTTCTTCGCCTTAAATCTTTCTTCTCCAAAACTGTGGAAACTCTGTACCTTCTATTACAGTATCTACTCTTTTGAAAAGCGTGTGGTTTTTGATGTACTGGTTTAAGATCATCTTCATTGCTGGACATAGATAATGATTCTTGATTCTCAATTTGAGTTACATACCCACAATCAGATATTTCACTTTGTGAATATACGCACGTGGAATAAATCTTTTTATTTGACGAGCTTTGGCCTAACATATGTGATTGGTTTTCATTTATCTAGAAATAAATAGAATAAAATAAGTAATATTATCCATAAAACGGTCAATCTGGTGAAAATATAGTAACCTGGACTTTTGTATACAGCATTATTTCGAAGTTTTAAGGAACACGTGAGAAGTTCCAATCGATATCGTGCCTGCGTCAGTAGATATACTATAAGAATTCGGGATTGAAAACCCGTGTATTTTCTTATGGAGTTTCATTTTGCAGAATTTTCGTTCGGGACAATGAAAACGGGTGGGTTCGGGATTCTGGGAAAATACACAAGTCTCTGAATAACACTAGGGGGTATATAATGCATAATAATTACTTATAATTTGAATTAACGGAATTCGAGAAATTGGGAACGGCCATTTTGGTTTATAATGAATAAAAAAGCCGATCAGGCGTGCGGAATCGAACACGGGCCCTTTGATTGTAAGACCAATTAACCAATTAAAAGATATTTATTAAGCATTTTTAGTACAAGTCATTTCATTTACTTTATTTTATTCTGTTAAATAACATTGATTACATGCCAGCACAGCGTGCTTACAATAATAAGGGGCCTTAACTGTTTTTAGCTTGCGCTGCGACAAGTTTGAGTGGCTGATGGAAACCAAAAATAAATGCTCCTCGAATGTTATGTTGATCTGCTTATATTTTTACTCTCCTAATAGCTTAAGTAGATTTCTAAGTGATTTTTTCTGCCAAGCAGTTAAATAAGTATTATATAAGTTTCATTAGAGAATGCCAAATTTTATGATTGATAGATTAATATATGCAGGAAACTAAAAATGTAAAAACCTGCTTAACTTTGTATAGTCATTCAGTAAAATTAAAAATGAATTCGTCTTAAAAATATATGTGCAAGAATGACTTTAAACTGAAAATTTTTTTTTGTGCACTTTGAGTGCTGTAGGACTAGGGCAGTAGGTGAAGGAAAGGAGGGGAAAAGGAAGGGTTTTTCTATGTGGCGTGTTTTGTGTTGTAAAGGTTATGTGTCTTTGTACTTTGTCAGTTTATAGTATCGTAGATGGGAAGATTTTGATGTAAGAGTCGATGGGCATGTGGGGGGTCGTTATGTCTGTATCTCATGTTAACTCTGATCGCTGAATTTTTGACGTAAAAAAACTTTGTGACGTTTCGTCTATATAATGTTTCATATAGGAGACGTTAGCCCTCTCGTGTAATTCCGCGATCGGAGTGTATCTGTCGGCGTTTAGTAATAAAATAAATAAATAAATAAATAAACACCACAGAAATTAGTCAATCTCCCAATTCCAGAAGCCAGGGCTTGTGCGGAAGGAGGTTACACATTGAAAAAACGCGGATATACAACCATTTCCTCCGACAGGGCCAGTGCCGGAGCCAGGATTCGAACCCGGTGGTGCGATGTCCGTGTGATTAATTTGTTTTGTGTTGTCTGTAAATGTAAGCACTGTGTGTCTGAGATGCAATTCCAAGACGCACAGGTGTAAGTCAGTATTGGTCTAAAGATCACTACGCAGACGATACCGCTAAATTCTGCCGTAATGACTAATATACTACAGCGACGGACAGACGCGACAATTGCATACTATAACGACTGGGGACAAACATAGCCAAAACACAGGCAATCTATTTCAGCAAAAACAAAAACTTTTTCCAATACCCTAACTTTGCACGGCCACAACCTCCATGGCTAGAAAATATTACTTACCTCGGTGTCATACTTGATCGAAAATTATATTTTAAGAAGCACATTTCTAACGGAACAGGTAACTGCTGGCGGCGTACCTCTCCTTTATTTCCCGTCCTAAAAAATTCCCCAACCCATATAGCAACACTAATGTACAAATCCTACCTCCGTCCCATCCTCACCTATGCTTCCCCCATTTGGTACCCCCTCATAGCTCCTTACTTGCAGGCCCAATTACAAACCGTACAGAATAAAATATTAAAAATTTCATTGCATCTCCCAGCTCGAACTCGAAACACCGACCTACATAATCTTACAGGCACCCCGGTTCTCTCAGATTTCATATTGAAAAGATGACTGCCGAACTTTGCCAACACACTCGTAACTTCTGACAATCCCACCCTCCTTGATCCCCTCACCCCTAAATTCTATTCCGCCCCCAAGTATCCATCCCTTAATTACATTTTTACCTCATGATTTTTTGTACATGATGTCTGAAAGAATAAAAAAATACAAAAAAAAATAAAATGCAAAAAATAAAACACAAAAATCTAAAAAAGGGAAAAAAAATCCAAAAAAATAATACCAATAAACTAACAAGAAAAAACATGAAAAAACAAAAAGCTTTATCACTACTACACAACATCACCCTTCAGGCAAGAAACATGAAAAGAGTCCAATTCGTTTCATTTACTTAAAAGATGCCACCATCAACCACCACCAATTACTAACACATTAACTAAAAACTAAACAACCTAGCATAAATCAACCACTGCATACACTTCTCACCACACACCTCAAACTCAATCAGAATCAACCCATACACCAGCTAGCCACGAGCACGACACAACATACCACACAAAACCTGCGGCAAGCACCTATAGGGTGGAAAGCCGACTGTACCCCCAGAGGGGACACAATGTCCATCGAAAGTCGGCTGCGTCGGTTCACCAAGTTTATTCAATGGGGCGTATGTTTTTTGTATCGTCGATGTAATATGGGGTCCAAAGCAGAGCCTCGTATCCAAGGTCACTCCTAGATACTTGACTCTGCTTTTTTCCCCAATTTGTTTGTCATTAATTTTTATCTTATTAAATGTGGTCACATTTCCGATGCAGAGTTATAGTTTCAGTCTTGTTTTCGTTGATATGTATTTTCCAGTTTGTGTTGATGGTGTAGCCGCACCTTTAACTTGTCAATTAATTTTAATATCTTGATAATAGAGGACACTACCGAACTGATTTACATGAATTAAAATAGCCGAAGTGTCCTAGGTTCAGTATGTAGTATGTAGTAGTATTGATAGTAGATATAACCGACACACGTGCGAGAGTTTGTTTTTTGTTAGTGATTCTAAACTAATATATTTTTTTGTGCATCTTTGGCCTTGGCCAAGTGTCTTGTTAAAGTGTATACATTCGAATATCAGAATTTCCCGAATCACATTTCCAACACCCTTTTTCCTTTCTCTGATATTTGGAAACAAGGATTAGGGAGCGTTGCCAAATTAGGGTAAGTGGAACATCAGCAATTTATTATTTCTACCTACCAAAAAATCTATACAGTCCATTTCTTTAATACAACAATAAAAGCGCTTGTGATCGCCACATCACATATTGGTTCCTTCTAACCGGATTAGAACAGTTTTTTGTAGTAGGTATTAGTACAACGGTAGATTTAATTTTTTGCAGTTGTTTCTTTATAGACGGTACTTAATTCGGTTTCATTTAGATTTATAGTTTACATTACTTAGTATAATCAAATTAACCATACAGATATAATTTATTTGGCACATAATATTACATACAAACTGTATAGTAGTTTTTTCAGTTTTATAGTTTTTTAAGTTTTATTGAATGCTAATAGTTGAAAATTATAACAAGAAAAATTCTATTTAATTTATGCTGAATTGGTTCTGTGTCCTTCAACTTGATTTTTTTCATTAATATCAACTTTTTTTGTTTGGCGTAAACAAGAAGTGTTTACATTTACCATAGATATTAAATTACTCTGGTTTGTTCTTAATTGTTTCTTTAATAATTAATTTCTTTGTTATTGGGGATTAGAAATACTAATTATTTAAGACATTTCTTTTCGACGTTATATTAAATTGGGTATAGATAGATGAAACTACAAAAGATATTTTAGATAAATATAGTAAGTAGTTGAATAGTTTCTTACTGTTAGTATTTACTTATTAGTTAGAATAAATTGATATTTTACGCATCGAAATTCAATTATTTTTGTTTATTTAAAATGTCGGGTAAAGCAAATAAACTAAAGGTTCTCATTGAAAAAAAGGAGACATTATTCTTGAGAATACAATCATTACTTGATTTAAGTAAAAAGAAGGATGCCACTTCTTTGAAAAACTTTCAAATTAAGTATACAAGGCTTGATCAGACTGAATCACAATTTGAACAATTAATGGATGACATTAATACTCTTCAATTAGAATTAGACCCAGAATACAAACCTAATTTCAAGGTACTAGATGTTGTGGATGAGATGTGCTGTTTTATTCGCTCGACTTATAACGAAATTATGCAATCTCAAAATATAGGTCAGTCATCAAGACAAATTGAACAAACTTCAAAGTCGGTTAAGCTACCAAAGCTAGAACTACCTAGCTTTGATCCAGATAAGGGTATTCACTTATGGCCAATTTTTTATGAAACTTTCAAAACTTTAATTCATGGTGATAAAGATCTTAGTAACAATGAAAAAGTTCAATATTTAGCATCATGTTTAAAAGGTAAAGCACAAAATATTTTTGCTGGTTTACCGCCAATAGGAAGTAATTACGAAATATTATGGGATAGTTTGGTTAAAAAATATAATGATAGTAGGGCACTAGCTAGTCAATACTTAGAACATATGCTTACTTTTAAACCTTTGGCTAATGAGGACTTAAAATCTTACAATACATTTTTAGAAAAATTTCATGCACCGGCCCAAGCATTACGTAAATTACCAATCGCTGATATGGCGGATTTTATTATCGCGTCATTGGCTTTAATGAAATTAAGTCCAGAAACTGTTAAGATGTTTGAATTAGTTAGAGAAAAACAAGATATGCCCTCATACCAGGAAATTACAGAATTTATTTTGAATCAAGTGAAGACATTACATAGATCGGTTAAACCTACTCGACTTTCTGGTAGTAATACCAGCTCAGATAGCAATAAATCATCTGTAGTTCGGTCATTTGTAGTTAATCAAGAAAATAATAATTTGTGTAAAATTTGCAAACGTGATTCACATTCAATTAGTCGTTGTTCAAAATTTTTGAAACATTCTCCAAGCGAACGATATAAAATAGTCAAAGAAATGGGTGTTTGTCTTAATTGCCTAGGGTCAACACATAAAATAGCACAATGTTTTTCGAAGGTTACTTGTAACATTTGCAATATGAAACATCATAAATTATTACATTTTAATACTAATAGCTCTGTTTCACGAATAGTAACAACTTCTAATAGCGCTAGTACCTCATTTGGTAGTAACAATCAACATGGTTTTAACAATAATAGCTCAACAGCAGCAACAAATAGCGGTTCTCTGACAGAGAATCATACTCATAGTCTTTGTACAGTGTCCAGTAGTATGAACTTAACGCAAAATCAAAAACAATACACTGTTTTGTTATCCACAGCAGTTGTATCTGTTGTAGATAGTAATGGCAAAAAGCAAAGCTTACGTTTTCTAGTAGATATGGCTTCACAATCAAACTTTCTTACGCTAAATAGTTGTAGACGTTTAGGTCTCTCAATATGTAAAATATTTTCATTTGTTAGTGGCATAGGCGTAGCTTCGCGGCCAATTAAGGGTAAAACTAACCTAACAATTATGTCTCGTTTTGATGACAATATAAAATATCCGATCGATGTTTTACTTATAGAAAAAATAACTGATCAACTACCTACTTATACTGTAGATACAAAAGCGTTCCATCATTTAGAGAACCTTAATCTAGCCGATCCACATTATTATATGCCGTCCCAAGTAGATGGTATATTAGGTGCAGATATATTTGTACATATTTTACAATCGGGTAGAATTATAGGCGCACGTCAAACTCCAAGTGCAATACAAACGCGCTTAGGTTATTTAATTTGTGGTAACGCTCCTATTTTAGTTGAAAATCTTAAGAATAATTTAACATTTTGTACTTTTACATCAATAGAACCACTTATAAAAAATTTGTGGGAATTAGACGACGCAATTTCAACTTCAAATAGTGTAGAAGATGAAATTTGTGAAACGATATTCATTTCAACTTATAGTCGCGACTCCACTGGTAGATATTCAGTGGCGTTACCATTTAAGGAAAACGCAGAGAAATTAGGGGATTCATTTTTAACTGCACGGAATAGATTTTTAGCATTATAACGTAGATTACAAAAATCTCCTCGATTATATCAAGATTATAGTAAAGTCATGCAAGATTATATTAGTAAAAAACATATGACATTGGTTCCTGAAAAAGATATTAATCAATTATCCTATTACATTCCACACCACTGTGTTTTTAAGGAGTCTAGTAGCACACCTGTTAGAATTGTTTTCGACGCTAGTGCGAAAACCGATAATTCCATTTCATTAAATGACATTTTATATACAGGACCAAAACTTCAAAATAACTTATTCAACATTTTGTTAAATTTTAGATTATTTCCTATAGCTATAACTGCGGATATTAAACAAATGTACCGGCAAATAAATGTTAACGAAGAACATCGTAAATTTCAAAGAGTTTTATGGCGGTTCGATCCAAATGACCAACTTTTGTCATATCAACTAAACACAGTCAGTTTTGGAATTAAGCCTAGCCCTTGGTTAGCTTTACGTAGTATTAAACAACTGGCAAAAGATGAAGCACAGGCATTTCTTAAGGCTATTGATTATGTAGATCGAGATATTTACGTAGACGATATCGTATCTAGTGTTTGCGATTTGACCGAGGCAAAAATAGTATTTGAACAATTAGTTGGTTTATTTAAATCCGGACAATTCGAACTAGTTAAATGGTCTACAAATAATACGGAATTGTATACATATTTCCCAGAATCATTACGCTTGGTACGAGTTGTAGATTTTGAACGAGAAATTTTAAAAATTTTAGGATTGCAGTGGATTACAAGTAGAGATATATTTGTATTCAAGATAAACCTTGATTCACAAATATGTACTAAACGTGGAGTACTCTCGACGTTAGCTCGATGTTTTGACCCTTTGGGTTTTTTAGCGCCGGTGACATTCTATATTAAATACTTAATCAAAGAACTGTGGAAATTAAAACTAAATTGGGACGAAACTCCTCCTTCTAATTTTGTAGAGTTGTGGACACAATTTCAAAAAGAATTACCAGTTTTAAATAAATTACAAATACATAGACATTTAGGGGTAGATAATAATAGTTCAATTATTTTAGTTGCATTTGCCGATGCATCCGAGAAGGGGTATGCAAGGGTAACAGATATCCGTGGTAACATTTATGTAAATCTACTTTGTACACAGTCCAAAGTAGCTCCAATGAACTCAGTCTCTCTTCCTCGACTAGAACTTTGTGCTGCCTTATTAACATCTAAGCTAATTAGTATTGTTATAAACACTTATCAAAGTCGTATTAAAATAGAAAAGATTTATGCATTTTCGGATTCTACAATTACTTTAAATTGGATTCATTCAGAACCTTACAAATGGAAAACATTTATCGCAAATCGTGTTACAAAGATTCACAGTCGGGTACCGGTTGGTAGTTGGTATCATGTAAATAGTTGTAATAATATAGCAGACTGCGCCAGTAGAGGCTTGTCACCAAAGGGTTTGTTAAACCACCCCAGTTGGTTACGTGGACCTGAGTGGTTATTATTTGCTGAACACAATTGGCCTATAAAACCTTTCGATACTAATGTAATAGAGTCAATCGATAGTAATTTGTTAGAGGCTAAAACAATGGCTTTTCCTGTATGCACCAAAGATAATAATTCTTTATATACACTTATTTTATATTTTTCGTCGTGGCCTAAATTACTAAATTCAATGGTTTATGTTTTAAAATTTGTTAAAATTTTACAGTGTGGGCCAACAATTACGCCTTTAGATATAGACAAAGCGGAATTAGTTTTAGTTCGTATAATACAAAATATATATTTTGCGGAAGAGCTGCGTGCTCTAAAGAAAGGTGAACCTTACTCTTTTTTATTTACGTAAATTACGACCTTATTTGTATAATGGTGTCATACGAGTAGGAGGACGATTAGATAATGCGTCACTTACTTTTGAACATAAACATCCTATCTTACTACCCAAATCCGACCACTTAGTAAATATTCTTATAGATTATTACCATAGAAAAAGCTTACATGCGGGACCTCAATTATTGTTAGCAATTTTACGCCAAAAATATTGGATATTATCTGCTAGAAAAATTGTTAGATATAGAGTATGGACATGTAACATTTGTTTTCGAGTCAAACCAAAACCTGTTTTTCCATTAATGGCCAGTCTACCTGCTGCTAGAGTCACCCCCCCTACAAAGCCTTTTCTTCATGTCGGAACTGACTACGCGGGACCTTTTTACATTACATTGAAACGTGGAAGGGGTATTAAAAGCCAAAAGGCGTATTTGTGTTTGTTTGTTTGCTTAGCTACTAAAGCTATACATGTAGAATTATGTTCAGACTTAACTTCGGGATGTTTCATCGCCGCTTTTAAACGTTTTATAGGACGAAGAGGTGATTGTGCAGTATTGTATTCTGATAGAGGTACAAATTTTATAGGTGCTAAGGCGCAATTAGATGAAATTTATAGTTTATTAGAGTCACAGAAATATTTAGATGAATTTCAACGTGAATTACTTTCAAATAAAATAGAGTGGAAATTTAATGCGCCCTCTAGCCCACATTTTGGAGGAATTTGGGAGAGTAATATTAAGTCCGTGAAAAAACATTTGCTAAAGGTCGTGGGTTCACAAATTCTCACGTATGAAGAATTATACACGGTTTTAGTTCAAATAGAGGCTTTGTTAAATTCACGACCTTTATATTGCTTAAGTCCTGACCCATCTGAACCATTGGCTTTGACGCCGTCACATTTTTTGACTGGAGAATGTTTAAAACATTTACCAGCTAGAGATTTGTCTGATCAGCCAAGTAACTTAGTGGCAAGAAAACATTTACTTGACTCCATAGTGCAATCGTATTGGAAGCGATGGCAAACAGAGTATTTATCTAACTTACAATTGTGTCAAAAATGGAATACACCTAGCATGCCTATTAAGGAAGGAATGATTGTGATTCTCATGAAGGAAAATGCCCCTCCTTTACATTGGCCATTAGGCATTATAGATAAAGTTTACCCCGGCACAGACGGTGTTGTTAGGGTGGTTTCAATTAGGACTAAAAGTGGTACGTACAAACGACCGGTCGTACGGTTGTGTCCACTTCCAAGTCAATAGTTCTATTTATAATTGTTTTTAAAAATTTATTTTGTAGTTTTATATATAATTATATTATTTTTTTTGCAGTTGTGGGGTAAATCATTTAAACTTAGCAAAGGAGTAAACTAGAGTAGTTTGATTTTATTTTATTTCAACATATTTTGATTAACATTTTAACTGAAAGCTTGAGCTTTCAAGGGGGGGGGGGAGGATGGTGTAGCCGCACCTTTAACTTGTCAATTAATTTTAATATCTTGATAATAGAGGACACTACCGAACTGATTTACATGAATTAAAATAGCCGAAGTGTCCTAGGTTCAGTATGTAGTATGTAGTAGTATTGATAGTAGATATAACCGACACACGTGCGAGAGTTTGTTTTTTGTTAGTGATTCTAAACTAATATATTTTTTTGTGCATCTTTGGCCTTGGCCAAGTGTCTTGTTAAAGTGTATACATTCGAATATCAGAATTTCCCGAATCACATTTCCAACACCCTTATTCCTTTCTCTGATATTTGGAAACAAGGATTAGGGAGCGTTGCCAAATTAGGGTAAGTGGAACATCAGCAATTTATTATTTCTACCTACCAAAAAATCTATACAGTCCATTTCTTTAATACAACAATAAAAGCGCTTGTGATCGCCACATCAGTTGTAGTCGTTAAGTTTTACGAGATCACGTCTTATTTTTTGGGCGGCCGTCTGGACATAGAAGGACCGTCGTTGAGCCATCGTGGTACTTCCTGGACACTGTTTTATACGAGCATACTAGACAGAGGTCTTTGTAGTGCAGGTTACATATAGACGCATATCGATGCTTAAATGTACATATATAACGAATTGTATTCGAGGATATGACTAATAATAGAGAATATATATTAGATTAATATGTTTAATGTGTGGTTACAGCATATAATTTGGAGATATAAATTTGAAATAATATATAGATCTCTAGCTGAATAGGAAGTTCTAGATCACAAGCCCATGCTAAATTTTTAGGGGGTCATATGATACCGCTTGAAGAGGTATAATTTTTGTAGTCCTACACAAATAAATCACTTTGAGCCCTATGCCGTACATTTTAGGTGGGACATGGGAAAGCTGCGGAAAAGTGAAAATCGTAACCCAAGGGGGTTGCATTTCTCAAACGATCTTGTACGGCTTACATTTATTTGGACTATATTTATATCTGTGATTCTTAAAAAGAGAATGCTGTACAAAAATAATGGGACAGAAGTAAGGAATAATTTTCGTTTTCCGAAAAGTGACCTCTGTGTACTAAGGTGATACGATACCGTACGGCTTCTATGAAATTCCATTTTTATAGTAACAAGAATGAACTTTTTTTGCTATGCCGTACAGTTGGACCATGTCGTGGCAAACGTGAGATCAACCCCCCTCATAGACCTCTATTAAGGGTGGTGATTTGATCCTGTACGGCATCAATTCCAAAATATTATACGACATTTAAAATCTTTTAAAAAATGACCCGTCTAAAAAGAATGGGTATTATCAATGTAAATAAATAAAATCACCCCCGAGAAAGGAAAAAACTCACGTTTTCTAGGATAAGTTTATTTGACACTGTACGGTTATTTATTTTTGATACACAAAGTACTTGGTCCTATAATTTCGTTTTGGCTCACCCTGTATGTTCGAAAATGATTTCCAGTTATAGACTTTTTTATCTAGTTTACTTGCACTTTTTTAAAAAATTTCTAGCTATCGTAGAACTCGAGATATCGAGGTCCGACGCACTATTGCCCCACCTTGTATAACTTAATATACTCGCTATTTCCTCACATATTTTTTTCAAAGTCTCAAATTTTATTTCATAACTCGGGACCTTTTTTGGTTTTAGAGATTTTGTTAGTGTTTTAATTTCTTCAGGGGTTGTAGGAGTTAAATAAATCGAATTCATTATATTTTTTCATTTTCATCTCTAAAGTTTTGTGGCATTTTTATTTTATTTGTATATTGCACCTCAATTCAATTCAAAAGATATTTATTCAAGTTAACATACAGAAACAGTTGCCTCACCAAGGCTTGCTCCGGAACCAATCGTGCAACCACCGCGTTGACGCGGTGGCGGATTGCAGGATAGGGCGGAACTGGTCTGGATCGGCGAGAAGGACAAGTAAAAATAACTAAACCTAAACTCCTTTTTACAAAAAATACAAAATTAAAATAGGTATTGACATTGAACTATGTTCGAAAAACAAGCTGTGAAGTTTGTGGAGTAATCCCAGGGTCCAGATGGTGTCGAACGCCTTCTCAATATCCATGGCGGTGCTCTTCCCGAGGTTGTATTGCACTTTGGCATCGTTAACAACTATCCTAACGACCTGCTGTACCGTGCTACTGCCCTTCCTGAACCGAACTGAGACTCATCGTCGATGTGAAGCTCCTCCTGAACAGTGTTCATTGTTCAATCTGATCAGGACAACCGACTCCACCAACTCGGAGATCGCCGACAGCAACGAGATGCAAATTTCACACCTAATTCAGTATTATCTCGCCTCCTGTTGGTCGGATCAATGTAGGTTATTATAAAAATTGTAGATCTCAATATTCTCTATAAAAAAAACATACCTACTTATTTCAGTACAACCACCGATTTAGAGAATAATGCACTGCTAAACACCCGAGCAAAGAGAATACTCATCCACTCTATAGCGTCGACTGGTGTACTGTATCCGTTGCCGGATGAATAACAACGCTAGTGGCGCATAATATAGAATACGAGGTGATATAATTTTCCAAAGTTTAATTACTGTATCTTTTACTTTCACTGTATAGTTTACTTTTTTAGTTCTATTTGAGCACAAGAAAATAAATATTATTTAATACTACTACTATCTGCCGCCTCTCAAATGTTATTGCTTGGGGATTGTACATCCGAAGCCCCTCCCTAAAGCTGGCCCTGCTACTCTAAAGTCTGTTCAACGAGAAAGTTCCAGTGTAACATCATGAACGTCTGAAATAAGATGTCGCAGCCAAACTAGTGTTTTAACATGAACGGCGTCGTCCAAAATTTTAATGACTGAAATACTGGTTTACTTTACTTACTGTACCCAACTTTCGAGAAAACCGAACCTCCTCTGACAACAACATCTAGTTAAAGATACATGCAATACCTAAACTGGTTTGCTGTCAAACAATAGCAACAATATACCGCTCGTCACTCAAGCAACGTTCTGACGTTGAGTCAAAGTTGAGGTTTGCAACGAAAAGTCGGTGTGTGACGCATGGACAACATCATGACAACTCGCATTTGCATCGATTTGGTCAATAGAACATGGGTCAATCTATACACCCTCCGCTCTGCAATTTTGCTTTTTTTTAAGGAGTATTTGTGAGTTCCAAAAATTGCGATTACGCAAATCGCGAAAGTCACAAATGCTTCCTATTACAACGTAGAACACGTCTACAAAAAAACTGCAATATTGCAGAAGGGGGTGTTTTATAGAATTACCAAACTAGGGGTTGTCTCAATGCTGGAAACCAACTTGTAGTCGGAATTTTCGACCTATTTTTGGTATTCAGCCATTAGGCATACAGCCAACTGCTACTTTAAACAAAATTAAACTACAAATAAATATTGTGCTAAAAATCATTCATTACAAACTAACCTACAACAGAGAAAAGAAAATATTTGAAGATCACAAAATGGGAATTTACGACGTAATTCGCACCAATTTCTACATCGGAATAGGTTGAAAATACTTGCCAAAATCCGACTTTGCGGACCAAAAATACCTACCTACCTTTGATACATCGGTAATATTCGGCCTTAATCTGATAACGGTCGGATTTCTTACCTCATGTATGTATCACAATTTGTTAAACACACCATAAATGTCAATATAAAATTATTGTATAGTAGTATTACGATGTTAACTTTAATTTGAAAAACTGCCAGTGAAAGTGCCAAAAATAAATTTTACTGGTAAATGTATGTCAGATAGGTCTAAAAAATAATGCCTCTGTATGAATAACGTTTGTCTTAAAAGTATTAAAACAATATTTTTAATTTTGTTTCTCAAAAAAATAAGATTTATGTAAAAATACTTATGAGGAATATTACACATGCATTTTATTAATAAATAAGTACTTTTCGTGCTGTACAGTATCGTTCAAAGATTCCTTGCAAATAAAAAATGCAACGAAAACTTTACCACCTTATTAAAATACCGTCACTCTCTGTATTATTTCGCCGGCCAATTGAATCACTTATCTTTATAGGTCTGCTTGTTTGATGACCACCATACCGACTGGTTCGCCGGCGTCAATAATGAGCTCGTAACGTTTTTGTTGCATTTTTACATGCAGAGCATCTTGCAACGATACTATACCTTATTTTTTAAATTATGTTTCTAAACTATTTTCAAATGATTATGCCTATTGCCTATTTCACGTCTACAGAACAAATAAACATGGTGAAGTAGGTATTTAGCATTTAATGTCCTTAATCTGACCAGCATTCATGAAAGTTTCAAATAAATACACTAATGTGGTAAGTGCAATAATACCCTTCCGAGTAGTTTCAATTTATATAAAAATCTAATATAAGTTACAGACCGGTTATAGTATAGTGGCGCTATTCGTGTCTGAAAAATGAAGTTAGATTTGGGTCAATTTGACAAACCTACAAACAGGGAGCGCGCAATCTAGATCCACCAACTATATGGATAAAATTAGATATGAATGAAACGAACTGATTTATTGCAGGCCTAATTAATGATGGGAAATTACTTAAGAAGACACCACCCTAATTAGGTCACTTTCCGACGTCAAACCAACATTGAGAAATGCTCCAAATCAAAGTAGTATGTTTGATAAATTCAAGCAACTTTTCCTCGACGTTGCGTCGACGGAATTAGTAAAAAAGTAGTCGGTAGTCCAAGAAATGTTACTTGGGCGGTATTAATTTGGTTAAACATCATTATTAAATGAGAAACAATGTTCTGTATGCTTTTTTATTACATCTTGCTGTTGTGCGAAACTTTTTGTAAAAGATTCTAGTTTTAAAAATATTAAAAATATTTTTTTGTTGGAAACACTGTAAATTATAACGTATATCTGAAGTATTAAAATTTTTGTACGTAACAGTTTTATACCACTTTTCTTCAGTGAGTAACCGTATGATGATGGTTTTTATAAAAGCGGAAATTTAAACATACATCATCACGCTATTAAATCGACGGATTGAGTTATGATTATGAATGTTTGTAAACCTACTAAAAAAACTATAGCACTTCTAACGGCACACTCCAAATTTTCAGAACGTAAGGCCAAAGTCACCACTAGCAAATCTGTGCATTGAAAGCTCACCATGTGAGCAAGTATGTAATTATTCAAAATTTATGTATGTGTATATGAAGTCAAATGTAGACAAAATTATAGAAAAGCTTTTAAAGAAGGATTTAGCTCAACAGGTCTCATAGTTTTCGAGAAATCGAATTTTTAATACGTTTCATTTTCACAGTTAATATAATGCGCGGGACCTGCGGAGTCGAACATGCATTTTGTAATAATGTTCGATGATCAATCGTATTAACAGTGTTTAGGTATTGAGCAGGTATATAGGATCTTGTAGAGTAGACTTCTCGTGTTTATTATTAAATATTTTAAAATCTGGCAAATAAAGTTTCGTAAGTAAGTTTTGAAAACTAGGCGAGGACGAATACTTTTAATTAAATATAATTGCTGTTTCTTTTGAAAATGGAGGAAAATTTGTTAAGTATGTATATTTTATTCTAAGTACATGATTATCAACAAACCAACAAAAAAAGGATTACTAAGCTTAATAAAAGCAACTGAATCTCGACAAGATGAATTTGCCAAAAATGTTCTTATTCATAAAAATGCAATACTTGTTTGTCTGTTATGAAAAGTTTTAAATTTCATACATCTTGTCGAATTTCGTATATTAGTCTAGGAAATATTAGTATCAAGTTAATGTCTTCCTACCCTTGTACTTTACCAATTACTAGTTTAAATAAACAGCTTCGAAATCGAAGTACCTACTGATTGCTTTGGAATACGCAAAATGTGTTTATTCTGTAAGAGAGTGGGAAAGAAGAAACAAGAAAAAAAACTTCCATACAAACAAATAGGTACCTACTTATTATACAGGGTGTTTCAGAATTTATGAAAAAAATTAGCAGTAGATCTGACAAGTACAAATTTTAATACAGTTTTTTTAATTTCTTGCTCCTTTTCTGAGATAAAGGGGTTAAAAACACCCTCCAAATGGCAGAAAAAATAAATTGAATGCAAGTAAAAAAACTTCTTTATAGAAATGTGATTTTTAAAACCCTGTACAACATGTATTCGTATCTTCCAATAATTTCTTTAAAATTTTATCTTTGGAGTGCAAAATAATATTCCAGAAAAAAAAAGAAGATTTTTGCGGGTTTACTGTAACACCACATTTATTTTCTGTAAGATCCTCTGTATTGCATGGTTTTGTAATTATGTGTTTGTAATTCACACTTCCAATCAATTATGTATAGGACAATCAACACGGGCCAACATTTTAGACGCTGCTAACAGATGTGGTGATTTGGAAATGATCTCACAGCTTGTTAATTAGAACGATCTTATTGCTTATGATGCGGAATACCACAAAACATGTTACAGGAAATATATTTCATATAAAAATATTGCTGTAAGAATTAGACAAAAGTCCAATAAAATTTGTGCTTCAGATAAAGTTGCTGATAATGTTAGATCTAGTAGTTCACATGAGGAATTTTCACAGTATACTTTTTCTATAAACCTCTCTGACAATCAAATTCTTCATAGAGTTGTGGAAATTTTGCAAAAAGCTATATCTGACCACAAGACAATAAGAAAAATCTTTTAACGAAATGACAAAAGAAGAAAAGAAGTCAAATCCCTGATGTTTTATTGATATTTTCAAAATTGCTTTTAAAAACTCCCGATGAGAATAAGGATAATACAGATTGTCAAATTCTCTCAAATATATCATGAGCTTTTACTCAAAGCAATTATCCAAAAATAATGTACAGATAGGTTTATACTTATATATATATATATATATATATATATATAAATAATAGTAATAATAATAACAAGGTTGAGGACGTGGTTCTCCTCGTTCCGTCAAGATCAGAGGGCCTCAGTACCAGACGGGAGTAGAGAAGAATAGGGAATTGAACACCACCCACCCCCCACTCCAAAGGTGGTTTTCAATTGACAGCCCTTGTCACTGACCTCGACACATCGTTGTCCTTGTACGACGTTGACCTTGATGTGGCGACGCAAGCTAACCTTGACACTACATACTAATTGAACACACGGTATTGAACACGTGAGGATGGCTATCTAGGTACTCAGACATTAATACTAAATCAATTACCTTTACACACTTAATATCAATCTAACACGCCAATTAATTCCGTAATTATATTTAAATGCTACGTACACTACATACGAATTGAACACACGGTATACGAACACTACAGCGTACATCACGTCGAGGATGGCTGCCTAGGTGATGCTTCCTAGCCACAGTAGCGTTGAGCTAGATCTATCGTTGACATAGCACGATGTCTAGCCTTGAAAAGACCGTAACCACATCCGAATTGAACACACGGTATACGTACACTACTTTGGGGATGCTTCCGAAGGTTGACCTAGTTTTCAACACGTGAGGATGGCTATCTAGGTACTCAGACGCTAAATCGATTAATTACCTTTATTTGACTATGGTACTAAGGACAGCTCTTCGAGGATGGCTAGCTACTAGGTGATGCTTCCTAGCCACAGCAGCGTTGAGCTAGATCTATCGCTGACATAGCCCGATGTCTAACCTTGAACAGACCGTAACCTAATCATATACGTACATCATCTCAAGGGTGGCTACACCAATAGGTGACGCTTAACCGTGTATTTGACTATGGTACTAAGGACAGCTCTTCGAGGATGGCTAGCTACCTCGGTAGGTGAGGCCTAACCTTGAAGGTGACTATAGTACTAAGGTTGAAGATAACTGATATCAAAGAATTGTAAACTAACCTTGAAACTATTCCCACCACTGTTAAAAACTCTTATAAATATGTGATGGTTGTCTCGACAATGCTAGTTTCAAATAATTATAGCACGAAAAATGTATAAACCAAATTTAAGTTTAGGTGATAAAGTTAGTGAATATGATTTTGGTGAAGTGACGGTTAAAGAGAAACAAAATTTCGAGCAACCAAGTTATAATCAACAACCTAATTATTATGAAGAACTACAGCAGCAACCACCTAACAATGAGCTGCAAACTGCGAACATTAATAAATACAAAGAGTTGAAATATAAAATCATGATCAATGAGAAAAAATATCCATTAAATAAATCAGAAAGTAAATGCTTGTCGATTGGATTAGCTGCAAGGTGAGCCAGCAGTTAAACTATATGGTAGAAAGGGGCTAGTTGTATTTAACGAAATGGCATGGATGAAATTAAGCGAATATCAAGGAATAATAATGAACTACTTTTACACGAACTCTTTTTGGGATCCCATAATAACTTCATATTGGTCAGTAAACTTTGAAGTAATAAATGGGGAAAAAATTATTAGAATAAGTGGTTACAAGAATAATGAAGAAATATATTTTGCGCTTGATACGTTATGCAATCTTGGTGAAATGATGGATATAGTGAAATATAGGATGAAAGTTTTGAAGGCCCAGAACTTCCTACATTTTTATTCTGCAATGTTAACGAGAGTTTCATGGATGGATGGAGAAATGCTTACAAATTTACTTAATGAGGTGACGAATGAACAAAATCCATATTATAAGAAGCCCTACGAAAATAATCCAGTATTTCATGAAAATTTAAATTCCACTTTAGAAATGTTACTTTTTTATTATTATTATTAGCCGTTACTCGAGTCCGAGTATAAAAATGTTACAGTCGATAAATTGTGTACAATAAAAAACAAGTAAAAGGTGTAGTCTATTGTAATTCCCATTCATCTACGATGCACACGACCATGGCTATAGAGGCCAATTCGGGAGAGCACATGTCGACCGCAGTCAGGACAAACATAGACCTGGTTAGGTCTTGGATTCGGCCTTCTTGCAGTAACATTTCCTTGATAGCTGGCCACAACCCCTCGCCATTCGGTTCTGTCCGCTGCAAGTTGTTCCCATTGTTCGTCTGCAATACCGCAGGATTTTAGATTTTCATGGAGAGCATCTTTGAACCTCTTTCGTTGACCGCCACGCCTTCTTCTACCGCTTAGCAATTCACCATAAAGTTTACATTTAGGAAGGCGGTTATTATGCATACGATGAACGTGACCTGCCCATCTTAGGCGTGCTCTTGAAATAAGCACCTCAATTGGAAGGCTGTTTGCTCTCCTGAGTACTTCCACGTTTGATATGTGATGGAACCAACGGATTTTCATCATACTTCTGAGGTGTCTTTGCTGAAAACGTTCTAATTCTTTCACATGACGACGGTAAGTGACCCAGCTTTCACATCCATATAGCAGTGTTGGAATGACAACTGCTCTGTAGACAGCCATTTTCGTTGACAAAGCAAGGTCGTGGTTGTCAAATACTCTCTCTCTAAGTCCCCAGACTGCTCTAGATGCAGCGTTAATTCTATTGCGAATCTCGCTGTCCATGTTTGCTTTGTCATTAACAACGTTGCCTAAGTAATTGAACTGATCCACCACTTCAAGAGAATTTCCATTAAGTGTAATGTCTATTTGGTTCACTTGATGAGGAGTTGACATAATCTTAGTCTTTCCAATGTTGATTTTAAGTCCCAAGGAATCATAGCTCTGGGCATACACATCCAAAAGTTCTTGAAGCTCTTCCGGCGTAGAGGCTAGAAGTGCACAGTCATCCGCATACTGGAGATCACAAATGAACCGTGTGCGTGTCCTCGTGAAAGCTCTAAAGCGCCCTATGTTAAAGAGACCGCCATCAAAACGGTATCTGAGACCTATTCCTCTGACTGTCAGTTTTTTGTCAACAATAATTGTTAGGGCAGTGGTAAACAAATTAAAGAGTAGGGGTGTCAGGACACATCCCTGCCTAACTCCAGTGAGGGTTTGGAAAGGTTCGGTTGCCTCATTATTATACATAACCTGGGCGTTGTTGTTTGTATGTAGACTGCGACATACTTCCACAAATTTTCTAGGGATACCTAAGCGGAACATAATTTTCCAGAGCACTTCCCTGTCCACCGAGTCAAACGCCTTGGTTAAATCAATGAAGGCCATGTGAATTTCTCCTTCATGTTCGAGTGCTTTTTCTTGAAGCTGTTTAAGTGTGAAGGTTAAATCCGATGTGCCTTGGTTTGGTCTAAAGCCACTCTGTGTTTCAGGAAGTAACTTTTCCATAACAAGTGTTAGCCTATTTGCCATCGCTTTAGAGAGTATCTTCCCACCAACAGCCAGGAGAGCTATACCCCTGTAATTTCCACAGTCCGCAGCGCTCCCTTTGCTTTTGAAGAGGTTGATTAAAAGTGTATCACGAAACTCCTGCGGAGCTTGACCACTTTCCCACACGACATCAAACAGTTTTTTGAGGTAGGGTATGAGCTCTGACGACACAGCTTTAAAGATCTCAGCTGGGAGTGAGTCGGCGCCGGGAAATTTGTTATTTTTTAGCTGCCCAATGGCGGTTAAGATCTCTTCCGTTGTTAGTGGTTTATCTAAGTCTTCGAAGGTGTCATATTGAGGGATAAGATTTATAATATCGTGATCGGCTTGACTTTGCTGGTTAAGAATGTTAGAGTAGTGTTCTTTCCATCGGGCTCTTATTTCCTGGTCTTCTTTGAGGAGATTTCCATTTAAATCTTTAATAGGGCACATATTTTTCCGACTGGGGCCGTACATTGCTTTTACTCCTTGAAAGAAATTCCTGTAGTAGTGTGAATCGGCGTACCTTTGAATTTCTCTGGACTTGCTTGCCCACCACTCGTTCTTTATTCTTCTGATTTCGCGTTGCGCTTCATACTTAGATTGGGTAAAAGCTTCTGCTTTTGATGGGTCATTGGGGTGGTTGATAGCGTTTTGGAAGGCAGTATGTTTGCGGTCAAGAAGTTCTTGTATAAAAGCTTCATTATCATTGAACCAGTCCTCCTGTTTTTTACTTGCTGCAGTGCCAAGAATTTCCTCACTCGCACTTTTTAAACTGTCTTTAATTTGTGTCCAGGTAGCAGCGACATCTACAGAGTTGGTTTCTTCTAGTGCACTCAAATTCTCTTGAACTTTTTGCTTTAGCTGTTCGACGGTTTGCTGGTCACGCAATTTACTAATACAGAGACGGAGTCTACGTTTTACTTGAGTTCTTCTGTGTTTGGATCTCATAACAATTTTCATTTTAGAGACAACAGGACGATGATCGGTCCAACATTCGCTATCAATGCGCGCCTTTGTAATTTGGACGTCCTTGAGATGCTTCTTACGTACGATAACATAGTCCAGTAGATGCCAGTGACCTGATCTGGGGTGACGCCAGGTGCCTTTAAATTTATCCTTTTGTCGGAAAATGGTGTTTGTTATAACTAGATCATGTTCGGCGCATTTAGTTAGGAGTAGTTGACCGTTAGCGTTCATGTTGCCCAAACCGTTCTTGCCTATGATGCCTGGCCAGGTGTCTGCATCTCTCCCTACTCTAGCGTTAAAATCGCCAAGAATAACGAGTCGTTCCGTTTTAGGTATTCTACAGAGGGTTTCTTCCAGCTGTTGATAGAAGCTTTCCTTGGTTTCGTGACTTGCATCCAGAGTGGGAGCGTAGGCGCTTATTAGATTTACCGCGTTGCCATCTGATAGCTCATAGCGTAGCAGCATTAGACGCTCGGATAGGCCTTGTGGTACTTGTGTTAAGTTGGATACAAGTTGATTCCGAACGGCAAATCCTACTCCATGTTGTCTTCTTGAATTGGTGGGAAGACCTTTCCAATAGAAGGTGTAGTACTTTTCTGTGAGAGAGCCTTCCTCCAAAAATCGAGTTTCGCTGAGAGCTGCAACGTCAACATTGAGTCGGTGAAGTTCTCTATCTATTAGAGCAGTTCTTCTTTCAGGCCGATCGGTGCGAGTGCTGTCGTTCAAAGTACGAACATTTCAAGCGCCGTAGATGAAAGAATTAGTTTTGTTGGATTTAACTTGTCGGTGTTTTTTCGACATTCGATGAGGTGTCCCTGTGGGCACCCTCCCCCGGAGATCCGATCGGGAGGGAATTTTACCTCCGGATGATTTTGTCCCACTTGAACGCTCCATCATTTTTTAAAGCCTTAATCGACTGAAAACGAAGCTGCATTTGAAGTTTTAGCTGGAGCAGGTATGCAACTGACCAGCTCGGTTGCGGAAGGCGAGTGGTGTGGTCCCATGGCACAGAAGGAGACTGCGACGATGGGGTAACCAAACGATTCCAAAAGCAACCTTTGTGTGCGGTGGGTTATTTTTACCGCACTCTTCGTGAGAAGGTGGATGTGCTCACGGCATAAGGTAAGGGTTATTCCGCCCTTACTCGGTCGTTAGAGCCTCGTTAGTGAAAACAGGGTGCACCAAGTTCAAATTGAACTCATCGCGAAGGTGAGGTTTACAATTGAGTAGGAGAGACTATAACTTGCGCTAATTTTTTATGTTAATCCTTAACATTATAATATAGCATGGTAGATAATAAATATATATATATATATATATATATATATATATATATATATATATATATATATATATATATATATATAATGTATATAATGTATATAATTGTTTTATTTGGAAAAGTATGAATCAACCCATTCAACTAAATAACGTCTGTGTTTTTTTTACAATCTTATAATGTTTTTAAATTGAAAAGTGGGAGTAAAGCTTAAATATCGAGAAGCTTTTGAAAAAGGTTACATTCCTAATTGGTCTAATGAATTATTTAAAATTGATGCCCACATGTGCAGTTTTAGTATTAACAAAAAAAAAAAAAACAACTGCATTTAAAAATTTAATACAATGAAAATAAAACAATTAATAAAAAATAGTATTACAATAATTATGCATCATATTGACACATGTTTTCAACAAAATTTATTCACACAACTTCTCTAACAAGTTGTACAGCTTTATTATTGACAAAAAGAACATACAAGTTAATGTAGATTTACAACTATGCATTTAAAATTTTATACAATGTACACAAAACAATTACAAATTTATGACATAACTTCCCTGCCAACATGTACAGCTTTATTATTGGTAAAAAAAAAATCATAAAGTTAATATAGATTTACAAACATACAAAAAAAAAGAAAAACAATAGTAATACAAGGCTAACCATCGTAACGGCCATCATAATAATGTCAAATGTATGCATGTTTCCACTTGATGCTAATCTCAAATTTATATAAATTTCCAACAGAATTCTACAAATAATAAAAATATAGTAACATAAGATAGAAATATTGACTTTTTGTACACGTCACGCTTTTCACGAGTTACAATAGGTTCCGATATTTCCTGCATTAGATATTGTTTGAGTGTTTCTGATGCAAATGTCTTTTCTTTTCTCAATACATGAGTAATAGAATCAAACAACACTTTTGCGAATATGCAATTTGGTGAATATTTTGCATGATCAGAGACGGGGCAATCATCTCTTTCCCATTTATATATTTCCACATAGCAATACACACACCTACAGAAGTCTCCAATTTGTGTATAGAAGAATCCAACCTTAGCCAATTCTGTAGCTGCTATACATCCATTCCAATTTTTGAAAGTTAGCAATCTCTCCTCAAAATTTCTTAAAGATCCTTTACGTGATGGGTAAACTTTAAACCATCCGTACTTTCACCAGGCTCACATAACTCCACCATTGTAGAAAACTAACACTAATACTAATCGCCATATATGGCCTACTTTATACTGAATCCCCCACTTAGTCAATACATTAAAAAAAAAACCGCTGTTAACATTTAAAATGTAAAATTTCCAATTTCAAGGACAATAACATTGCGATAATAACTACTACAGATTCAAAAACCGTCAATTTTGTCGCACAATGACGATAAAAATGAGTCGAGACCATCATCAAATGTAGTCAGATGTAGTTATTAGAGACTGTTCCAAATTTTCCGCTTCTGTAGCTAACGAGGTATCTAAATTATCATTAAAACAATCATCTGCAACCATAGTTTCAACTTCTTGTTTTAATAGTCTGATGGCCCCACGCCAAAGTTTTATTGGAATTGGGTATAATAAAACGCTTATCGTCATGGCACGATAGAGCTACTTTGTTTTTTAATTCTGTAAACATATCGTGCAAATAGGATTTCAAAACGTACCTCTGACAATAAATTTTAGAATTTTGATCAATAGCATTTTTGTAATGAATTAGGTCCAATTGTTTATCGATGGCGTGTTTTTTGACACCTTTAGCTTTTTTGACAAGTTTTCTCCCAAATTTACACAATATGCTTTAGCTCCAGTTACGTAGAAGCTGTGAATGGGGCTACCGGAATACTCATCTTTAAATTTTCCAACCACGGATTGGTTTCGAGGCATGTTGTGTATATTTGTGTCTGTATAATTTGATGTATCAAATTTATCTAAATTTAGTTTCATGTCGTTATAAAAATTTTCTGTAAATATTTCCAAAACAGAACTATCTGTATTTGTATACAACAAGGAAACATATGACCGTACAAAGGTTTCAGATATTCATAATAGAAGTCATACATTACGGTTTTTGATAACTCTAAAGCTGTAAATCCGATATAAATAGGTTTGTTATATACAATCTTTACTCGATCCATTTGAATCGCAACAAAGTTTTCCGAAAATATGCTAACATTTTTAAAATTTGGTTTAGCTATTAAATTTTCCACTCCGTTCTTCTGTGCGTTTTTTTCCCATTCACTCACCAACTTTATATCTACCCGATTTTCCACGTTTTCCATAGTTTTCCCAAATACACTATTATTAGCCAATTTGCATTGATCTTTATCAAATTTAGTCGTAGCTGCGTTTCGTAACCTCGTATTTAAATCAATATATCCTGCAAGCCACGGTGACTGGGAAAATTTTAAAACTCGATGAATTGCTGTTAATTTTAAACCATGTTTCAAACATTGTTTTAAATTAACGTAGTGAATTATATATTTAGATTTATTTAATAGATTTGGGATTAATTTGGAATACTTCCCCCCTGGGGGAATTAAATTTTATGGACAAAATGGTAGATCATTATGGTGAATGTGCAAATCTTCGGGATATTCCAAATCAACTTCTAATACGTAATCTATCGGAGAAGTTTCCGAAACATTTGTAAGATCTAAAGCGTTAATTTCTTCACCAGTTAGCCAATTAAAGGTTTTTTTCTGGGAGTGATTTTTTCATACTATACCCATACATGTTTGTAGAATCGAGATACATAATAAATGATGTCGGTTTGGATGAATCATAATTAGGAAGAAATTTATTATTGGCCACTGATTTCCTTGTTGTACAAGTGCTCACCCCACCTCTAATCCCGTTTTTTAAAAAATGTAGCATGTCTATGTCGGTTAGTAGTTCGAGTTCGACTTTTGTAAATTTTAGCATTTTAGCAAAAGACTAGGTGCTGTGAAATATTTAGTTGGGTCTAACTTGTAGTGTTCTAAACAAAACTTTCTAAAATTTTCAAAAATATCTGCCAAAAGTAACACATCTGAGGTTAAATAAAGATCAGAATATTCACCAATTGTTTTACAGTTAAATAATGTCCAAGCGGATAGGGCACGCTGGTAATCATTCGGGTCTAAATGTTCGTCACGTAATGAGTCATAAAAGCTTGAAATGGGTGGCAAACTGACTTCATCTAATTTTGTTGAAGAATCAATATATGAATATGGAAAAATACCCTTTTGTCTCATTACATTGAACTTAGCATCATCTGGAAAATATTTCCTAATCTCTAAACATTGATTGTCGTTGAGAGTTTTAGACATAGTTTCCAGTGAAGAGGAAAGGAATCGAAAGGAGTCTAGAAATCGAAGTTTTAGAAATACCTTTTGTAATTTATTACCGTTCATAATTTCGTCAACCAAAATATATTTACTAAACGAAATATATTTTTCCTTATTTTGTGCAATAACATCGATTCTTTCTTTATTTAACGCCAACTGTTTAATGAACATATGACTATCATACCCGGTCAAATTATGAAAGAAAATAGGTATAAAATTAGGAAGTTTATAATTTAAATTGCAAGCGGTATGTGCTGCTCCTCGATAGCGACCGGTAAGATGACAATGATCGCGAACCTTTTCCTGATTTTGCTTAAACAAGTTCTCACAAATATGACAACAAGCTACTGTTCTAAATTGATTTATTTCATTATCTGTTAGTGGCGTCATTGCTTTAATGTTCTTTAAATGATCTGAATAAATACGCTTAACATCATTTTCTAAACGATTCATAAAAATCCTAGCACAATTAGGTCCGCGATATAATTCGAGCTTAGATAAAGAGTCATTGAAAGAACATTTTATGTAATACGCGAAAGAGTAAGGCTCGTGTTCAAGTGTTTTAATCGTAAATGATTCGCCGAGGCTGGGCACATTCACGTTTGCAATGGGTTTTAGCAGACATTCAAAATCTGCATAAATTACAAAAGGTGTCTCTAACTGATTTTCAAAGTTTTGAAATTTTAATATATTTTCTGGTAGTATCTCTCCATTTTTATATATTTTTGGTTTGGTACTCGGTACTACTGAATAAACATATTTGCAATCATTCTTACAATGTCTCTGTAAATCGAATTTATTACAAAAATATTGCAAACATCCATCACAGAAATGTTTCGCGCCATTGTGTTTAGTTATCTGTCTCGAAACCAATCTTGATAAGTTCGTAATTAAACAGTAGTGGTTATTACCCTCATCATCGCTAAGTAATAGTAAATTTATATGAACATTTTTTTTTTGACGAGTATAATGCAATGGTCCTACAACTTCATACTGTCTATTACCGTCTTTAAAAATAGAATCAAGCCCATAAACATTTATAGACACATTATTGGTGTCCTCAAATTTCGAAAATTTTTTAAATTTCATTGGAAATTCTACGCCATCAAAATTAAATGCTGTAGTAAAATGGGGACAGGAGCTTACTCGATTGCCATGATTTTGAGACGACGGGGAAACTGCAGCTACTAAACACCACCCAAAACAGCATTCATCATTGTTTTTAATGTTAATAACGGCTTTTTTCAATTGTATTTGCTTCGGAAGCGGGATATAAGATGAGGCTCGCAAAGGATTATGCTTGTTTATATTTATTTCTAAGAATAAAATCTTTTCCAAGGCCCATCCTGTAAAAAAAAAAATTTATTAGGTTGCATTACAAAAAGTCTAATTTACAAATTACCTGAATCACGTTCCGCGAATATGTCCATCTTCGCATCCAGTTTAGCAACAAAATCATCATACAAATGACTCATATCGCTAGACATCGATACAATTTCATTCCGCGTATTGAAAGATTTAATTTCATGATTTTCCTTAGATTTCAAATAATACGTGCAAAATAATTCGAAATTTAATTTAACTAAGGTGTGTTTTTGCACCTCATTTTCTATGAGTGGTAAAACTTTGCGCTTAATTTCTGCCAAAAAATTAATTACATTTATATGATGATTATGGCTGCTAATTTTATAACTTATGATGCGACTTTTAAATGCGCTATTGACAACGCATATGTTGGCGTCAATGGGAGACCACGTCTTGGCTTTATGACGAATGCTTCGCATGTGACCACCAACTAAAGTTTTGGGCACATGTACGTCACAAACCTCACAGTAAACTTGATCATCTGAAAAACAAAATTGGGGATAAAACTGTAATATTATACAAAACGCATACAAAATTACCTCTACTATGCTGTCCAGATGTACTCGGGGAATCCATAAACTGGTTCCCAGCACACGTAGAAGTCGATGCTAAAATGTTTTAAATATTATATTAAATTAAATCATTTAAAAAGGTTACTCACATATAACATTTTTTCCAACACTGGTATCCATTGAACGTTCTGGTCTGCTGGATGTAGATGCTATAAACCAAATTCTTACATTAGTTTTAATTCATTTAATTATGAAAAATATACTTACAAATCAATGCTGATTTAGCAAGCGGCAATTTCGTTCTGTCTGTGCCCGATGTTGCTGCTGTAAAGGAAAAAAAAATGTTTTAATGAAGTTAGCTTTTTTTCTATTAAAAATATATACTATACCTGTAGTCGCAAGTATGTCCATTTTTCTAAGCTTTGCAGCTTGAGTTGCTGTACAGCCATTGCGTATATGTCAATTAATGCATCTTTGCGCGAGAATGTTACATCACAAATCGGACACTTCAAAGACATGTCGAATTAATAAGTCAATTAAAATTGAAAAAAAAACACACAAAGTTTAAAAACACAAATAACAAAATATGTAGGAGCTCTCAGTTTAACGACCGTTCTTCGCTTTGAACCCAGCAAGGACCGCGTGGAGGTGTCAGTCGATATCTTGCTTGGAAGTGATGGGGGGCGTGGTTATCTGATTAGTTAGTGTAGAATGTTAGTGAGAGCATTTATTTTATTGAATTTCCATTGCCTGTGCAGACCGAGCGTGACTTAACCGTTGATTTAGCCCAGCGATGGCATTTTCAAGGCATTTTTTGTCATTTTCGTAAAATTTACGGACTTCGTTGGAACCTTTTCTAACCATATCTCTAGCGTGTAACACTGATTTTTTCGAAGTTACATACCGCATCATTAAAAAATTTAGTCTGTCTTCCATATATTTGACGGATTGCTCACGATCTGTGATATTCTCAGATACTGTAGCAAAAGTCTCAGCTGCCACAACTTTTCCAACAAACTCATCATCCCAATCAGAAAGCATGTCAGTACTTTGAGTATTTGGTATAACGTGTTTGTCGGTTTGCACACCAGCAGCTAAGGCTTCAGCAACAATTAGCTTACCAACGAAGTCATCATTCCAAACCGGCAAATCATCTACAACATTACTAAAATTTGCTAATGATTTTTTATGACTTTCAAAAAAATCAATGTCGACCGCACAATCACCAAGTAAATCACGCGGTAAATCAATCTCAGCTTGCACCGAACATGAAAAATTCGTCATAAATTCCGGTGGTGGTGACAGTATGTTTAAAGTGTTGCCAGTATTTATATTGGTAGATTCCACCGGAGGACTAAATATTTGAAAATCAAGGGGAGTATTTAACTATTCGGATCTAAAAGATAATTCGCCTAAATCAGAATTTATTCTTTCACTATTGGGAAAAACAAATCTCTGACCCTCCTCAAATGAATTATCACTAAAATAAAAATTTTGATTATCGGAAAAATTAAATTTCTGACCCTCCACAAACGACGAGTTACCACTCAATCTAATGCTACTGTTTTCAGCCGTAAAATCAGCACAGAACGTTGAAGAACTGCGCAATTCAATATTTTCAGGAATCATATCTAAGTTTTTTTTCGTTAAAGCAGCAAGTAAAATACTATTAGCGGGTTCTATTACAGGAAGAGGGTCGACATGAACAATTGCTGTGGTAGTGATTCTATTCGCGGGTTTTAATATAGTATTATTATGAATAGTTACGCCAGTACCATTGGATTGAGAGGGTAATGTAGTGATATTATTAAAATACCTTGGAACAGGTAAGTTAATATTACTCGGTTCATGCAAGTTTACATTACTTGATCCAAGTATGTTAACACTACTTGTTCTAGGTACATTAATATCGTCTGCGATACAAATGGCGTCTAGGTTTTCCTTGCCAACACAACGACTACACTGTGAATCTGGACACGATATAACAGTTTTCAACTTAAGATTATCTGATTTACTTACATTACGCTTCGCTTGGGAGGGCGCATTACACATTTTAATATTTTTACTTGCACTACCAACACCCAACTGATGACACTTTTTGCAATATTGGCAGAGCCACCGTTCTTGCTCACAATCAATACATACACAAGAATTAGAATTAGAATTCATATTTTGTTTAAAGTGAGATCTGTAAATAAGAATGACTGGTAAGGGCTGGAGGCTGGAGGTATATTCAACTTCTCGAGGTCAGTCACTGACGCATGATCAGTCCCAACGGTTTTTTTTAAGGTCATGTATCGCGGACGCTGAACAATGAATACGGTAGAAATAGCGGCTGCGGATTCGACGACGTCGCCATCGACATCGCCGGTGCGTGTTGACAGCCCATCGGCATAGAGCATCGACACCGTGCCGTGGTACGATAGTAGCGATGAAGACGATGATGTGGAGCCGGACTCAACCACAGGGCCCGATTTAGTGAATGGTAAGAATAATTGATTATACTTTGGAATTTTCTTTTAATCATACATGTTTTCTCAAATTCTACAGCGGACATAATGGTACATGTTTTCGCTGACGATGAAGATGTCTCCCATAGTGAAGGAGAGCTGGAGCTGTCAGATGGTGTCATGGATGAGGAGGAAAGGGGAGTTGGTAGTGGTAAGAACAATATATACTATTTATTTCTAAATACTAAGTATTTCTTATTTTGCAGATTGTGATTAGTTATAATTTAATTTTAGTTATATATATATTTTTTAAACTGTAATTATTTAATTGTACACATTTATAGAAATAAATCATTGTAGTTATATTTTTATGTTGTAATTTATTCGTGGAAATAAATATAATTCTTTAATAAATCAATAAATAAGAAAGCATTTTGGGGTAAATATTCGCATATATATATATAATATGTAATTGTACGTAATGGGTAAAAAATTCTAGTCTATTATATGTCTGACACGTACGTACGTGCAAAATGGCGGTGTCACGACAGGAAAATGAAATTTAAGTTAACTAGTAATTCGACTTATATGTAGAGTGGAAAATTATTAAAAATAATTAATAGTAATTATTTAAATAAAAAATTAATTGCAAACAATAAGCTAGGACCATCATATACATCAGTTTAATTAAATCGATTAAAATTTTAAAAACCACGCAGGATTACGCTTACAGCGCTACACTGCTTGAACTATCACCAATAATGGCCAACCAAAGCATCCTATGATTTAAATGAAAATTCGAAAATAAATTCTAATTATAGGTACCAAGTTAACGAGGTAGGTAAACTTGTCGTTTAATGGTGAATAAAATGGGTGAAGTGACGCCAACTGAAAATTATAATTTTAATTTTAAAAATTACACTGAGACGATGTCTGGCTATTTAACACTCACATATTGCATAATTTTACACATGAATTTAACACGAATGTAGGTCCTAGAATTGCTAATGATATGCAAATGAGTGCGTAAGATTTCAAATAATTTCAGTTATACTTATTCAATTGTTCATAATATTCATAGAAATAAATCATTTTGGAGCTAAATATTCATATAGATAAAGTATGTAATTGCAAGTAATGAATAAAAAAAAATATCTCAATACGTATAAAATAATAATGAGCTAGGGTCATCCTATAAATGGATATCGATTTAATTATTGATTACAATTTTAAAAGCCATAATGGTGGACCCCAAGTTTAACAATTGTTGGAGAGCGGGGCTTGTGCGATTTTTCAATGTAGAAATGCTTACAGCGCCAAGCTACTTGAACTACGAACTATGATGTTTGAAAATAGTAATAATTTAATTGAAAATTCGGAAATGAATTCAAACTAGCAGAGTAACGTCTAAAATAACATCTAATGAATGAATCACGTTGAAAGTTTATGTATATGATACTGTTTAAGGTCTTGAATTACCATTTGACGCGAATACAAGTTGACTGGGGGGTGTGGTGAGCTTGTGACCGAATAAAAATGGCTGAAATGATGCTAACTGAAAATTACGAATTTTAATTTTAAAAATTGTACTGATACGATGTGAGGTAATTTAACGCACAGATTGCATAATTTTAACATAAACTAGGTAGAACGTTCTAGAGATGTGAATTAAACTGTAATGTATGAGCCTAGTAAATGAAGAAAAATAATTAATGTGGGGAAACTATAACGGATTAGATTAATCCTGGAACACTAAACATTACTCATTATAAAGTCAGTAAAATGACTTACCAAGAATAGAATCCCACGTTGTAATCCATAAATGCGAAAGCGTCGATTCACACACACACACACACACACGCGTGGTTTTTTTTGGAGTTTTATATTCAAAAAAGTGTAATTGTAATTTAAAACTAGAATTAAATTAGCACAATGAATTTATAAAATAAAGAATGAGCACAAGAATATATAAAAAAAAATTTTGGGGCATTAAAAAGAAATTTTTGGAACCCGATCACATCGATTTGCAAACACTGTTTTGCACGCGCCGAGTAAATTGAAACTGGATGATAAGTTTTGAAAAGGTAAGGTCTCTGGCTGAAATATTAAAATTGGTGCAATAAAATACTTTGACAAGTTTAGGTCGAAGTTGTCTACCTGAAATTTACTTTCCTCTTAGGTATATCTTTGGTCTATAATGGATGCTAGTTTATTGTTAAACACTTAATATACCTTATTTACTTACATTGTAGATATGTGATCGTAATACTAAAATTTATGACGGTTATCATGCGGGCTTGTTCTCCAATGTATATTTCCAAAGCTGCACATCAGAGGACAATAGAATTTTCTGCACATGCCTAGCTTTAATTTGATGCCAAGTACATACCCAGTAATTGAATTGAGCTTGAATATTTCATTAATTTGGGCAGTGTTGACTAGTTTCCAAAAAAAAAAATAAAATAAAATAAAATATCTATTGAAAATTTATTTTATTTTAACTTTCACACCACTATTAATACAATTTCATATTAATACTATATAGTTATACAACTAAAATACAGCACATCCCTCTCACCAAATACACTACTCAAAAAATATACATATAATAATTTTTTCAGAACATAATGTTTTATTTCATACAGTAACTAAAAGTTGCAATAATACATTATTCAAGTTTTTAGGGTTTTAAAAATTATGAATAGACTAGAACAAGTGAGCAAAAATCGTAATTCTCATATTTCAATTCAGACAAAGTAAAGTAGCGTTAATTAAATTATAATAGCAAATGTGCTGAAATGTATTTGGTAACTAAATATTTACACTTACAGGATAATATAAAATCCTAATATTATTGTTGTTGTTTTTTGCAGTTTATACAAGTACTTGCCAAACAAATGATATATAACTTCTGTCCACAACTTAGACATTTTATATCACGATTATGACAATTTGCTCTAATCGTTTGATAATGGTAATTAACATGTATTTTATGACCCGCTTCACCACCAGCATAGCAACTATAACACAATCGATATAACTGGTTTCAAAGAAGTCCTAACACATACGCAGCGTTCACGCAAAACATAAGTTCGTGTAAATTCTGAGCGAACAGTTGGGAATTCATTCGCACAACACTATAATTATTCATATCCTGGTGATTATTATCAGGTCGTTGGTCCTCTTCTATACCGCTGTCATCCTGTTCATCAACATCTGACTCCATATCTGAATCGCTAGTCTCACTCACTTCTTCTAGCCTATCCATAACTTTAACGTCTCAATAAACTTGAATGATATGCTAACTAATAATTTTAACTCCAACTTGATACACGGAGTATCTATTTATAGAAGTTTTACCATGATCACCTTCAAGGTTAAGCATCTTCGAAGTGGTCTACGTATACGTTAAGATCACTATGTATGGGTGTGTTCAAGGTTAGATACCATCGACGCATCTGCGCTATCTTCAAGGTTAGACATCGTACAAGGCCATCGATATATCGAGGTAGCGTCGTTACTCAGTTGATATCCATATAGGATCGTCCTAGCTTATTATCTTCTAAATTTTACACTCCGCATACACGCAAGATTTATATTGCAATTAATAGTTATCTCAAATATGAATATTTAGCTCGAAATGCGTTCTTATTTGTTTCTATGAATATTATGTACAATTCAATAATTATAACTAAAATTATTTGAAACCTTGTCTGTACATTTTCAAGATTTAATCCCCTAGATAGCCATCCTCACGTGCTGAAAACTAGGTCAACCTTCGGTGTCCTTAGTGCCGTACTTACCTTCACGGTTAAGCATCACCTACCGAGGTAGACATCGGGCTATGTCAGCGCCGGAGTGTCGAAGTAGCTAGCCATCCTCGAAGAGCTGTCCTTAGTACCATAGTCAAATACACGGTTAAGCATCACCTACCGGTGTAGCCACCCTTGAGATGGTATATAATTACGGAATTAATGGCGTGTTACATTGATATTAAGTATGTAAAGGTAACTAATCGATTTACCATTAATGTCTGAGTACCTAGATAGCCATCCTCACGTGTTGAAAACTAGGTCAACCTTCGGAAGTATCCCCAAATTAGTGTACGTATATCATGTGTTCAATTCGGATGTGGTTACGGTCTGTTCAAGGCTAGACATCGTGCTATGTCAACCTTATCGGATGCTAGTTACTTGCAAAAAGTCACTAGTGAGGCAGGCGAGAGGGCATGCGGAAAATAAACTGTTCCGTCAAAAGCCCTCGCGCATTTTCCAACCGCCTCCGCGTGTTGTAGACAATCCGCCGACTGCAGATCAGGTGGAGAACTTATGGAAAACGCTGTACGAGGAGAGGCTTCAATTCAACCGAGATTCTCCGGCCCTGGCATACTTTGAAGCCTTTTGTCAAAGGGCTCAGCAACCACTGGGAGTGTGCCAATCAATAACCCCAGAAGATGTTCGTAGGACTCTTGAGGGCTCTAAGAACTTTGCTGCTCCAGGTTCCGATGGGATAAATAACTTTTGGTGGAAAAAGTTATCGTGCACCCACCACCATTTGGCCAGAATTTTTAATTCCTGGTGGAACGGGGAGCAGCAAATTCCTTCTTGGGTTGTTGAGGGACGGACAGTGCTAATCCTCAAGAACGGAAATTCTTCCAACCCAAAGAACTACAGACCGATAACCTCTCTAAAGTCATGTTACAAGGTGTTTACACGCATTTTGTACACGCGGGTGCTCCACGCAGTTGAACCGGTTTACGAACGGATATATGAGCAACGCGGGTCGAAGAGGGGTGTCACTGACTGCAAGGAGAACCTGCTGATGGACAGATGTGTCACGCAGGACTCCAGCAGTATAAGCGGAACCTCTCTATGGCCTGGATCGACTACCGCAAGGCATTTGACATGACATCGCATGAGTTCATTGTTCACTTGCTCCGATGTCTTGTGGTACCCGGTCCTGTAGTGAGATGTATTGAAGAACTGATGCCGCTCTGGAGGACTCGCTTTACCATAACATCGGGTAACGATAGAGTTCAAACGAGTTGGTAACATTCAGAAGGGGAGTATTTCAGGGAGAGTCCCTCAGCCCACTTCTGTTTTGCATCTCACTACTGCCATTATTCGTCTCGCTCCAGAAAACCCGTGGCTACAACTGCGGTACCCCCGGTGGCAGGAGGCATAAGGTCACCCATCTATTTTATATGGATGACCTTAAACTTTATGCCTCTGGAGAGAGGGATCTCCAACAATCCCTTAGGTTGGTACAGGAGTGTTAAATATAATGTTTTAGTACTACCAAAAATAATATTAGTAGTTGCCTGTCAAAAAAGCTAGACATTATGTTTGACAGTGCAAAAAAAGTAAATAATTTTTGTAGCATTTAAACAAAATAAATACATTCATTTATCAGTTTTTGATTGTTCGGACGATTGATGAACGTTGATCTCGAATAGGTTATGGGCCCAGCAAGTTGCTAGAAGAAATCTCGTCGCAAAATAATAAACTGAAAACAGTTAAAAGTGAGCAAGTAAATATGGAAAAGTCAGCAAACTGAAAATGTCGGGACTTAACAGTGTTTCAGTGCCGATGTTAGAGGCAAATAATTTCATTTTATTTTCATTTTAGAATTGTGACCATATTAAAGCGAGAATTGTGCAGTGACGCCCTAGGAGCACCACCAGGTGAAAATGCTACAACTGTAGAAAAGAATAAATTCAATAAGGTTGATGCAAAAGCACAGTCTGTAATAGTACAGGGTGTATCGGACAAGCACCTAGACTTAATAAAAGATTGAAAAACTGCAAAAGAACAGATAACAGCTTTGAAAGGCGTATTCGTCAGAACCAGTTCATTTACAAAACTTTCTTTATGGAGAAAACTACTTAGTTTAAGGCCTGGGATAAATGAAAAGCTGGAGGACAACTTCTTGAAATTCGACATAATAGTAAGAGAGTTAAAAGATCTTGAATCGAACCTTGATGAAGGTGACAAAGTGTGTCATTTATTATTATCTTTACCGTCGAAATACGACTCAGTAGAGACAGTTTCAGATGTTAAAATGGATTTTTTAAAAGCTAGATTATTAGACGAGGAAATAAAGCTAAATTCACGTCGAGAGAATAAGACCGATGGAAATAATGAAGTAAGTTTCAAAGCAGTGACAAGAGGGTGCTATACAAGTGGTAGCCAATATCATTTTCAAGCACAATGCCCAAAACGCAACCAGACAGGTCAAAACAACATTAGAGGTGCGTATAGAGGTAATTTTAGAGGTTTTAGAGGCCAAAATTATAGAGGGAACAGAGGTCACGCAAATCAATATGACAGGTTTAATACGAACACGAAACAGCAGACACACACAGCTGAAGAGTCAGTAGTTCTATATGCAGAAAATATATGCAATGGAAAAGACGGAAAAGTTTCATTTGTTTTGGACTCGGGGCAAGCAATCACTTTGTACAAGAGTATCTAGAGAAAGATATGTATGATATCAAAATAATGCCAAATTATGTTTCAATTCGCATCGCAAACGGTGAAATTCTGAAAGCAAACAAATCAGGCATGTTAAAAATTGAATGTCAAGGGCAAAATATAACTATTGAAGCTCTGATAGTACCCAAGATAAAACATAACTTACTTTCTGCATCAAAAATGACGTCAAAGGGCCACAAAATATTAGTAGAAAAAGATAAAACTACAATTAGTGAAAATAATTTTGCTTTAATCTGTGAAAAGAGTAATGGGATGTATGTATTAACTATGGACAGTATAGTGAGTCAAAATGAGAACTGCAATGTCGCAATAGACGACGAGATTTGGCATAGGAAACTGGGTCATGTTGGAAAAGACGCATTGCAACAACTTGGGCTAAAATCATCAGATAAAATATGCTTAACTTGTGTAGAAGGAAAGGTCACGCGATCCCCATTTGCAAGCAACGAAAGACGCACAAATGCTATTGGTGAACCGATAGTGGTATCTGTGGGCCGATAACACCGAACACATTTGATGGAGGTAAATATTTTCAAGTTATATTAGATCATTATTCACATTTTGTAGTGGTTAAGATTTTAAAAACCAAAGATGAGACTGAACATAATTTGTTGGAGTATGTTCAAGAAGTAGAAACACAGCATGGTGTAAAAGTCAAGAGACTTAGACTAGACAATGGGGGAGAATTCACTTCAAACAATTTTAAATATTTTTGCAAACAAAGAGGAATGAAATTAGAGTACACTATGCCTTATAGTCCTCAATCTAACGGTAAATCCGAAAGAATGAATCGAACACTATTAAACATGATAAGAACTAAAATTATAGATTCTGGCATACCAAAAGAATTGTGGGGGGAAGCCTTAAAGTGTTTACCAAAAGAAAACAAAATTGATCCGAAAGCAAGGAAAGGAGTTATGGTTGGATATTGTGGCGGAGGCTACAGATTATGGTTACCAAATGAAGAAAAAGTAATAAAAAGTAGAAGACGTAAGATTCGATGAGAGCATTATGGAATACAAAGGGAACAACCAAACAGAAAATTACGGCAAAAGCACGAATGAGATAGAAAATATTAAAGAAAATGACGAGTTAACAAAGAAGAAGAAAAGCAAGATGAAAGTAACCAAAGCTCAAGTGATTACGACGATACAGTACCAATGGTGGAAGATACAGTACCAATGGTGGAAACTACAACTAGATCGGATAGAAATACAACAAGACCCAAAAGGTTAGACGATTATGAAATATATGTAGCGTATTACTTACTTTTGCATCAGAAGAAGAACCCAAAACATATCAAGAAGCAAGAAGTTCTAAAGAATGGCAGCAAGCAATAAATAAACAATTAAAATCATATGAAAAGTTACTAACTTGAACACCAACCGAATTGCCCAAAGGTCACGTGGTTATAGACACGAGATGGCTTTTTAAAATAAAGGGAGATGGAACCAAAAAAGCACGGTTAGCTGCGAAAGGATTCCAAGTACCCAATGACGGAGAAGAATTCAGCTATGCACCAGTGTGTGGACTTCCAACAGTAAGAATTTTAATATCAGTTTCTGTACAAAAAGACTGGAGTTTAAAATAAATAGATGTGCCAACAGAATTTCTGAATGGATCACTCGATAATGATGTCTATATAAAAACACCGGAAGGTTCAAAAACTGAATCAAAATATTTGAAACTAGAAAAAGCATTATACGGTCTCCGAAATGTTCCAAAATGTTGGAATACCAAATTTAATGAGGTTATGTCAAACTTCCAAAAGCCGATATCTGGACAAACTAACGACTCAAGCCTGGAAAGCTGCGAAAAGGATACTCCGTTACCTGAATTTGACGAAAGGCTACGGACTAATGTATACAAAAGGAGAACGCAGACTAGGGAGGTGACCGATAAACTAGAAAGAGTGTAAGTGGCTTTGTGTGTTTTCATGCTGGAAATCCGATTGCCTGGCATTCGCGAAAGCAGAACTGTGTAGCGTTGTCTTCAATGGAGGCTGAATATGTGCCGGCAGGATCAGCAGCTCAGGAACTTGTAAATTTGAAGGGTATCTCTTATTTGAGTTTGGTGAATGTAAATCAGTTACTTTGATAATTGACAATCTCAGTCCAATCTCAATGATTAAAAATTTTGAAAATTCAAAGCGTGGTAAACATCGATACAAAATATCATTTCATCAAAGATCTTTGTTTAAAGAAAGAAATACAAATAAAGTACGTCAGCACTAACGAAAACTGTGCCGATATATTTACCAAGGCTTTAGGAAAAGAAAAATTCCAGACTTCCAAACGTTTAGGTTAAGTTTGTTGAGCCAATGATTTTAAAATTAATGTTTTTTATTTCGCTGATTGTTTAAATATGCCATTCATGCATTTAATTATCATTTAGCAGTTTGAATGTATTTAATTTATTTTCTTCGTTGTGTAAATACATTTTAAATTGAGGGGCCGTGTTAAATAATATAATAATGTTTTTTGTACTACCAAAAATAATATTAGTAGTTGTCTATCAAAAAAAAGCTAAACATTATGTTTGACAGTGCAAAGAAGTAAATAACTTTTGTAGCATTTAAACAAAATAAATACATTCATTTATCAGTTTTTGATTGTTTGGACGATTGATGAACTTTGACCTCGAATAAGGAGTACACGCAGGCTGTCGGTGTGTACTTCGGGTTGGACAAATGCGCACTGATCCATCTCGAGAGAGGACGATGCGGTGACTACGGAATGGACGCGCAGCTCGTGGACGGAAGCATATTACACCATCTACATGCCGGAGAGTCGTACACTTACTTGGGTGTCGAGCAACGCTCCATCCAAGAAGTGAGTGTAGTGAAAAACGCTCTCCGCGGCAAGTATCAGCACCTACTCCGACAGATCTGATCTTCAGAACTATCGGGGAAGGACAAGGTGTCTGCTACAAATATGCTTGCCGTTCCGATCCTTCCCTACTCTTTCGGAGTAGTGAAATGGACTAGAGAAGAGCTGCGTCAACTCGATGTAGTAACCGGCAAGAAGATGCATCTCAACAGGAGCTTGCATTCAAAATCGTCCGTTCCACAGTTATATCCCCCACGACATCGGGGAGGCCGTGGACTATTGAGTTTGGAGAATCTCCATAGCAGGATGGATGGTTCTGGATGGAGCAGCTGACCTTCGCCTTTTTAAGGTCAGCCGGGCCGACGTCTGAGACCGACGGATTCATAATGCCCTGCCAAGATGGTGTATTTAACATCCTCGTCTATCGACGTCGTGTCATGGGTATGGAGGTCCCTGATGTCAGCTGCAGGGCCTGCCGCAGGGCGCCGGGGACTGTAATGCACTTACTGTCGGCTTGCCCGACATACGCAGTCTCGGCCTATATTCACAGGCACGACGCGGCATTACGAGTGCTTTACTATCATCGAAGGCACTCGTATGGGACAGACGAAACACCAGTGCTGCCTTATGCTCCGGGGGATATTGAGTCCGTTGTGGGGAATGAGAAGAGTCTAATTTATTAGAACTACTCGTTTCCCACCATCAGGCAAATATAAGCCAAGCCTGACATAGTACTCCTCGACCACCAACTCAAGACAATGTATGTCATGGAATTCTCGGCTCCCGCTGAGAGCAACATTGTCTTGAAAGAGGAGGAAAAACGGACAAAATATAGAGATTTGCCCTTCGAACTCCGCAGGCAAATAAATTATTAATTAATAAATTATTAATTAAGTAATTAATAGAAAATTTATATACATAATAATTTTAAAAAACCCCCGAGTAACAGAGTTTTATTCATTATTTTGCAAAATAAGATTTTTTTAATGAACTCAAAAAATGCACTTTTAAAAATGCATCTTGGCCTGCACAGAATGCATTTCCCATTTGTATGAGTTAACAAGTTGTAACATTTTTTATAAATGCCGTCCTAAATCGAATGCAAAAAACCCCATCTCGATCCGTCTTACTGTTTAAAAATCGTTTGAAAACGGCATTTTAGTGCTAAATTACCTTCACTAATAATAAATTAATAGATAACTTGTTTATTTAACGTTTCAGGAATCGCCCCTTTTTAATCTCTCGACAATAAAATTGTGAGAGGTTACTAAAATTGGTTCAAAAACGAAAATTGAGATAACATCAAATCTTTACGTTTTGAGGTCCTAGGAACCGAAAAAAGTGGTTTTTGAAAAATGTCTGTGTGTGTGTATGTGTGTATGTATGTGTGTATGTGTGTTAGCACGATAGTGTGAACGATCCATGCATTGATGGAAGTCTGAAGGACGTATTTTCTGCTCGAAAAACTTAGAAAAATTAAAAAAATAGGAAAAAGAAAAAATTAATTTTCTTTTTCCTCAACCTTTTCTTAAATTCTAAATAATAATATTGCGTTCACAAAATTTTTAGGGTTCAACGTGACTGTTTCAGACGGAGAATAATGGATAAATCATACTTACTGTCGTTTATGCTTAACTGCTGCTCTGATGGTATCAATTGGACGACGTCGTAACACTATAAATCTAACACTGTCTGTATTACACTCTCTTAAAATTAAATCTGGAAGGGAATTTTGTTAGAAAACACAACTAAAAGACAATATAAAGTTCAAAATATGTATATTAAATCTGTTAAAAAATTTATGTTTTTACAACAACTTCTTCAGAGAAAATGTTAACAAACAATGGTCTGACCCGTGTACAACACATGGTGAGGAACGGGACGATTCATACGGTACCAACTACCATCCAATATGCAGTTTGATAAGCTAACGATGCACAAAAAGATTCAAGAAAAGTTTCATGTAACTGAAATTTTGGTGGGCTTTTGCTTGCCTCCTCGGAGCTTAAAATTGCTTGAAGCGTATCTACTTCGTTTGTATTATGCAATAACAAATTTTACGTTCAGGCAAGGCAGATCCCATGCACGTGTGAGTACATGGTATAGATACTTTTTTGACTCCGAATCACTGAGGAACCGGTTTAGGGCAAACCCCGTCAAAACACATCATTTCCCCGTCAAATCCGACTGCTAGGAAATGATGGGGGTCCCATGTCGCTAAGGGCTATTTTCGCTATAACTTCCGATATACTTTGAATAGTCCAATTTTAGTATACTTTCTAAAATTGGGTGGTCGGGGCGACATTACGTCCCTGTGCAGCGACATTTACTACACTTTCTAAATTAACGCTCCTTGAAGAGTTAGCGAAAATTTGGCATAAAAAATGCTCCGAAGAGCAAAAATATGTTTCCAAGAATTAAAAATCTCCTCCACGGCGTTTTTACGTGAAGCACGCTTTTCTTACGAAGTATTTCCTAAGTCGGATTTTGTTACAACGTCGAAAAGTATATCGGGGTTATAGCGTTCTTTAACACTCCCCTCCTTTCCGTGAATCTTTTTGTGCAACGTTTGGTAAATTGGTTTTTGAAGAGAAAATGGATCATTGGATGTAGTCTCCCATGTGTTGTATTCGGTTATAGTTCAGACCGGCCTATCTGAACATAACATAGATGCAAATCTAAAAATGATTATAAGTTTGAACATATATCGATGCATAGCATTCGATTGAATAATTGAACATTGTGTTTCAAAATGGCATAAAAAAAAGAAAAAATCGAAAATCCTCAGATTCTCGATGACACAACACAAACACTTTCGACGCACTTATCTTTCTTAGTGTTCTTCCACTAATGCGGGCTTGCGTCTGCTCCTCCTCGTGTCTATGCCTCGTCGATCACCTTCGGTGTCGAACTGCCTTCTGGAACAGCTTAGGTGGTCCTCGGACTGCTTGGCTCCAGCTATACAATGGCTCTGCTCAGTTATATGAAACAATATAAAACAAAGTTTTAGTAAAAGGTATTGCTCATATCCCATCTGGGGATCTGCGACAGATAACACATCGTCGTCTTTGAGAATAGGAACACTGAATTTTGTAGACTTATATTGATTGAAATGTTTCCGTGTAGATAAAATTCTCTTCTTGGGAGAAATCTGCGACCGATATCACATCGTCGTCTTTGAGAATAGGAACATTGAATTTTGTGGACTTATGCTGATTGAAATGGTTCCGTTTTTATTAAAATCTCTTCTTAGGAGAAATCTGCGACAGAATCTGCATCCGTCGGATCGTTGCATCTGCCCCTCCAGCAGACGTGGCGGCATCTCGCCCTTGAGTTGCTAGACTCATCTGAATCGCGCCCTTGCGTCAGAGTCGTCGTCTTTCCATGCCGTGCCAATGGAACATTTGTTTGGACCCTTTGGGTCGGACTCTGCTTACAGACGTGTATGTTTGTTAACATATGAGGACTTTGAAAAAATTATAAATACCAACTCTGCCGGACACGGTCAGAGTTGCTGCAGTGAATTTGGAAGATTTGTATGGTCGATACAATATCCTCAATAAAAAATGACTTGAAAAAAATGCATAAAAAATACCAACTCTTGCCAGACGCGACAAGAAGTTGGTATGGAAATTTTGATATAAAATAAACCTAGCACTAAGTTAAAACTTAGCCTAGGTTGAAAAATATTATAAAAATATAATAGAATCTCCAGAACTGGATTCTGAATCAGAAGTGGAAGCATCTCGTGGCGGTGCATGGATTTGTACAACCGTTTGCTCCGGCGGTGGAGGTTCTGTGGAATCGTCTGAGAACGGGGAATCATTTCCATCGAGTGATGTTCCGCCTGGACTAGCATTTTCTTCATCGGAAGATTCGATTTCCAAGTTGTGCTCCTCTGGTGGGGCTAGTCTCAAATCATTTACATGTACTCTTGTCGTTACATTTCCCTTTTGCACGAGATACACTTCGTCTGAAAACTTCTTTAAGATTCTGGTTGGGCCTGACCAAGACGGCGTGAAGGTATGTACCTTCCTTTTTCTTTTACTCATGACTCTGTCTCCTACTTTGAAAACGATTGGAGTGACGGCCTCTTTCGGCGCATATTTTTGCTTGTAATTTTGTTGAGCCTGACGGGCTTCCTTGACTCGCTCGTATCGTGGAAGCGTTTGTTGCTTGGCTCTTTCTTGCCTCCAGGCATACAAATCCCATTCGCCTCTTTCGGCTGGATCATATCCTAACACGATCATGCTGGGTGTTTGATTTGTAGCGGCGTTCCTACGATTTCTTAAGATGTAAGTCATCTGATGCACGTAGCGATCCCAAGTGTCGTTTGGCTTTTTGAATAAAAGAGTATTTAAAATTTTCTTACATTCCTGAACCCGTCGTTCCACGGGGTTGGACTGTTGATGATATGCCGGAATTAAGTATCGTTCGATACCGTTTCTTTCACAAAATGTGATGTACCATTCGGAATTGAAATGACCTCCATTGTCTGAAATTATGACTCGAGGGACTCCGAATCTTGCTACTATCTCTTCATCAATAAATTTGGCTATCGTTCTGCCATCGACCTGAATGTATGCCTTTGCCTCTATCCATTTACTGAAGACGTCTTCGACGATAATCATGTATCTGTTTTCGGCGTCTTTAGTCCTCTGCAGCGGGCCAATTACGTCGACGCTCAAGGTTTCAAATGCATTTTGTGGTGCATGACTTCTAAGTGGAGCATTGGGTTGGGCTTGTCTTGTCTTTACAGACTGGCATATCAGACAGTCGTTTATATATCTGCCTACGATCCTGGCCATATTATTAAAATAGTAGCGTTTTGCTATTTTTCTAAGAGTCTCGTCTCTTCCTGGATGACACGCTCCATCTCGGTCATTATAATGGTAAATCAATTCCTTAATTTTCCTCTTTGGAACTATCAATTTAAAATTTTGATCGCAATCTTTCAAAAGTACATCGTCTTGGACGTGAAAATTTTTCATAAAAATAAGATCCACATCGGAACGTTGTTCCTGTTGAAATAGATCATTCCAACGGCGGATCTTGTCTTGAATATCTCTTGAACTCGATTGAGCCTGTACGATATCTTCATATATTTCTGAATGCGTTAAAACAGAAATACGCTCTGGATATTTATAATTTGGTAGGAACATTCTTTCCTCTTCATCGTCTGTCTCGACGTACTGATTTTGTGGGTTACGACTGAGAAAATCTGCTAATAAATTCTCCTTTCCTGGACAGTCTTCAATTTTGAATGCATATTCTTGCAATAGTAATGACCATCGTGTAAATTTAGTTTTGTCGTCCTTATGTTTGTTTAACCAAAGTAACGCCCTGTTGTCCGTCTTCACCAAGAACGGTTTGTCTGCTAAGTACATCTTGTACTTTTTAATATAGTTCACCACCGCCAAGCATTCTAGCTCGTTAATGTGGTAACGTCTCTCTGCTGGAGATAACGTATTGCTTGCATACGAAATGATATATTTTTCGCCGTTGTCGCCCAGTTGATATAATACAGCCGAAAGGCCTTGTAAGGATGCATCTGTTTGTAAAATGAACTGACGTGAAAAATCCGGCCGATGGAGTTCCAGCGGTCCGGATAGTAATTCTTTTAATTTTCTAAATGCTTCATCGCATACATGGTTCCAGTGAAAACGATTTTCCTTCGAAAGAAGTTTCGTTAGTGGCTTCGTGATCATCGCCACATTTGGTAGATATTCTCTTACCCAGTTGCAAAGTCCTAGGAAACTTTGTAGCTGCTTTTTGGTGGCTGGAACGGGATAATTTTGAATTTGTAAGACATGTTTTTCTAATGGTCGGGAAGTATCAGTTCTAATTGTGTGGCCTAAATATTGGATTTCATTCGTCGCTATTACACACTTTTCCGGTGACACTTTTAGATTGTGCAGACGTAGTCTTTCAAAGACTAACCTCAAGTGGGACATATGCTCCTTCACGTTTACGCTGTAAACGATTATATCATCTAAATACACTTTACAGAAATGGTGCAGGTAACCCGTTAAAACGTCCTTTGCCATGAATTTCTGAAAGGTACAGGGAGCTGTCTTGAGGCCGAAAGGCATGACATTAAATCTGTAAGCTGCCCCATCAGGAGTGGTAAAAGTCGAGAAATCTTTTGATGCTTCATCGAGCGGTATTTGCCAATATCCACTCTTTAAATCCAACACAGTAAAAATCTTCGAATTTCCTAAATCTTTAATACTTTCGTGTATTTTTGGTAAGACGGAAGCCTCGTCTTCAGTCATTTCGTTCAAGTGGCGATAGTCGATGCAAAAACGTGGTTTCTTATCTGATCGTTTTATTATCACGGGTGGTGAACTATATTGGGCAGTGCTAGGTTCGATGACGCCAGCTTTCAACATCTCTTCGATTTGGTCGTACATAATTTTCTTCGTACTCGGAGACATCGGATATGGTCTGATATTAAATGGTTTTGTATCCTTTACTATAATTTTGTGTTTAACAGTCACTGTGGTTGCTTGAGTCGGTTCCGCAGTGAACAGATCGACAAATTCTTCGAACAGCGGCCGTAAAAATTTGCCTTTAATAACAAGCTCTTCAGGAAGCTTTGCCTGCTGTCTCTCCCTCTGAGAAGCTTGATTCCAGAAGACGGTAATACGCTCTTCCGTGCCGGCATATAGGCATTTTCGGCCATAATCATATGCGACATTATTCATGTATAAGAATGGTGATCCTAATATTATTGTTTCGTTCAAATTTTCGATTACTTGAAAATCAATTTCAAAAGAAGTGCCTGAAATTATTACTTTTAATTTTGTCGTTCCAAGGGAGTCCACCATTCGATCTCCGCGCGCCATAGCAAATGATCGACGCGTCGTGAGATTTTTAAAATTATCCAACATCCTCGGATGGATAACGTTTCGTGTCGAGCCTGAATCAATCAGTGCGTCGACCGCATGTTCATTAATTTGAACTTTTATACGAGGCAAAGGGAACGCTTCGCTCATATAATTTATTGCTTCCTTTGTCTTGTGCAGAGGAGCGTCGTAGTGGTCATGAGTATCGGAAAAATTTATTGGACATTGCTGCCGCCTTGGTTCGGCCGTTGTGCCGGGGATCTTGCAGATGGACCCTGGCCTGGGTCTCTGGCCCCTCGAAAGTTTCCCGGTCTCCTGTTGAGATGAGGGTTATTCGGGCATTGGCTATGGAAGTGCCACTGCACTGTGTCTGTACAGTATCGGCACGGGGTTGCCGGTCGGTCGGGTACTCGGAATTTCCCCGATCCGCCATTAAAATTGTTTTGCCTGCGGTCAGGATTCACTGATCCGCTTGAAGAATTAGGCATAAAAAAAGGACGACCAGGCGCTCTGCCTGGACCGTCCTGTCGAGAGACATCCTCTCGGAAATGCACCCTCGGTGCTGTCGGAGTTGGGCTTCCATTGCTCCTGTTACTAGAATTTTGTTGACTGATGTGTTCCGGCTCTTGATAGTAAGACGCGCGGGACAGACGTTGATCGATAAGCTGGATTAGCGACGTCTGTTCGTCAGCTGAATCCCGCTCGACGTTAGTAGCCGCTGCTATTAACATCTCTGTGGATGAAATTAGGTTGCTTCTCAAGCGTGACCTAATTTCTGGACGCAGTTGGTCCATGATGACCCGAGCTCTGATGGCTTCGGATTTGAAGGGATCAATACGATCGAAAAGGCAGGTTTTCCTTGTGATAAACACTGCCGTGTCGTCTAAAGACGTTTGTTTGACGGCATACAGTTGAGCAATAGCTCGTGACTGTATGTCGGGAGAATTAAATCTCGTAAGGAATCTTTCCTTGAATAAGGTATACGAAGTTGTCAACGTCCTAAACTGTTGAGCTAACCATCGTTGAGCTTCGCCCTTGAGTTGGCCGGTTACGTTATGGAGGCGATCATAGTCGTGGCTTATGCGAGCTCTGTCGAAATATTCCTCCATAATTTTCAAAAAAGCTTCTGGATCTTCATGATCAAGCCCATGGAACGTCACGTTCGGACATCTGTGTCTCTCATGGGGCGTACAGGTCGACACGTTCTGTATCGCCTGCACGAAGCCCTCTGCCATTTTCAGAAACATACTTTCCATCGAATTAACAGTTTGTGGCTGTGAAGCAGATAAATTTGCATTATTTCCCTCTGGAAACAGTCGTTGTGGTTCTATCCCTCTAGAACCGTCGTCGACAAGCGGTGCGGTGACTCGCTCGTAAAATTCTCTTGGGGTCGACCCCTCGGAGTCTTCCGCCATGAATGAGAAAGGATTAGTTGGGTTTGGGGACGGCATGGTCCCTGCTCGGGCGCCATGTGAACGATCCATGCTTTGATGGAAGTCTGAAGGACGTATTTTCTGCTCGAAAAACTTAGAAAAATTAAAAAAAATAGGAAAAAGAAAAAATTAATTTTCTTTTTCCTCAACCTTTTCTTAAATTCTAAATAATAATATTACGTTCACAAAATTTTTAGGGTTCAACGTGACTGTTTCAGACGGAGAATAATGGATAAATCATACTTACTGTCGTTTATGCTTAACTGCTGCTCTGATGGTATCAATTGGACGACGTCGTAACACTATAAATCTAACACTGTCTGTATTACACTCTCTTAAAATTAAATCTGAAAGGGAATTTTGTTAGAAAACACAACTAAAAGACAATATAAAGTTCAAAATATGTATATTAAATCTTTTAAAAAATTTATGTTTTTACAACAACTTCTTCAGAGAAAATGTTAACAAACAATGGTCTGACCCGTGTACAACACATGGTGAGGAACGGGACGATTCATACGGTACCAACTACCATCCAATATGCAGTTTGATAAGCTAACGATGCACAAAAAGATTCAAGAAAAGTTTCATGTAACTGAAATTTTGGTGGGCTTTTGCTTGCCTGTCTTACAAACGTATTTATTAATTCACATAAATTTTGGTCGCTCCTCGGAGCTTAAAATTGCTTGAAGCGTATCTACTTCGTTTGTATTATGCAATAACAAATTTTACGTTCAGGTAAGGCAGATCCCATGCACGTGTGAGTACATGGTATAGATACTTTTTTGACTCCGAATCACTGAGGAACCGGTTTAGGGCAAACCCCGTCAAAACACATCATTTCCCCGTCAAATCCGACTGCTAGGAAATGATGGGGGTCCCATGTCGCTAAGGGCTATTTTCGCTATAACTTCCGATATACTTTGAATAGTCGTTGGACTAACTTGTCCTCATATTCAACACCTCGTAAGAGTTGCAGTGCTTGACAACGTGGATTCGTAAAAGGGTTTTTAATCTTGGAAATTTTGAAGTTCAAGTCCAATTTTAGTATACTTTCTAAAATTGGGTGGTCGGGGCGACATTACGTCCCTGTGCAGCGACATTTACTACACTTTCTAAATTAACGCTCCTTGAAGAGTTAGCGAAAATTTGGCATAAAAAATGCTCCGAAGAGCAAAAATATGTTTCCAAGAATTAAAAACCTCCTCCACGGCGTTTTTACGTGAAGCACGCTTTTCTTACGAAGTATTTCCTAAGTCGGATTTTGTTACAACGTCGAAAAGTATATCGGGGTTATAGCGTTCTTTAACAATAGCACCGAAACTACTGAACAGATTTGAATGAAACTTTGCATGTGCGTTTATTTAGTGCCCCAGAAGATCTGAAAAGGTTTTGGTTGAGATCGGATTAGGTTTAGTGCCATTTTGACGCAACAAGTTGTTTATTTTATAATTACTTTCAATTTGTAATGGAACCATTGAAAAGCAGTTAAAATTCTGATTTCAACGATATATCACACTTCCACCCTTTCGATTTGGTTTCCGTGAAAAAAATTAAAAACAAAGCAAATATGAAGCATAGATCGCATTTCGCATGACATGAGCGATCATATTGCAATGAGCAAATTTTGACGGTTGTCATTGTCATCGTTTGTCATCCGATAACGTTGGTGTCATGTCATGTTAATTAGATTTTGGCATATTTGTAACTTTTAGTGGATTGTCACAAACTTTAAAGGTAATTGTAACAATATCATATGCTTTCTGTAACTTCGTTGGTGAATTTATTATAGATTATCACTTTACCATTTTTCAGTTTGTTGCTTTACAAATCTGTAGTATTTAGGATAACTAGACTTTCTTAGTCGTTCAAGTGATGTTAAAGTTGTTAATATCCTAATAGTATATTATTCAACAAGCGATAATGTAGGTAATAACTCGCATAGATGATTGTAAATTCATTAAGTTGAGGGTTTTTTTAGTGCCCCAGAAGATCTGAAAAGGTTTTGGATGAGATCGGATTACGTTTAGTGCCGTTTTGTCACACATTTTAATGCTCTTTTCGGCTTCAAAGATCCACCGAGTGGGGAGGTTCCAGCCGCTTGCAGTAGCTGCCGATTTTTATCATACAATTCCGTTTTATATTTTATTGAGTAGGTATGTCGTGTCAAAAGAACGGCTTGTCATAAATTAAATTTAAACGTCAACGTTGTTTCCGTTGTGTCCTCAAAATAGTCTTCAGGAAAAATGTTCCCACAAATTGCAACTATGACTGTATTTAACGAATAATTTCATCTAACGTTTCAGAAACTGGCCATAAATTCTAGTAAAATCTGCTATATAGTAGTGATTAATTATTAATTACTGTTAGTAGCGAATAATGTAAAAAACGAACAACTTTTAATTAAGAATGATTATGTTCGTTTTGTAGTAAAACAGCCAGCGAAGAGCCGAAACACAAAGGTAAAACACACAGGCGTAAAATTAGACAAGAAAAATCACCGACGAAGAAAAATCGTAATTTCATTTCATAATATACAATTTACACTTTCTCTGATTCATAACATGGAAATTGTTGTATGTAAAAACTTCAGGGAATCTTTTTTGTAGAGGAGTTTAATATTTATAGTTTCATAACCTAAATTGACCCCAGAACGTGATCTTTGACCTCGAATAACTTGAGATCTTCCACTATATCGACTGGTAATTTTCACACTTTCTTTAAAACCTCGAAATAAAGCTGGGTACAAAAGTCCAGTAAACTTTTTTTTCGACAGATTATTGCTAAAGTTACTGGGCTATAATTAACGCAAATAACAATAATACTCACATCTGTACCTATGTCCGGAGATATGTCGTCACGATTCACAGTAGTCTCTATTTTACATTTATCCTTCTTCATGATATTTAGGATTTTACTAGGATTTTCTACTGCATGAATTGCTTCTACGGAGTTAATTTTGTTATTGTATTTATTGATGCCACTTCCTCCATTATCGCTTAATTCAGACGTATGATTAGAAGTATTAACAAGAGAAGATAGATAATCACTACTTATATCATGTAGAGATGTATTGCTCTCATCGTCGGAACTATCGGTATATGAAGCTTCAAGCCAAAAATTTAAAAGTTTATGAAGGGTAGCAGCATGCTGATTTTTGTATATTAATGCTATTAGTTGAACTATCGTGTCACACCAGAACATCTGAAAATTATATTAAAACTCATTTAACAAATTTATTTGCTTAGGATACAATATTATGAGTTTATAATGTATTCAATGTTGCCAATATAAATCGGCAGTAATTTAAATAATATATAATCCAATAATTGATCATACCAACAAAATGGAAGAATACAAGGAACTCAACAAAAAGGTAAGGGACGGAACTGTAGATGAAAATGCTCCTTCCGCCCTCATGTTTTTCATGCTTAAGAAAAAAAGTTTTTTCTTTCCTTGTTATACAAATGAATATTATTTATTGGATTATTTTGTATTGATTATTATTTGGATTATATTATATGTATACAGGGTGTCTCACCAAGAACTAAATAGATCGATGTAGAGAAAAGTACGCATCAGAAAATTTTGAAAATTTAGATATTACTAATGTCGGTGTGGCCAATTCAACTAAAATAATTACAAGCAGCCTGGCACTTCTACTTATACCGAAAGTCGATACCAACTTGCTTATTTCAAATGGAACACCCCATATATTTTAGGGTTTTCGAAAAGAGCATAAAATTCTGAGTCGAAAATATAGCATATTCTATACCTAAATCTAGCCGTTTCAGAGATATTTTACATTTTATAGAAAATTTGACAGGTGCAACGGTTTGCAAGAACCGTTATAACTTTCTTCGTGTAAAAGATCCTCACTTGCTTCTTGTCACATAAAAAGAACACAAGGAGAACTACGTTCTACAACGGAAATAAATTCAATAATAACATACCAAGTGTTTCGTTTTTCGCGTTACATTTTGTCAACTTCAAACCGCGAAAACTTGTTTAGGTCAAATGGAACAGGATTTTTTTACGTCAAGTTGTGTAAAATTGAATGCCCTTTTTTCTGATATTAGCATTGTGGAGGTTAAAGTTACAAATTTTTGAAATATCAAGAACTTGCAGCACATTTGCTACTCGATATCCAGAAAAACGGAAACCGTCACCAAACACTGTAAAACGCATATTGGAAAATTTAAAAAATTATGGCTCTGTCAAGGCAAAATGCAAAGAAGAAAGCCTATTGTTGATGACGAAAACATTGAAATAGTCATTCTGGGATATTTTCATGCATTTCCAAGGATGTCATTAAGACAAGCTGCTCTGGAATCGGGACTATGCAAGGATTCAATTCACAGAATCTTATTAAAACATAAGTTTCATCCGTTTTCATTCCATATGGTTCAGAGATTAAAAGAAACAGATTTCCTAAGAAGACATAATTTTTGTGTTTATTCTAATAAGGTCTGAGGGTCACGATTCTTATTTGGGAAATATTATATGGACAGATGAAGCGAAATTTACTAAAAATGGACTTTTTAATAGACACAATTCGCATTATTGGAGTGACCCAAATCCTCACATGTTCAGAGAGCGAAACTTTCAGGAAAGTTAGCAGTTCAATGTTTACTGTGCCATAAGAAACGATAGAGTGGTGGCATTACAATTTTATCAGGAAAATTTAAACTGTAAATTAAATTTTCTCTTCTGCTAATATATATAGTTAAATTTTTGTTTTTTTTTAGGTGAAATATATCTGAATATATTACAAAATTTGAATAATAACTATTTAGAAACATTTTTTATCAGCACGACGGTGCTCCCCCACATAACGCATATTTAATTAATAATTATTTACAAAAAACTTTTTATGATCAACGGATTGCCAATAATGGGCCTTTCTTATGGCCTCCTCGCTCGCCCGATTTATCAGTTCTGGATTATTTCATTTGGGGAACTATTAAAAATAAAGTTTATGAGAGCCCATTAACAACCATTGAAGATTGTATGCAAAGAGTAAGAAATGCATTTCAAAACATATCACAGGATTCATTTAGAAGAGCTACCCATGAGGAACTAATCCGAAGGCGCGAAAATGTGTCGAGGTTCGAGGGCGGAATTTTGAGCAATTATAAAATTAAAATGAAATCATATTTTAAATTGATTTTATCTCTGCTATTTTAGTTCATGCCATATCTTCAATTCGATTAATACACATGTTACAATGTTAGTGTTATTTTGCGTTTTTGTGGATATCGAGTAGCAAATGTGCTGCAAGTTCTAGATATTATTTTATCACATTCTCCATAAATAATAAACAAATTTAAAAAGTTTTCGTTGGTATAATTTAAACATGCTGGAATTTTTTGCAATAAGATAATGATTGATTGTTTCTATCATGGCTATTTTGATGACATGATTACAATAATTCATGAATTTCTAATAAAATCGCAGATATTTCAAAAAGTTGTAACTTTAACCCCCACAATGCTAATATCAGAAAAAAGTGAATTCAATTTTACACAACTTATCGTAAAAAAATACAGGGTGTTCCATTTGACCTAAACAAGTTTTCGCGGTTTGAAGTTGACTGTTAGAGTTCAATTTAACATTTATACATTATTTAAAAAATCTCTAAATCATTACTTTATCTCTTATGTTTAATGTCTAACGAATTCGTGTTATCCGTCGTCACGCGTAATATTTATTATTTAGTTGTCTATATGAATTCGCAATTGTAAGGAATCTGTTGCAGGTATAGGCATGGCGTTATACATTTTGTTGTGTAGCGTTTTGCATATACTTAAGCTCTCTATTTCTGTAATTCTTAAGCTAGGAAATCAATAACTTTTAATTAGTTTATAGGTAGATTCCTATAACCGACTGACGATCGGTAACACAGATTTATTTCTTCACAATAGTTTTTGGCTTAGGTTTTGTCTTCCGGTAGTCTGTCACTTTTCACGTGTAATTCGCTCGAACGCTTGGCAATTTATTAAGCGGTATTTTTACGTGCTCGTTGCGATTTTTGAAACAAGTAATTTCACCATTTTGGGATATATTCGCAACGTTTTATTTTTCGGTTATCCATTTATGTTTGGACGAGTGCATATTTTTATGGTATTGGAAATCGATTGTCTTCATTGGAAGGATCTATACGTAAAAGCCATTTTTGCCAAATTTACACGAGGCCAAGGACATCCAAGGTCAACAACATTTTTCTAAGAAAACCCTCCGAAACGAGGTAATTATTTTATTTTTATATTCAAACTAGCAAAATATCACTTGTAGTAAATTGTTCAATGGTAAACATTTATTTTTAGGGTTTTATTTTCACCTACGGTTTCGTCTAGGAATTCGTAGTTTTTTTCATACGATTTTTTTTTGTCTCCTGATACGAACGAATAATTTTTTTTCCACTGGTCTACACGTACTTATGTTACTTCTCCTTACTGGACTGGAATTTCTTTTTTGTGGAGAGCCATCCATTTTTTTGGGTTAATTGATAGGCTGGAAGTTGCCCATTCCTGAAAATTGAGCCGAAGCTGAAGCCCTGCTGCCTGCAAGTTGTATCCTTCTTGTACCATATATATATTGATTTTTTTTTTAAATATAATGTATATTTTGCTTTTAAAAAAAATTTCACCACTGCTAATTTTGCTAAACATTTTATGAAAATATTCTGTCAACTAATTATAACAACTATGATATTTGTTGGGGGTTTAAGCACTTACGTAAGACGCGTATACCCAGTTAGATATATTTTTTTTGTGTGAATTTGTCTACCATACCCTACGTTATTGTACTGTTGAATGTTTTAAAGTTAACCTATTTCGTTTATTGTTATTAAAAGATAAAACTGAATTTGAATTTTTCATTATCGTCTCGCTAAGTAATTTATTTAGTAAATTTGAGGTTACATTGTACTTGAGCTGGTATTTGGAGTGAAAAAAAATTTACTTGGCGCCCTGATACATCATAGTAATTTAGAACCCCGACCATCTCCACTGTTAGTCGGCCGGCAAATACCGTTAGTCAACAGACGACGACCAACTAGTTACGTCAGATTGTAGTTTTGAAATTTGACGTAGCAGTTTTGGCGCCCAACGTAGCCCCAGATTTTGATAAGCATATTGAAATTTTGTCAGAGGTTTTTAAACGTCTATATGAAGCTGGATTAACGCTTAATCGTGATAAATGCTTCTTCTGTAGGCCAGAATTAAAATATTTAGGTTACGTAGTCAATCGTGATGGTCTACATGTTGATCCCGAAAAAGTTAGCTGCATTTCAAATATGCCTGCTCCTACCTCAGTTACCGAAGTTCGTCGAATCATCGGTATGGTTTCATGGTATCGACGTTTCATACCAGCATTTTCTGACTTGATAGCTCCGCTAACTAATTTATTAAAGAAAGGCTCTAAATTTATTTGGGATAAAAGTTGTGAAAATTCTTTTAAAAATATTAAAAATGCTTTAGTATCAGCTCCTATATTAACGTGTCCAAATTTTGAGTATCCTTTTATATTGCAAACAGACGCATCTTCATTTGCATTAGGCTCGGTTCTCACACAAAAAATCGGAGATAGCGAGCATGTTATTTGTTATTTATCGCGTACTTTAACCAAACAAGAGCGTAAGTACTCAGCTGTCGAAAGAGAGTTATTGTCGGTGCTGTGGAGTATAGAAAAGCTGCGTTGCTTCTTAGAAGGAGCTAAGTTTTCGGTAGTAACAGACTGTTATAGTTTACAATGGTTGGATAATCTGCAAAATCCACAGGGTAGATTAGGTAGATGGGCACTTAGATTGCAACAGTTTGACTATACAGTAGTTCATCGTAAAGGCAAAGACAATGTAGTGCCAGACGCTTTGTCACGTTTAATAGTAGATAAAGATAATGTCGATATTGTGGTAAATAACATGAAGGTCGAGGTAATACAGGATAAATGGTATCTTAAAATGTTGGAAAATGTCAAAAAGTGTCCTTTAAAATGTCCTAAATGGCGAATATTAGACAATAAATTGTATAAATATACTGAACTTGACTTCCCTGAACTACGCAGTAACAATGATTTCTGGAAATTAGTTGTTCCTAAAGAAAAACGTCGCGAAATTATGCATAATAACCATGATTTAGAGACAGCAGGACATCTCGGGATATTCAAAAGTTTTAGTCATATTGCTCGGTTATATTATTGGCCACGAATGAAAGCTGACGTTAGTAATTATGTAAGATCGTGTGAGATTTGCCAGAGAATAAAACCGGAACAGAAACGACCTGCTGGATTGATGGGTAAGAGGGTAATAGCTGACCGTTGTTGGCAAGTTATTAGTATGGATTTATTTGGCCCATTACCCAAAAGTAAGAAAGGTAATATGCATATTTTCGTAGTAACTGACAACTTCAGTAAATTTAATTTATTTTTCCCGATAAAACGAGCTTTAGCTAATAAACTCATTCCTTTACTAGAAGAACAAGTATTTCATATATTTGGTGTACCACAAATCATTCGTTGTGATAACGGAGTGCAATTCACGAGCAAAGACTTTGCTAATCTTGCTGAAAAATACGATATAAAAATTCTTTTTAACCCAAATTATCATCTTGCTCCGAATACCACTGAAAGATATAATCGAGTAATGAAAACTATGATGTCCGCTTACATTAAAGAACATCAAAGAGATTGGGACGTAAATTTAAGTGCACTAGGTTGCGCATTACGCACTGCACGTCATGAAGTTACGGGTCAAACGCCATATTTCATAAATTTTGGCAAAGAAATGTGTATTCATGGTTCAGAATATAAACATAATAATATCGATAACGACAATGATAATTCACCCTCTGTGTCGGAAAGATTTGCTGCTCTTGTGAAAATGCGTACGTCAGTTGCGGAACGATTAGAAAAAGCTTACGATAAATCTCGAGAAAAATATAATTTACGGCGTAGAGAAGTTGAATTTAAGATTGGTGACTTAGTTTGGAAACGAAAGTATGCACAGTCTGATGCTGCAAATTATTTCACTGCCAAACTAGCAGGGAAATTCGAGGGACCTTACAAAGTCAAAAAGAAAATAGGCTATTGCGTGTATATTTTAGAAGATTTATCTGGTACAGAATGTAACGGTAGCTGGCACGTTAAGGATTTAAAACCTTATATAGAACCAGACGAGCACTTAGATCCAGTATAATAGTTATAATATGTTACCTTGGTTGGTGTTTCATATACCGCCATTGGATAGATCATTTTTGGAAAATAAAAGCTTTCCAGATCTTGATCTCTTGTTTGTCTTGAGTATGAATGTTATTGCCATAGTAGTGGGTTAGTAAGGGATTTTCGCTTAGTCTCTACTAACAGTGAAATATTTTTTGTGTGTCGTAGGTCGTATATGGCCGTAAGTTATTTAATTTCACGTCCTTTTGGACATTGATCTACTCGTCAGTAATTTCATCTAGTAATTAAATTTGTTATAACATTTTGTGTACCTGTTACTGGATTTTAATGTGTCTGTCTATCTGTAGAGTGTCACGAGCTACAGTATTTGATTAGTTAGGTTTTCTTCTTGATTTCAGGATTTATTATAACTTACTTAGCTGGCTGGAACCCACTAAGTAAGGTGTCATTTTTTTTAACCTCTGTGGTGAGGGGGTTGTAAAAAGAATTCTACCACCATGGGATTGTCCTATGTGGGGTAAAAGCCCCCTGAACGGCCACTTAGTTTTTTTTGTTTTAAAATACTTAGAGGGACTCCGATCTTGCTGGGAGCGGTGACATTTCACTGGCTGTCTTAAATGGCAAACTGGATGCCAGGGGGTCAGTCATTGAGCTGGGGATCAGCTTGCCATGGGTCTTCGTTTTGGTTGGCTTGGTCGAGGTCGGTCAACACTATGGCAAGTCCCTCAGTGCAGTGCTCTGACATGACTGTCATCTAGTTGCTGGTGGAAGGGTGGCCGCTGTGGCAGATAGGAGAACACTCCCGCAAGTTTTGGTTGCAAGTGGGTTGACTGTGAGGTGAGGTAACCCCAAGCATTTTAAGCCTCATAGTGTTAAGTCATATATATGGTTGTGCGTATGAATTTATTGTGTGCGTCTTTTATTATTTTTTTTTCTTTTTGGAGAAATTTACGGGGTAAATTCCTTTGTGAAGGGGAGTGGTTGTTACAGTTCAATTTAACATTTATACATTATTTAAAAAAATCTCTAAATCATTACTTTATCTCTTATGTTTAATGTCTAACGAATTCGTGTTATCCGTCGTCACGCGTAATATTTATTATTTAGTTGTCTATATGAATTCGCAATTGTAAGGAATCTGTTGCAGGTATAGGCATGGCGTTATACATTTTGTTGTGTAGCGTTTTGCATATACTTAAGCTCTCTATTTCTGTAATTCTTAAGCTAGGAAACCAATAACTTTTAATTAGTTTATAGGTAGATTCCTATAACCGACTGACGATCGGTAACACAGATTTATTTCTTCACAATAGTTTTTGGCTTAGGTTTTGTCTTCCGGTAGTCTGTCACTTTTCACGTGTAATTCGCTCGAACGCTTGGCAATTTATTAAGCGATATTTTTACGTGCTCGTTGCGATTTTTGAAACAAGTAATTTCACCATTTTGGGATATATTCGCAACGTTTTATTTTTCGGTTATCCATTTATGTTTGGACGAGTGCATATTTTTATGGTATTGGAAATCGATTGTCTTCATTGGAAGGATCTATACGTAAAAGCCATTTTTGCCAAATTTACACGAGGCCAAGGACATCCAAGGTCAACAACATTTTTCTAAGAAAACCCTCCGAAACGAGGTAATTATTTTATTTTTATATTCAAACTAGCAAAATATCACTTGTAGTAAATTGTTCAATGGTAAAAATTTATTTTTAGGGTTTTATTTTCACCTACGGTTTCGTCTAGGAATTCGTAGTTTTTTCATACGATTTTTTTTGTCTCCTGATACGAACGAATAATTTTTTTTCCACTGGTCTACACGTACTTATGTTACTTCTCCTTACTGGACTGGAATTTCTTTTTTGTGGAGAGCCATCCATTTTTTTGGGTTAATTGATAGGCTGGAAGTTGTCCATTCCTGAAAATTGAGCCGAAGCTGAAGCCCTGCTGCCTGCAAGTTGTATCCTTCTTGTACCATATATATATATTGATTTTTTTTTAAATATATTGTATATTTTGCTTTTAAAAAAAATTTCACCACTGCTAATTTTGCTAAACATTTTATGAAAATATTCTGTCAACTAATTATAACATCTATGATATTTGTTGGGAGTTTAAGCACTTACGTAAGACGCGTATACCCAGTTAGATATATTTTTTTTGTGTGAATTTGTCTACCATACCCTACGTTATTGTACTGTTGAATGTTTTAAAGTTAACCTATTTCGTTTATTGTTATTAAAAGATAAAACTGAATTTGAATTTTTCATTATCGTCTCGCTAAGTAATTTATTTAGTAAATTTGAGGTTACATTGTACTTGAGCTGGTATTTGGAGTGAAAAAAAATTTACTTGGCGCCCTGATACATCATAGTAATTTAGAACCCCGACCATCTCCACTGTTAGTCGGCCGGCAAATACCGTTAGTCAACAGACGACGACCAACTAGTTACGTCAGATTGTAGTTTTGAAATTTGACGTAAACGTAAAAACGGAACACTTGGTATGATATTATTGAATTTATTTCAGTTGTAGAACGTAGATCTCCATGTGTTATTTTTATGTGACAAGAAGCAAATGCAAGCCAAATGAGGATCTTTTACACGCCTGTCAAATTTTCTATAAAATGTCAAATATCTCTGAAATGGCTAGGGTCAGGTATAGGATATGCTACATATTTTCGACTCACAATTTTATGCTCTTTTCGAAAACCCTAAAATATATAGGGTGTTTCATTTGAAATAAGCAAGTTGGTATGACTTCCGGTATAAGCGGAAGTGCCAGCTGCTTGTAATTATTTTAGTTAGATTGGCCACACTGACATTAGTAATTATCTAAATTTTCAAAATTTTCTGATGCGTACTTTTCTCTATATCGATCGATTCAGTTCCCGGTGACACACCCTGTATCTATATATATATATATATATATATAATTATAAGAAAAACAAAAACTTACCTTTTTAGGACATGAAATTAAGTAGATAATGATTTTATCAACACCATGCATAAATAAATTCCAAATAATTAAATTCTGCATACTTGAACAGGTTTCATTACAGTTGGGAATAAGCATTTTGGTTTCTGGTGTATGTAAAATATTTCTCAGTAATAATAAACAATTCTTAATACTGTTACACTGCTCAATGTTGAGATGGATATTGTTTTCTAAAATATTTTTCATATGGGCCACCACTAATTTTGTACTTCTGCTATCAGTGAATGCTTCTTTGTTCATAGTTAGAAGTTGTTTTAACTGGACTATTGTATCTCTTCTAGCATTAGTGTTAGTCATGGTTTCCATTGATAACAAATGTTCCACTGGTAGTGTTAAATTAATTAAAATTTTAATAGTGGTATTCATAATTTTACTAGCATATGTTATATTTTTCTCATCTTGCATATGGAGTAAAAGAGGAATGAGACTCTTTTGAATAATTTGTCCCAATCCAAGAGCTCGACGAAATGTATGTAGGGTGATATCTTCTGATGATAATTTTCTCAAAATATCTTCTAATATTGCTATAATTTTTTACGAGTCAGTAAAAGATATTGATTAAATAAATTATCCACTATTATCACTATCATTTATTAAGTATTTAGACAATTTTCAACAGCCAAAGCATGGATAATCACTAATATAAGTTTCAAAGGCATTGGTATCTCACTTTGAGTAATATTAGTAGACAAATCAAGGGGCAAAAAATTTAAAAAAATACAAGTTAATAATATAACCCAGATAATTTTGTACCTAAAGCCATTTTAATGTTAGTCAATATATTGCATATTTTCTCAAAAGCACTAAAGTTTGAATACCCACAGCCTTTTCAGTAAAAAAAAATTATGATTTTTTTGCAAGTAAAAAGTACCTACTTTGCTTTTAGTTGCCATGATAATAATTTTTAATTTTACTGACAATGCAAAAGTTGTTCAACTATAGGAACTACCAGGTGAATCTACAGTTCCCAATAGATGGTATACTAAAAGAATGCGCAAGCAAGAATTGTTATTTTGTTTTAGTTTTAATTTTTTTGTACATTCAGAATTACTATTTTAGTTCCCAAATTCTAAACTTTTTCCATATAATATACATTTAAATGTTTTAAAACAATTTATTTTAAATACAAAATTAATATACTTCATGCACAGTTTTCACACACACACACACGCACGATTTTCTGTATTCTGTTCTTATTTCACCTAAAACTTATTTTTAGTATGTTATAATTTGAAAAATGTGTAAAGCGAACTAGTAATTGCTTAAAAATTAAAACCGCATTAGGTACTTACGACGTACAAAATTTGATAACTATAACTATTTTATTTATAAAATTTTAATGTTTTAAGAAAAATATGCCAACGTAATAAACATAATGGTACTGATTTGTCTTTGTGTCAGAAAAATTTACTTTTTAGATTAAAAATATTAACTTTACAAGAAAAAGTTTATCTAGTAAAATGCTGGTTAAAATATTTTATAAATAAAAAAAATTGGTACAAAGCAAATTTTTCTATGAACCTTTTAATATATCTCGTTCAGAGAAGGCAGTATACCTGATGCGATTTTTATTTTTAAGCCGTTACTGGACACGGATGAGGATCTGGGTTTTCTGAAAGATAAATGAATAGAAATAATAAAAGATAATCATTTGAAGCTCTGAGTTGGAATTCACTATGGTCTTTTTGTAATAAAATATTTTACTCAATATTCTGGCTACGCCCATCGAACCGATGCCCTACTTTTTTTTGATTTTAGACAGACGTAGGAAGATGATTAGTTAACAAATAATTTACAACAGTTAAACTGGTTTATTCGCTATAAATATTTACAGAAAAAAAACACGAATAGATTTAATCAGAAAGTTTACTGATATTTGTGATATTAAACTCTAATATTATCGAAGAGTTTCGAGATAAAAAAATTACACGACTACATGATGACTTGATAATTACATTACAAAATGGAAAAGTGCCCGTGACTAGCTGTGACAATCACACACCAAACTAGATGGTTAAATACTAATATTCAACACCAAGTATTTTTATGAGAACGACTGCATATTGGGCATTGCATGACTTCTGAATGTGCAGTATGTTTGGCCTATCGAAATTCTAGAACCTTCGATTGTGAAGTCTTTGAAATTATATTTTTGAAAATCTTTCCGTGCTAATTGAAAGAATGCATATTAAAGGTAAAGTCTTGAAAATTTGGTTTTATTTGATTAAAGTTAAACGGGGAAAATTGCAGGTTTTAGAATCATATTTTAGTTATGGCATTTTGCAGCGGAAGTTTTTAAGTTTTATTATGTTTTGAATCTCAGTTTTAATTCAATAATTAAAAGAATAATCCTAGGATACAAAACTTTGAAATTGGGGCTAAAAATTAAGGTACATTACCAGCGACCTCTATTAATTTTCAAACCAATTCTAACGTACTAAAACAGGTTTCGGGTGAGGCAAGATCAGAACACAGAAAATTGTCTTTAAAATTAACAAATATTTATCACATGTATCTATAATACCGCTTTGCTGTGGACACATTATACCTATATACCATGTTTAACAGGATCATGGTACACCCGCCTTTTTTTCCTTCAGTTTTAAAGATAAACGATTGAAATTTGGAACATCAAATATACTTAATAAACTTCACTTTTTGAAAATTTTCAATACATTTTGAATCCAATGATACAACATAAGTGACATTTTAAACGTCAATATTTATTATAGTTTATTTGTTAGCTATCCATTTAAATATGTCGTGACTGTTCCATTTTTTCAATTGGAACCATATTGATACCGTGGCGTGTGTGATGCTACTACTACTATTTCAGTACTATTAATAAGGAACTTATTCATATGCCTTATATTTATTATTCATATGCAATACAATTTTGTTATGAAGCAATATATCAATTCTCAACAGCGATTTCGAAGAAAATTTTATTATTGAAGAAAGAATGGAAATTAATGTTTTGGCTCGAGTGAAAATTGAAGAAACTGTTTCTTTAAAACAAATTGCGTTTAAATAAGAAATCAGTCACCAAACAGTAAACCGAATTTTGCATAAACAAGTATACCTATAGATCTTTTAAATACAAATAATTGTACCAGCACTTGTACGAAAATGATCACGATGGACTATTGCAATTGGATTTTACAGGATATAATGGCTGGCCAAACAATAATTTTTTGGTGGATTTTATTTTCGGAAGTTCAGTAATTCGTTGTTATTTAACCGGCAAAATACAAGAAAGGCAAATTATTAAGACAGAAAAATCAAAATTTATCAAGGGAGATAATTATCAAGATCGATTAAGTTTCAATGTTTGGCTTGGAATAATCGGTAGTGCAATCATTGGTCCAATAATATTTGAGGAACCATTGATTGGTGCCAGATACTTGGAATTCCTGCAAAATGAGATTGAGGACATTTTAGATGAATTGCCTTAGGGTTTAGAACAGGGAATGGATTTTCAACAAGATGGCACTACTCCCCATAATTCAAGAATAGTAAGGCTAGCCGCGCATGGACGATTTTGCGATCAATCGATTCATCAATCGTATAACTAAAGCTGTAATGTTATATTGGAGAACGCAAAGTCGCCCGATTTGAAAATCTGTGTCTGATGGCCACTCCTCTACTCAGTCGGGCGATTAACGACAAACGAGTCTTCTTTTATTTTTCCAAAGACTGTGTTCTAGTCAAAAATGGAAAAACTATCTTTGCCTATTCTCAACAATTGAAAAATTTCTCAGGATGTGATTTGAAATATTCATACATTTTATAAAATTGTCTTTTCACTAGAAGAACATTTTTTACTAGTGGAAGTACCCAATGCCGCCTTTTTCTCTTTTTTGGCAGAATCTAAGAAGAAGGGCAAAAATATATATGTAAGTTTTATTAAACTCATTTTACAACTGGACCGAAAACATGAAATCTGATGTGATACTCCGGCTGTCAATTGGTCATGTGCGCTAGGGCAAATCGGCTGGCCGTAAAACCAAATCAGATGCACGTATTTCTATAATCGGGTGATCACAATCAGTCGACTCCACAGTTGTCCATGCGTACCTAGCCTAACTGATTAACTTTAACAGAGAGTCGAAGGAAATGTCATTTCGACGAATGGTACTATCAGGTGACCTCCAAGGTCACCTGTTTTTTTGTCCTTTAAGTTTGCTATACAGATTAAAAAGATTTCCGGATCTGGAACTGTATGGGTAAATAAGAAGACGACTACCTTAGTCATTTGCCGGCGTTTTAGCCAATTTCTTACATTAATTTTCGTCAGGGTTTTCATAGCAAAAACTTATTCAGGTAAGCACACAATAAAATAAATAAAACCTGTGGTGACACCTTACGACATAATAAACAGTTTTAGTCAATTAAAGTTTATTTTTATTTTATTGCTTGCACCCTGTTGAAACCTAAAGAAAGTAAAAATATAGGTTTGACCAAAATATCAGTAAAAGGTTAAGTAGTTGTTTTTTATTTCCACAGTCCCAATTCAGGGAATCATTTCAAGGGAGGATTAGTGTTTTCAGATCTGGATCTTGCCTTTTATGAGTGCAACTTGAAATTTTGTGGTATCTTCGTAGCATCTTCATGAGAGAAGGCGGTAAATTGGGCATGTCGTGCCGTGATGTTATTGGCCGTGATGCCCATGCGCGAATGACGTATTGATATACTAAGAAGTATGTAGGTTTGTCAGCAGTCTGTGGTATCGTAGGTAGGATGCCCTATTCTCACACACGAGCTCAACATCAGAAAATCAAATGTTCGATGGCTAGGAGGCCTCGCTGCAGTAGTTGTCTTGAACGGGTTTTTTCGTTTAGTTTTTTCCCGTGTTAGCTAACAAAATTTATTTAAGTGTCCGCTTACTTTTAACAGTTTAAGTTTTAATTGTTTGAATTTTAATTTGCCGCTTTGGGAGAAGGAGTTACAATTTTTATTTATTTAGTTTTTTAAAACTAAACCGGACCTGCTTCGTCCAGCCTCTCAATTTCCATGACGCTTCTCGACATGGATGTTTGGCTGGTTCCGGTCCAGATCTCGGGCAGTATTGTTGTATTCTTTGAATTATTAATAAAATTGTTTTGATTTGATTCACACGCGAGCTCGATGGTTCGAATCATTTTGTTACAGCTTTTTTTTTTTTTACTACATTTTGTTAACAAACTAAAATACGTAATACGAGTGTTTCTCTAGGTTAGTTCGTTAGGGTAAATATGTTAATATTATTTGATGTAGTATAGTTGCTTATGATAGATAATTTCCCTTGTCCTTGTCATTTATGTTTTTTACTACATTTTGTTAACAACTAAAATACGTATTACGAGTATTTCTTTAGGTTAGTTCGTTAAGTTAAATATGTTGATATTATTTGATGTAGTATAGTTGCTCATGACAGATAATTTCTCTTGTCCTTGTCATTTATGAGTGACGTCACGGCATGACGTGCTCAATTTACTTCCTTCTTTCATGAGCCAAGAATAATCAATGAGCTAACACAAGATGTCAAGTGTCAACCAAATCAGATCAGATTGATACATGCTGTACCAGTCGTTCTCTGAATAAGTTTCGTCCTTGATATGACTAACATTTTTGTTCTTACTCTTATTTTCTGAAGAAGGAGCATACAACTGTCGAAAAAATGGTCTAGTTTTACTCGCAAAATATAGTCTAATTCTGGACAAGTGACACTCTAGTTGTAGAAATCCACGTTTTTACAAAGTGTAGTGTAGTACGCAGCCGATGTAATATGTTACCAGATGAGTACCATTTCTACATTGTTAAAGCAGCATTGACATTCTCGAATTTTCACATAAAAAAGTGCTGAATTTGACAAATAGTTAAAGACTCGTTACTATGGGTTACACATATATTTCTTATAGAGAGTAATCGGTGACTATTTTCAGTTACGATTAGTATTTTAAGAGAATAAGCGTTCTTCGATGTACTGGCAGTTTTAACCACTGTTATTCTTTCTCAAATAAAATTTCAGTATTTTTATTTTTACTGTCAATTTTAAAAGCTTAAACTTAAGGGGATCAACAAAAATTTTAAAACTTCTTCAATAAATAGCTAATCTATTTTATTATTTTTATTGGCCTGTTCACTAAAAATTAAAAAAAATTAACATATGTTCGGCAAAATGTTCCTGTCCTACATTGACGCTCGTTTTTGTTGGTATTTATCCTTTTTTGTAAATAACACTTAAAATTTAGTGACGTTCTAGCCTCAGGTACTCTATTAAATTTTTTAAAAGTGCTTAGTGTTCGAAACTGGCGGATCCAGGGGGCACGGGGGACCATGTTAAAAAAGTATGAGAAATTAATTATAAAAATCCCAGATGGTAGAGGCCAGTCGGAAAGGTAGTTTTTTTTTTGTAAAAAAAAAACCTAAAAACCTTTCTCGATCGTTCCTTCTTTTCTGTGTCTTAGCAAAAAATGTTTCTGACAAAAATTACCCTGCCCTATCTAACGATATATCGCATGTACATATTTGATCTGAAATAGAATTTTGAGAATTTTTCGCACATTTTGAATAGCCGCCATTTTGAAACGAAGAAGCTGATTTGGCCTATCTTCGATTTTAACCGAGATATGAACCCAAAGTAAATGCCTGCCATATTTCGTTTCGATTTATTGAGAAATGCGTCCTCCAATTTCTATACCGATTATTATAATTAGGTAAATGGCCCCCCTGAGAGGCGTGCTGGACCCGCTAGTGGTGCTCGTAAAAGCACTTTTTTCAGAGACTAATTGCGAGCACTTTATTATTAATAGTGCTGAATTTTCGAAAAATAAAAGCCTTTTGTAGTACTTCATCGCGGCTTTGGTACTAATATGGCTCCATTTGAAAAAAAAATGTGTTTTGCCCTAAAAACCATTTTGATGAATGTTATTTACTCACAAATCACGTAATTTAATATTATCGACAGAATTTCGATTTTTCTAGCATTTCCTAGCATTACGCGAGCAAATTAGAATCCATCGGAACAGTCATGACGCACTTAAATGGAAAACAAAAAATTAAATTAAAATAAATATTTACATTTGAAATGTCACTTGTGATATCTTTGTATTAAGAAAATTATGCAGAATTCAAAATTGCAGTAATATGTTCCATTTGAAATTCAAGTCATTACCAGTGAAACCGAAAATGGAAAAGAAATATTTAAATGTCAAATAGCAACGTTTATTAAATATATAGGATGTTTCGAATTTCAATCTTTTATTTTTAAAACTAAAGGAAAAAAGGGATGTACTATGATCCAGCTCTTGTTACACGTTGTATAATCTAAGTTTATATTTTCAGGAACTGTATTAGTTTTAAATTATTTAGTAGTTTTATAAATTGAACACTAATGTTCTAAATTTAATATATTTTTACCTGAAAATTTGTTTTAAAAACACTGTTCTCATATGGATCTAATATTTGACATTTAAATTCAAACTTTTAATCATTTAACAACCCTAACGATAATTATTGTATGAACTTACCTAAGCAATCATCGTTTACTGTCAATTCTTTTCCATTTTGTATACATAAAGGAACAAATGCATTGTTCATACAGTTCGATACCCATTCCATTTTTATTTCATTAGAATACTAATCTAAAAAAATATTTGAAAGATATTTTTGAAATATATTATAGAATAATGTTTACCAAAAAAATTATTGAAAATATTAAGTATTCGCATGATAAAATATCGCTCACTGATAAGTCTTGCATAAAGGTATTGCCACGGTAAAGAATAACAAAGTAACGAACCCTACCCGGATAGCTCGAGTCATCTCAGTAACGCCCAGTTTTAGTCCTTATTTGGTCTGAATGTGTACATCCTCAAGATTTACAGAGCGGGACATCTTGAGAAAATACCGAGTGTACGTTTCAGTATGTCCATATTAGGTCTGATCTTATTTATGTTCTAAGTTTTGAAAAATAATACATTTCTATCCATATCGATTATTCTTTTCATAGAATAAGAGTTTCATAGCAAATCTAAAACTTTTGAAGTAATATAAGTACAAAAAATCTACTAAATTAATAACATCCAGTAATTTGGAATTAATTTTGAATTTCTCCCATTTCTATCTATTTGACCGTGGGACTACTCAATTTTTCTTATAGACTTAGGGAGTTAGAATAGAGTGGCTCTAGCGTGGGTACCAGGACATGCAATGTCTCTGGAACCTCCATGTACAATTTCTAATAGTTATGATAAACGCCTCTAGGAAGTCCAAAGGATCGAGTAAATCCCACTTTGAAGATATGAGGATGATTTTAATATGGGACACCACTGAGCAGACCGACAAAATAGTCGCTGAGACGTTTCAGCAGGATTAATCTTAAGTCTTTCTTTGACATTCTAAAGATTTAAATATAAAACATTTCACTGGGCAGATTAACATGCACAGTAGCTGCTAGGATATTATTTCAGTAGGGTAATCAACATGAGGCAAAATAATATACATATTCATAATTTTTTAGAGACAGTATATATATATATATATATAAACTTAGTTTATAATATATATTATAATATTATACTTTATTTGCTAAAAGTGTTTGTCCCCCTTAGAAAATATTGTAAGTACCGGTAATATAAAAAATTAAGGTTAATTAATTAAGACCTATTATATTTAACAATAATCGCTAAACTAGGCATTTTATTACTGTCATTTTATATTTTATGAAAGTTTATTTATTCTCGTCTTATTAGCATCGTATTCATCCGCCCGTCACGTCGAACCTATCTATCTATACTCGCAATAGATGGCTGTAGATGCTTAGTCATTCGCACAACACCAGTGTTTCAAAATCAGGATCTTACAGGTTTGATAGTAATGATTTGCCTTTTAATTTTCTCGAAATCTATATCTATAAACGAATGGTAAAGCTAAAAAATGTATGTTATTAGTTGTAGGTACAACAAACATATATAAACTAGAATTCGCTCCGATTATTGTTATTTATAAAAAATAAAATATTGCAAAGTTAGTTTTTTTAAACTAATTAGTATTTCTCTGAAAAAAAATGGGTAAATTGCAATGAAACCTATATTAGGAAATCCATCAAAACCGAGAAATGTGCGTGATAACTCAAGCTGTATCATTTTGAGATAACTAAAGAAAAAATATATATATTTCAACTTTTGAATATTTTTTGCGTTTCAATAAAAAATTGGCTTTAAACAAATTAAATTTTGGCATACAAAGATAATTCAAATATAAGATATTTTTATATGATTTATAAAAAATATGAAAAGGCGAACAATTTGAGAAAGTAAAGTTGTTTCTGTGATACGAATTTGCCAAGATATTTCAACTTTTGCGTTTTACCATTTTGTTAATCGACAAGTCTTAATTATTTACAAATGCCTATATTTTTCATTTTCGCAAGAGAAATCTATTAAAATATTGTTAGGAGTTAAAAAATGGTTATTAATAATGTGGCGTGCGGGGATGCGCGACCACTTCATATGCAGGGCCACAAAATGACCACGCAATAACTATTTTAAATCAATTTCTATAAAAAAGGCTGCCCTTACGTTGTTTAACAAAGAGGGCCTTTTTTGTGTAATTTTGATCAGAGAACAACATTTCAGCACAAAAATATGATAAAAATGGAAGAAAAATATTTTGGATTGATAAGCAATGCACCCTCCTCTTCTTTACGTCACTTTACGTCATTTTAGTTAGTACTATGAAATAATAACACATATTGATATTAAGTAACGCACCAAATCTCATAGCCGTAACACAGAAAAAATGGCCAGTTGAAATAATATATTTTTTTTATTTCAATTATCTTTCAAGTACTCTTAGAATTCTACAGTTTGAGCTATCACACACATTTCTCGGTTTTGACCGCAGGATTTCACAAGGTTGTAAAGTTTTAACTAGAATTACGGTTTTCAGCTGTTTCAATGCCTATCCTGATTTGAAATTATAGTTGAAAATAGTACTCTGTAAGACCTACATTTTCCCTAAGATTCATAGGATTTTGCCCAATTTCTTCAGAGAAAAATAATTTGTTTTAAAATAACTAATTTTGCAATATTTAATTTTATATAAATAATAATAATCGGGGCGAATTCCAGTTTATACACATTTGTTGTACAACTTATAACTGGCATTTTTCATTGTTTCCATTTACCTTGTAGAACTTATAGATCTCGAGATATCGTTAATAAATCGATGGAAAACATGCTTTAAAAAATTTAATTATTTAAATAAACAATACGTCGACCTCGTCGAAACTGAAAAACTGAACTGTGAACTCAACATGGCCCCCTGAACAAGTCAAAATAAATAAACAGCCCTAACTAGACAATTCACATTTCGTATTTTTCAAGTCCTAATTTCACTTCGCTATAAGTATTTCAAGCTTTATCACCGCCTCGTATATTGGTTTTATGCAATGCAGGGTGTATAGAAGTTACAATAAAGTTTGCAGGTTTTACATTATATTTTTTTAATTTTAAGTTAGAAAGTGGCTTAGACCAAATGAAAATCAACGATTAGCAAAAGAAAATAAGAATCAGCAATAAAATTTTCCCTGCAAAGTTATTTCCCAAAACAATCAATTAGATTGTGCTACTAACAGTCATGTAGCTGGCTGGCTATTTACCACGTCATCGGTCGGTGCAAGACTGCAAAGTGGCTTATTAGTTTGTTCATCAGATGGCAGACAACAGGGACGGACCAAAGAAGTAATAGACGATTTTCCCAACTATTGTAGTATAGTAGGTACTCATAGTCATCGCTACCAATGTACCAATAAAAAACAATATGAGATTCAAGATCCAATACCTTTTTTTACTTACTTACTATTGAATACAACAATTAAAAATTAACCATCGGCGTAAAAAAAAGAAACATTACATTCTTATATAATTATTATAAAACATATTGTTTAATACACAAAAAAATTGCTTCGTTATAAAATTCGCATTCTTCGAGTTTTTAACTTGGCCCATGCCTTTACCGTCTTTTGAATGTCTATGGAGTCAGAAAGATCCTTCTAAGATTTTATTATCATAAGCGAATTTAGTCTGTCATTGCCCATCTGTGAACGCAGTTAATTTTTCATGAACTTCAGTGTACGATGTGATCTTTCGTTTTTTGCCACCGAATATCCTGCAGTAAAAATAAGTTGACACAGTTGAAAGGAAAGTTTTAGAACATCCTTATGTTCTTTTGCTACATTCATGATATCATCCATTGATGCAACTTTGCTCTTAATACATACCTCAAAAAAGACTTCGAGTTCTCCTTGAAGAGCATAAACATCCGGTTTTTCTCTAGGAGGGTATAATTCACTAACAGATTGAATGTTTTGGATATAAAGCAGATTACTGGATAACGGCGGAGAAAAGATTTTCATTATAAGTTGAATATTATTTATTATATTTTTAAGATTATCTTGCAAACATTCAGTTGCTGTATTCAAAACAGTTATAAATTCCATTCTGAAAAATTGATTTACATCTAAAGAAACTGTGTTTTCTTTTGTGTCATCATGTTTTTTGGGAGCGACGCGTCTTCTGTGATGCCTTTGAAATCATCTTCTGGTGAAATATCATTTTTTTGTGAAAATATTTTTGCACTTTCAATGAGGTTATTTAATTCATTGTCACTAGTTAGAATTTTTGAAAGACTTGATATTGTGCCTCCTATTTCTAAAATTCCGTCTATAATGTTTAAGTTTGACGATTCCATAAGCTCTGTCAGTTTCTACCAAATCTCTGTGGCGTATTATATCGGGCGAGACAAATTCATTTATCATATGGAAATACGCGTTTTAGAAATTATTTTGATATCCCAACTCACAACGACAAATCTCCCAACTCATAAACTATTGGGGGGAGGCTCCCCCTTCCCCCCTCATGGGCCCAGCCCTGGCAGACAAAAATCTCTGCAATCAACGTCCGTGGCTAATGCGTTTGGAAGCAACATGTCGACAAAGATGTGAAAAATTTATTTCCGTAGTAACTGACTCATCACTTTGAAGGACGATCAGAAAAGTATCAATTTTATTTGTGAGTGACTCTGGAAACAATTGTTCTTTCAACAATTTTACAAACGGTTAAAGCTTATTTAGACCTACGTTTATTATTAAAAATTGTTCCCATTAACCAATAGCATACATATAGTGAACATGAATCATTTTTTTCATGTGTGCGTATTTTGCAAGAGAAACGATAAAACTAATAGTTTCAATTTATTAATTAAAGAAAGTTTTTAATATTTTATTGTAATCCAGGCTAATGATTTTAAACTCAGGAACAAATTTTAAGACTTCTTTTCATTTCTGCTTAAATATTTTAGTGTGAATCGAGGGTCAACGTTTCATAATAAGTATTCTCTACAACTGAGAATCATTGAATTATCTAGATTAAGCTTTTAAGTTAGGAAAAAAATGTCATATATTACGTGGAAACATCCACGCTAATAACATTTTGTGTACAAAAGAAAAATATATAATATAGAATTTTTTTATCATCCTGTTCATGAATGAATAGTACCATAAACCTCCTAAACATACATAAAATAAAAATTAATGAAAAGACACATGGTTTGGTAATGCAACTCAGGGACATAAAATTTCTGCAACACTTGTTATTGCACATTTTTTATATTTTTTTGTTTATGTTAAGATTTATAGTTTAAAATAATGTTCTGCAAATAATATGCTTAGTAAAAAGACTTCAAGTAAAAATTCTGGACGATAAATACTTTTTTTATAACATTTAATGATTTGGTTTCGTAGCACAAACATTCCGTATATCATAATGCATTTTTACAAAAAAAAAAAATCAGTGTCTTCCACAAAGTTATATCATTTGTTTGCTAAAAAATTTACCATATTTTTGATGTTAAAGATCAATGATTGAACCAGAAAAAATCTTGCGTCGATGACGTGGAGATGTCGAATTATTCGCACATTCGGCGAGTCTGCATTTTGTAACGTAGCAATGACTATGTTTGCCAATAGATTGTTATTATTGGGACCACAATATCTATAAAATATTAAAAATTTATTTTTGCGTTTTTTACGTAAGTTCATTCATATTTTTCGTATCTTTGCTGACATGTTGTTTCCGAACACGGTAGCCACAGACGATGATTGTAGAGATTTTTGTCTGACTTCTGATAATGAACAAAATAAGCCACTTTGCAGTCTTTCCCCCATGACGTGAGTATAGAGCCAGCCGACTGCCGGACTATAAACGTGTTTTTCACTTTATGGATATCGCTTTAGATTAAGCCTTCACTTTGTTAAGAGATATACGACGATAATACAGTAATAAATTGAAATCAATTCATTCATTCTTTTTTTGAATTAGAGCGAGTTATTCTAATTAGTTCAAAAATTTGTAAAGTATATTTTTTTTTCATCTAGGGATAAGTTCTTGAACACTTTTGTTACGGTGTTATTACCTTATACTTAAAAATGCACATTAGAGGAGAACGACCGCTCCACTAATATTTGTGTAGTTTCGATATCATGTGTACCTTCATAATTTTGTTGGCTTAATAAAAAAACTTTGGTACCATTTTGTTCTAAATTTAGAATAAAACTTACATATACACATAGACATACATGTAATAACATGTTATTCATTCATTCAATAGAATGAATTTCTACACAAAACTGTTGTTCTAAGATAACTGAAATTTTTTTGTCGATTTATAATAAAATATCGATTTGAATAAATCAAATAGGTATAATAAAGATGTACAACAATTGTGCGAATCAATTTAACTAAATATTATTGATATATTTACTTACTTTCGAATAATTGAAAAATTCTTTTTTGGGTTTCGAGCAGATATTATCATTTATTCTGTTAGAAACCCAAAAAAAGAATTTGTCAATAATTGTTACAGCAGAATAAAAGATGTCACTGTTGAACACCTTCAAATAAATTTAAGTGCTTTTTTTATTACTTACTTGAGTATTTTTGCAAGGAAAACACAGAAGAGCAAAATATTTAATATTTTATCTTAAGAGTTATTTGTATTTGTTTTATTTTACAGACAAATTAAAAGTTGTTTGTTTTGTCACTAAACCACTGTACCACTATAATACGAACATTAATTCTGCTATTGATTATAATTTGTTCAAAGGATATAGGTGTATGTCCTTGGTTTAACCCAGGATTTGTTACTTTCTTTTACCGTTAGGTTAGCTTAATATAATAAAATCTGCTAACGGTTATTTTGTTTACCTCTCCTTCAAATTGCATTCTTTTAATAATTAATAACATAACATTGCAATACCTGAAGAGTTTACCGTTAGAATATTATTAGTTGATTCGTAACTCAACATATTTATATATACACAGTATCCCTAATAACGATCTCTACTTCAAATAATTTGAAAGATTATAATATAACGCAAATATATATATATATATATATATATATATATATATGTATATATATTGTTGAAATAGGTTTAAAATGTCATGAAACGTCGGATTTCGAGAAAAAATTCCTGTCTGTAATTTATTTTGTGCGCACGTTTACTCCGGAACCGTTTATAATATTGACTTGAAATTTGGTACACTTATGTATTATAACGAGATCTAGAACTAGATTATATTTTGATCTAATTCAGTTGAAGGGTAAATGGGGTAAATAAGAGTAAATGGGTAAAGCAAGCAGGTAAGAGTTCATAAAATTGCAATTTAGGGCATGTACGAAAAGTCAAGGTCTCAAAATGTTTTTTGGGGGGGCGAGCGTAGGTGCGTCTTTACTATGTACATACTTCTATATGCGATGTAAAGCAACGTCAGGCGCGGTTAGTAGTTGGATGGGTGACCGTTCCAACGGAGATCGCGTCCTCGCCTCACACATCTTCCAGCGGCTTGTATATCAGTGTATGCGCGGAAGCTATACAACCTTAGGCGAGGGTTGTATAGGGGATATACCATCCTTCAGAGGGGATGTAAAGCCGTCAGTCCCTTGTCTATTAAATGTTAGGCAAGTAAAAAATCCCTACTCTTCTTAGGGGAAGAGGTTCGGCAAAATTCCTGGTTGGGGGTAGCTCGTCTACAGGCGTCGGTGTTAGGCCTCAGTAGCGGAAATAGGCCGACGTTAAATAAATGTATATATATATATAAACATGTTTTTTGGCATCAGCCATTCCCCACAATCACCCCTAATACCACTCCCACACTATTATGAAATAAGTACAAAAATAAAATGTGATTTAGTTGTATACAAGAACGAAACGTTTCAAACATTTTTTTGGCGTTAGCTACCCTTTCTACCACCCTCAGTGCCACCCCCATCTATTATTAAAGGTAGTAAAGAATTCAATTGGGATTTAGTGGGTATACGAGAACCAAGGGCCTCTAAAATTTATTTTGCCATTAGCTACCCCCTCTATCACCCCCATCCTATTATTAAACGGAGTAAAATATTACATCGGGATTTAGTGTGTATAAGACTTGGATATAAAATTTTAATGTGGAAGTAGTAATTTCTTGGGCAGCGGTTTCTTAAATAAGTGGTGACCTATATCGAGTGGATTTTATGGATATTTGGTGGATTCTTCAACAATACCAATAACCACCATATGGGGCAGCTCGGACGTCAATCCCAAAGGCATAATATTACTGGAATATCTATGTGTTTGAAGATAATAAACGTAAAATAAAATGGACGTAAAATAAAATTTGTTGGGTTGCAAGCACTTCAAAACTTATTCATAAGCGAACCTAAATTAATTTGGTAGTTAGAAACACGCGAGATTGTCCTGACTCCCCGTATGGTATGAGACCAAAGTAATTTTATATTATTTGATATACCTACTTACATTTTTTTTGTTTTGTTTTAGGTCATGAACCATGAAGCCAGTCACTGGTAGTTACAACAATTCCTATAAATAAACGTAGCACAAATAAACGAGATTGAATATGAAAAACAAGAGGAAATGACGGGGACACACACTTCTCTTCCTGGCGTCGATCAGGACTTTTTTATAATTCAGACAGCACAAGGGATGCCTCTGAAAGTAGGCAAAACTAACATGAGGAAAGACATCGGGTATACGAGATTAACCGATAGCTTAATTTCAATTTCATTTACGAAATTTATAATACTGTTGTATCACAGACTACCAGACTGGCAACTTCCCTGAGAAATTTGTCCGGTTAAGGTCGAGGCAACAGAAGCCAAATTCAGATGTCGCTCTTAACGCAAATGTCATTTATCAGTTGTTTGGCACGTCAAACGTCATCCATTGTTATTTATTGTGTACTGTGATTGTGTTTTGCTGGTGATAGTATTTTTGTAGAAACTTGACTTTTTAACATAGAATACGTATTTTTTGTGCCCTTTAAAAATTTCGATTTCCAAAGAGGAGTTAGGTGAGTGTTATTATGCAAATATACATTGGATTACAGTAATATATAATATTGCATTTTACAGATTATTTCTTAAAATGTCTTCTGCCTTCTGTATTGTTTGTGGAGCTGAAGAAGTTGATGTGCAAAAATTGCACTATTTTCCCAGGAACCTTCATAAATAAGTGTGCATTTGCTCCAGTCTTTGTTTTCAGTTTTTGGTTTTTGCACAGTGCAATACATATATTTCTAAATATCGTAAGACTACTTTAAATTATTGTTCTGCCTTACCACAGTATTTACTTCAAATAAATAAATAAATAAATAAATATTATCTTTTTCAGATCGAAAATGTGGCAGGACTTAAGGGGAATGAAAGTCTCAGAAAATACTATACGCCATCTTAAAATTTGTAATAAGCACTTCACACTAGAGTCATACTCAAATGATACCGATTACATCCTCAATAGAAATGCAGTTCGTACCCGGTATCCATGTGGAGACACAGTAGAAACACGTACTGAAAGGGATTTTACACCTGTACCCATACAGGTCGAGGAACCCAAAGAAGATATATGTCTACCATCGACATCACGTGGTCTTCCTGTTTCTTCTGCAGATATTAAGGAATTAGAAAACCCGCATCCAGAAACATCTAGTAGTGTGCCAAGTACTCCAGTTGATCGTTCATCAACACCTCTACCATCGTATACCAAATCTGGGGGATTCAGAGGCCAAAGTTCAATTTTAAAAAAAATGTGTCAAGAAGATACAACCCCAAGGAAGAAAGTTATGTTTAAGGTAATTTCAAAAAAGGCAGATCACATACGAAAATTAAAAAAGTTGTGTAAAGAACGAGCAAATAAAATAAAAGAAATGTGTGACCTAAGTAACTCTGATGTTGTCAGAAATATTTCTAAGGACCTAAAGTTGAGTACTGTTGACTTTTTAATATCTCAACTACGCTGTGCAAAACGCTCTTCTAAAGGTAGGAGATGGACTTTGGATGAGAAGATAATTGCCCTGGCCCTAATGAAACGAAGCCCTAGATGTTAGTCATTGTTCAGAAAAATTGTTTATTTGCCATCGAGAAGAACATTAACTGCATTACTGGAACACATTTCTTTCAACACTGGTATATATCTTCATTTATTCCAACACATCAATCATTGTTCAGGTCCAGCGGTGGGATTCTAAGTTGCTATCGTATCAAGTCGATACGATGCTAGTGGTTCTAAGTATACCATCTTATAACAATTTTAACTCTTAATCGAGAGAATATGCTAGATACCAAAGAAGTTATCGTTTCAGCCTTACGATATTATAATATATGGTGTGTAATGGGGTAGTGAAGCGCAAGTTATAGCCTTTCCTACTCAATTGTTAACCTCACCTTCGCGATGAGTTCAATTTGAACTTGGCGCACCCTGTTTTTACTAACGAGGCTCTAACGACCGAGTAAGGGCGGAATAACCCTTACCTTTTGCCGTGAGCACATCCACCTTCTCACGAAGAGTGCGGTAAAAATAACCCACCGCACACAAAGGCTGCTTTTGGAATCGTTTGGTTACCCCATCGTGTCTCCTTCTGTGCCATGGGACCACACCACTCGCCTTCCGCAACCGAGCTGGTCAGTTGCATACCTGCTCCAGCTAAAACTTCAAATGCAGCTTCGTTTTAGTCGATGAAGGCTTAAAAAAAAATGATGGAGCGTTCAAGTGGGACAAAATCATCCGGAGGTAAAATACCCTCCCGATCGGATCTCCGGGGGAGGGTGCCCATAGGGACACCTCATCGAATGTCGAAAAAACACCGACAAGTTAAATCCAAGAAAACTAATTCTTTCATCTACGGCGCTTGGAATGTTCGTACTTTGAACGACAGCACTCGCACCGATCGGCCTGAAAGAAGAACTGCTCTAATAGATAGAGAACTTCACCGACTCAATGTTGACGTTGCAGCTCTCAGCGAAATTCGATTTTTGGAGGAAGGCTCTCTCACAGAAAAGTACTACACCTTCTATTGGACAGGTCTTCCCACCAATTGAAGAAGACAACATGGAGTAGGTTTTGCCGTTCGGAATCAACTTGTATCCAACTTAACACAAGTACCACAAGGCCTATCCGAGCGTCTAATGCTGCTACGCTATGAGCTATCAAATGGCAACGCGGTGAATCTAATAAGCGCCTACGCTCCCACTCTGGATGCAAGTCACGAAACCAAGGAAAGCTTCTATCAACAGCTGGAAGAAACCCTCTGTAGAATACCTAAAACGGAACGACTCGTTATTCTTGGCGAATTTAACGCTAGAGTAGGGAGAGATGCAGACACCTGGCCAGGCATCATAGGCAAGAACGGTTTAGGCAACATGAACGCTAACGGTCAACTACTCCTAACTAAATGCGCCGAATATGATCTAGTTATAACAAACACCATTTTCCGACAAAAGGATAAATTTAAAGGCACCTGGCGTCACCCCAGATCAGGTCACTGGCATCTACTGGACAATGTTATCGTACGTAGGAAGCATCTCAAGGACGTCCAAATTACAAAGGCGCGCATTGATAGCGAATGTTGGACCGATCATCGTTCTGTTGTCTCTAAAATGAAAATTGTTATGAGACCCAAACACCGAAGAACTCAAGTAAAACGTAGACTCCGTCTCTGTATTAGTAAATTGCGTGACCAACAAACCGTCGAACAGCTAAAGCAAAAAGTTCAAGAGAATTTGAGTGCACTAGAAGAAACCAATTCTGTAGATGTCGCTGCTGCCTGGACACAAATTAAAGACAGTTTAAAAGTGCGAGTGAGAAAATTCTTGACACTGCAGCAAGTAAAAAACAGGAGGACTGGTTCAATGATAATGAAGCTTTTATACAAGAACTTCTTGACCGCAAACATATTGCCTTCCAAAACGCTATCAACCACCCCAACGACTCATCAAAAGCAGAAGCTTTTACCCAATCTAAGTATGAAACGCAACGCGAAATCAGAAGAATAAAGAACGAGTGGTGGACAAGCAAAGCCAGAAAAATTCAAAGGTACGCCGATTCACACGACTACAGGAATTTCTTTCAAGGAGTAAAAGCAGTGTACGGCCCCAGTCGGAAAAATATATGTCCTATTACCTGTGGTGTTATTTATTACTATTTATTAAAGATTTAAATGGAAAACTCCTCAAAGAAGACCAGGAAATTAGAGCCCGATGGAAAGAACACTACTCTAACATTCTTAACCAGCAAAGTCAAGCCGATCACGATATTATAAATATTATCCCTCAATATGACACCTTCGAAGACTTAGATAAACCACTAACAACAGAAGAGATCTTAACCGCCATTGGGCAGCTAAAAAGTAACAAATCTCCCGGCGCCGACTCACTCCCAGCTGAGATCTTTAAAGCTGTGTCGTCAGAGCTCATACCCTACCTCAAAAAACTGTTTGATGTCGTGTGGGAAAGTGGCCAAGCTCCGCAGGAGTTTCGTGATACACTTTTAATCAACCTCTTCAAAAACAAAGGGAGCGCTGCGGACTGTGGAAATTACAGGGGTATAGCTCTCCTGGCTGTTGGAGGAAAGATACTCACTAAAGCGATGGCAAATAGGCTAACACCTGTTATGGAAAAGTTACTTCCTGGAACACAGAGTGGCTTTAGACCAAACCGAGGCACATCGGATTTAATCTTCACACTTAAACAGCTTCAAGAAAAAGCACTCGAACATCAAGGAGAAATTCACATAGCCTTCATTGATTTAACCAAGGCGTTTGACTCGGTGGACAGGGAAATGCTCTGGAAAATTATGTTCCGCCTAGGTATCCCTAGAAAATTTGTGGAAGTATGTCGCAGTCTACATACAAACAACAACGCCCAGGTTATGTATAATAATGAGGCAATCGAACCTTTCCAAACCCTCACTGGAATTAGGCAGGGATGTATCCTGGCACCCCTACTCTTTAATTTGTTTACCACTGCTCTAACAATTATTGTTGACAACAAACTGACAGTCAGAGGAATAGGTCTCAGATACCGTTTTGATGGCGGTCACTTTAATATAGGGCGCTTTAGAGCTTTCACGAAGACACGCACACGATTCATTTGTGATCTCCAGTATGCGGATGACTGTGCACTTTTAGCCTCTACGCCGGAAGAGCTTCAAGAACTTTTAGATGTGTATGCCCAGAGCTATGATTCCTTGGGACTTAAAATTAACATTGGAAAGACTAAGATTATGTCAACTCCTCATCAAGTGAACCAAATAGACATTACACTTAACGGATATTCTCTTGAAGTGGTGGATCAGTTCAATTACTTAGGCAACGTTGTTAATGACAAAGCAAACATGGACAGCGAGATTCGCAATAGAATTAACGCTGCATCTAGAGCAGTCTGGGGACTTAGAGAGAGAGTATTTGACAACCACGACCTTGCTTTGTCAACGAAAATGGCTGTCTACAGAGCAGTTGTCATTCCAACACTGCTATATGGATGTGAAAGCTGGGTCACTTACCGTCGTCATGTGAAAGAATTAGAACGTTTTCAGCAAAGACACCTCAGAAGTATGATGAAAACCCGTTGGTTCCATCACATATCAAACGTGGAAGTACACAGGAGAGCAAACAGCCTTCCAATTGAGGTGCTTATTTCAAGAGCACGCCTAAGATGGGCAGGTCACGTTCATCGTATGAATGATAACCGCCTTCCTAAATGTACACTTTATGGTGAATTGCTAAGCGGTAGAAGAAGGCGTGGCGGTCAACGAAAGAGGTTCAAAGACGCTCTCCATGAAAATCTAAAATCCTGCGGTATTGCAGACGAGCAATGGGAACAACTTGCAGCGGACAGAACCGAATGGCGAGGGGTTGTGGCCAGCTATCAAGTAAATGTTGCTGCAAGAAGGCCGAATCCAAGACCAGGTCTATGTTTGTCCTGACTGCGGTCGACATGTGCTCTCCCGAATTGGCCTCTATAGCCATAGTCGTGTGCACCGTAGATGAATGGGTGTCGGTCGTGGGCCTGCTGGGCTAACCACCCACAGGCTCTAACCTTTGGTTCCAGCAGGTCGAAGACTGGGCCCCCACGATCGACCCCGTTCGGATAGGGGTCAAGGGCAAGGTGGTGGGGCCCAACCGGATAGACCGCCCGTTGACGACGTACGCAACGAACAAGGACGCTTTGAGTGGACAGATGAACTGAGGGATGAGCTTCTGCATTGTTATGAAAGCAGTGAGCCCGCGCGGAGGGGGTACATGGCGCGGATGCATGCTCTGTGGTGTGAGAGGCTACCAGAGCATAGCGCCTTCACGCCACAAAATCTGCGTGACTATGTATCCCACCTTCGTAGTAGGGGCTACGTGAGGGCTGCTCCTGGGCCGGTGAATGAGGTGGCCGAAGAGCCGCCACATTCACCGGTTGAGGACGTGGCTCTCCTCGTTCCGCCAATACCAGAGGGCCTCAGTACCAGAAGGGGGTTACACCGTCTAAAAACCCCCGGGCCACAAGACCTGGCCAGAGTGGACGCTGAACTTCGTACAGCGCTACCAGAAGAGGCTGACATCTGGCACATAAATTGTGCCGTGTATGCCGCTGCTCAACGCTCGTCTCAGGTGGAGAGGCGAAATACCTCTTCCCCACAGGAGAGAGCGCAGCGGCGCATACAAAAGATGGAAGCCAAGATCCAGTCGGCGAGGCAACACGCATCCCGTATCCAATGTGTGATGGACTATATGGCGGCCAACAGGCCGTTCACGCCTAAAGTGCGTCGATTAGCCGCCAACTTAAGAGGCGTCCATCACACACTCAATGAGGCAGTGCTGCGAACCACCAAACAGCACTGTCTCGACAGGATACGGATGCTAGTGACTTGCAAAAAGTCATTAGTGAGGCGGGCGAGGGGGCTTGCGGAAAATAAACTGTTCATGGGTATGGAGGTCCCTGATGTCAGCTGCAGGGCCTGCCGCAGGGCGCCGGAGACTGTAATGCACTTACTGTCGGCTTGCCCGACATACGCAGTCTCGGCCTATATTCATAGACACAACGCAGCATTACGAGTGCTTTACTATCATCTAAGGCACTCGTATGGGATAGACGAAACACCAGTGCTGCCTTACGTTCCGGGGGATATTGAGTCCGTTGTGGGGAATGAGAAGTGCCTAATTTATTGGAACTACTCGTTTCCCACCGTCAGGCAAATACAAGCCAACAAGCCTGACATAGTACTCCTCGACCACCAACTCAAGACAATGTATGTCGTGGAATTCTCAGCTCCCGCTGAGAGCAATATTGTCTTGAAAGAGGAGGAAAAACGGACAAAATATCGAGATTTGCTCTTCGAACTCCGCAGGCTTTATCCAGGCCATTCTGTTAAAATAGTGGTACTGATTATAGGAGCCCTCGGTGGAATGAGACAGACGCTGCTTTCAGAACTAAAGATCATACCGGCATGCCGAGATTCGGCAGAGATCTTAGCCGGCAGAATGCAGAAGGCTGTCATCCTCGGTTCATTACGTCTACTCAGGGCACACGATTCGCGGACCCGGTAGTCACTCACCCCACGGGCGTGGGGAGTGGCTATTGGTATTACCAGCTCCCCTCTGTGAGTGTCGGAGCCACAGAGTAGGGTGACTGGTTTTTTGAAAAAAAAAAAAAAAAAAAAAAAAATAATAAGCAGGAGGGGCTGACTTCCATCAAGCCTTTGGTGAGTAGCGCCACCACTTACTCCAGCTGGGGTGTAAAACCGAACCGGCAGCCCTAGCACACCCGGGAGGGGAAAGCGTCTTCCCCTCTGGTGTCGGTCGTGGGCCTGCTGGGCTAACCACCCACAGGCCCTAAACTTTGGTTCCCATAGGCCGAAGGCAGGGCCCCCACGATCGACCCCGTGCGGATAGGGGTCAAGGGCAAGGTGGTGGGGCCCAACCGGACAGACCGCCCGTTGATGACAATGGCAATGCCCAAGGACGCTTTGAGTGGACGGATGAGCTGAGGGATGAACTTCTGCATTGTTATGAAAGCAGTGAGCCCGCGCGGAGGGGATACATGGCGCGGATGCATGCTCTGTGGTGTGAGAGGCTACCAGAGCATAGCGCCTTCACGCCACAAAATCTGCGTGACTATGTATCCCACCTTCGTAGTAGGGGCTATGTGAGGGCTGCTCCTGGACCGGTGAATGAGGTGGCCGAAGAGCCGCCACATTCACCGGTTGAGGACGTAGCTCTCCTCGTTCCGCTAATACCAGAGGGCCTCAGTACCAGAAGGGGGTTACACCGTCTGAAAACCCCCGGGCCACAAGACCTGGCCAGAGTGGACGCTGAACTTCGTACAGCGCTACCAGAAGAGGCTGACATCTGGCACATAAATTGTGCCGTGTATGCCGCTGCTCAACGCTCGTCTCAGGTGGAGAGGCGAAATACCTCTTCCCCACAGGAGAGAGCGCAGCGGCGCATACAAAAGATGGAAGCCAAGATTCGGTCGGCGAGGCAACAGGCATCCCGTATCCAATGTGTGATGGACTATATGGCGGCCAACAGGCCTTTCACGCCTAAAGTGCGTCGATTAGCCGCCAACTTAAGACGCGTCCATCACACACTCAATGAGGCAGTGCTGCGAACCACCAAACAGCACTGTGTCGACAGGATACGGATGCTAGTGACTTGCAGAAAGTCACTAGTGAGGCGGGCGAGGGGGCTTGCGGAAAATAAACTGTTCCGCGAGAAGCCCTCGCGCCTTTTCCAACCGCCTCCGCGTGTTGTAGACAATCCGCCGACTGCAGATCAGGTGGAGAACTTCTGGAAAACGCTGTACGAGGAGAGGCTTCCACTCAACCGAGATTCTCCTGCCCTTGCACACTTTGAAGCCTTTTAAAAGGCTTCAGCAACCACAGGAAGTGTGCGAACCAATAACCCCAGAAGAGGTTCGTAGGGCTCTTGATGGCTCTAAGAACTTTGCTGCTCCAGGTCCCGATGGGATAAATAACTTTTGGCGGAAAAAGTTATCGAGCACCCACCACCATTTGGCCAGAATATTTAATTCCTGGTTAAATGGGGAGCAGCAAATCCCTTCTTGGGTTGTTGAGGGGCGGACAGTGCTGATCCCCAAGAACGGAGATTTGTCCAACCCAAAGAATTACAGACCGATAACCTGTCTAAACGCATGTTACAAGGTGTTTACACGCGTTTTGTACATGCGGGTGCTCCACGCAGTTGAACCGGTTTACGAACGGATATATGAGCAACGAGGGTCGAAGAGAGGTGTCGCTGGCTGCAAGGAGAACCTGTTGATTGACAGATGTGTCACGCAGGACTCCATGCAGTATAAGCGGAACCTCTCTATGGCCTGGATCGACTACCGCAAGGCATTCGACATGACATCGCATGAGCTCATTGTTCACTTGCTCCGGTGTCTTGTGATACCCGGTCCCGTAGTGAGATGTATTGAAGAACTGATGCCGCTCTGGAGGACTCGCTTTACCATAACATCGGGTAACGATAGAGTCCAAACAGAGTCGGTAACATTCAGAAGAGGAGTATTTCAGGGAGATTCCCTCAGCCCCCTTCTGTTTTGCATCTCACTACTGCCATTATCCGTCTCGCTCCGGAAAACCCGTGGCTACAACTGCGGTACCCCCGGCGACAGGAGGCATAAGGTCACCCATCTATTTTATATGGATGACCTTAAACTTTATGCCTCTGGAGAGAGGGATCTCCAACAGTCCCTTAGGGTGGTACAGGAGTATACGCAGGCTGTCGGTATGCAGTTCGGGTTGGACAAATGCGCACTGATCCATCTCAAGAGAGGACGATGCGGTGACTATGGAGAGGACGCGCAGCTCGTGGACGGAAGCATCTTACACCATCTAGATGCCGGAGAGTCGTACACTTACTTGGGTGTCGAGCAACGCTCCACCCAAGAAGTGAGTGTAGTGAAAAACGCTCTCCGCGGCAAGTATCAGCACCTACTCAGACAGATCTGGTCTTCAGAACTGTCGGGGAAGAACAAGGTGTCTGCTATAAATATGCTTGCCGTTCCGATCCTTCTCTACTCTTTCGGAGTAGTGAAGTGGACTAGAGAAGAGCTGCGTCAACTCGATGTAGTAACCCGCAAGAAGATGCATCTTAATAGGAGCTTGCATCCTAAATCGTCCGTTCCACGGTTATATCTCCCATGACATCGGGGAGGCCGTGGACTCTTGAGCTTGGAAAGTCTCCATAGCAGGATGGTTCTGGAGGGAGCATGTAAGGTCATCAGGAGTTCGGATCCCCTCCTCTGCATGGTTCGAGACCATGAAAATGCAGAGGTAGGAGCTTTTCTCTTTAAGGCAGCACGGAGAGCAGCCGATGAACTTGGTCTCATCTTCGACGTCGAGCGGGTAAACTCCGACTCTGTCACCGAGTTGGAATCCGTTCGACTAAAAGCCCACATTAGAGCTGCAGAACACAACATCCTTCTGCAGCTCCATAAGGATAAGCCATTGCACGGGATCTTCTATAAAAATATAGAAGACCTCGGCTTATCCGAAAGGCTGACCTTCGCCTTCTTAAGGTCAGCTGGGCTGAAGTCTGAGACCGAGGGATTCATAATGGCTTGCCAGGATGGTGTATTTAACACTCTCGTCTATCGACGTCGTGTCATGGGTATGGAGGTCCCTGATGTCAGCTGCAGGGCCTGCCGCAGGGCGCCGGAGACTGTAATGCACTTACTGTCGGCTTGCCCGACATACGCAGTCTCGGCCTATATTCATAGACACAACGCAGCATTACGAGTGCTTTATTATCATCTAAGGCACTCGTATGGGATAGACGAAACACCAGTGCTGCCTTACGTTCCGGGGGATATTGAGTCCGTTGTGGGAAATGAGAAGTGCCTAATTTATTGGAACTACTCGTTTCCCACCGTCAGGCAAATACAAGCCAACAAGCCTGACATAGTACTCCTCGACCACCAACTCAAGACAATGTATGTCGTGGAATTCTCAGCTCCCGCTGAGAGCAACATTGTCTTGAAAGAGGAGGAAAAACGGACAAAATATCGAGATTTGCTCTTCGAACTCCGCAGGCTTTATCCAGGCCATTCTGTTAAAATAGTGGTACTGATTATAGGAGCCCTCGGTGGAATGAGATAGACGCTGCTTTCAGAACTAAAGATCATACCGGCATGCCGAAATTTGGCAGAGATCTTAGCCGGCAGAATGCAGAAGGCTGTCGTCATTCTTGGTTCATTGCATCTACTCAGGGCACACGATTCTCGGACTCGGTAGTCACTCACCCCACGGGCGTGGGGAGTGGCTATTGGTATTACCAGCTCCCCTCTGTGAGGGTCGGAGCCACAGAGTAAGGTGACTGGTTTTTTGTAAAAAAAAAAATAATTACGGATGCTAGTGGCTTGCAAAAAGGGCGAGGGGGCTGGCGGAAAATAACCTTTTTCGCCAAAAGCCTTCGCGCCTATTCGAACCGCCTCAGCGTGTTGCCGATAATCCACCGACCGTCGATCAGGTGGAAACTTTCTGGAAAACGTTGTACGAACAGAGGCTTCCGCTCAACAGAGACTCTCCGGCCCTGGCACACTTTGAAGCCTTTTGCCAAAGGCTTCATCTACAACAGGAGGTGTGCCAACCAATAACCCCAGAAGAGGTTCGAAGAGCTCTTGAAGGCTCTAAGAATTTTTCTGCTCCAGGTCCCGATGGGATTAATAACTTTTGGTGGAAAAAGTTAACCAGTACCCACCACCATTTGGCCAGAATTTTTAATTCTTGGCTAAATGGGGAGCAGCAAATTCTTTCTTGGGTTGTTGAGGGGCGGACAGTGCTGATCCCCAAGAACGGAGATTTGTCCAACTCAAAGAACTTTAGGCCGATAACCTGTTTAAACGCATGTTACAAGGTGTTCACACGCATCTTGTACATGCGGGTACTCCAAGCAGGGACCCGATTCTCAAATGACGATCAAAATTGTCACTTGTGACAAATTGTCGATCACTGATGTCGAGTAACTTGTGATAAACGTATTCTCGAGAGCTCTGCGACAACAAATCTTAGTAGACAATGGTTTCTCGATGATTAGCAGGTGGCAACATCGCATTCGGATAATTTTACCACATTTTTGTGTCGATTCCGAGTGTGCCCGAGTCCCGACGCTTACATAAATCTCTGGGGAATGTATTTAATTTTTTCCTTGAGGTTAGGCCTTTCCATTCTTTCATATATAGATAATAAAAAAATTGTCCTACTGCTCACAACAGCAAAAAAACATGATAGATTTATTGAAAAGTCGAGAATATGAGATTCTAATTTCGGGGAAATTCTCCATAGATTTTTCATTTAAAGACGCTAAAAAAATGGGAGGAAATAGAAGTGATCCTGAATTCAATAAAAATTGGAAACAATGGAGAAAACTAAAAAGCCAAATCTTGAAATGTAATTAATTTCACAGAAAATTGTTTTGTTAGAATCGGCAAGATATTATTTTCCATATTTAAAATTTCTATGTCTTCATTCATCAATTGGTAGAAAATAATAAATAATTAAACAGCGAAAACCAAAAAAATCTCTGTGCTGAGTTAAACATAACCACACAAACACAGATGTAGAAACGTTTTTCACTTCTCTCCCTAGCGCAGTAGAGAGAGCACGTCAATTATTATCCTTTCTTATCTATGGTGTCGATCACGACATTCGATTGTCGACGGGTTATAACCACTCTACATTATGTCTATTAAGAATTGTCTACTACGACATTAGAGAATAACGAAATGTTCATTTCAATAGACAACTGGTATTTGTCGTCCACGACATCGGTGTGGTGACATTTGAGAATCGACCCCCAGTTAACCCAGTTTACGAACGGATATATGAGCAACGAGGGTCGAAGAGAGATGTCGCTGGCTGCAAGGAGAACCTGTTGATAGACAGATGTGTCACACAGTACTCCGTACAGTATAAGCGGAATCTCTCCATGGCCTGGATCGATTACCGCAAGGCATTTGACATGACATCTCATGAGCTTATTGTACACTTGCTCCGATGTCTTGCGGTCGCCGGTCCCGTAATGAGATGCATTGAAGATCTGATGCCGCTCTGGAGGACTCGCTTTACCATAACATCTGGTAATGATAGAGTCCAAACAGAGCCGGTAACGTTCAAAAGTGGAGTATTTCAGGGAGATTCCCTCAGCCCCCTTTTGTTTTGCATCTCGCCACTGCCATTATCCGTCTCGCTCCGGAAAACCCGCGGTTACAACTGTGGTACCCCCGGCGACAGGAGGCATAAGGTCACCCATTTGTTTTATATGAATGACCTTAAACTTTATGCCTCCGGAGAAAGGGATCTCCAACAATCCCTTAGGGTGGTACAGGAGTACACGCAGGCTGTCGGTATGCAGTTCGGATTGGACAAATGTGCAATGGTCCATCTCAAGAGAGGACGATGTGGGGACTGCGGCGAGGACGCGCAGCTCGTAGACGGAAGCATCCTACACCACCTAGATGCCGGAGAGTCGTACACTTACTTGGGTGTCGAGCAACGCTCCACCCAAGAAGTGAGTGTAGTGAAAAACGCTCTCCGCGGCAAGTATCAGCACCTACTCAGACAGATCTGGTCTTCAGAACTGTCGGGGAAGAACAAGGTGTCTGCCACTAATATGCTTGCCGTTCCGATCCTTCTCTACTCCTTTGGAGTAGTGAAGTGGACTCGAGTGGAGCTGCGTCAACTCGATGTAGGAACCCGGAGAAAGATGCACCTCAATAGGAGCCTGCATCCTAAATCGTCCGTTCCACGGTTATATCTCCCACGACATCGGGGAGGCCGTGGACTCTTGAGCTTGGAGAGTGTACACAGCAGGATGGTGCTGGATGGAGCCTGTAAGGTCGTCAGGAGTTCGGATCCCCTCCTCTGCATGGTCCGAGACCATGAAAATGCAGGGGTAGGAGCTTTTCTGTTTAAGGCAGCACGCAGAGCAGCCGATGAACTCGGTCTCATCTTCGACATTGAGCGGGATAATCCGACTCTGTCACCGAGTTGGAACCCGCTCGGCGGAAAGCCCAAATAAAAGCTGCAGAACAAACCATCTTTCTGCAGCTCCATTCGGATAAGCCACTGCATGGTGTCTTCTATAGAAATATAGAAGAAAGGCTGACCTTCGCCTTCTTAAGGTCAGCCGGGCTGAAGTCTGAGACCGAGGGATTTATATTGGCTTGCCAGGACGGTGTATTCAACACCCTCGTCTATCGAAGTCGTGTCATGGGTATGGAGGTCGCTGACGTCAGCTACAGGGCCTGCCGCAGAGCGCCGGAGACGCTTATGCACTTGTTGTCGGCCTGCCCGACATATGCAGTCTCCGCCTATATCCAAAGGCACGACGGAGCACTACGAGTGCTTTACTACCATCTGAGGCACTCGTATGAGATAGACGAGACACCAGTGCTGCCTTATGCTCCGGGGGATATTGAGTCCGTTGTGGGAAATGAAAGGTGTCTAATTTATTGGAACTACTCGTTTCCCACGGTCAGGCAAATACAGGCAAACAAGCCTGATGTAGTCCTCATAGACCACCAACTCAAGACAATGTTCGTCATAGAGTTCTCGGCTCCCGCAGAGAACAACATTGTCTTGAAGGAGGAAGAAAAGCGGACAAAATATCGGGTCCTACTCTTCGAACTCCGCAGACTGTATCCAGACCATACTGTCAAGCTGGTGGTACTGATTATAGGAGCTCTCGGTGGAACGAGACAGACGCTGCTTTCAGAATTGAACATCATACCGGTATGCCGACAATCGGCAGAAGTCCTAGCCGGGAGAATGCAGAAGGCTGTCATTCTTGGTTCATTGCGTCTGCTCAGGGCACACGAGTCACGGAACCAGTGATCACTGACTCTACGGTGTAGAGAGTGGTTACTGGCGCTCCCAGCGTACCCTCTCTGGTATCGGAGGCAGGGAGAAGGACGACTGGTTTTACTTTAAAAAAAAAAATAATTATAATAATTTACTCTATAGCTACTTAGAATTTCAAACGACACGTATTTGAGATTCGTCGCTATCGTATCGAATCGATACGATAGGAACTTAGAATCCGGCCACTGTAATCATGTTTGCCTTGAGTTTTTTTATTGAGGTACTAACCTCGTCATCACTGAAAATTCGAATTTGGAGAACATTGTTATCATGTAAGAGGTTGCAAGGCGAGTATTCTACAATTAATAAATGCACACGAAAGGAAATCAGCAAAAGAGTTATTGTATAATATAAATATGGTCTTGATATTGATAATTTAATTGAATATAATAAAACAAAAGTGCCTTAAATATTAATAATAATAAACTGTCTTTATTTGTGGCCGAGTTCAGCACAGCTGCTCTTCTACTCGACCACATAAATATACAAGTTTTATGATGTAATTTTTAAAGTATCTATGTAGGTTAAAGATGTGTGTATTTTTAATTTTTATGCTTTCTTTTACTTTGTATTTTTCTTTTGTCATACTTTTTATTACATGTTTATTTATGTCTGACAAAATAAAGTTCTATGATGTATTACAAATTTGACTTTTAATTTCCTATAGTATATATATATATATATAATATGGCGTATTTGACATTGAAATCTGTGATCAAAGATTAAGCATGAAACGGCATTGCACTTTGATCCCAAATTTTAAATGTCAAATATGTTCATAAACTGTAAGTTAAGTTTCAAAAGGGGTCAAATCTCCCGCGTCTGCAACTGTGGCGCCCTCTGAATTTGGCTTCCGATAATCGGAGAGAGAGAACGATAGATTTCTGGACAAAAATTTAACATTGAGTTGCCAGTCTGGTAGTCTGTGGTTGTATTGTATTTTCCTTGAACCAATTGACAGTAGATTAATAAAGGAGCTAAAATATTGCAATCTTGGACAATTCTTTGTATTAGCGTAGTAGTAGTAGGCTTTGTATTTTGCGCAACCAAAGAACACGTGATCAAGGTCTCCTGGGACGTTGCGTTCTTCACAACTGCTTGAGGCAAAACTCCAATTTTAAATAAATGAGCAGGGTAGTATGCATGGCCAATATTTTATCGTATCAGCGTTGTGATATGCTTTCTTGGACAGAAATATTCATCGTGCCAAAAATGACTGGGAATATCAGTGTGTACTAAGGTGTATCTAGTAGGATTTGTGAAATAGAATTGTTTCCACATAACGGACCATTTAGGCCTGTTATTTAATTACATTACAGTCATATAACTGCTTGTTGATATACATCTATTAAGTATTTTTACATTTAAAAATAATTTCAATATAGAGGGTGCGCTAAAGTTCTGAATTTGGTCGATTACGGCTATATTTGAAATGGTGGAAAGCTATTGTCTATAGATTATTTTCTTGGTTTTCAATTCTGAATAACCAGAAAATATGTACAATTATACAGTATATTCCGTTTTGGTTGGCCGGGCATCAACTTCGTTATTTTAAATGGAACACCCTATATTTTTTTCCTTTATCGAGTTACCCATCTAATTATATTCATAACTTTAGTAAGGTGGCAGGTGCTTAAAATGAACCGTTTACGAAATAAAAGAGATTTTTTGACAAAAAGTGAGGTTTGCGGATAAGTTTTTGAGTACCTCTGATTTCATAGACAAGAGAGTTTTCAAAATTCTGCTTATACTGTTATGTTGGGCATATTAAGGGCTAGTAGGGTAGAAACGTTATAAACATTAATCTTATACAGAGTGCTGAAAAAATTGAGTTTATTTTTTCCCTAATAAAATAGGCCGTAATTCATATTTTTCAAATGGGACGTACTATTCTCAGTTCTGTCATCTAATGAAGTGTTAAATTATCTTTCTATTGATATACCATAGTAGGTATTTATCTTTAGGGATTGCACAAATTTTAACGTTAAATATCTGTCTGACTGAAATTCACATAATTTTACATCACATCACATAAATATTTTAACTTGGGCGGTATGCCTTGATGTTTGTCGTGCAAACTCAACTTTTACGAGCTAGCACGACATTCTTCAAAGCATACCGCTCATGTTGGCTCATGTAGACAGAGAAGTGATACATCCGTTTATGCCACGTGTTGAGTTTGTCCGCTCCGCACCGAGGCAATGGTGCGGACACCGTTATTAACTTGACATCGCTGCAAATTATGTCTATCGTTGTTTATCTTAAAGCTTAGAATAAACCCATCTCATTCATTCACATTGTAACCCACTATGTAATTCTGGGCTTGCCAGGAGTGGAACGTATTAGGTGTTTGCACATTCTAGCTTGTCGTTAGTTTATGTTTGTCTATTGATTCGTTCAGTGAAGAAGTTTAGTGTTTCAAAATAAATATGAATTATTCGCGGGAAGAAATGGTTGACATAATTTTTATTCTCGGGGAGTGCTCAAGGAACAGCCTCTTAGCATCCCGAGTCTATAAAATCACATATCCTGAAAGGAGACACCCTCTAGAACCTGCATTTAGTAGTCTTAGAGACAGATTTATCGAAACTGGTGAAGTGAAGTAAAGTTCCAGGAAGAAAAATGACTGAGGAAAATTAATATCGGGTTATGATATCCTTAGTTGAACATCATACCACCAGTAATAGAGAATTGAGCACTAATTTAGATATAAGCGGGACAATAGTAAGGCGGATCGTAAAGAAAAATAAATCCATGCTTACAAAATTCAATTATATCAAGAATTACTTGAGGATGATTCTTTAAACAGGGTGAATTTTTGTGAATGGTCTAATTTCATGCTCGATAATGATCCCGATTTCATAAGACGTTTGATGTTTTCTGATGAGGCTACATTTCACAAAAATGGTTGTCAATAGACACAATTTTCATTATTATTCAGATGTGAATCCTCATTTATTAAGAACAGTTTCCCAGCAGAGGTGGTGATTAAATGTATGGGGTGCTGTAGTAGGGCTGATTGTTATTGGACCTCATTTCTTTAATGGACTTTTAAATGGAAAAATATACCGCGATTTTTTGGAAAATGAATTGCCGGTTCTCCTAGAAAACGTTCCTCTTGATATACGGCAAAAAATGTGGTTTCAACGAGATGGAGCTCCGCCTCAGCAAATATTAGAGAATGGTTAGATCGTAATTTCAATGATATGTGGATAGGGCGTGGTGCAGCAATAGCATGGCCTGCAAGGTCGCCCAACTTGACAGGTATGGACTTTTTTTTGGGGCTATGTAAAGGAAATAGTTTATCGCGACACTTCTACTGTTGATGACATGAAAAGTAGGATCAGCCGTGCCTTTGCATCCATTACTCCGCAGATGCTGCAAGAAATGCGTCATTTATTTAGGAAGAGGATTCAGATGTGTCTCGATCGAAATGGTGAACATTTCGAACATTTGTTAAAATAATTGTTTTTTTATTATGAGTAAATTCCTTATTACATTCATGCTGGTATTAATTTCAATTACTTGTCCAAAAAATAATAATTCAGTTCAACATTTCAGAAGATTAATAATTCATTATGGAAAACTGCTTGTACTGAGTTATTGTAAAATATAAATATGGTTCTCTTGATATTGATAATTTAATTGAATATAATAAAACAAAAGTGCCTTAAATATTAATAATAATAAACTGTCTTTATTTGTGGTGGAGTTCAGCAAAGCTGCTCTTCCACTCGACCACATAAAAATACAAGTTTTATGATGTAATTTTTAAAGTATCTATGTAGGTTAAAGATGTGTGTATTTTTAGTTCTTATGCTTTCTTTTACTATGTATTTTTCTTTTGTCATACTTTTTATTACATGTTTATTTGGGGCTATGTAAAGGAAATAGTTTATCGCGACACTCCTACCACTGTTGATGACATGAAAAGTAGGATCAGACGTGCCTTTGCATCCATTACTCCGCAGATGCTGCAAGAAATGCGTCATTTATTTAGGAAGAGGATTCAGATGTGTCTCGATCGAAATGGTGAACATTTTGAACATTTGTTAAAATAATTGTTTTTTTATTATGAGTAAATTCTTTATTACATTCATGCTGGTATTAATTTCAATTATTTGTCCAACAGTTCTAAGTAAAAAAATAATAATTCAGTTCAACATTTCAGAAGATTAATAATTCATTATGGAAAACTGCTTGTACTACTACACAATTAGTCTGATCCAGACAATTAACCTTAATATCTATGTAACCCCTAAAGATAAATACCTACTATGATATATCAATGGAAAGATAATTTAACACTTCATTAGATGACAGAACTGAAGATAGTACGTCCCATTTGAAAAAATTGAATTACGGCCTTTTTTATTAGCGAAAAAATAAACTCAATTTTTTCACCACTCTGTATAAGATTAACGTTAATAACGTTTCTACCCTACTAGCCCTTAATATGCCCAACATAACAGTATAAGCAGAATTTTGAAAACTCTCTTGTCTATGAAATCAGTGGTACTCAAAAACTTATCCGCAAACCTCACTTTTTGTCAAAAAATCTCTTTTATTTCGTAAACGGTTCATTTTAAGCACCTGCCACCTTACTAGAGTTATGAATATAATTAGATGGGTAACTCGATAAAGGAAGAAAATATAGGGTGTTCTATTTAAAATAACGAAGTTGATGCCCGGCCAACCAAAACGGAATACCCTATATAATTGTACATATTTTCTGGTTATTGAGAATTGAAAACCAAGAAAATAATCTATAGGCAATATCTTTCCACCATTTCAAATACAGCCGTAATCGACCAAATTCAGAACTTTGGCTCACCCTATATACAAGGTGTACCAAAATTGCAAAATCGTGTCCCGATATTTCTGTGGTTGATAGCACATGGTAGTCTTTTATATAAAATTATTTTCGAAAATGAATAATAAGGAAGATATAGGTGCTCCATAAAAGGGGGACAATAAATTTCAGTTCTATTACGATATCTTCCGATTCCTTTAAAATATAAAATCCATATTTTAAACTAGTCATAGGTCATCAGACACCAGCTTGCATATGGTATCAACCCAAAAAACCATTCCGAGATCCACGGAAAACTGAAAGAGATAAATATCGATGTCAACTCCCAGAACGAGTGGCGAAATAGAACAATATGTCAAAATCTTGCAAATAGCCACGAGACAAGCTTTTGAAACATCCTGCCCCTTGAGGTCCTCCACAACAGCCCAATGAGGCCACCAAGTGGTGGTCTCAAGGTCTGACTGACCTCAAGAAGAAGGCTATTACTTCGTTCAACAAAGCAAAACTGACCCACTAAACATGAAACATCAAAAGGACATTCTGTAACGTTGCTAACAAGTAACAAGATGGATGTTTTTTACAAACATCCTTTATAAGTTTATGACATGTGCTAATAAAACATTAATTTGTAGACCCTCTTTATAACATTAAATTACATCTTAATTTGTTCGTTATATGACATTTGTGGAAATATCCTTACTTTGTTAGAATTACTTACTTAAATACACGTTCATTTGTAATGATACTTACGACGTTATAGTTAAATGGTTTATGTGATGATGACCCAATGTTACTGAAATTGTCAAAATAATGTTATAAGAATATGTCGCAAAATACCTTACAGATCAACATTCTTGTTGCGTTAATCGGATGCGGATACAAACATCCATTTTCTGTAAATTTGCTATTAAATAAATATTTTTAAAGCGTTGTACATTACATCACCATTTGAAATTCAGAACTTACTTTACACATACCAACATTCATTTAAACAACACGCATCTAATTGGTAGATTATTACCACGTGACTTCTTCGGGCAGTGTGATTTGTGTATTTGATTTGATTATCGTCGTCAAACGTCAAATGTTTTGTAAATTTCATTTTCATTCATTATCCATTCGCGTGGTTGGGATAAGTTACTTGGCTTGCGGCATTCTTTTCTTAATTTCACACCTGTTTTGATTGTTACATTAAAAATTAATATGGATGAGAAGGTAAGTGTTTAAATTGTGCTAATACCTAACAATTATTATTAAGAGTTTAAAGTTCTACGATCGCAATGGTGCCCAAATTTTAGCTGTTGAGTAGCAATATGGCAGATTGATGCAAACCCAAATTAAATTTTAATAAAAAAAAATCGGCAGCTACTGGAAGCGGCTGGAACCTCCCCACTCGGTGGATCTTTGAAGCCGAAAAGAGCATTAGATTGTGTGACAAAACGGCACTAAACATAATCCGATCTCATCCAAAACCTTTTCAGATCTTCTGGGACACTAAAAAACCCTCAACTTAATGATATGCGAGTTATTACCTACATTATCGCTCGTTGAATAATACACTATTAGATATTAACAACTTTAACATCACTTGAACGATTAAGAAAGTCTATAGTTATCCTAAATACTACAGATTTCTAAAGCAACAAACTTAAAATTGGTGATAATATATAATACATTCACCAACGAAGTTACAGAAAGCATATGATATTCATATTGTTGCATCTACCTTTAAAGTTTGTGACAAACCACTGGTGCAGTCACTAAAAGTTACAAATATGCCGAAATCTTATTAACATGACATGACACCAACGTTATCGGATGACAATGACAATCGCCAAAATTTGCTCATTGCAATCCGATCGCTCGCGGCTGTCTTTGTTAAATGAAACATTATGAAACACCCCTCCCCCCCTCTGTATATTTATAAACAGAAATCTTGGTCACTACGGCACCAGTGAAATAACCCTGCCCCAGGTGTGTTAATTAATATCAAATATCCTTGATCGTGAAGCAATCAAGAATCTATTTACTCCCATCCAGAAATTATTTATCTCAATTTTATGTCAAGATAAATAAACAAATTGGCCATTTACGTGATCGTCTAGTTTTATGTGGTTAGGACCTTAATTACGTTGTGTGTGTAGTACCCCTTTGTAATTACCCCAGGTTCTTTGATATAAAGTTTGGTATTACTTGTTTCTGTCTGATACGATACCTGAGAAAATTAATCACTCTGTTATTTTAAATACACTATAAAGTTATTTATGTGGTGTTTTATTACTCAAGATTGCACTGTATATTTATAGTTGAAGTTTGTTTTCTAATTTATTTGATTGGAATGAAATCGTTTATTTAGTTTATTACTTGTGGGATGAAAAAGGTAAAGATGAAAGCAAAGGCAATAATTGATGGGAAAAAGTAGTCAAAAAAACCCATTTTTTATTTTATATAAATTGATGCGGCAAATAGCCGTACATGAAATCAAAACAATCCAAATATTTGAGACAATTGCCTAAATATTATATAGGAAGTGTTACGTCACTATAGTAATGACATACTATACACATTTCAAAGCTGGTTATGCAATAACAAGTACTGAGGTAATACAATCGTAGGCCGTGTTATTTGTAGGTGTAATTAAAGATGCGGCAAATAGCCGATTAAAATGTAGGAACTTTGGTGTTAGCAATCGCTCTGATAAAATAATTTTACTGCAAAACAGAGGACAAGAACCATGTCCTGTTCGTGCATTATAGAAAAGAAGTGATAATGAGACTTTAACACTCATGTAAGAGATCATAGAATGTTGGGGGAAAGCTCCCTTAATGGGATAAACAAACAGCAAATCCCAAATTGTATATGATTGTTCAACAACGTGAACAGGGTGAATCGATGTAAATCAAACAGACAAGACGACCCGGTTCAGTACTCGACGAAAAGTATACCCCTAAAAATAAAAGCAAGTATACGGTGTGCGGGGACCCCAGTACTGACCGTTGGCCTGAACAGTTTGTAGTTTGTAAGGTAGAAAAGTAGTTGAGTGCAAACCCACGACCGCGGTGTTTGTACTAGAGCCAGGGAACTCTTTATTAATTTAATGGATCGTTATTAAACAATCATAGAAAACTAGGTATTCGCAGGTGAGAAATATCTCACAATAGTTTGACTGGAGAGTATCCTAGTAAAACCTTACATGTGAATCCAGGCACACGGCAAGCTTTTGATCGTAACAACTGAAGTATAATGGAAGCTAAAGTTTCTTGTCATTGCATAAAATATATAGTTCTAGAACATAAACTTGTTATGGTGCAAACTTAAATCTCCCTAGCAAAATATTCAGTATGTGAAATTTCACCTAAACTTAGGATTGAAATAATAACGGAGTAGCTTGTAATATAATTGTATCCTATTTTCTTGTTAAATAACAAAGCTAATATTTTATAAAAATAATCGAATAAAACTAGCTAGACAATTACTATGGTGACAGAGCGTTAAGCACTTCTGTCAATAAACTTCCAGTGATGACATCACTGCAGGCTCAGCTTGAGTAAAAGACTCAACAAACTAGGTGCGTACTTGGCTAAACAAGACAGACGTCTCCGTCGCAAGTGGCTATCGTGCCAAGACTCAGTGTAAATGCTCATAAGCTGCCATGGAAATTTCCCTAAAGTTGATATTAACACGAAAATCTCCGGGTTGATTTTAATTGTCACAACAACCACTTATCGAAGATGAGAACAAACCCACGACCGCGGTGTTTGAACTAGGGCCAGGGAACTCTTTGTGGTTATAACAACAATGAAAATAAATCAAGAGATTATGTACTATTTACGCAGTTGAAAGCAAACAGCCTTATAAGATTTTACAACTGCGGTGTTTTTAGCATTTGGGTCAATCAGAACCCCAGCTGTGCCTGTGATGACTTTATTGTAGTAAGAAACTACCGGTCACCCGACCATCTGGGGAGCCGACGACTATACGGAGCGTCGAGTCAAGTGTAATGCAGTACAATTGATTTAAAAGTAAATAATGTATTTGGGTCCGGCTCCCTCGAAATGCACCTATTTCAGTGAGTCCTCTAGATGAACAAATGCCCGCAGAAATGCAGCCTGTTAGTTATTGCTAGAAATTTGTTGCATAAATATTATTAAAAGCCTGACATAAAATGAATATCTTTGATACCACAAATAAACCAATTTCCCCTATCCCCCCCAAACCAGAATGTAAAGTCAATAACGCAGAGAAGTAAATAGGTTTGATACTTAAATAGTTATGTTGGTAAAATTGTCGTCGTGTAAATTGCCAAGTTATGCTCCAGCAGTCCAAATCTTTTAGTAACCAGATTGGATTTATTTGTAGAATTAATTGATGTCTTTAGAGAACTAAGCGGGCTCGAGTATTTGATCGTCGACAAGCGTCCTGCAATTAGTTCTCTAATTAGCAAATTCAGAGGGTTCGAAAATCGACGACAAACATCCTCGATGAAATTTGCTACTACTGGATAAGTATTCTTCCGGGCAAACCGAGAGGGCTCGTAGGTAAACGTCGGCAAGCATCCTCTATCAGTTCTGCTTGGAGGTATAGCATCGCCTGGCTTTTATTCTGTTCTTCCAACAACGCGGTTCCAAAATCACAGTGCCAATTCCCCATATCTTGAATGTGGCTTGTATATTTGACACATGAGATGTGGCTCCGGTATCCTGCCCTATCTTCGTCTTACACGTTTGCTTAAAGTCGCCCTATTCACTTCATACACAACTCTCGACGCTTTGCTGGTTTTACTAATGCATTAGTCTTGTTTTTAAAACTGCCAAGTTTTAGATAAGAATTAATAACCATGTTACAAGCTATTTTAAAGTGGCACTTGACATATGTACAACTTTCTACCCCAATAAGTTAAAACGTAACGGCGCCCTGAAGTCGGCTATCATCTGGTATTGAGAAAATAATTTCTGTTGTGAAATTAATATTTGCATACATTTGAAAATGGAATTAAGAATGTAATGTTTAAATAATTTCTGGTTAATTGTAGTTATAAAAGCGATATTTCCCTGAATTTAAAACAAATGTAAGACTTATTTTTAAAATAGGATGGCCCCAGGGGCGGCCTCCTTCAATTAGCATTTCAGTAATTTTACTAGATTTTAGAGGAATATTTGTAGTTTAATTCTTCGACTTGTCTGTATATATATTTAAAAACGGCACTAAACGCAATCCGCTCTACTTCTAGCAGTGAAGAAGCCCTCACACGTGAATTGACACGTGATGTGACGAGTTTCATGACGTAACGGCTACGGGCATCGATCATGTCATGCGAAATGCGATCTATGCTTCATATTTGCTTTGTTTTTAATTTTTTTCACGGAAACCAAATCGAATGGGTGGAAGTGTGTATATCGTTGAAATCAGAATTTTAACTGCTTTTTGATGGTTCCATTACACATTGAAAGTAATTATAAAATAAACAACTTGTTGCGCCAAAACGGCACTAAACGTAATCCGATCTCAACCAAACCGTTTTCATATCTTCTGGGGCACTAAAGAAACGCATATGCAAAGTTTCATTCAAATCCGTTCAGTAGTTTCGGCGCTAAAGTGCTAATGTTAAAGAACACGATAAAACCCTCGGTATACTTTTCGACGTTGTAACAAAATCCAACTTAGGAAATATTTCGCATGAAAAGCGAGCTTCACGTAAAAATATCGTGGAAGAGGTTTTTAATATTTTAATCATATTTTCGCTCTACGGAGCGATTTTTATGCAAAAATTTCAATAACTCCTCAAGGAGCGTCATTTTAGAAAGTGTAGTAAATGTCGCTGTACAGGGACGTAATGTCGCCCCGACCACCTAAATTTAGAAAGTATAACAAAATTTGACTTGTTAAGCACTGCAACTCATGCGCGGTATTAAATATGAGGACAAATTAATCCGGCCTCTATTCAAAGTATATCGTGACTTTCATCGAAAATAGCCCTTAGCGACATGGGACCCCCATCATTTCCTAGCAGTCGATTTTAACGGGGAAATGATGAGTTTTAACGATATTTGCCCTAAACCGGTTCCTCAGTGATTTGGTGTCAGAAAAGTATCTTTACCATAACTCATATGTGCATGGGACCGCCTTGCCTGAACGTATGAAATTGTAATTGCCCAAATATAATTCAAAGTCGTTGCGATTCAAGCATTTTCAAGCTCCGAGGAGCGACCAAAATTGATATTGAAATACAAATACGTGAATAGACAGGCAAGCAAAAGCCCACCAAATTTTATAAACATTAAACTTTTCTAGAATCTTTTTATGTAATCGTTAGCTCACAAAACTGCATATTGGATGGTAGTTTGTACATTATAAATCGTTCCGTTCCTCACCATGTGTTATACACGGGCCTGACTATTGTTTGTCAAACATTTTCCTTAAAAGTTGTTGTAAAACATAAATTTTTTTGAAGATATTTAATATATATTTTTGAACTTTATATTGTCTTTTAATTGTGTTTTTTCTAACAAAATTCCCTTTCAGGTATAATTTTAAGAAAGTGTTATAGTACTTCCAGTATTAGGTTTATAGTGTTACGACGTCCAATAGATACCATCAGAGCAGCAGTTAAGCAAAAACGAACAGTAAGTATAAATTTTTTATTATTCTCCGTCTGAAACGGCCGATTCGAACCGTTATTTTGTGAACGTTAACATTCATTTTTGAAATATATATAAAGTCCTTCAGACTCCAAAAGATGGATCGTTTACACTAACACACATACACACACACAGGCATTTTTCAAAAACTACTTTTTTGGGTTCCTAAGACCTCAAAACGTAACGTTATAACAAATTTCTAAATTTTTTTAGAAAATTTTTAAATTAATTTTAATATATCCAAATAAACTTTTTTTCTTTACCTCGAAACTTGGAATATGTATTTAGCATGTAAATGGGTAAAATCTCACCATTGTTGGTACCTACCAGCGGCGGTTGGTGAGATTTAGGTAATATATCTCAGTATTGAAGTACGGGGCCCAATTGTTATTTTAAGGCATTACCATCAAGACTAAATGAAGAAGTTTTGTGAAGAAAAAAATTGAGTTTGAAATTTACAAAAAAAAGTTGAAACTTGTCGTTTACCCTGGGTATCTTGTAGACGGCCTGTAAAAATTTACAAAACATTCGGGCGTGAAATTTCTGACATTTTGAAATTTGCGTTAATTTTTATTATGTAAATTTCGGAACATCACAACTTCATAAAATATCAATATTTATTAACGAAATTCGAAATCTATCGGTAAATTTCACGCATGTTTGTAAAAGAAACCGAAAAGAAATATTCATTATGTTTCATGACAAGGTTGTTATCTTCCAGGACATATGGCGTTGCTCAGAGGTTACTAAAACGATAAAAACTACTTCATGTACAACTCCACATTGTAGCAAAATATCATGAATATTTCAAACATGCGATATTTTTATGTTTAATAGGGACAAGGCAGGAATCCGATTGGGAATCATACAAAACCAATCTGAAAGAGTTTAAGAAACTAGTTAGACAGAGACAAAGAGATGCGTGGAGAACCTACTGTGAGGAAATCGAAGATTACTCACAGACTGCTAGGTTATGCAAAATCCTCGCCAAAGACAAAGACTATGCCCTCTGCTTATTAAAAAGGAGTGATGGTACAAGAACCAGCGACTTTCGTGAAAGCCTAGAGTTACTCATGGAGACTCACTTCCCGGGATCTGTGATAACAGAACGTAAGGAGTGGCCAAACGAAGTCGACACCCAACCCTCGGATTTGGATTGGCAAATGGCCAACCAAATGGTGAGTGAGGACAAAATAAGGTGGGCAATACAGAGCTTCTCCCCTTTTAAGACGTCAAGCATTGACGGTATCTATCCCGCCCTATTGCAATGGAGACTGGATGAATTACTGCTGCACCTGGTTGGAGTATTTAGGGAGTGATTAGCACACCTTTATATTCCAGAGACATGGAGAGAAGTGGTTGTGTTCATCCTAAAGACAGGGCGGATGGACTATAAACCCCCCCCCCCCCCAAAGCCTATAGATCTATTAACTTAACCTCGTTCTTACTCAAGACGATGGAGAAGATATGTGAACGATACATAAGGGATGTTGTAGTAAAAGACAACCCTTTACATCCTAACCAGCACGCATACCTGGGAGACCCACCGACATCGCCCTCCATGCAGTCACGAGTCGGATTGAGAGATCCTTGGACGATAAAAAGTCCACCCTAGATGTCTTCATAGACATAAAAGGTGCGTTCGATAGAATCACCTTTCCAAAAATTGCAGCAGCCCTAGTGGAGAAGAATGTCCTCATGATCATGGGAAGCTGGATATCCAACATGATCTCGAAGAAAACTGTAAAAATCAGTGTGGGAGATGCTTCTGTAAGAGGAATAGTCGCGAGAGGCTGTCCGCAGGGAGGTGTAATATCACCACTGCTATGGAACCTCGTTCTTGGTAGCCTCTTGTGCCGCCTCAATTCATAAGGATTCCACACAATTGCCTACGCAGATGATTTAACAATCATGCTTAGCGGAAAATTCGAAGGAGTTCTTTGTGAAAGAATGCCCTAAGAATAATCGAAAAATGGTGCAGAGAACACGCCCTGTCTGTCAGTCCTAGGAAGACGGAGATGGTTCTCTTCACAAAGACAAGGAAACTAGAAGCATTGAGGGCGCCTGCTCTCCTGGATACAACACTAAGTTTCGCATCAGAAGTGAAATATCTTGGGGTAACCTTTGATGCCAAACTAACATGGAATCTTCACATAGATAAAATACTAAAGAAGGCTTACATCTCTTATAAGCAGTGCCGCAGGACCGTGGGGAAAACCTGGGGAATGAAACCCAAAATGGTCATGTGGATATACACTGCCGTCATAAGACCAATGATAACCTATGGAGCTATGGTTTGGTGGCCTAAGAGCAAACAGACTACAGCTAAGGTCAAGCTCAGCCAAGTGCAGAGAGTTGCCTAACTAAGCATAACCGGAGCCAACGAGAGCTATGGAGTTAATGCTGTGTCCTAGATATATATATATATATATATATATATATATATATATATATATAGGAGAAGTGGCTTTGACATCAATGGTACGCCTCAAATCCGTTGGCCTACAACCAAATGTAGGCTGTGGAGAGGCCAGAAGTCGCCTGTGGAATGAGACTGTCAGAAAGACGCCTCTTATGCAGGCGTGCACCGATGGCATTTGTCCCCGGTTTGTCTTCGACAGACCCTACATAATACAGACGAATAGTGAGAATGAGGCTGTTGGCGAAGGTGTGATCAACATCTTCACAGACGGATCAAAAAACAAGAATGGGGCAGGATGTGGAATATACTCCAGAAGTCTTCAAATCCAATATAAATGGACTATGGATGTGCGAGCCAGCGTAGTACAAAGGGAACTAGCGGGCATAACCATAGCTGAAAAAGAGATTGTCCGTAGACAAATTACGGGCAATACAATCAGGATCTACACAGAGTGTAGGCAATCATTACTAGCCCTGAGAAGTTACAAAATTACCACAGGAGCAAGTATGGGAATGTCACTAAGCACTTGTGGGTGCCTCCATCATGAATAACATACTGGTATGCTGGGTAAAAGGACACGCACAGTGCAGTGGCAACAAAGTAGCCGACAGACTGGCTAAGAAGGCAGCAGGCCTAAGTATCTTTGAACAAGAATACAACAATGGACTAGCTGGCAATGTGTAAAAGGAACCTACGTTTTATAACGGGAATCCAGACTGGACACTGTCAGTTAAGGAAACATCTCCATAATATGAGATTAAGCGAAACACTTCTCTGTAGAGGTTGTGAACAAGAAGATGAGACGGTTTAACATGTACTATGTGACTGTTCTGCTGCCTCATCAATCAGATAATCCATTTTGGGAGAACGTTGGCCTACTTTGGCCGATGTAAGGGAGATGCCTTTAGGTAGCATCACCATCTACTTCACAAGATTAGGTTAAGTGGAGGCCTAGGCGAGAGTATGCCTACAGGGAGGATGTACAAGGGGCCCAATGGGGCCTAAGTACTGTGGTTCAATAATTTTTATTGACCATACCCTCCCAAACCAATTCCAGATGGTATCAATCAAACCCTCTATTCTGCTTAAGGGGTAGTTTTAAGGGGTGACTGCGTCAGTATTTTCCTCATAACTTTTTTTTCGTATTTCTAAAAATTAAAATTGATTTTCAGATCATTAGAAATAAAAAAAGATATTTTTGTTACATTTCGATAAACCAAGCCGTTCTCGAGTAATTTATGTTTAAAAACATCGTGCATTTACAATATTTTATTAATAAATTCTTTTACACATAAAGAATGCTTTGAAATATAATTAAACGTAGAAAATAGCTAACTATTAGTTACAAAAATTGTTTCCATTTCCTTTATACATAATCTAAGCCTTTTTTTAAGGAACGTTAAATACTCTTTAAAATTCCTTCATCATTCTGTTTTCTCTCAACTGTTCAATCGTGCCAATCAAGAGAAGTTAGGTCACTTGATTGGTGTATCTGCGCCCAGGCCAAGCCATTTATTAGAATAGTGGTTGTGTAACCATGTTCTATATGTTCTGGTATAATGCGATGTTGCGCCGTCATGCATAAAAAACATATTTCTTCTTCTTCCCAATGAAATATTACTTAATGTTTCATTCAACGTGTTTTACAAAAAATCATAATACATATCGCCATTTAAATTTCTAGGTAATATATAATCTAACTGATACCCTAGAGTTGCTGTCCATACATTTATTTTGAAGGTACGTTGAAAATAAATTTGTATTGTTGCGTTAGGATTTCCTCAGCCCAGAAATGCATATTCCGAGAGAGTAAAAAGTATTTTACTTAAAAAATCTGGAGCATTTTTCGTTCCTTCAAGCAACAATTTACAAAAATAAACTTTTATTGGCATATCCTCAGGTAATATTTCTTGAGTTGTTCGGTAATGGAACAGGTGCAACTGTTGTTCATGTAGTAGGTACTCTTAAAGCACCTTGGTGAGATATGTCCATGCTTAAACTTTAATCTTCTAGTAGTTATCGTAGGATCTTCCATTACAATATCTGATATTTCTTCTTCAACGTCAACAGTTTTTGCGTTTCTTAGACGGCCGGCGTCTCTGTTTTTCACCTGAAGACTTCCTTTTCCCTAAGTCGGCGTTCTGTACTTAAAAAAGTTTTGGCATCAGGAACACTTCTCTTCTTTATAACATTTCACAGCTGCAGCAGCATTATCAAAACATTCTCCCAAAGTCAAAATTACCTCTGTTAATTTACAGAACGTGTAAGCATCCACGTTTAAATAATATTAATAATTAAATTGAAGTTATTAAAAAAAAAAAGAATCATTATGTGTAATAGTATTTTATATAACAAGTGGCTAAAAACACATTTTAGTCCCGAGTTATATGCAAAAGTTTTTTGTATCATCATTCGAAATTAGAAAACAATATAATTTTATAAAAATAGGCCAAATTGACAAAGTTACCTTGTCGTAATAACTAAATTCTGTTGCTGTTTCCATAGAAACCAATAATAAAACAACAATATATTTAACGATTATTAAGTTTTATTTCACACTGTGAAATGAAATTTCTTTATTTCATACTTCTTTCTATATTTTTCACTTCTTGTCTATAATGATATTGTTTTGATTCATTGAAACTGCCAAATAAATGTCACTTTAGGATTATGGCGTTACAAAATAGTATATTATAATACAAGTGTATAAGTAAGCCTTTAAAGCACGCACGGGTGAGTAAGTTCTTTGAAGGCTACGTAGGGCCGGTTTTTCAATGCTGAGTTAAAAGTGTCTGCTACGTAGCTAGTAGTTAAGATTAACTGTCGGACAATGTTCTAGTTAACGTTGTGGCCGTTTTTCCTAGCAATGTTTAGCTTCCAGCTAGCGAATTTATTACGATTGGCAATCCTGACAGCTGGAAAATCAAACTTACGCATGCGCTCATAGCTTATCAACATGTGTTGACGATAGGTATAGGTATTTATATACTGGCATGATTTGGCGGGTGACAGACAGTGACAGTATTTTTATGTAAATAAAAGATATTAATCGTTCTTATATCGGATTTCTGAAAACAAAAGAAACATAAAATAAATACCAAAATGTTCCTCTTTGCTGGGTAATTATATACTTAATATAGAATTTATATCCATAACACAAAAGAGATAATTCCGGCTTGTGATGGTCTCAATTGTATATTCTATCTTCTAACGCTACCTTGTGAAATGTTTGGCTCACCCCACGAAGGTGGTTACGGTTACTTTAGCCCCAGCTAGCTCTGCGGTGGGTGTGGATCGTGAGATTTTATTTTCAGACTCTTGCTGATGGCAAGGGCGCCAGTGTATTTTATTTTATACTCAAAATAAGAAACAGATAGATAAGTATTCTTGGACATACAACACAGGTGAAAAGAATTAAACAACTATTTAAAAAAATAACAGTATAATGATTAATATTGACTATTTATAATTTCCTTACACAAGGATGATTCTACTTGAATTTAAATTTGTAACAACAAAAAAATTAACAACTTATTTCCTTACACAAGGATGGCTCTATTTGAATTTAAATTTGCAACAACAAAAAAATTGACAACTTATATCCTTACACAAGGATGACTCTACTTGAATTTAAATTTGCAACAACAAAAAACTGACAACTTATACTGGTTTGTACATTGAGTTCTTCTGACCCAATAAATAAGTAGGTACAGTGGCTTACGTAACTTAGTGTCGTATCGTCTTGGTGGGTGACAACAGCTGAGCGCTCAGACAAAATTGAGGGACATATACTTTGAGCTCGGATCCTCTCCTTATGAATATTTGGAGTTATGTGCTCGTCCACTAGCAACGATGATGTTGTCCAAATTACCCATCAAATCAGTTGTGCTCGTCCACTCGCAACAATGATGTTGACCAAACTGCCAAATCCAATCGGTAAGCCACTAGTACTGATGAATTCGCTCTTTGGTCCAAGATTTACATAAAAAGGGAGAAAATGTGTGAAAACCAGTATACTTTATAACATAAATTTCAAACAGAAGAGAAGAGAAATTTAAGAAATTGTAATTAAGGTCTTAATAAAACCGGAGTCAAGTTAAAAGTTAAAATAGTAAATTAAAAAGGAAAAACTTTGACCAAAATGACAAAAAGAAGAATTTTTAACTGACCAGATAAAATGAATTTTAAAGAAATTAATATTTTACTACTGAGAAAAAATTGTCACTGAAAATTTGTTAACAAAAAAAAAATTGAGATAATTTTACAAAAAAATTCGATATAAAAAACTAGTTAGTTAAACAGAAGGTCTGACACAAAATGGTGGCTGGTAAACCTTAAAACATCAGGTGCACAAAAAAATTTATACTTTAAATAGGTATACTTAAATCACCAATACAACGAAATATGCAGTAATATTTATGTGGATTTTCTTGATAAACTTATTTGAATACGAAATTCAACGGTAAAAGATATAAAAATCTGTGACTAAGCTAGCTTAATCAGAGATTTTTCCGTAAGACAACGAGTCAAGATTACAGAATTTTTCAATAGGAAACTCTGCAGTTTTATACGAGTTGAGCAGTTTTAAACCTACAAATTTTATGATCTGAAAACTCAGAGAAAGTTTCTAAAATAAAACTACTCACCTCGCATATATTTGAAGAAAAATCCACTGCAGAGATAACTCCTTACAGGTTATTGAACTTTAATTTGGCCAGAAACCAGTTCTCAAAGGTTAACTTCGTCCAATATTCCTTAAAAAATTCTACTAGTCTCGTTTGCCTGCGGCCATGTGCCTGCCACGCTTTTCGTCACAAGGTCCTCGGACAATGCCTCTAAAACTCAATAATCTATTAGATTATTCTAAAAATATATCCACATAAATATTAAACACTGCCGAACAAAAGTAAAATTGCTATTATATATCAATAATCATTCACGATGACCCCGATAAGTTAAAATTTTAGCACCTGTTGCCTAAAAACGTTTACAAACCAACCAGAATCGACCACATTCCTTGAAATCTACCGGAAGAGTCCTCGTTTTCCCTTTTCCACCGTTGTGCTATAGAGCGCTAGAGTAGGAAGATATACTTACACAGCCAAATGTAGTGGAGGCCGTCGCACACTGGAGCATGTCACGCTATATTTATGACGTCACTATTGAATTTACTAAACACATTATTGTATTATAATGCATGAGAAAAACGAGTAACGGAATTTGGAGAACATTTCGTTACAATCTGTTCCAAAATTAATAAAACTGTGTCTTTTCTCAAACGAAATCTCATGAAGAAATCCACATCATCAAATTCCTCAAAGGGATTGTTTCGTTCCCTTACGACATACTGCCTTCTCTCATATTCTATAAATTCTATAAGTTCTAGCTCATCATCGCTTACAAAATCAAATGCTTCCATATTATCACCGTTTACTATTTACTTCGAGTAAAACTTAAAAACAAATACGTTAGGTTAAAATCAAAGAAGGTAAACAAATGAACCTCTCATTTTAATAAAAATAAATGCATTACCGCGGTGTCACGCATGCGTTAAGTATATCGTCATTAGTTAGATTAGCAAACAGACACATTTACATGTCACCTACTTTAGCCGAGAATCTGACTGGTGGTTAGGTGAAACTTTGATCTGAAAAAACTGTTTGACTGGCAGTTAAGTGTTAGCTGTTGGTTAGATTAGCTTAATTGAGCATTGAAAACCGGCAATACACGTGTATTAATACGCTATTTTTTAGCATACCTGCACTGCAAAGTAAAAATTAAAAAAAATAATGTAGATTCATTTTACAAGATAATCTGAATTTCATTTTTAATTGGTAACATAGACACGGTTACAATTTTTTCGTTTGGTTGCTATGTACATGTATTTATCATTGTTTAAAATTGGTGGTTATCTGCTAAGCAGCTGTAAAGCTTTAATGCTTTAAAGGCCACCCTCTCTAGTTTCAAAAACATAGATTATAATTCAGGTATAATAAAAAAGAATTTATTAATAAAATGTAAATGCACGTTGTTTTTAAACATAAATTACTCGAGAACGGCTTGGTCTATCGAAATGCAATAAGAATACCTTTTTTATTTCTAATGATTTGAAAATTAATTTTTCATAAGAATTCTTAGAAATATGAAAAATATTAAATTGTTATGAGGAAAATACTGACAGTCACCTCCTAAAACTACCCCTTAAGCAGAAGACTTATACCATGTAAACTAGTGTCCGGATGGCCCATGAGTAAGTTTAAAATATGAATTTGATATTTAAGGGAGTCGGAAGATATTGAAGAACCACTGAAATTTATTATCCGCCTTTTAATATCTATATATAAGACTACCATTATAGATGTACTATCAGCCCAGAAATATCAGGAGACAATTTTGAGCCACCTTGTATATTTATGATACCCGCTTGCTTCGCAGGCAGCTGACGATGAATTAAAATGATTATCGAAGCTCTACGATTTGTAAAAAAGTCGGTCCGGGACAAACTTTCCCCACTTGGGAATAAATAAATTATTATTTCAAATTATTGTAAAATCTGCCAAATGACAGAGGTTCTGTTCTCATAATAGGTTTTTAACTCATCAAATTTCTTCAACTATAATATTGATGAAATATTCAACGCATAGTTTTTAAAGGCGCCAAGTTGAATTTCTGCGCCTATTATAGTATTTTTAATTAATTTTACTTTTAATAATTTGTTGACTCCTTCCCTCACAAATTCTCTGCCTGCATTTTCTAGGAGAAACTAAGAGGAATTAGTCATGTCATCTCATAATGGTATTAATAGAGTGCAGAGGTATGTATCAAATTTAGTGAAAATTGTTATTGCAGTTACAGTTAAAATAATTATTCAATCTTTTCAGCCTTATCATCCACAGCCTCCTTCCCTTTACTAAGGATAACGTGTCATGCATGACATGTCATACTAGTACTAAAAGAATATTCATGTGCGAAATTTGATCAAAATCGTTAAAACCATTTTAGAAAAGAAAATTATTTAACTCTTTTTACCTTACCCGTCTGGCGTTTTTTGGGGCCAAACAAGTCATACCATCTCATGCTAGTACTAAGGGAGTGCCAATGTGTTAGATATGATCAAAATCGTTAGAGCCGTTTTTGAGGAAAAAATTATTTTACATTTTTCTATCGGTTTCTAGGAGTTAACTCCTCTCAAAGTTGAGCTATGTTCGATTTTGCGATTTGGCTTCGAGATACGCATACAAAATTTGAGCAAAATCAGACGAGTAGTTTGAGCTCTATGGCAGACAGCGGGCAAACCACAGACAGCAGACAGAGATTTTTTTAAATCCATTTTTTAAATTCAGGGGATCTAAAGACGTGTAAATTGACCAAAAGCTCAAAATCGATTTTTTGCACAATCACAATAATCACAATACTTTTCTTTTATATACCACGTATATTGAAAAGTAGAAATACAAATCTGAAGCAGGGGGAGTTCTCTCTTAAGGAAGGGCTCTCTCTCATTTATTTTCAGTAGTTGGGGAGTCAACTTATGGAGCCTCCCTTGCTTTCTATTTTCCTGGCCCATAGATCTAGGTTATACGATAATGTACAACAGGGCTTGGAGAGTTGAAACATATAGAATATAGATAATTTCATGATTGGCGGCAGATTGTTTTTGGGCGCATAACCTATTAAGGTTAATAAAATAACGGCACTTTTAAGCATTTTATTAACGTGAAATAACAAATATGAAATGTTACATAGTTGGTTTTACTAAAAGTCACGTAACAACAACAGCCAAAAGCCAAATACAATACGTGTAAACTTGATATTGTTCAGCATTTCAAGAAAAATACTTAGCTATTAATTGTTAAGCACACAAATTAAAATTCTAATACAAAACAAAACTGGACCACTCAAAATTGTGAATCTCATTATGCTATTCACGGCTTATTTATTTTCAAAATTTGCAACAAAATTGATCAAGTAATACATCTATGAATGGAGGTGAAGATTTTCATTCATCTACCTTAGTAGTGCTAAGTACTAGAAAAACGCAAAGGAAAATGCATTTTGCACCATATAGTGGAGTAAAATTAGATTTTCAGAGAAAATTTTACATGGAGCAACGCGACATAAAAAAATAAGTTTGTTTTGGTGAAACTAAGAATACCCTGAGTTTTCCGCTTCGAGTAAGTGGGGAACCGCGAAAAGGGGGTAAATTGGTCATTTTTAAGAGTGGTTTTAATTTATTTTGGATCATTTAAAATGCTAATTAAGAAACGAGAATGGTGCCCTTTTATTGTCTATGGACAAAGAACCTTCAGTTCAAATTTCGTGAAAAGCGGTTCACCACCTCCCACGATATGTATCGAAAAAACGTCAAAAATTGAATGACGGTTAACTTGGCCAAAATTAAATCGAATTTGATGAAATTTTAGACGAAACTAATCTATATAACCAAGAAATACCCTGCTAAATGTTATCAAAAAATATCCAACAGTTTGGCCGCAATTCCGTAGTCCAAATTCCACAACATTTTCAAAACTTCCCCTGTTACCTCCTTTCCCTTGTTATTTATTTTTTAAAAAGAATTGAGGCAACATATGCGGACGACTAGCTGGTTTAAGTCGGAGCAGAGAGCCGTGGATCCAGAGTATTCGTATGAGTGGAGAAACTTACCCTTTTTGAAATGTACGGCATAAATGACAGATTTCTGTTTATTTCTTGAAAAGGAGACAAAGAATATTGATGTTAAATTGGGCACCATCTATAGTGAAAATAAGTAGAATTGTCTTTTTTTCTCGAATAACCAGTCTACTATAGATCAGATTGAAATTGTTGGTAAGAGAAATAAAAAGATTGTTTAAAATGAATGTTAAAATATATGACATGAATAATAGACAAATCGGTATATATACATATATATATATATATATATATATATATATATATAACAAATTTATACCAGGATCCTAGATTGATTATTGTTGAGGTGACTGGTTCTGGGACCGCAATCCAGGCCCACAATTGTCTCTTGTTGCGAGATGGATTCTAATGTTTCCTTGGCAATTTACGTCTCTTAATGAAATGGAGTGAAAATCGTAGGAATTAACCAACTAGGTGGTTTATGAAACGTTAACGAAATTTTTTCTATGTGAAAGATAATGAAGGAGTTATGCAGAAATGTATACAGAAATGTATAAGTATATACGTGCATAAACATATAAGTACATAAGTACATATAAATGCATAGAAATATATAAATACTTAAGAATTTAAATATCTAAGCATCTAAGAATTTAAGCATGTAGGAATATAAGCATGTAAGAATTTAAGGATATAAGTATATACAAACATCTAAGAATATAAGCATCTAAAAAAATATTTTAAAACCATGTGGTACATATAATATTTTAACTACTTATTAAATTAAAAACAATTGACCTTGAATTTAAATTTATTTTAAAAAAATAATTGAAATTACATCAAAGACAAAAATTGAAGAATAATTAAATTTTAAATGAGTAATAAATGAAATTACCTGTATGTTAAACACTTTGTTAACTGGGATATAAAATTGTAATATCAATTACTGAAGTCCACAGTTAAAAATTATATACGTTCGAAGAAGGTAATCTTTTTTGTCCTACTTACTGCAAAATAACGCTACCAAAATAAACGTGAGAAACCTAATTCCCTACTTAAATTGAAAGCTATAAAATATAAAAATAGTACAGGTATGGCCATCTGTCAATGGTTGAGTTAAGCGCAATAACTTGCAGGTCGCAATTCTACAATTTCCTTTACTCACAACTAAAATAGTGGCATATGATCGATAAAAGGAATATATAATAGAAGTTTTTATTACTTCCATACGATTTGCCGTTGCCTCAGTTTGTAATTTCTATTTTATACATAACCACAAATATGAACAGATGTAAATAAATAGTAAAACGTATTGACTACTGTGAGAACTCAGTAAATATATTACATTTTATAGGATATACTATATATAGAATGAGGAAAGGTGAGGAAAATAACCATATGTACTTACATAGTAAATAAAAATATGTAAATTGAAATATAGGTATCTGATATAAATAAATGTTTTTAGACAATCAACAATCGTTTCCTGGTATAATACTGTATAGAACGGAAATACATAATAGTTAATAGAACATGACTGAGTTCCTAAGATATAAAAATATGTACATAAAACAGTGTGAAATGGTTTAGCAGTTATACAAGTACAATTCTGTTAGTTGAAAACAGTTTCACTTACAAAAACTGAATCAAAAATGTTATACAGATCGTGCTAAATATAGCCAAAACACTAGTTTTTATATAAAACTGTTAAATGGACATAGGCCATGTAACACCCCCAATTTGCCCAAATGGTCGTACAAATTTTTTTTTACCAAGATGAAGGTATTCTTATGTACTTTCCTGTGATGTAACTAAAAAATAACTTTTTTTTTAATTTAGCCGATTTTTTGTCATTTTGGGTATATACATGCGCGCGGCGAATTTCCATCATTTTCAATATTATACGTATGCGCGTACAAGTATACGTGTAATTATTCATTATAAAACTTTCAATATCAATAATAAAAAGTGATTGTGAGCAGGTTTTAAATATTTAGATTCAATCAATGGTAGGATATAATTTATTTTCCCGAAAATTCACTTGATTTTTATTAAACTTTTTAGATATATTGATTATTATTTTACTTTATTCATGTTTTCTCTCTCTAACAGTTGTACTAGATGTGCCACTATAAGAAGTGTCTACTTTCAAATCGGTACCGTCATTGCTAAAATCGTATACATCTGAAATATTCTCTGAAGTACAAACATCTTCTTCATAATTATCATCTTCTTCGAATTCTTCAATATCATAAATATCAGGACCAATTTCTAATTGCTCAGGCTCTTCATTCTATTCCTTCCATTGTGACATAAATTGCTGCATGTGATGCCAATGGTTTTGCATGAGCAACGTATAGTTTTGCAACCGACCTTACAATCATAATCACATATCACATATTGAGTAATCGATTAGGAAGAGGAGTTTTATCAGTCCTTATCGGTATCACTTCATTATCTATTGTTTGCTGCCATCCAAAATCCTGTCAATTTTGGTACTTCAGAGAATATCTATGTATACGACTTTAGCGATGACAAGGGTGAAGAAATATTCCAAACTCCAGTTACCTATTCGGAAGTAGGCTTTTCTTGCAGTAGCACATCTAGTACAACTACTAGAAAAAGAAAACATGAACAAAATAAAATAATAATCAATATAAGTAAAAATCAACTGAATTTTCGAAATATATATGTATAAATATATTGCTATGTATTTGCATATTGGACGATTACGAAGATTGCATGTTTGTGTTATTTGCTGAATCAGGGTTTGAATTTGTTTGTTTCCTTTAGATGGTTTTCAAAATTTATTTAAATTAGCTAAAGATCCAAAAGGTATGTGTTTTAGAATGTTAATACTTGTTTAGAGTTGTTTTAATAGTTATAAGGTTTTTATTTGATATCAACAGTAAGTTTGATACTGACATCTATGTTAGTAGTTATTAAGTTGTTGTTGAAATAATTTCTGACATTTAAGTCACTATGACTTTTCTTTTAAGTAGGAAATTTTATTTTATAGTTGGTAAATGTTTTCCTGGAGAAAGATAAGGAGGCTTAAGTTAGGTTATGTTTGGAATGAAATTAATCAAAATTCATATGGTGTTTTGTTTTGTTTATTTTGGGTACTTTGATATTTAGTGATATAGAACAACAAACAACAGATAAAAGAGAGGTTGTAAATTTGGAAAAATAAATTTAAGAAAAAAAAGAACAAGTGAAAATTAGGGAGTGAAGAAGAAAAAATAAACAAGAATTAATAATTTGAAATTGAATAAAAAAGTGAAATTGTGGGGATCAGCGAAGAAGAGTAAAAATAGACTGTAAATAAGAAGTAAGAGGTGTTATTGTGGATAGGAATTGCAGAGGAGATAAGGACGAGATAAGGTGAAGAATTAATGAAAGGAGAATTGTTGGATTTGGAAAGAGAAGAGTGTAGCTACGAAGAAGGAAGGTTTCGTGTGTTTAATTTTGGACAAGGTAGTATATTAAAATTTAAATAGTGTACTTATTAGACTTTCGAATCTGTTATAAAACTGCTAAATTATCTAAATATCAAGGAAAATAAATTATTTATATCAGATTAAAAATTTTACTTTAATAAAATTTCATTTTAAAACAGGAACTGAATTTGAACCTGCTCCTGAAGTAAAAGATAAGCTAGCCGGCCATTTAAATAAATTTGACATCCTTTCGGATCAAAAGGTAAGAGATTTTAATTTGATCTTTTTGGTTTTAAAGTTCTTTTTTTATTGGGCTTATCTATTGGAAATAAACAAATTAAAGTTTGATTAGTACTGCAAATTATTAAGTTCAATAAAAATAGAACAGCACATTTGGCGCCCAACGCGTGGCGATTGTAAAATTGTTGATTTGATAAAGTGTGCAATCTTGGTGAAAGTTTGTGAACTGTTGATTGTGGCACATAGTTTTAAAATTCAATAACAATTGCATATATTAAGGGTATATAAAGTATTAATTCTTATTTGTGTGGTATTTGTATGAAATTAAGATCAGGAAACCAAACAAAAATGGAGAATAAAAATCAAACACCAGAAACTTCTCGACAAGGTGATACATCCCAACAAACACAAAATGACGATAAATTTATACAATTAATGAACATGATAGCGAACAAATTTGAAGAAAGCAAACAAGACATGAATAATAAATTTGAAGAAAGCGAACAAGACATGAATAATAAATTTGATGAAAATAACAAAAAAATGGACGAAAACAAACAAGACATGAATAATAAATTTGAAGAAATCAACAACAAAATGGACAATAAATTTGAAGAAAGCAAACAAGATATGAACAAAAAAATGGATGAGAACAATAGGAAATTGGAACGAGTATAGTAGAGTTACACAATAAAGTGGACTCGAAAATTAAGAAAGTAGAAGAAAAGGTAGAAAAGGTTTATGAAGAGATAAGTGAATTTAAAAAAGAAGTAAGAGTAGAAGTAGAACATGTTATAGTAGATGGTATGAATGAAATAGATATACGCATGAAAAAACAAGAAGATATAATCAAAACACAATTAAAAGAACAGGATGGTAAGATCGAACAGAATACGAAGATATTGAAGGACACATACACACCTATATTTAACACATATGCTACACCACATCATACACTGGTAAATCAATTCTATAGTGATTCCAGAATCCACCCAAAAGTATTTTTAGAACGTTTAAGGCAACATCTAAAATCTATAAATTTAAATTTTAATTTAAAACATGAAATTCAAAATTCATTAAAAGGTGAAGCCGAAATTTGGTATCAAATTGTAGAATCTGAATTTGAAACTTTAGAAGAATTTGAAAAGTTATTATTAAAAAAGTATTGGTCTGAACATTGTCAGGAAAAAATTCGTTTCAATTTATTTAATGGAAAATATTCAGAAAATAGTGGTATGTCTAGGGAAAATTATGTCATGCGTAAAATGTAATATTAAATTCTTAGAGCCAAACTTGACAGAAAATGAAATGATTAAATATCTAGCAAGACATTTTTCTGATGACATCCACCAAGTAATCATTACGCAACGCATTACGACATTAGATAGTTTAAATGAGTACTTGAGAGTGATCGATGATCTACATATGGAATGGAATAAAAATTATAAATCATTTAATAGAAAAACATACAACCAAACAGATGGTAATGACCAAAATTTCAACAGACAAAATTATTATGCAAATAGACAACAAAATGGGTATAATAGTAATTATCAAAAAAATTATGACAGTAGAAATTTTAATAATCAAAATAAAGGCAGAGATTATGACGAAAATAGGAGGTACAACGGTAATGATAATTATAATAAAGAACAGAATAGGTATGATAATAAACATGATTCAGTAAGATATGCACAGGTAAACAATACAAATGTCAGATCTGATCAACAGAATGACATGAATAAAATTAAGACGATAGCAGAGAGGTAAATCCACATTTTCCAAGGGAAAATTTTTAGATAGGAAAGTTTTAATTGGGATGACGACATACGGACATATGCGAGAATTTATAGGTATTGAGATTGAATCAAATTTAGATAATAATAGAATTAGTAATTTACCAATCATCAACATTAAAGTTAATGAAATAAATTTAAAAGCTTTGATTGACACAGGATCAGAAATCAGTTTAATAAATGGAAAGATAATAGATAGTAAAAAAGAGTTATATCAAAAAAATTTTACTAAGATTTCAAAAATTAAATTATTAAATGCAAATGGTAAGAAATTCACAGAATGCAATAAAAACATAAATTTAGATTTTGAAGTAAAAGAGATACGTTTTAGAGGCGAGTTTGTAATTTTTGACAATTTGAGTTTTGATGTCATAATTGGTGAAGATATTTTATCACGACTTAAGGCAAAAATAGATTTTGGGGAAAAGTCCCTAGTTTTAAAAGGTACTGCGGTGAAAATATTTAATAAAAATAAGTTAAACATAGTGGGTTATATAGGTAATTGTAATAATAACAATTTAAATGGTTTAAATGATGAAAAATGTAAGCCTACATGTGAAATGAATAATTATAATATGCCTAAAAGATTGGAGATAAATTGTCCTACTAAATATGAAAATCTAGTAAGAACATTGTTACAAAATTATATGCCGTTAATAAATTACAAACCGAGAATAGCTAAAATTTATGTACACAAGTTGATAGTAGATGAAAGTAAACCGTTTAAATGTAAAACTTATCCTATACCCTTCAAACGTCGAAATATAGTACAAAAAGAAAACAAGAAAGTCAAAATATTTGGAAAAAGAAAACACAAAAGCTTCAAGACGAGGAAGAAATTTTGCACTGGAAATAATTGGAACAGGAGAAATAAGAAAAATACGGAAAGAGACATAAATAGGGAATTTTATACGGAATTATATACTATATACAAACACGGATCTATTAACAAAGATAATTTGGATTTGTGGGATATAATGAAAAATATACTAGTGATAAATAAGCGTGGATATAAATTTGAAATAATATGTAATGACGTAGTAAAGGGTAATGTAAATAAAGATCGTTGTAATTTGATATTTGAGAGCAATGGCAATGGAGACGAGTTGGTCATTATGCCTGCCCTCAGCATTTGATGCTATATTGTGCAGATATATTTTGTTTGGACCAAGGTAAATGTAGTTTTAAGTGCGGAATAAATAAATAATGAATTATATAAAACGGTCAAGAGTTACCGGAACATATATGGAAATAAGTATGATTATAAATGATAAATGAAAATGTAATACGTGCGGGGACGCGTCAGTTCTCCAAAGGTATATGAATGATGAAGTTACCACATATGGTCAATTTTAATTTTAAAATATCCAAGATCCAAACAAAATGTTTATTCTCATTATGATACTCGTGAGCGGGAGTTGACATGGGTTCATATTCGAACGAATTTCCCGAGTTTAATATAAAATTTAACAATATTATAATTAAAGTTATTAATTGCATTCCAGTTAAGTCAAATTATTGTTAAAAAACGCATTACAAAAAATTCACAAACGTATATCCCACAAAAAGATGTAATACAAATACGGTTTGTAGAATACTTTCTAAATATTTTAAAACTGTAGGCACTCCTAGAAAAATTTTAGCTGACAATGCGACATATTTTGTCAACGACAGATTAAAGAAATATTTGACAAATTAAAACACACAAAGAAAACACAACAAAACTGATGATAAATACAGTATTTTGCAAATACGGCATAATTGAATAAAATTAAACAGTTTTACATAAGTAAAAGCTTATAATTTGGAGAGGGAATGCTATGTATTTGCATATTGGACGATTACGAAGATTGCATGTTTGTGTTATTTGCTGAATCAGGGTTTGTTTGTTTCCTTTAGATGGTTTTCAAAATTTATTTAAATTAGCTAAAGATCCAAAAGGTATGTGTTTTAGAATGTTAATACTTGTTTAGAGTTGTTTTAATAGTTTTAAAGTTTTTATTTGATGTCAACAGTAAGTTTGATATTGACATCTATGTTAGTAGTTATTAAGTTGTTGTTGAAATAATTTCTGACATTTAAGTCATTATGACATTTCTTTTAAGTAGGAAATTTTATTTTTATAGTTGGTAAATATGTTCCTGGAGAAAGACAAGGAGGTTTAAGTTAGGTTATGTTTGGAATGAAATTAATCAAAATTCATATGGTGTTTTGTTTTGTTTATTTTGGGTACTTTGATATTTAGTGACATAGAACAACAAACAACAGATAAAAGAGAGGTTGTAAATTTGGAAAAATAAATTTAAGAAAAAAAAAGAACAAGTGAAAATTAGGGAGTGAAGAAGAAAAAAATAAACAAGAATTAATAATTTGAAATTGAATAAAAAAGTCAGAAATTGTGGCGATCAGCGAAGAAGAGTGTAAATAGACTATAAATAAGAAGTAAGAGGTGTTATTGTGGATAGGAATTGCAGAGGAGATAAGGACGAGATAAGGTGAAGAATTAATGAAAGGAGAATTGTTGGATTTGGAAAGAGAAGAGTGTAGCTACGAAGAAGGAAGGTTTTGTGTGTTTAATTTTGGACAAGGTAGTATATTAAAATTTAAATAGTGTACTTATTAGACTTTCGAATCTGTTATAAAACTGCTAAATTATCTAAATATCAAGGAAAATAAATTACTTATATCAGATTAAAAATTTTACTTTAATAAAATTTCATTTGAAAACAGGAACTGAATTTGAACCTGCTCCTGAAGGAAAAGATAAGCTAGCAGGCCATTTAAATAAATTTGACATCCTTTCGGATCAAAAGGTAAGAGATTTTAATTTGATCTTTTTGGTTTTAAAGTTTTTTTTTTATTGGGCTTATCGGAAATCAACAAGTTAAAGTTTGATTAGTACTGCAAATTATTAAGTTCAATAAAAATAGAACAGCACAATATATATATATATATATATATATATATATATATATATATATATATATATATATATATATATGGTGTCCCGAAACTCCCGCATTCCCCTTTAGGTGCTAATTCTCCATGCAAAAATAGTAAGGAAAGTTGTATTTGTCTCATTATTAATGTGGATCATTTCAAGGAATGATCTTTTTTTTATAGTTTAACTTAATTGATGAAACTACAGTCCAAATCGTTGACCTTTTATAACTCAACAGCGCCCAGATTCTGTACTTTACCTAAAATTCATAAACCTACACTATCGATGAGACCTATTGTTTCGTCTATTAACTGCCCGAATGGTAACCTTTCAAAATTTTTAACAGATATTCTTACTAATGCCTACAATAAAACTAATGATTTTTATGTCAAAGGCTCTTTCACATTCAGTGAATTTATTAATAACTATCAGCTACCTCCTAATTATATAATCGTAAGTTTTGATGTGGTTTCCCTGTTCACTAATTTGCCTCTGGAATTAGTTATTTCATCGTTAACAAATAATTGGAATATAATCTCACAACATTGCAACTTAGGTCTAGATACTTTCATAGAAATTTTAAAATTTATTTTCGATTCTAACTATCTTGAATTTAATCAAAGTTATTATAAACAAATTTTTGGTACCCCCATGGGGTCTACTATTTCTCCTATATTAGTAAATTTTGTGTTGGATGACCTTGTTAGGAATTGTCTGACTAGGATCCCTTTTAATTTACCTTTTGTGAACAGGTACGTCGATGACCTCCTACTTTCTGTACCTGAAAACAGTACTGAGGAAGTGTTAAATATATTCAACAGCTACAACTCGAACTTACAGTTCACAGTTGAATTTGAAAGTAATAACACTATACTTTTCCTCGACATGAAAGTAATCAGGACACAACAAAACATCCTTTGTACCAAATGGTACAGAAAACCAATGAGTAGTGGTAGGTATATAAACTATAAATCATACCATCCAGCACGTATGAAAATAAATCTCATCCGAGCCCTTAAAAATCGAGTAATTAAACTCTCACATATTCAATACAGGGACGAGTCACTGAGAGAATTACGCGGTATCCTAGTGGAAAATTCCTACCCATTACATCTATTAAACAAAATTCTCTTCACTACTAGAACCTTGTCAAATAATAATAACAACAATTTACATAATGCAAATAATAGTAATAATATTTCTCTAAATTTAAATAATAATAACGCACCCAACATAAATAATAATATCGATAATACCATACCTAACTTGGTAAATAATAATATAACTGAGCGAAACCATAACACAACCAATACGAGTCTACTTAAATATATGTCATTACCATTTATTGAAGATCTTACTCCCAAGCTGATAAACTTAGTGAAACACGTGGTGGACATAAAAATTGCATTAAAAAACATATTAACTGTTGGAAAACTTTTCAGTCGGGTGAAAACCCCATTAAAAAATAAAGAAAAATCAAATGTGGTATACAGAATAGAATGTAACAACTGTAATAAATCCTATATTGGTCAAACCTCTCGGACACTTAATGGTCGTATAACTTCACATAAAAGTGATTGTAACAGAAACGTGAAATCTTGTGCATTAGCAGAACATGTCATCAACACCAGTCATAAAATGAATTATGAAAGTGCTAAGGTTTTGGCTGTAGAGAGTAACTTTAAAAAAAGATCATTCCTTGAAATGATCCATATTAATAATGAGACAAATAGCTTAAATAAAAAATCTGATATCGATAATTTAAGTAATATTTATACATACATCCTCAAGTTAGAAAAAGAGAATTTTCGCATTTTTCAAAATTCAAACCTCCCGCTGGATCACAGTTGGTAACAGTTACGTTGGAATTAATGTTCCTAACTTAATTCCTAGTACAAGCCAGCCAATTGTAAAACCTTTCTGTCATTTTCGTATATCAAGTGATAAATACAGTCGCAATTAATATCGCTCCAGTCAAGTTGAGTTATTACAGTGAATTAACCGCACCAGTAAAGTTATATGTTATACCAGTGTGTTGCTAAAAAACCGAAGAATACCACTAAGTCATTAGTTTATGCAGCAAGTTAAGTATTACAGCACTAATTACTATTATTTAAACCGGATCCGTGAACATCTATCAGTACATATATCCATCCATAAAAAAATAATATAAAAAAAAAGAAAAAAACCGGACAGAAAACAACAGGACCCTCAAGGAGACCAGCAAACTGATATGGGAGACAGTGATAAAATATCGAATAGTGAAATATTCAAATTATTGAAAGAGATAGCAGCAGATGTGAAAGTAATAAAATCAGACCTATCCCAACATAACGAACGTATACAAGAACTGGATAACAGAGTAAACGAATTAGAGGCAAAGAATAAAGAGCTAAAAGAAAAAGTACAAATTGCGGAAAAAAACTAAAGAAAAACAACATTGTTTTATTTGGAATACCAGAAGAAGTTGGCCTAGATACAAAAAACCAAGTTAAAGAAACAATAAGGGTAAAACTTAATGCGCATCTTGAAGAGTCAGATATCAGCGATATATATATAGAGTGGGCAAAGAAACATCTAACCAACCAAGAGCGTGTATACTGGAATTAGTGAGAACCGCCAAAAAACAAGACATTTTCAAAAATGTTGGACAATTAAAAGGCACAGGAATCAGTATCGAGAATGATTTAACACCAGATGAACGAGAAGTACAAAAAGTATTATACCATCACTTAAAATTAGCAAGGGAAAAGAACCACAACGCAAGGATTTCCAAAAACAAATTAATTATAAACGGTAAAATCTATTCATATGAAGACTTAAAAATAGATGAGAACAAAAAGTACGCCACCACGAGAAATGAAAACAAAAGGGAAGACAAAGAGATCATAGAAAACAATTCAGAAGACAGAAGAAAAGAACAAAAAGAGCCCAAGCAAATGCCAATGACAAGCTCCACCGTAAGCACCAGATCTACAAAAAATCCTGCACACAAGGCGAAGTAGTAATTTTGTCAAATTAATTAATTACTTTACTCTTTTTCTTAATTTCTTATATAAGTACAATCTTTTATATTCAGTGTTTCTCTTGAGGTTCTATACATAAATAAATATAAACAATGGATCCGTACATTAGAGACTTAGAGTATAAACCTATAGAAACTTTAGTAGTAAGCAGTAGTCAGGAATATAAAAAAATCACAAATAGCAACAAATCATTAATACTAATACATAACAACATAAGAAGCATTGCTAAAAACTTAGATGAATTCAATGTGTTCTTGAATTATCATGACATTAAATATGATATACTAGTTTTTAGTGAATGCTGGAGAATTCATAATTTAACTTTATTTAATAAATCAGGTTACGATTTATTATATAACGAGGGCACAATAAACCAAAATGATGGAGTTGTAGTTTATATAAAAAATAACATAACTTATGAATATAATGTGTTAAATCTCGGAGCTATCAAAACTTTAAGCATAAATATTTTTTTGAATGGTAAAAATAAATATCTTACCTGTTTATAGACCCCCATCTACTTGCCCTTATATCTTCAATAATGAATTAAAGCAATTCTTAAAAAATAATACGTTAAAAAAAGATGTTAATATTTTTGTGGGGGACATAAACATCAATATTAATGAAAGCGAAACACAATATACGCAAGAGTACCTAAATATAATGAGCGAGGAGGGATTCGTATCATTTATAAATAAAAACACAAGAGAAGAAGGTAACGCGAAGACCTGTATCGATCACATTTTTATAAAAACAAAGGAAAAGCATAATAAATTTATATCATTAATCTGGGATGTAAAAATTACCGATCATTATCCTATCATCCTCCACTATAGTTTAGACAAACAGAAAGAAATTATAACAGATAAAACAAACTACAAACAATACATTGATTACGGCAAACTTAAAATAAACCTAAAACATGAAAACTGGCAGGAATTCTATTTGACGAAAAATGTTAATATTGCAGCGGATTTGTTAATAAACAAAATAAAAACCAATGTGGATAAGGTCACGCGCCAAGTTAAATTAAAAAAAGAACACATAAAAAAAACTCCGTGGATAACGAACGCCATACTTAAATCAACTGAAACAAACAATTGTATGTATAAAAATATAAAAAGAAACCCGGGTAATAGAGACCTTGAAATTAAATATAAAACATATCGCAATAAACTCAACTTATTATAAAAAACACAAAAATTGACTACTACAAAATGCAAATAAATAAAAATAGAACATCCTCAAAAAAATTATACCAATGTGTAAAAAACATCTGTAATGAGCACCCCAATGAAAACAACATAAAACAAATCAAATTACAAGACGGTACAGTTTTATTAGATACATTAGAAATAGCAAATTCTTTTGCAACACACTATGCTAATGTTGGAAAAAATCTAGCAAATAAAATAGTTATTCCAGCAGAACCAAATAGTGTAACAGCAGATAGCCCTAACTCAATTTTTATTGCACCAACTGACATAATAGAGGTAAAAAATACTATTTTACAGTTAAAATTAGGCAAAGCCCCTGGCAAAGATGAAATCACAGCCGATATTCTAAAACAAATTGTAGATGTAATAGTAGAGCCCTTAACTTACCTAATTAATTTCATTATAGAACAGGGGGAATGTCCAGTGGCGTTCAAGGTGGGATTAGTTAAGCCACTGTTCAAAACCGGAGACAAATCGGAAATAATAAATTACAAGCCTATTTCTCTTGTTTCGACAATTGCGAAAATCTTTGAAAAAATTATCAAAGCTAGAATTGAGAGCTACCTAAACAAATATAATATTATTTCCAATAAGCAGTTCGGTTTTAGAAGCGGTGTATCAACTGAGGATGCCATAGCTTACTTAACAAACGATATATATACATCCTTAGATAATAAAAAACCTACACTATGCATTTTCATCGACCTGGCCAAGGCATTCGATACTGTTAGCCATGTACAGCTACTAAAAAAAATAGAAAAAATTTGCTTTAGAGGTAAGGCTTACCAATTAATGCAAAGTTGTTTAACGAACAGAAACCAATGCGTGAAAATTAACGATAAAACCAGTGAACAAAAAAAATATTGAGTATGGAGTACCCCAGGGAACGGTACTTGGGCCAATACTGTTTAATATATATATTATGATCTCCTAAATATACCAATTATGGGTAAGATACTTAGTTTTGCCGACGATACAGTAATCATAAACAAGGCCGACACCTGGAATAATCTTAAAACGCTGTCAGAGGAAAACTTTAAAAAGGTGAAAAATTGGTTTGACTATAATCTTCTGACAATTAACTATGACAAAACTAAGTATCTTCCTTTTACCTCATATCAAAATAATCTGCCGAATCTTGGACCTCTTCATATCAGTTGTGGCAATAATTCAATAATGTCCATTAACGAAGCAGATTATATCAAATACTTAGGAATCATAATAAACAAACACCTCAGATGGAATCTGCAAATAAACAATATTGTAAAAAAATTACGCCCACTCCTCTCAAAATTTAAATATCTTAAATTATTTTTAAATGCACCCCAACTTGATATACTATACTATTCTCTCGTGCAGTCACAACTAACTTATGGAATCATTGGTTGGGGTGGAGTAAACAATAATTACCTAAAAGCATTAAATACGATTCAAAAATGGTTCTTAAAAATAATGTACAATAAAACCTTAACTTACCCCACAAATAACCTATACGATGAAGCTAAGAAACTGGATATTAGACAGTTATTTTGCAAAAAAATTCTATTACACTTATTCAGGAATAAGCAACAACTAACATATATTGAACACTGCCACAACACACGCAGCAGAAGCATTATAACGATAAAACCTAAAGTTAATAAAACAGTGGGTCAACGAAACTACACTTACATTGCCCCTCAAATCTATGATCTAATCCCACCCGAAATGAAAATCACAATGACACCTAATCTCTATAAGAAAAAAATTGATGCATGGTTATTGGATACTCCAAGGCAAGTAATACACCACATAATCTAAATGAAGATAAATGCATAAAAAAATAATAAATAATAAAATATATATGTGTGTATATATGTACATGTATATATGTACATGTATATATGTACATGTATATATGTATGTATATATGTGTATGTGTGTGTATATATGTGTATATGTGTATGTATGTGTGTATGTATGTGTGAATGTATATATAAATGAATAAATAAAAAATAACTCGCGGATTCTAGTTGATTATGTTTATTTACATAGCATAGCTTGATAAACCTCAAAGAAATCTGTAAGTATGTAGCCTATACCCCATCTTACAAGTACTTAGTACTTCGCGGGGTCAACTATTTATTTACAAATCATGTTGTAAAGGGAGAGGGGAAGAAGAGTGTCTGTATGTATGTATATATATATATATATATATATATTGACATGTAATGTTTTCTATACCTATATAAAATATAAAAGACTTAGTTAAAAAAGGAAAGAAAAATTAATATAACAAATTAAGTGCAAGGCACAAATATGAATTGTTCAACATAAAATATCATAAAACAACAAAAAAATAACAAAAAGAAGTATTTATCTCATTTATTTATTAACATTTACCTTTAATAAATTTTAAAAAACAATAATCAGTAGCTGTGACAGCTCAGAAAACACTCTCTCTTAAAAATAACTTTAATTTTCAATAAATAACAAGACTAGTTGCAAACTTCAATTTAGACAATATGCTGCCAAACCATTCAAGACAAAGAGGTAAATACTCTGAAAAAGAAAAATAACAAGAATTTTGATTAGAATAAATTAGTATGTAGGATTTGTTAAATAGATTTAGTTTAGTTAAGAAAGGTTAAGGAAGGACTGTATACAATAACCGATAATAGAAGGCAAGCAGTTTTTTTTTAAAAACTTTACAGTGTTAAAAAAAGTGCCTTAAAAATCTTCAGCGGGGTAGTGAATAAGCTTAGAATTTTACTGCTGTAAGCAACATAATATCCAGTTGGTCATAAAAAGCAGGGAGAGGGGTGTGAAAATGCATCTCCTTGGCAACCTGAAAATAAACGAAAAGAATAATAAAAAATAAAAAGAACGGACGTCAGATTTGGAAGTATAAGACTGAAAAAGATAAAACAGGAAAGAAATATCGAGAAAATTAAGAAATTTTGTATGTGGAATCAAAGAATAAGACGAGCAGGTCTCAAAAATCTTATATTAATGGACCAGATGAGAGGTTTGAAGCAGTAACTATTTTAATGGACATCAGGTGCGTTTTTTAAAACATTTTAACCCGCCGTACATTTGTGCCATAAAATTTAGTAAAAATACTGACAATTTTTAGTTATAAGAATTTTTGTATTGTTGTGTTGTTGACAAATTGGTGTTATAGATTATAGAAATTAGCTGAAAAGAGGGAAATAGGGTAGTTTAAGATAGTGATGTCAATTTTGAGACGTCAAAGTCAAATTAATTGAAATCTGAAAACAAAAAAATTATTCATTTGGAAATATTAATTTTATTCAAAGCAAAATAACCCATTTTACAAGTTACAAACGAATTACAGCAACTCACCGTGAACCCTGAGAGATAGAGTCTACTGAGCTCAGCAAAATAAAGAGGCAAGTATTAATAATTATTGAAGATATCAAATATTGAACTTTGAACAGTAGAAAGTAAACATATTATATATATATATATATATATATATATATATATATATATATATATATATATATATATATATATATATATATATATATTGCTATATTATTCCCTACATAAGAAATTTTTAGTTGAGAAAATTTAAAAGAGTATGAGACTGGCAGTGATATTTTGTAGAATGAAAAATTTTCGTTAAATTATATTTTAGAATAAGTAAAATTTGTAAAGGTAGTTATAATAATAATTAGCAAATCACGTTAGTTAGTGAATTTGATGGTTTCCAAGGTGATTTAAAAAAAAAGGGGGAAAAAAAAAGATAAAACTGACAAGAACGAAAGAACGTCAAAGCACATTAAAAAAACAAGATTATCAAATGAAGAAGGGTATGTGGATACCAATTTAAGGAATAATCTGATGTAAAATTTGTGAGTAACTTGAAACGTTCATTTGAAAACAGAAAAGGTGCGTCAAACTGAAAGGTGTAGTGTTTCGTGTGTGAGGAAGCAAAGGCAAACAAATTTGCAACCACACAACGACCTATCAACAATAGCCGTTTGGGATTGGTACCAGCACCAGATTTGGGCAGAACGCAACGAAAGCCGATAGTTATGAATCCGAACGAGGTGAGAAAATAGGGAGTGATTAAAGTCGAGAGATCTCTCAGGTACATTTTGCAAAGTTGATAATAAAATAAAAGATACAATTTTAATTTGAATTCAAATTTCGCCTAGCTAGTTTAGTTTGTTTTTTTTAGTTACCTAGTAGTTTAGTTAGTAAGTTATTGGTCCATGTCAATTGAAGAAACCATTTACCATTATATATTAAATTGTTATGTTGACGAAGGTTTTTCATTAACAAGTATCACTGTGTGAATCATATATGAACCGGCTCTTGAGGTAAAGATTTGAACTGTACGCAAGTTATGTGCAGAATTTCATGCTCTTTTTAAATTTTACATAAATATTAATCACAAAAATTGATGTCCACAATGAATTATGTTGAGGCATCTGGCGCCCAAATAAATTAATAAAAAAATAATAATAGCACAATAAATATATCATAGCAATATATATCATATATATATATATATATATATATATGTTCCGAGAAGCTTCCGCGGTCGTTGGTATGAAAAATACTAGGTTCTCGGGTTGAACCGCGTCTGAGATTGTTAATGTCTGTTCTTTTTCTGTTTTGTGGCCGTAAACTTTTCACCCCTGACTGCAACCTCAAGATACACTACGTGTGTTTAATTTTGGTTTATATATATATATATATATATATATATATATATATATATACAGTGTGTTTACCTTCTCGTGAAGACACCCCTTATCTCCTTTATTTGTGGCCGAATTAATTTCTAATTTTTATCAGATAAACAACTCTATAAGGCGACTTTACATGACACATAAATGTCGTCTAGATCTAAAACGCCGGCCTACTGCGAAAAAAAAATTGCAATTTTCGAGAAATCATAGTAGGCTTAGAAATAGACAAAAATTTTGTTATAAAAGTTGTTCAGAATCACGAGATATGCCCCTATAAAATTTGGTGAAAATCGGAAAACTTAAAAAAAAAAATGTTTGTTTCACTTCTCGTGAAGACACCCCTGTATCTCCTTTATTTGTGGCCGAATTTCAAGGCTAATTCATGGAGTTATACAGCTCCATAAAGCGACTTTGTCCAACACATAGAGATAACTTTTTCCAACAAATGAAAGTTGTGAGCAAAAATCATGATTCAAGAAAACGCTAAAAGAGTCACTTTACACATCAAGTTAACAATGTAATACAGCTTTTTTTGTTGTCACTGTTCTTGAGAAGTAACGCTCCATCATATCCTTCCTCCTTATCGGCTCAGAGATTTAGGAGCGGTTTTTTTGTTTTAAATGTTAAGAATGCCGTAAAATTAACTGTCAATATTATTACTTTTATGACAGAAGTGATTGTTGTTATCTATTGTTGAGTTTGTTAGTTTTCTTATTTGATTTTTTTACTCATAATGGCTAGAATACTTTTAACTGCTGATGAAAAAGTAGAAATAATAAAGATAGTCAGTGAAAATGTACGGTCTTCAAGAGAAGCAACAAAAAAAAAATTAATTTAAGACATACTCTAAGACAACCAATACACCATGGTACCATAGCAAGAATATGTCACTTGTTCAATACAACTGGTAATGTGCTTAAACCGAGAGTACATCTTAATCGAAGGCATGAAGATGATAATGTTATATTAGCGGCGTTTAACGCCAATCCCACTACCAGCCTTAGAAATATGGCTCGTGACCTGAATTTGTCGGTGTAAAAAATTTGGAGATGTTTAAAACGCCATAAACTACAACCGTTTAAACCAAAATTTTTACACACTTTGGAGGAAGGTGATGAAGAGGGAATACTGGAATATTGTTTATGGATCCAAGGTAATTATTTAAACAATCGAGACTTCTTGAAGAAAATAATTTTCACGGATGAAGCAACTTTCTCCACCAACGGGGTGGTATCATCACAAAACTCTAGGTACTGGGCAGTAGAAAATCCTGATTGGGTAATAAATTCTAAAAGCCAATATTCCCAGAAGGTAAATGTGAGGTGCGGAATTTTAAACGAAACAATAATAGGGCCGTTCTTCTTTTTTCAAAATATAAATGCGTATAATGATCTGTGGAATGCAATAGTCGATTTTCCTTTGGAACAATTGTATTTCCAACTCGATGGAGCATCTATCCATAATTCCGTAGTAGTAAGAGCATGGATGAATGAACATTTTCCCCAAAGATGTATAGGACGAAATAGCCCTCTAATACATTGGCCACCCAGATCTCCTGATTTCACTCCCATGGATTTTTATTTTTGGGGCCATATTAAAAACAAAGTTTATAAGACCAGATCTCAAAATGTGGAGCAGCTTTGTGAGAGGATAAGGCAAGCGTGTTTAGAAGTTACAACTCAAGAATTGCGAAGAGTTGTAATAAATAACAGAAAGCTGATTGAGAAGTGTATTACACTTGATGGTGGGTTAGTAGAAAGGGGCCCAATATAATAATATAGTCATTCATTGTAAATGTGAACGATTCATCTTTTGGAGTCTGATGGACTTTTAATTTATTTCAAAAGTGAATGTTAACATTCACAAAATTTAGGGTTCAAGATGACTGTTTCAAACGGAGAATAATATGAAAATTTATACTTACTGTTCGTTTATGCTTAACTGCTGCTCTAATGGTATCTATTGGACGTCGTAACACTATAAACCTAAAACTGGATGTACCACACTTTCTTAAAATTATACCTGAAAGGGAATTTTGTTAGAAAACACAATTAAAAGGCAATATAAAGTTCAAAAATATATATAACTTTTAAGAAATATGTTTAACAAACACTAGTCTGGCTCGTGTGCAACACATGGTGAGGAACGGAACGATTCATAATGTACCAACTACCATCCAAAATGCAGTTTTGTGAGCTAACGATTACACAAAAAGATTCAAGAAAAGTTCAATATTTCTGAAATTTGGTGGGCTTTTGCTTGCCTGTCTTATTCACGTATTTGTATTTCAATACCAATTTTGGTCGCTCCTCAGAGCTTAAAAATGCTTGAAGCGCTACTACTTCGAATTGTATTCTGCAATTACAATTTTACGTTCAGGCAAGGCGGTTCCCATGCACATATGAGTACATGGTAAATATACTTTTCTGGCACCGAATCACTGAGGAACTGGTTTAGGGCAAACCCCGTTAAAACTCATCATTTCCCCGTCAAAATCGACTGCTAGGAAATGATGGGGGTCCCATGTCGCTAAGGGCTATTTTCGCTAAAACTCACGATATACTTTGAATAGAGGCTGGATTAACTTGTCCTCATATTCAATACCCCGCATGAGTTGCAGTGCTTAACAACGTGGATTCGTAAAAGGGTTTTTAATTTTGAAAATTCCGAAGTTAAAGTCAAATTTTGTTATAGTTTATAAAATTTTAGTGTCGGGGCGACATTACGTCCCTGTGCAGCGACATTTGCTACACTTTCTAAAATGACGCTCCTTGAGGAGTTATGAAGATTTTGCATAAAAATCGCTCCGTAGAGCGAAAATATGATTACAAATATTAAAAACCTCTTCCACGATATTTTTACGTGAAGCACGCTTTTCATACGAAATATTTCCTAAGTCGGATTTTGTTACAACGTCGAAAAGTATCCCGAGGGTTTTACCGTGTTCTTTAACACCCCCCTTCTTTCGGTGAATCTTTTTGTGCAATGTTTGTTAAATTGGTATGATAATAATGGATCTTTGGATGGAGTCTCCCATGTGTTGCATTCGGGTATTTTCAGACCGGCCTATCTGAAACATAACATAGATGCAAATCTAAAAAATGGTGATAAGTTTGTACATATATCGATGCATAGCATTCGATTATTTATTATGAACATTGTATCTCAAAATGAGATAAAAAAGAAAAAATTAAAATTCATTAGATTTTTGTTGACGCAACACAAACACTTTCGACGCACTTAACTTTCTTAGTGTTCTTTCACTAATTCTGGTTTGCGTCTGCTCCTCCTCGTGTCTATTGCTTTTTTGTCGATCACCTTCGGTGTCGAACTGCCTTCTGGATCAGCTTAGGTGGTCCTTGGACTGCTTTGGCTCCAGCTTAACAATGGCACTGCTCATTAATATGAAACAATATAAAACAGATTTTTTAGTAAATTATATTGGCTAAATGTTTATGGCTTTATCCCGTCTGGGCATAAAGTGGAATCTGCGGCCGATATCACATCGTCGTCTTTGAGAATAGGAACATAGAATTTTGTTGACTTATATTGATTGAAATGGTTTCCTTGTAACTAAAATCTCTTGGGAGAAATCTGCGACAGAATCTGCATCCGTCGGATCGTTGCATCTGCCCATTCAGCAGACGTGGCGGCCTCTCGCCCTTGAGTTGCTAGACTCGTCTGAATCGCGCCCTTGCGTCAGAGTTGTCGTCTTTCCATGCCGTGCCAATGGAACATTTGTTTAGACCCTTTGGGTCGGACTCTGCTTACAGATGTATATGTTTTTGAACATATGAGGACTTTGAGAAATTGTAAAAAATACCAACTCTGCCGGACACGGTCAGAGTTGCTGCAGTGAATGTTGAAGATTTATATGGTCGATACAATATCCTCAATAGAAAATAACTTGTAAAAAATGCATAAAAAATACCAACTTTTGCCTGACGCGACAAGAAGTAGGTATGGAAATTTTGATATAAAATAAACCTAGCACTAAATTAAAACTTAGCCTAGGTTGAAAAATATTATAAAAATATTATTGAATCTCCAGAACTTGAATCGGAATCCGAAGTAGAAGGATCTCGTGGCGGTGCATGGATTTGGACTACAGTTTGCTCCGGCGGTGGAGGTTCTGTGGAATCGTCTGAGAACGGGGAGTCATTTCCATCGAGTGATGTTCCGCCTGGACTAGCATTTTCTTCATCCGAAGATTCGATTTCCAAATTGTGCTCCTCTGGCGGGGCTGGTCTCAAATCGTTTACATGTACTCTTGTTGTTACGTTTCCCTTTTGAACGAGATATACTTCATCTGAAAACTTCTTCAAGATTCTGGTTGGGCCTGATCAAGACGGCGTGAAGGTATGTACCTTCCTTTTTCTTTTACTCATGACTTTATCTCCAACTTTAAAAACGACTGGAGTGGCGGCCTCTTTTGGCGCGTACTTTTGGTTATAATTTTGTTGAGCTTGACGGGCTTCCTTGACTCGCTCGTATCGTGGAAGCGTTTGTTGCTTTGCTCTTTCTTGCTTCCATGCATTTAAATCCCATTCGCCTTTTTCAGCTGGTTCATAGCCTAACACAATCATGCTAGGTGTTTGATTTGTAGCTGCATTTCTACGGTTTCTCAAAATATATGCCATCTGATGCACGTAGCGATCCCATGTGTCGTTTGGCTTTTTGTATAATAAGGTATTTAAAATTTTCTTACACTCCTAAACCCGTCGTTCCACGGGGTTGGATTGTTGATGATAAGCAGGAATGAGGTATCGTTCAATTCCATTTCTTTCGCAAAATGTGATATACTATTCTGAGTTGAAATGACCTCCGTTGTCGGAAATTATGACTCGAGGGACTCCGAATCTTGCAACTATCTCTTCGTCAATAAATTTGGCTATCGTTCTGCCATCGACCTGAATATATGCCTTTACCTCTATCCACTTGCTGAATACGTCTTCGACGATAATCATGTATCGATTTTCGGCGTCTTTGGTCCTCTGCAGTGGTCCAATTACGTCCACGCTCAGAGTTTCAAATGCATTCTGTGGTGCATGACTTCTAAGTGGAGCATTGGGTTGAGCTTGCCGTGTTTTTACTGATTGGCATATCAGACAGTCGTTTATATATTTGCCTACGATCCTGGCCATATTATTGAAATAGTATCTTTGTGCAATTTTTCTAAGAGTTTCGTCTCGTAAATCAGTTCTTTGATTTTCTTTTTTGGAACTACCAACTTGAAATTTCGATCTGTGTCTTTCATTAGTACATCGTCTTGTACATGAAAATTCTTCATAAAAATAAGATCTGCTTCGGAACGTTGTTCCTGTTGAAATAGATCATTCCAACGGCGGATCTTGTCTTGAATATCTCTCGGCCTCGATTGGTACGATATCTTCGTTTATTTCTGAATGTGTTAAAACAGAAATACGTTCTGGACACTTATAATTTGGTAGGAACATTCTTTCCTCTTCATCGTCGATCTCGACATATTGATTTTGTGGATTTCGGCTGAGAAAATCGGCTAACAAGTTTTCTTTGCCTGGACAGTGTTCGATTTTAAATGCATATTCTTGCAATAGTAATGACCATCGGGTGAATTTGGTCTTATCGTCTTTGTGTTTATTCAACCAAAGTAACGCCCTGTTGTCCGTCTTAACCAAGAACGGTTTATCTGCTAAGTACATCTTGTACTTTTTTATATAATTCACCACTGCCAAGCATTCCAGCTCGTTAATGTGGTAGCGTCTCTCTGCTGGAGATAACGTGTTGCTTGCATACGAGATAATATGCTTTTCGCCGTTGTCGCCCAATTGATAGAGTACTGCTGAAAGCCCTTGTAATGATGCATCTGTTTGCAAAATTAACTGACGTAAAAAATCCAGACGATGGAGTTCCAGCGGTCCGGATAATAAATCTTTAAGTTTTTGAAAAGCTGCATCGCATGCTTGAGTCCAATGAAAGCGATATTCCTTCGATAGAAGTTTCGTTAATGGCTTTGTAATCATCGCAACATTTGGTAGATATTCTCTTACCTAGTTGCAAAGTCCTAAGAAACTCTGAAGCTGCTTTTTTGTGGCTGGTACAGGATAATTTTGAATTTGTAATACATGTTTTTCCAATGGACGAGAAGTATCAATTCTAATTGTGTGGCCTAAATGTTGGATTTCATTTATCACTATTACACACTTTTCCGGTGACACTTTTAGATTATGTAAACGTAGTCTTTCAAAGACTAACCTCAGGTGGGACATATACTCCTTCACGTTTACTTTGTAAACGATTATATCATCTAAGTAGACTTTACAGAAATGATGCAGGTAACCTGTTAAAACGTCCTTTGCCATGAATTTCTGAAAGGTACAGGGAGCTGTCTTGAGGCCGAAAGGCATGACATTAAATCTATAAGCTGTCCCATCAGGAGTAGTAAAAGTTGAAAAATCTTTTGATGCTTCATCGAGTGGTATTTGCCAATATCCGCTCTTGAGGTTCAACACAGTAAAAACTTTAGAATTGCCCAAGTCTTTGATGCTTTCATGTATTTTTGGTAATACGGAAGCTTCGTCTTCAGTCATTTCATTTAGATGCCGATAGTCAATGCAAAAACGTGGTTTCTTATCGGGTCTTTTTATTATCACTGGAGGTGAACTATATTGTGCAGTACTAGGTTCAATGACGCCAGCTTTCAGCATCTCTTCAATTTGATCGTATATAATTTTCTTAGTACTCGGAGACATTGAATATGGTCTGATATTGAAGGGTTTTGAAAACTTGAAAATCAATTTCAAAAGAGGTGCCTGAAATATTTACGTTCAATTTCATCGTGCTAAGAGAGTCCACCATTTTATCTCCGCACGCCATAGCAAATTTTTAAAATTTTCCAACAGCTTTGGATGGATAACGTTTCGTGTCGAGCCTGAATCAATCAGAGCGTCGACCGTATGTTCATGTTCAACTTTTATACGAGGCAAAGGGAACGCTTCGCTCATATAATTTATGGATTCCCGTGTCTTATGCATGTGTGTGTAGAGTGTCGTAATGGTCATGAGTATCAGAATAAAAGTTTAACGAGCATTGCTGCCGCCTTGGTTCGGCCGTTGTGCCGGGGATCTTGCAGATTGATCTTGGCCTGGGTCTCTGGCCCCTTGAAAGTTTCCCGTTCTCCTGTTACGATGAGGATTGTTAGGACATTGGCTATGGAAGTGCCACTGCACTGTGTCTGTGCAGTATCGGCACGGGGTTGCCGGTCGGTCGGGTACTCGGAATTTCCTCGATCCGCCATTAAAATTGTGCTGCCTGCGGTCAGGATTCGCTGATCCGCTTGAAAAATTATTCATAAAAAAAGGACGACCAGGTGCTCTACCTGGACCGTCCTGACGAGAGACATCCTGTCGGAAATGCACCCTCGGTGCTGTCGGAGTTGGGCTTCCATTGCTCCTAATACTAAAATTTTGTCGACTCGAGGGTCCCGGCTCTTAATAGTAAGACGCGCGGGACATGCGGTTGTCGATGAGTTGGATTAGCGACGTCTGTTCGTCGGCTGAATCCCGTTTGACGTTAGTGGCCGCGGCTACTAACATCTCTGTGGATGAAATTAGGTTGCTTCTCAAGCGTGACCTAATCTTTGGACGCAGTTGGTCTATACGATTGAAAAGGCAGGTTTTCTTCGTGATAAACACTGCCGTGTCGTCTAAAGACGTTTGCTTTGTGGCATACAGTTGAGCAATAGCTCGTGACTGTATGTAGGGTGAATTGAACCTTGTAAAAAATCTTTCCTTGAATAAGGTGTACGATGTCATCAATGTCCGAAACTGTTCGGACCATCGTTGGGCTTCGCCCTTGGGTTGGCCAGTCTCACATTATGGAGGCGATCATAGTCGTGGCTTATGCGAGCTCTGTCGAAATATTCTTCCATAATTTTTATAAAAGCTTCGGGATCTTCCTGATCGAGCCCATGGAACGTCACGTTCGGACATCTTTGTCTCTCATGTGGCGTACAGGTTGACATGTTCATGAACATAATTTCCATTGAATTTGGATTTTGTGGTTGTGAAGCAGATAAATTTTGATTATTGACCTCTGGAAACAGTCTTTGTGGTTCTAACTCTCTAGAACTGTCGTTGACGAGAGGCACCGTGGCCCACTCGTAGAAATCTCTTAGGGTCGACTCCTCGGAGTCTTCCACCATAAAAGAAAATGGATTTGTTGGGTTTAAGGACGGCATTGTCCCTGTTCGGGCGTCATGTGAACGATTCATCTTTTGGAGTCTGATGGACTTTTAATTTATTTCAAAAGTGAATGTTAACGTTCACAAAATTTAGGGTTCAAGATGGCTGTTTCAAACGGAGAATAATATGAAAATTTATACTTACTGTTCGTTTATGCTTAACTGCTGCTCTAATGGTATCTATTGGATGTCGTAACACTATAAACCTAACACTGGATGTACCACACTTTCTTAAAATTATACCTGAAAGGGAATTTTGTTAGAAAACACAATTAAAAGGCAATATAAAGTTCAAAAATATATATTGATTCTTCAAAAATTTATGGTTTTACAACAACTTTTAAGAAATATGTTTAACAAACACTAGTCTGGCCCGTGTGCAACACATGGTGAGGAACGGAACGATTCATAATGTACCAGCTACCATCCAAAATGCAGTTTTGTGAGCTAACGATTACACAAAAAGATTCAAGGAAAGTTCAACGTTTCTGAAACTTGGTGGGCTTTTGCTTGCCTGTCTTATTCACGGATTTGTATTTCAATACCAATTTTGGTCGCTCCTCAGAGCTTAAAAATGCTTGAAGCGCTACTACTTCGAATTGTATTCTGCAATTACAATTTTACGTTCAGGCAAGGCGGTTCCCATGCACATATGAGTACATGGTAAATATACTTTTCTGGCACCGAATCACTGAGGAACTGGTTTAGGGCAAACCCCGTTAAAACTCATCATTTCCCCGTCAAAATCGACTGCTAGGAAATGATGGGGGTCCCATTTCGCTAAGGGCTATTTTCGCTAAAACTCACGATATACTTTGAATAGAGGCTGGATTAACTTGTCCTCATATTCAATATCCCGCATGAGTTGCAGTGCTTAACAACGTGGATTCGTAAAAGGGTTTTTAATTTTGAAAATTCCGAAGTTAAAGTCAAATTTTGTTATAGTTTATAAAATTTTGGTGTCGGGGCGACATTACGTCCCTGTGCAGCGACATTTGCTACACTTTCTAAAATGACGCTCCTTGAGGAGTTATGAAGATTTTGCATAAAAATACGAAATATTTCCTAAGTCGGATTTTGTTACAACGTCGAAAAGTATCCCGAGGGTTTTACCGTGTTCTTTAACACCCCCCTTGTTTCGGTGAATCTTTTTGTGCAATATTTGTTAAATTGGTATGATAATAATGGATCTTTGGATGGAGTCTCCCATGTGTTGCATTCGGGTATTTTCAGACCGGCCTATCTGAAACATAACATAGAAATATTTCCTAAGTCGGATTTTGTTACAACGTCGAAAAGTATACCGAGGGTTTTACCGTGTTCTTTAACATAAACACTTACTTCATCTTTTATTTAATAAATAATTTTAATAATAATTGTGCACGACTTTCATTTGTTGGAAAAAGTTATCTCTATGTATTGGACAAAATCGCTTTATGGAGCTGTATAACTCCATGAATTAGTCTTGAAATTTGGCCACAAATAAAGGAGATGCAGGGGTGTCTTCACGAGAAGTGAAACAAACATTTTTTTTTTGAAAGTTTTCCGATTTTCACCAAATTTTATAGGGGGGCATATCTCGTGATTCTGAACAACTTTTATAACCAAATTTTTGTCTATTTCTAAGCCTACTATGATTTCTCGAAAATTGTGATATTCTCTTTATCGCAGTAGGCCGGCGTTTTAGATCTAGACGACATTTATGTGTCATGTAAAGTCGCCTTGTAGAGTTGAATATCTGATAAAAATTAGAAATTAATTCGGCCACAAATAAAGGAGTGATACACACTGTATATATATATATATATATATATCTCTATATATATATATATATATATATTGTTATTATACATGATTTGCAAAAAACAACTACTCAGCGGGCAAATACCCCGACCTGCATTGAATTATACCTTACAAATCATGAAAGATTGGTAGCCATGTCATTTGTCAATTCCCCGACCAGACATAGACCGGTTTCGAACTTATTAGTTCTCATCAGTATGCCATAGGTCGTGGAACAGACAAGTGACAGTGGCCAACCTGCTAGTCTTATACAGACTAATGTAAATGGTATAGTGGTGAGAGGTAAGTTAATCCTCTCATGTGGTCTAATACTACTATACACCAGACATCATAGATGTCTCCATGGTATATAGCGACTTGCCATTTTGCAAGTACCCAGAGCGGTGACCTTCAGCCCTTGGTGGATTTAACCTATATACTGTTATTATACATGATTTGCAGGAAACAACTACTCAGCGGGCAAATACCCCGACCTGCATTGAATTATACCTTACAAATCATGAAAGATTGGTAGCCAATGTCATTTGTCAATTCCCCGACCAGACATAGACCGGTTTCGAACTTATTAGTTCTCATCAGTATGCCATAGGTCGTGGAACAGACAAGTGACAGTGGCCAACCTGCTAGTCTTATACAGACTAATGTAAATGGTATAGTGGTGAGAGATACGTGTAATATTGAAAATGATGGAAATTCGCCGCGCGCATGTATAACCCCAAAATGACAAAAATCGGCTAAATTAAAAAAAAACTATTTTTGAGTTACATCACGTGAAAGTACATAAGAATACTTTCATTTTGGTAGAAAAAAAATTCGTTCGGCCATTTGGCCAAATTGGGGAAAGTTTTGAAAATTTTATGGAATTTGAGCTAAAAATGGAATTGCGGTCAAACTGTTGGGTATTTTTTGCTAACATTTTCCAGGCTATTTCTTGGTTATATAGGTTAGTTTCGTCTAAAATTTCATCAAATTTGTTTTAATTTTGAGCAAGTTCAATTTTTGACGTTTTTTCAGTATATTTATATACACATCGTGGGAGGCGGTGAACTAATTTTCACGAAATTTGCACTGAAGATTCCTTGCCCATCGAAAAAAAGGGCACCATTTTCGTTTCTTAACTAGCATTTTAAATGGTCCAAAATAAATTAAAACTGATAAACCACTCTTAAAAATGACCGATGACCTTTTTCGTGTAAAATTTTCTCTATCACCTTATTTTGGACTATTTTTACTTCATTAATATTTTAATATACCTACAAAAATATAATATTTTTTTATACATAACATTGTGAATAACTGTAGAATATTACAGATTACTACATATTATTGAGTTACCTATTAATTAAGTACAAGGAAGTAAGAATGAGTACCACATAATTTCATTTATTTAGCTATATGGATTCTTTCAGTGTAACAGATAAATAAATATTAAAGAGTTCATCAGAATTTAACATAAACAATTCATTGTTCATTAAGTTAATCCATGGTATGTAGTTTTTCAATTCCATCAACAGAGGTATTATATCAAACCATTTGGAAATTGCACTTTGAAATATATCTAAGTTTTCATTTCTTTTAATTAAAAGTAAAATGTACATTTTTATTACAGTAATATCTGTATGATTCAAATTGTAATTATATCTTCCTTTTAAAATGTTCACAAATACATCAAATTCGAAGTCGTCCATCTTCTTAATTGTTAAATAAATAATTTTCTTATTAAAGGTAAATAACATTTTCTTGTTTTTAATTTTGTGGAAGAATCTCCAGTTCCATAAAAAACTTGCATAATAACTGGCCGAATTTAAAATAGGTTTCAATATAAAATATTCATTTCCTTTATCAAGTCTGCAATCGCCCTTAATTAAGCTGATAAATTTATTATATTTCTTTTTTTTCGTATTTCTACGAACTCTCATGTTGGCACTTCCAAATAATTTAAATTTTAAAATTGCTTTACCATAATTTTTGAATAGCCAGGACATTCCTATTAAGGAGATTATCGGGAACATTTTTGCGAATTTTGTTAAGAAGTTATAAATATTATAAGGCATTTTATTTTCAAAATATTTGAATATGTCACTTTATTTTGATGTCATTTTAGACAATTTGTGACGGAAAACATAAACAATGTAATATTTGAACTACTTTTGAATTTGGATACCAGTTATTTTTTAGTACCACTCTAGTAGGTATTTATTTAAGATTGCATGGCGGACCAAATTTTTCATACAGTAACTATTCTATCGAGTTTTCTTTAAAAGCCTATTATTATTTTTTTAAATTGGTTCAAGGATGTAGGAGATGTTGTTGAATGAATTACGTTCACGGCACCGTCCAGATGTCGTCGACATCTAGCAAATCTGTTCTCACTCTGTTTATGAAAACTATTGAGAAAGTTATTTAGTAAAGTATAAACGAACTTAACTGAAACCGTATAAAAACTAAAAGCCATCAAAAACAGTCGGCATCTCTTTATTGTACATGGGCGGAGGTAAATAGAAATACTTGTCATAAGAAAATGATAAGATGGTCTGGATGGATGATCTAAATGGTCTCCAGAAAGCCATGATAAATTAGTAAATAATTAAAATATTTTACCTTTTATATAGTAGTAAATATTTATAAATATGAACAATAACTAACTAAACTCCTACGCTTGATATTATAACAGGTATTTACACACTGCACTGGCACATTAACAGCACAGCACATGTCCACCGTTGACTACATTTACGAGTCTTTTTATGCTAGTAGGCATGTCCGTTTTATTGTCTTTAAACCAGTGCAGTCGTAGATGGTTCATTCAGGCTGATTACATTGCCAGTCTCGGACTCGCCTGCACAATTTCAGCTACCATTCGAATCTCGATAACATTGCTAAATATATAGGACAAAACATCAAGTTCAGAGCGCACGGTCCTGTGCTTTAACACTGACCAGTTTCAATTTTGGCCGTATGTACTATACCAGGATGAACAAATCTAAATGAAAACGATATTGTAAATCATATACAAAAAAATATTACGGAAATTAAATATACAAAAATGCCTGAAGAATATTCCTCGTTTAAAGTATCTGTTTCACTAAACCAAGAAAAATTATTTAGAAACCCAAATATATGGCCTGAGTACTGTGTAAAAAATGATTTTTTAAACAAACTGTCCGTGAAAAGTCAAACACAGTAAGGGAAAGTGTTCAATTCTAAATCAAAATGTACAATCAATTGGGAATAGTGTGGAAAAACTCAGTAATTTAATTAATCATAACAAGTGTTAAGTAGTTACTGTGACCGAATATTGAAAATCGCGTGAACAAATAGATGTATATAAACTAGAATAGTACAGTCATTCAACGTTAAAAAGGGGCCAAATCTCCGAAATCTGAAGTACTGCTCCGATCTTCTTGAAAATTTAGAATTAAGTTCATCTTACCCTTCTCTTCAAACCTGACTTGGTCGCAAAGAGTGCTTTTTGTTTTTAAGGGGTGAAAACTACCCCTTACTCCAATAAATTGAAAACTAATAAATTAACGCAGTGATGGGCTATAATTATGTTCAAATATGTTAAATATCAATTGTTTTTAATCATGGATCTAATATTTCAATATTTTACTATTTAACTACCCTTAGAAACAACCCCTCACAAGAAAATTAATAAAAAAATGTGTTTAAAAAGCATGAAACCTGTTTATTTTGGATCGTAATAGGAGAACTTTTCCCTTTAAGTATAACAAATCTGATACTTCATTTTTTTAATGATGCAACCCCCAAAAACCACCCCTAACAATAAAACTTGGGAAAAATTGAAACTAATAGATGGAAGCAGTGATAGGTTATCATTATGTTCAAATATGTTAAATATCTGTTGTTTTTTATAATGTAACTAATATTTCGATATTTTACTATGTAACTACCCTTAAAAACTACCCCTCACACAATTATTAAAAAAACGGTTTAAAAGGCATAAAATCTTTTTATTTTGGATCTTGAATAGAAAAAAATATATTCTTTAAGTGTAAACGACCTGATACAACATTTTTCAATATGATTCAACCCCTAAAAACCACCCCTTACAATAAAAATTAGGGAAAAATCCTTTTGAAAGCTCCAAGTAGTGGAATGCGTAAAAAAATGAAAATAAATTGCTGCTTATGATATAATGAAACTTTTCTAAAATTTTCATCCCTTAAAAACAACCCTTTTAGGGAAATTAAACCCTTAAAACTTCACATTGTAATTATAATAAAAATATTTATTTTACAATATTAAGATGATTTTTAAAGTGAATATTAATAATTTAATTTTAATTTTCAAATTTATCCATTTCTTCACTATCAACTTCCTTTTCTTCTTGGTCGACTGGAGGGCAATTTTGGCAACTATCACCTGAGCAATATAACCCAAGTTTGCGACACCCACAAGTAGAGCCACACCCTTTTTTGCAATTGCAAAATATCATTTTGAAAAGTTCTTCTGATGGAGGCATATCCAGATATGTATGTATCAAGAAGACACAGCATGTACAAAAGAATAAATGCTCCAAAACGTTCAAAATTTAGGCGCTCTGTAATTTTCCTACGTTATCTCTAGAAAAATATATTTAGTTTTTTAACGATAACTTGGCTTCCTTTTAAGCTTTTTGCATTCACCCACACATCATTTTGTAGGGAATTTCATAAGCTATAAAGTCATGATGATTGCAATATTTCTACACCCTTTCGTTTAGAGAATTTTAAGGTTGAAGGGCTAAAAAGAGGTTTCCTTCGCATAGAAATCAAAGCTTTAAATGCCCATATCTCGCTTAATTTTTAAGCTACATGAATTAAAAAAAGCGAAATTTTCAGTATAAAGAAAGTTGTTGAGAACACTTTTTTCCGTAAAACCATTATTTTTTGAGTTATTATGAAAAAACAACGCATTTTTTGAAAAATTGAAAAAAATAATTTACTTAAAACAACTTTTTTCAAAATGTACATTCTCTAAACCATTCAAACTTTTGGAACTTGTTATTGGGACATAAGTAAAGTTAATTGGCTACGATTAATTTTAATTTTTGCCGCTCATGGCACCAATTTTATTGTCAATTTTTAAAAAAAAATTCCAGAGACCTAACTTACTTTTGTCATAACTTCCTTAATTTTCATGCTAGAGGCTTTTATAAGAGCTTATTTTAAAGGTCTAATAAAGCACTTTAAAGAAGGTTATGAACATTTTCACTGAAAAGTTACTCATTTTTCCGTTATTTGAGTTTAAATCTTTAGATAAATTTACGGAAAACAAGAATTCGTCTTCAATGACTAATAAGTCGCTTAATATGACCTAAAACATTAAAGAAAAACCGATGAATCGCTTTGTTTTTTTATAAGCTTCAATTTTGATAAGAATAGTTTTTCCAGAAAACGTTTAATTTTCGAGTTATTCACGAAGAACTGTTGAAAAACGTGTTTTTTTATTGGAACTTTCAATCGCGAATAACTCAGAAATTATTAGGTTGCAGAAAAAACTTTATACTACATTCTCTTCTTAAAATTTGATCCTCTATCGAGTCATTTTGAATTATTAAATTTCCACCCCCGAGAAAGGGTGTCATTCACCTCCGGGGTGGAAGCACATATCGGCACTAAGTCAGGTTTGTTATTTGTATCATTTTTGAGCTAGTGTCAAGACTTCAAACCAATCGGTTGAGTTGAGTTGATCAGATTTCGGAGGTGAATCGGTTCATTGATTGTACTAAAGGTTTTAAATTAGGTTCGAGAACCATGAAAACATGGAGGAATTGCAGTTTATTGTCAAGAAAATATATCTGCTCGTTTAAGGACTGATGTGAATGAATTAGCTGAATGCCACTCGTTCGAATGTGCGACTGTTGAAGTAAGTTATGCAAGTGCGAAATACATAGTTATAGCTATTTATAAATCATCAAACTCAAATATTAACAGCATTCTGAGAAAATTTCATGAACTTTTAGAATTATTTTTTACCGCCCACATTGCATTTTTTATAGCTGGAGATTTTAATATAGACTTAAAAAAAAACACTCAAAAAATTATGCCATTATTAGAATCTTAGAATGTAAACATTGCAATAGACGACTATACCCGAATAACTAGCACAACAAAATCATGTATCGATAATATAATAACTAACATAGTAAACAGCGAATTTAGTGGTGAAGTAATAAACTCACATCTATCAGACCATAAGGCACAAAAATTAATTGTACGAACACAAAATAAAGGCCCACAAGAATATAAAAATGTACGTTGCTTTAACAAAACGAACATTCAGAAATTTTCAAATTCTTTGATGCAGACACATTGGTCGCATGTATTAAGTAAAAAGGAAAATGATGTAAATTTACAATGGGAAACATTTATGACATATTTTTCAACTGTTTTCAATAGTAGTTTTCCTGTAGAAAAGTAAATATCAATAATAGTAATGAGATATGGAAAGATACCCCTGAAGCTTTAGAATGTAAAAAAAGAATTATATAACCAAGAAAAAGCTAAATTAGAATTGCGGCTAGGAACACATATTATAATAATAAAATTGCAAATTCGGACAATGTATCCAAATAAATGTGGAATATGGTAAATAACATAACGGGAAAATTAAGAAAAACAAAAAAAACATACCTTATTTTCAGAAGATCTTACTACGATGGCTAATAATTTAAATTCTTATTTCGTAAATGCTGCAAGCAATTTGGTGCAGAAATTACACAATATACCATTCATAAATAGCATCCCAAGAAATGAAACCCCTATTATCTTTGGAGAAGTTACAGAAAGCGAAATTGTAAAAGAATTAAAAAAAACAAAAATAGTTCGGGAGATTATCGACATCTCTTCTGAAAAAAATAATTAATCATATCATTAAACTTCTTTGTTATGTTAATAATTCCCTAAAGTTTGGAATATTTCCAGATTTGCTAAAATTAGCAGTTATTATACCAGTACATAAAAGTAGGGATGAAAATCAAATGGAAAATTTCAGACCGATCAGTTTGCTACCAGCTTTCTCAAAAATATATATTTGAGAATATAGTGTGTAACAGATTGATGGATTTTTTAAATGCGTATAAACCTATTTAGTCAACATCAACATGGATTTGTAACAGATATAGTCTAGTATACTTTAACTTAGCGTGTGTATGTATGAGTTAATATTTCCGTACGATTTCATTTTCTCCCATATTGTACACAAAGTTAAAGCAATAGTCCAGAAACATTGTCTATGTGGACAATATTTCTGGATCTTTGTGTACAAGAGAAAATGAAATCGTACGGAAATATTAACCCATACATACGCCAAGTTAAAGTATACTAGACTATAGGAGTATAGAGATAGCCGTATTTGAATATGTAAACGGCATCTTAAACATGCTAGAAAATAATGAAATACCAATGGGAATATTTGTACACCTGTCTAAAGCTTATGATTCCATTAATCATGACATATTATTGCAGAAACTAGATTAATACAGAAGATCGAGAGCATTGAGAGGGAGTTGCACGTTATGTTTTTATATCGCAGATGGATAGACGCAAATCTATTGCTCCTATGTGCGTAGGTCAAATAAGCAATGTAAATTCACCAACACTACAGAAAACTAAATTTGGTTGGGTAGTCTCCGGGCAGTTACCTAATACAAATACACAAAAAAATAGCATGTCTTGTCTTTCTTAACAAGAATTACACAATAAAGTTGAAATATTTTGGAAAACGGACGAATTTATTACTAACGAAAATATGTTAAATCCGGAGGAAGGATATTGTGAAAATTATTTCCAGAAAATAACGTCGCAAGAAATAGATGGGCGATTTATTGTAAGAATACCTTTTAATAAAAGAATAAGTGAATTAGGGGATTCAAAGTCAGTAGTAGCAGAAACTAGGTTTTATGCATTAGAAAAGCGATTTATTCAAGATCCAAAATTAAAGCATATGCATTCAGATTTCATAACTGAATATATTCAATTAAACCATATGAGAAAAATTGAGTTTGACAAATTTTCATTCTTCTTGCCACATCATCCTGTCCTACGCGAGTCAAGTGATACAACTAAACTCAGCGTCGTCTTTGACGGTTCATGTAAATTAGAATCAGGTCTTTCTTTGAACGAAGTACAATACGCAGGTCCAGCAATTCAAAACGCATTTTTTTCTATAGTAGCTCGATTCAGAACTTATCCATTTGTTATGACGGCAGATATCGCCAAAATGTACCGACAGGTTTGGATACATTCAGATGAAAGATATTTTCAAAGAATATGTTGGCAAGGAAATCAAGACATGGATCTGGAATATTATGAATTAAACACTATTACTTACGGAACAAAATCTGCACCATTCTTAGCAATCAGATGTATTTTAGAAATAGCTAAATTAAACGAAAACGAATTCCCCATTGAATCGCGAATTATTAAGCAAGATATGTACGTTGATGATTTGATAACAGGTTCAAATTCAAGTAAGGAACTTATCACATTGAAAGAAAGAAAATATATGTCACATTTTTAATATCGCAGGTTTCAATTTGCGAAAATGGGCAAACAATTCTACTCAATTACAAAATACAAATGATGATTCATTAATTATTTTATACAAAACACATACATAAAACTTTAGGCATTCAGTGGAATTCTAAAACATATGAATTCTCTTACTCGACAAGTAATTTTATCATACTATCTCACATTACTAAAAGAGAAATATTATCAGTAATTATATGATCCACTAGGGTTGCTCCAGTAATAATTATTGGAAAGTTTCTTATGAAAGAATTATGGCAGCTGAATCTAGGGTGGGATGGATCTATCCCAATCGATTTGCAAATAAAATGGTTTACCTTCCGTGATCAACTTAAATACATAAACAATATCAAAATTGCACGACATGCCTTAGTTAACAATCCTAGTCGCATTGAAATGCATACCTTTGCAGACGCCTCTGAACGGGGTTATGGAACTTGCATATATTTAAAATCAATAAATTCTTCAGGTGACATTCAAATTAATCTTTTAGCTGCCAAATCTCGAGTGTCTTCAATGAAAAATATTACTTTACCACGGCTAGAATTGTGCGGTGCAGTATTGGCTGCACAGTTGGCTCATAAATTTAAATACATTTTGCATAATATTAATCTAAACAAAGAATATTTCTGATGTGATTCGCAAATTGTGCGTTGTTGGATAAAATTAGTTCCTAATAAATGGAAAACTTATGTAGCTAATAGAGTGTCCGAAATCCAAGAATTAAATAATTTAAACAATTGGTTTCATGTAAACTCAGGTGATAACCCAGCAGATCTCATATCAAGAGGAATGCTCCCTAAGGATCTTCTAAAGTCAAATTTTATGGTGGCAAGGTCCACACTGGCTTATGAATCAAACTTTCGAAAAAAAATTACTTTATGTTATACCAAATGACACAAAGGAACTACCAGAAATGAGGAAACAAAAGGTAATTTCATGTCCAACTTCAAATGAAGATAACTTTACCTTATTACATAATTATTCTTCCTACACTAAGTTAAAACGAATCACAGCGCTATGCATAAGATTCAAAAATAATTGTGTATCAGCCAAACGTCAACGAACATATGGGCCTATTACTGTAACTGAATTGAATAAGGAACAATACATTTTAATTAAAATAGTTCAAGGAGAAGCCTTCACAAACGAATGAACTAATCTTAAAAATAAAAAATCATTATCAAAGAAAAGTAGCTTATTAAGTCTCACTCCATTTCTAGATGCAGAAGGTATATTGAGAGTAGGGGGCAGACTAGAGCTATCAACATTTAATTACAACAAAAAACATCCTATATTGTTACCTAAGCATCACCTAACCGAAATCATTATTCGCGAAGCTCATATAAATCTCATGCATGCCGGACAAAAACTCTTACTAAGCACCGTTCGCGAAACGTTTTGGCCTATTAATGGCAAGAATATTGCTAAGAAAGTAGTCAAAAATGGTATAAGATGTTGTCGATTTAAAGCGCAATCATTAACACCCCTCATGCGGTCATTACCTGAACAAAGAATCACCCCAGCCCCTCCATTTCATAATACTGGAATATACTATGCTGGTCCCTTCTCCTTAAAAGATAAAACTGGTAGAGGCGCTAAAGTTATAAAAGCATACATTTGCCTATTCGTCTGCCTTACTAGGATAGCTCTACACTTAGAAATGGTAACAAGTTTAACTACCGATGCGTTTCTAGCCACATTTAGACGGTTCATTGCCTGACGAGGTAAAACTTTAAATTATTTCTCTGATAATGGAAGTAATTTTATCGGGGCCAACAATGAAATAATAAGACTTGCAGAATTTTTTAAAGATCATTCTGAGTATATAGTGAATGCTATATCAAACGAAGGCATAAATTGGCATTTTATCCCCCCTCATGCACCTAATTTTGGAGGTTTGTGGGAAGCGGGTGTAAAAAGCACAAAGTATCATTTTCGGTGATGTGTATTCAAGCGAGCTAGACGTATTGTCGCTGCGGTCGCCTCTGTCAATTTCTAATTTTCAAGTATAGCTATTTTCCACCTGATACTTCATTATAATACGGTCTTAAATCTTGCTTTATTTATTTGTATCGATAAACATGGTATTGTCTAAGCAGCAAGAAGAGGACATAAAACATGTATCCAAAAAAGTGCTTAAAGATAGTCTGTCGGATGCCAGCTTTATGAGTGAATTTGCCGATGCATTAGCTGAAATGGTGTTCTCTAAATTATCCGAAAAAATCGAGAGCCTTAATAGTAAACTCCATGAAGCAAATGATACTGTGTTACAATTATGTAAAGAAAATAATCAATTAAAAAATCGAGTGGAAGACCTGGAGCAAAAAATGAAATTAACGCAGCTGAGAATGTATGGTGTGAAAGAGAAAAAGGGAGAGAATCTACCTGAAGTAGTAAGTAAATTACTGATTGATAAAAATGTGTTTGAAAATGAATCTGGCTCACCAATTCTTAGCTGTTATCGCATAGGTTTGTTAAAACCAGGAAATAAAAAACCGAGGCCCATCATAATTTATTTTCGAGACGTAAATCAACGTAATCTTGCCTACTCAAATAAAAAAAATCTGAAAGGTTCTAAGATGGTTTTAACAGAAGACCTTATAAAACCAAGATATAATTGCCTATGTAAAGCTAAAGAAAAATTTGGGAAGGAAAACGTTTGGTCTCAGAGTGGAAATATTTGTATAAAAATGAATGGACATAAGCACATTGTAAAAAGTATAATGGAACTAGAAAACATTTCGATGGACAGAGACGATCCGAAATGAACGTACTTCTAAGCTATTTGAATTTTAAAATATCTACTTCCTTATTGTGTTCTACTTAAATCTTATTTTCTGAAATTGGGGTAAACCATAAATTTCATATTACTGTTAAGAATATCAGTTAATAATTTTATTAGCTTGTTAACTTGGGGTCTAAATAATATTTTAATTCATAGTAAATACTTAATAATAAATACATTTTATTTCGTTAATTAGCGCCTACTTATCGTTTCATTTTATATTAGAAAAACAAACTTGTTTTTGTTCATTTAAGTGTAACTGTGATAAAATTTTTTTACTGCTTACTATTTGTGTACCTTTCTATACTAAATAAATATTATTTTTCTAATGTATTTATGCTCTGTGATATTATATCTACTTTGTATACTGTTGCTTATATAAATCTGATTTTCTTTAGGTAAACATAATGCCGAATGGTATAAATATATGTCACTTAAACGTAAGATCTCTAATGAGACATTTTAGGGAATTTATGGACTTAGTTGCTTCCTTTCATGTAATTGCTGTAACAGAGACCTGGCTGTCGAGTGATGTGGACGATGTTTCTATATCAATTCCTGGCTTTAAACTGTTCAGGTTAGATCGATCTCGCGCACGTGGTGGTGGCGTAGCTATCTATGTAAGTACAGATATTTTGTGTTCTCAATATGACTTAAATTTTAAATTTGATGGGGACATTGAACAATTGTGGCTTAACATAAAAATTAAAAACTATAAAATTGCTATTGGCAATATTTATAGGCCGCCATCTGGAAATATCTCTGCATTTTTAGATAGCATTGAGGACACCTTGCCCCTAATTATTCCCACAGTAGATGAAATAATTTGTTTGGGAGATATGAATATTAATTTATTAAATCCTGAAAATCCTTTAGGCAAATGTTTTCATGCCTATGGCTTTAATCAATTGATAAACGAACCTACTCGTGTTACTGAAAGATCACTATCGCTCTTAGATCCTATATTTGTCTCGAATTTAAACCTAATTCAAGATAGTGGTGTTACTGATGCTAGTGTTATATCTGACCATTGTTTAACATATTGTAAATTAATAATTGACAAGCGAAAATCTGCAACAAAGTTCTGTACTTTTAGAGACTATAAATATTTTGACTATAACAGATTTTGTAATGATTTGAGGGATGCACCATTTCATAATATTATAAATATTCCTGATATTGATGATAAAGTTATGTATTTTAACAATCTTATAATTTCTTTATTTGATAAGCATGCGCCTATTAAAACTGTTAGAATAACTAAACCTAAATCGCCTTGGCTTACGTATCCAATTAAATTAATGATGAAGGAAAGGGATACCGCCTTACAAAAATACAAACAAACTAAATCTCCTGTAGACTGGGCACGCTATAAAGAATTGCGTAATTTTACGCTGTCTGCCGTTCGCCGGGAGAAAAAAGTATTTTATAACAACTTATTAAATACAACTGACTCAAAAATGTTATGGAAAGGCATGAACAATTATATCTTAAACAAAGAACGTTTAAGTGTTCCTAATCATTTAGATGACCCTGACAAGGTAAATCAATATTTTTCATCCGTTTTTGTTGAAAGAGAAGTCAGTGATGACTTAATTCACTTTTATGTTAATGGTAATTTTTTAGATACTGATCAAAAGTTTGAGTTACCTTTATTGCCAGTCGAAGATGTAAGCAAGATTCTACACAGTATTAAATCGAATGCCTATGGGTCTGATAATATCTCAATAGCCATGTTAAAGTACTGCAGCCCTTACGTAGATAGCTTTATTACGCATATTATAAATTGTTGTATAGAACACAGTTATTTTCCTTCAACGTGGAAAGTAGCTGTAGTCAAGCCGTTACCTAAAGTTAATACCCCTCTTAATTACACTGATTTACGGCCAATAAGTATTTTATCAGCTTTATCTAAAGTATTGGAAAAAGCCATTTCTATTCAACTTACAAAATACTTGGAGCAAAAATAAATATTACCAGAGTGTCAGTCGGGTTTTAGGCGGGGTTACAGTACTTCAACCGCTCTTTTAAACGTATGTGACGATATTGTGTCTTCTGTAGATAGAAAAGAAGTAACAGCCCTAGTACTGTTAGACTTCTCCAAGGCACTCGATACTATTAATCATAAACTTGTGTGCAGTAAGTTGATTTATTATGGTTGCTCTGACAAGCTTGTTAATCTTATTAGCTCTTATCTTCGCAATAGGTCGCAGGTAGTTCATATAAATGATAGGGTGTCCTCTGTAAGAAGTGTTACATCCGGTGTACCTCAAGGTTCGATATTGGGGCCACTCCTTTTTTTAGTTTACACGAGTGATATACTAAGATCAGTTAGACATTGTAAAGTTCAAGCGTTCGCGGATGATACACAGGTTCAATATAATTTTAAAGTTGAAAATATTATGCATGCCGAAAATTTTATCAATGAAGATCTCCATACAATTAGCACTTTATCAAATAAGCATAATCTAAAATTAAATGAAAGTAAGTGCCATGTATTATTTTTTGGAAATAAAAGAAATAGAGAGTTTGTTGATAGTAATATTACCATTAAAATTGAATCTGAAACTTTACAATCCAAATATTCTTTAAAGAACCTGGGTATTATATTTGACAGCGATTTAAAATTTAATCTGCATATTAACAGCTTATTGATAAAATCATATAGTACGCTGAAATCACTCTATTCCTATAGAAATATCTTAACGATCCACGTAAAAAAGACCTTATCCGATTCCCTAATTCTCTCACGTTTCAATTATGGCGATTGTATTTATGGTCCCTTCCTAGATAAATTTAATCAAAATAGAGTTCAAAAGGTACAAAACTCTTGTTGCAGATTTGTATTTGGTTTGAGAAAATATGATCACATTTCTCGTAAAATTTCGGAATTACATTGGATGAATATGACTACTAGGCGAAAACGTAATTACTGTAATTTGATTTACAAAATTATCAATGATCAATTACCTCTATCCCTTTTTCAAAAATTATTAAAAAGATCTGATTCACATGGTTTAAATCTAAGATATAAACTTAATCTACATATCCCACGTCACTCGTCAGCCATATTTCAAAAATGTTTTTCTTATTTGGCTGTTAAGCTTTACAACTCCACTATCAAAGATTTTGCCCACTTACCAAAGTATTCGTTTAAAGCTCATCTTAACAGTAAACTAAGTAGTGTAATTTAAATAAAATCAATCTGATAAATTTAAATAGATATAATAAGTATTGTAAATAATGCAAACTTCCTTAATTAACTGATATGTTTTATGTAATATACCCCTCCTATTCAATTTGAATTTAAATTTAAGTTTTCTTCTTTTTCTAATATACACACATCCATGTATTGAAATATATGTTCTGTTTATTATAATCCAGGTTAAGTGTAAGAGTAGCAATTGCTAAACTTCGCCTGGTTTATATTTGTTTAATTCAATAAAGTCTATTATTATTATTATTATTATTATTATTATTAAAAGACTGTTAACTGATATTCCACTTACTTACGAAGAATTTTCTACGGTCATTGCTCAAAATGAATCTTTGCTAAACTCCAGGCCATTAGCTCTATTAACTTCCGATTCACTGCAATTCTACATCTACAAAAAATAGTCCAAAATTTCTGGAAACAATGGACTAAAGAATACATTTCTGATCTTCCACAACGCACAAAATGGAAAATGTCGAAGGAACCAATCAAAGTTGGAATGTTACTATTAATCAAGGAAAACAACTGACCTCCAGCAAGATGGCAAATTGGCAGAATCCTCGAGGTTCATCCTGGGCACGACGACATCATTCGAGTGGCAACAGTGAAGTATGCTGTTACTGAACTAAAAGACCGGTTTCAAAATTGTGTGTGCTACAAATAGATTGTGTAGTGAATGAATAACGTTATAAAGAACTTACCTGTTATAATCAATGACTTAATTGTTATTTAAGCTAAAGGTACTCTGATTATGTAGTATACTATATATTTATTCAGAAGATAATGCATTCCTTTATTTTATATATATATATATATATATATATATATATATATATATTTGTTTTGAAACTCACTTTCATGGCGGGCAGCATGTTTTCCAGCAAAATTTTAAATACTTGTTATGTCATAGTTGGCAATACTGCCACACGCTCTCTGGCGCCTTTATGTCTTTTAACCGCCAAAAGCGGCAGTTGTAAAGCTTCATGGAATAAAGACGTATTTTTGTCAAGCAAGCAAGTTTATTCAATTAACCCAAAAGTGAAAATAAAAGCCTAACAATACGGCCGTCTAAACACAGTAACTCATGTAAATTCTCAGAGGGAGGGGCCATCTTCCATGCCCCGCCCATGACCGCACCTGATCGGCAAAAATTGTAAAAATTTCCTCTCAGCATAGAGACATAAAATCGGAAATAAAAAATACTAAAATAGGAATTCCCCAAGACAGCGTAATATGTCCACTTTTATTTAACATATATATTAATGATTTGTGTAATATTTTAACAAATAGGGAACATTTAATTATAAATTATGCAGATTATTAATAAGAGAAAATAAAATAGAAGTATTATTAATACGTTGCGTACGGTGTGGATGCCGCCGTGTCATCAATGTTACGTCGCAAAACATATTTTCAGTCAGACGGCATGTGCCTCATCAGAATCTGCGCTACAATGCTAAATATATGGTAGAAAAGGAAGGGCGCCGGCCCAATGACAAAAATCACTTCTTGGGGTGGCGTGGTAGGCAACGTGATGCCGCAAATTAAATCTTAATATCCGGCTGACTGACCTTTTTTTTGTACAGCCGTACGCAACGTGTTAAAAGAAGCCGCCGGCTGCTGTAATTCAGATGATAGGAGACTGGTTAAAACGAAACAGGCTAATTCTTAATGAAAAAAAAAAAAAAAAAAAAAAAAAACGCATCACATTTCGAACAAGTAGATCAAACATCGATTTATCAGGAATTAATTTTACAGCAAATAATGAAAACATAGGATTTACCGAGTTAACAACATTTTTAGGAATAATCACAGATACAACATTAAGCTGATCATACCATATTGTTACCATAATGTTAATAATGTAACGATGAAAACAATTTATTACGTTTCCTTTATTTCGAAATTAAAATTTGGAATACTATTTTGGGGTCGTGCGACGGATGTAAATAAAATATTTATCTTACAAAAGCAAGTTATTCGTGTCATTCATAACATTTCAATAAGAGAAACATGTAGAGGGAAATTTAAAAAGAATAGAATATTGACAGTTTATGCAATATATATCTATGAATGATTGGGTTTTAATTTTAAGCATAAAGACATATAAAAAACAAGAAATTAGTCATGGCTATGGTATGGTCGTGAGCAAAAAAAATAGGACAAGTCTTATAACGGTATTTTGCTAAAATCTAGTTGTGTACATCTAACTTTAATTTTTGTGACATTGTCAGTTAGTTGTTATAATTTATTGCAAGTGTGCAAAAAAACTAATATGTCTCATATAAGCGATTTAGTTAAATCTGCTAAGCGATTTAGTTAAATCTGCTAAAGCAGAAGATGGACGGTCAATGAGACAAATTGCAATGCGTTATAATACTGACAAAAATTCGGTGTGTAACATTTAGAGAAAGTGGCTAATAAACGGTACGATTAGTAGAAATCCTGGATCAGGGCGACGAAGGATATCAACTCAACAACAAGACTTGCAATTGGTAAACGCTTTAGTAGAATATCTATTTTACTCAGTTATTCAGGCTGCTGAAGAAACGAATTTTCCAGCAGCGCTATTCTTGACATCCTTCGCAATTGCGCGTATACGTATTAATGCGAGCGGTGTATTTGCGAACACTTCCAACATATGGTACTCTCGACTGCACTTCGCATATGCACACGAACGGAATCAATCACACGTAAAATAGCACTTGGCAACATCGCGTTTCGAAAAATATCTAATTTCACTCTGTTTGGGATGACAGCATTGTCGGCTGACATATGTGGTTATTAGTTTGTATTCACAAAGAAAACAAATTTTTTGCTAATAATTTATTGTGTAATGGAGACCCCACGTAGAAATGTTAACGTTTCTACTGAACAGAAACGGTTAATACTGGAGTTCATAAAGAAAAATCCTAAACTTGCGTCTGGTAAATTTTCTAACGAATTTACGCAAAAAGATGGCCAACGTATGTGGCAGGAGCTAACGAATTTATTAAACAGTTGTCCAGGAGCTAATAAGGACTGGAAGGCCTGGAGAAAGGTAAGAAATATGTTCTGTATCACATAAATATTAACTAACCGCAAATATATTTTAGACATGGCAGGATATAAGATCGAGGACGAAAAATAAAAAAAGCAAATTTACAAATGAACGGGAGAAAACCGGAGGAGGGCCTTATGAAACAAATACAATTACATCATATGAGGATGAAGTTCTCGATATAATTAAATCTGTTTCCGTTGAAGGACACCAAAATGTGACGGAGTCGGTCACAGATTTTTGTTTTGATCTTGCATCGCCACCTCTGCGTGATGAAGATGTACAAATAAACTGGAATGGGCATTTACAGAATGAAATAAAAGCAACGTCAGAACAAAAAATATACCAGGAGTCATTGGTAATTGTAAACGAAGAAGCCTCCAGCGTGCGCCCCACTAACGAAAACGTAAAATTAGGTACCAGTTTACAGTCAAAGGAAGTAACTGTAAACTGTGCACCTAATATTTCCACAGCCAATGAAATGAACAAAGTACAAAGCAGCATTCAGTCTACTAAAAAAATATTCCCTAGAGCCCCTCGTAAAAAATTAATATACTCTTCTGAAGCATCAGAAAACTATAGGAAATCTCTTGAAAATAAAAATAAAATTAAAAGTGACTATTATGAAAAGAAAATTGCCATTTTGGAAAGGATTGCCACAGCAAAAGAAAAAAATGCAGCTGCAAAAGAAATAAATGCTGCTGCAAAAGAAAGAAGTGCTGCTGCACAAGAAGAAATCGCACGAGGTGTAGTGCGACTTACTTGTGCAATGGAAAGCATTCTTGATGCGATGCCTTAAATGTTGTCAAACAAAATAATAAAAAATAAACTAATAAACAAGATGGAAAAATGATCTTTATTTTATTTATTATTGATGATTTTGAAACACATTATTTATTAACCGATTTCTTGCTCTTCTTCCTGCGATGAGTTCAGGATTTACTCGCCGCAATGGATTATTGTCATTTGCGGCATCTAAAATAACATCTTGGCCTTCATTAATAACAATTCCTAAATCAATGTCAATGTCTTGTTCTTCATTTTCTGGCACTGGAATATTATAGTTGATGCACATGTTGTGCAGTACAACACAAGAATTTATAATTCTACATGCTACAGCAGGTTTATAATGTAGCACTCTATGCTTAAGAAGGCATCTGAATCTCATTTTTAAGGTTCCATTACATCTTTCAATGGTATTTCTAGTTCTTTTATGGACCATGTTATAATTATACTTGGGTGTATTCTCGGGAGGTTCGTGTTCGACTGGTGTTAACAGCCAAGATCTTTGAGGATAACCAGAATCGCCTAAATAGAAAACATATTTAATATACATTTGCAAATACCTACTTATGATAAACATACCTAATAAGTAATAGTTTGTATTTCCTCTTGCATGTAGGTTTCTGAAAACTTCGGAAATGTTCGAATTCGCTCAAATGAAGGCATCATTTGTGCTTCCTGGAAATCGTGCATTTACATTTAAAATCTTTAACTGACTATCGCATATCTAAAAAGAATCCAGAATATAGATAAGTTTGCACTATCTCTAAATTGTACATACACAATATATAAAAAATTAAATAACGTACCAATTGAACGTTTATTGAGTGGTATCCTTTTCGATTTACATATAAATGTTCCGGATGTTCTTCATCATTAATTTTGGGTGTAAATATGGCCACATGCGTACAATCTATGCAACCAACAACTCCAGGAATATTAAAATCTTCATAAAATCTGCAAAATATTACATAGTTATAAAACATTCTTATAAAGAATATGTTATGTACTACATACTTAAGCCTTAAAGCATTCAGTTCTTCAAAATTTCTGGGAAAATGCACCCACTGATTGAAAATGTTAGGCTCATTTATAGCAAACGTTACTTCCTCTATGCATCGACTAACTGTTGGTTGCGAAACAGCTAGAAATAAATTTCTTCCAATGTCCATCTGATAACTTCCAGATGCAAAGAAACGTAATGCAATTAAAACCTACGAAAATTTAAAAAATCACTTGCTTGCTACAAATTATTAGTAAAACCTTACCCTTGTGGTTACACTCAAATCGGTAGCTCTCCTTTATGGTCTCATAAATGGTTCTAGACTATCAATGAAAAATCTGCATAATTCCTTAGACATTCTAAATATTTGTATGAACTCCTTCTCACATAAAATTTCAAACGGATCTACATTATTAAACCTCTTGTGCCGTTGTACGAGAACTTCTGCATTTTCCATATTTTCAATGTTCGCAATATAGATTTTGAAATAAAAAATTACGTTATGTCATCGTTCGCATATTTACCGCTTGTCAAAATCCACTCGCTGTTTAATGCGAATACTCGAATGTCTTGCGAATGATCAAGAATACCTAGTATGAATTTTCATTCGCATTATAGTGATATGCGAGTAACTTTTAAAAATGCGAACAGTCAAGAATAGCGCTGCTGGATCGAATAATACTGGTCGCCGGCGAGTAAGAGAATCGGAGCTACGCTGTCATGCAGCAGCACAGAAATACTTACTTAAAACTGAACATAAAGAAGCTGGAGTAGGATTTGCGCTTGAATTTTTAGCGCATGATGTACATTTTTGGAATAATGTAATCTTTACAAAGGAAAAAACTTTTCAGTCAACGTATTCGTATTTTCCGCCCTCCGAATACTCTAATATATAACATACATATCTAATAATGATAAAAGTTGTAGATTTTCCATCAATATGTGGGCTTGGATATCGACACGTGGTTCTGGTGTTTTGTGGCATAATGAGGAACGATTTAATAGTGAAACATATATTAGGATTTTAGACAATATTATGCTCCTTTCTGTGTCACAATTATTTCCTAATAATGAGTTCATATTTCAACAAGACAATTGTTCCGTTCATACTGCTCATACCATAACTAACTGATTTCAAGATAACAACATCAATGTTCTTAATTGGCTCAGTGATAGTCCAGATCTTAACCCTGTGGAAGAAGTATGGGGACTACTCGTAAGAAGTATCCAAAAATGAAATGTGAGACCACGGAATGCCGCAGAATTACTGGAAATAGTAAATAATGCACGGCAAAATATTATTACTAATGATTATTGTATAAGGTTATTTAATTCTATGCCAAACAGACTTATAGAATCGTACCGTTTATTCTCCACTGTCTTAAAATGTTAGACATCAATTTTTTGTTAATGTTATAACGCAGTGCAATTTGTCTCATTAACCATCCATCATTTACTATAGCAATAACTACAGCATTAAAATAAAAAATAATTAAAAGTGATATCTGTTTTATTTCGGCTACTCATTATATATTCACATAGAGACAGATTTACATTAGAAAAAAAAAGTTGTCCTATTTTTTTCTGCTCACGATAGTACTAGACAAGTAAATAATAAGTCCGGCTGATCCTGCAATCCGCCACCGTGATCAATGCGGTGCTCCAGTAGCACAAAATATTGGACCAATGCGCAAACCGTCTTGGCCCTTTTATTATGGCCCAATATTGGACATTTATAGCCAATATTGGGCACATATTATTCTGACATTTTATCTCAATACGCACAAATTTACATTTCGACAATATAGGACCTATAAATTCAGAATATTTGTAACCAATATTGGCCATATACAGGGTGTTGCATCATGAGAGGGACATAGCTTAATAGGAGGTAGAGAACATCAGTGGTAACCGGAACCTCCCATAGAAATGTCTCATTGGGCCTTCATTACGAAGTTACAGGGTGTTAAATAATTTTTGACCAAACCTGTTTTTTGTCATTACTTTGACAGGGAATGAAATAACGGATTCATAGTTGGTACGGCTAATGTACTAACGAGCCCCAAGAGGTACATGTATAAAAAAAATATATCCAGGTCCGGACTCACTATAATTTATGTTTCTTCTTTGCATCAATAAAACATCACCCTGTATATATTTTTTTGAAATTTCGATACGATATTCGAAAAGAGCAAGAAAAAACAAACAAAATGGCCTATTTCATTTTTTTGTTACACCTTCGTGGTTATTTAAATACGTTGTTAAATGTGCAAGAAAATGGATTACAGAACCCTATTAAATGAGAGGCACGTGAAATAAATAGTTTTATAACTAAAATTTGCAAAAATTCTATTGAGCCTAGGTGGTCTGGGTGAATCCTAATTCCGGCACGTTTTAAAGGTCCATTTTGGTAAAAAACTGTGGTCCTAATAAGTAATCGGGTATGAAATAACAAAATTTTTAATCAATCACAGTAGGCTTGTTCAAAGTGATAGATAATAAAAAGAAATCTCCTAAACAGTTGAATAATTGTTTGTTAGTAATTTAATGTGTCAATAATCCGCATTTAGTTAGTGAAAACTTGTGAAAATATTTTAACTATGCCAGTAAAATTTACAAACGTGGAATATGCTGACATAATATTCATCTATGGTTTCTGTAATGGAAATGGTAGGTCGGCGGAAAGAGAATATCGGCTGCGTTTTCCTGGTCGTCGATGCCCTAATCATAAAACCTTTAGTACGGTGTTCCAGTATGCAAGACAACACGGAAAGTTTCCTAATTCTGCAGTTGTGGAGCGTGTTTTACAACAAGGTGTGCAGGAACAAAACAATATTATAAACGTAGTTCAAGAAAACCCAAATATGAGCACTAGACGAATCAGTTTGGCAACTGGTATTCCTCATTGGCGAGTATGGAGAACCCTAAAAAGAGAACGTTACCATCCATATCATATCCAGCAGGTACAGCGTCTTCAACAAGGCGACGATATCCCCCGCCTGGCATTTTGTCATTGGTTGTCTAACCATCGCCCAGTCATTTACAGAACCTTATTTACGGATGAGGCACAATTTACAAGGGATGGAGTAAACAATTCACGAAATAATCATAAATGGGCACAGGAAAACCCACATGCGGTACGCCAACGCCGTTCGCAACACAGGTTTTCTGTAAATGTTTGGGTCGGACTTGTGAATAGACATTTGATAGGGCCACATTTTTTTGAAGAAAGATTGAATGGTGAAATTTACTTTGATTTTCTTCAAAACATTTTACCGAATATGTTAGAAAATATCGGTATAAGAGGCATGTTGTTTCAGCATGATGGGGCCCCACCACATTTTAACCTTCAAGTAAGAGAACACTTAAACAATGTGTATCCTAATAGATGGATTGGACGCGGGGGTCCACATGAATGGCCACCAAGATCTCCTGATTGTAACCCTTGTGATTACTTTTTATGGGGCCACTTAAAACACGAGGTTTATAGCATTGAAATTGAAAGTAGACAACATTTAATCCAGCGCATCGTTACAACCTGCGACGAAATACTGAATAATCCAGATATGATACGTCGAGCAATTGGTGACCTTTCTAAACGCGCAAGAAAATGCACAGAATGTGGGGGAGGACATTTTGAAAATTTACTTTAGTGTCAATTACGTTTTATTTTTAAACACATTTAGTTATTGTTTTGTTATTTATTGTTAATTGAATGGAAAATATTTTATTTATTTAGATTTTAGTTTGTTCTCTTTTCCAATTTTTATTAAGTATAAAATGTTGATAATTTTCTTGATCAAAGTAACTGGTTGCTTAGGCCTAAATGGTTTAAATTATCTGCCACTTTTATTCTTTGAACAAGCCTACTGTAATTGATTAAAAAATTTGTTATTTCATACCCGATTACTTATTAGGACCACAGTTTTTTACCAAAATGGACCTTTAAAACGTGCCGGAATTAGGATTCACCCAGACCACCTAGGCTCAATAGAATTTTTGCAAATTTTAGTTATAAAACTATTTATTTCACGTGCCTCTCATTTAATAGGGTTCTGTAATCCATTTTCTTGCACATTTAACAACGTATTTAAATAACCACGAAGGTGTAACAAAAAAATGAAATAGGCCATTTTGTTTGTTTTTTCTTGCTCTTTTCGAATATCGTATCGAAATTTCAAAAAAATATATACAGGGTGATGTTTTATTGATGCAAAGAAGAAACATAAATTATAGTGAGTCCGGACCTGGATATATTTTTTTTTATACATGTACCTCTTGGGGCTCGTTAGTACATTAGCCGTATCAAATATGAATCCGTTATTTCATTCCCTGTCAAAGTTATGACAAAAAACAGGTTTGGCCAAAAATTATTTAACACCCTGTAACTTCGTAATGAAGGCCCAATGAGACATTTCTATGGGAGGTTCCGGTTACCACTGATGTTCTCTACCTCCTATTAAGCTATGTCCCTCTCATGATGCAACACCCTGTATTCTTCTGAAATTTTATCCCAGTATTTACAAATTTATATTTCACTAATATTGAATCCATCAGTATAATCTATACAGTGTGTCCCGCTTTTCATAAATCCACCCTAATATCTCAGTTATTAATAATGCGATTTTCTTCAAATTTGAGTGGTAATTGTATGTTGGAAAAATGAATTATTTGGCATAGTAAACATTTTCATTTTTCATTGGAGTGCGGTTTTAGGGGGTAAAATAGGGTAAGTCTTTTGGCAAAAGGATATTAGGGCTTATTTTAGACAAATTTTTCTATCATAATTGGATTTAGCATGTCCAAAAATCCCTTAATCCATATTCTCAATTATCTCAAAAACGAATTGTGGCAGAAACGAACAATTAATTAATTTCTCGAAAAACGCTTTTTTAATTTTTTATAACTTTATTTAATTGCTATGTAACAAACTAAAGACAACTTTTTTAAATTTTGGTCTCTTCAACATAACCACCTTCCAACAAAATACACTTTTCAACAACGCTTCTTAACCTTTCAATCACTTTTCTCAAAGTTTGGGGAGTAATTTCTTGACACGCTTGCCTAATCCTAAGGCAAAGCTTTTGTCTGTTACGCGGCCGAGTAGCATACACTTTATTTTTCAAGTACCCCCATAGAAAAAATTCACAAGGGGTAATATCATGCGATCTAGGGGCTACGGTTTTAAAGGGGTATTTCTACCTATCCACTTCATAGGGAAATTTGCATTTAAAAAATTTTTAACTGTCAGAGAATTGTGCCCGGGGGCACCATCTAACTGAAAGTGTACATTTTCTCTCTGTGCTAAAGGCATTTCTATAAAGATATGATGCAAATAATTTTGTAAAAAATTTAGAAAATTTTCTGCATTGAGGTTATCCAGGAAAAAGGGGCCAACAATTTGTTCGTTTAATATGCCACACCACACGTTAACTTTTTCGCTCTATTGGTTTTTACAGTTAATTACAAAGTTGGGATTTTCGGCTGCCCAATATGTACAATTTTGACTAGATACCACACCGTTTGTCGTAAATGTTGCCTCGTCGCTAAACAGTATGTTCTTTAAAAAAATATATGTCGTTAAGATAGTTACCTTGCAACCATAGACAAAAATCAAACCCCCGTTCAAAACAACCTTCTAAGAGAGTATGCAAATATTTTGGTTTAAATGCCCTAATCCTACTACGTTTCAAACATTTCCATATTTCATTTTTGGTTAAATTTAGTGTTCTCACAACTCCCCTTATTCTACCATTTGACGATTCTTATGATTCGCCAAATGTCAAATAAAAACTTATTTTTCAAAGCACCTTTGATTAATACCTATGGTAGCAAGGTACCTATCTTAACGAGAGATTTTTTTAAAGTACATAATGTTTAGTGACGATGCAACATTTACGACAAACTGTGTGGTATCATTGGAAGGTGGTTATGTTGAAGAGACCAGAATTTAAAAAAAAGTTGTTTTTGGTTTGTTATGGCAATTAAATAAAGTTATAAAAAATTAAAAAACCGTTTTTTAAGAAATTAACCAATTTTTCGTTTCTGCCAGTTTTTGAGACCATTGGGAATATGATAGAAAAATTTGTCTAAAATAAGCCCTAATATCCTTTTGCCAAAAAACCAACCCTATTTTACCCCCTAAAACCGCATTCCAATGAAAAATTAAAATGTTTACTATGCCAAATAAAATTTTTCCAACATATAATTACCACCCAAATTTGAAGAAAATCGCATTACTAATAACTGAGCTATTAGGGTGGATTTATGAAAAGCGGGACACACTGTATATGTTTAGAATACTTGCACATTTTGTTCTGAAATATTATCTCAATATGTAGTTATGTGTACAGCGCTATCTTTGCTGATTCAGCTTTATGGCGTTCTATTTAATATTATCTTTTGCTTGTAGACTATTGTTAGTTTATAAATAGGGATGCTGCTCATTTATTATTCAGATTGTTACCAAAATCGAGTTAGCAACTTGTAACTTATTATGGTAATAAAGTTAGCTTCTTATGAACAACAAATTTTGTTTGGTTTTTAAAAAAGCATCTTCCGTGCTTGAAGACCTAACTGGTGCAGTCGCTAGGATTTGTAGAAGGTACCCTACCGAAGAAATACCGTGAGTTTCATCTCTTTGTCTGCAAAACGACCCTGTTGTGTGTGGTTGGAAGTATCAAGGCACTGCAGATGCAGAATCAAAATGAATTTATATTTCAACTGGATAACTTTATTAGACATATAAAAAGGGTAGCACAAAACTCCATTACAGGTTTTCACATGCATCAACTGACAACTAATTTAATTGAGAGCCAACCTACTAAACAAAACTGTTTTATTGCCAACCTTTTGCACTCCCTCTCAATAAAACATTTTTAATTTTTTTTTAAATCCTCTGTTAACTAAACAACTCCCAGAAACAACATATATCTAAATTTTTCAAACAAAGTTTTTCCTAAACACTTAGTAAATATATCTGCAATTTGCTCGTTACTTGTTACATACTTTATATTAATAACATCCTTGTCTAAATTCTCCTTAATAAAATAATGCTTTATTTCCAAATGTTTAACCCTCTTATTACTGCCAGGGTTATTTGCAATATTAATTGTTGACTGTTTATCTTCACATAATATTACATCAGAAAATGCAATCTGAAGTTCTAATAATAATTTTCGCAACCAGCAAGCCTCGCTTGTGGCACTACACAAAGCTATATACTCTGACTCTGTCGTAGAAATGGCAACAGATTGTTGCTTCTTTGAACACCACATCACATTGCATCCAAAGACAAAGAAGCAAAAACCTGACGTGGACTTTCTATCTTGTACATCCCCTCCCGTCTGAATCAACAAACCCTTGAATTAAATTATTTTTACTCTGCCTATAAATTAAACTTAAGTCTAGTGTACCCTTCACATATCTCAGTACACGCTTTAAAGTTTTAAATAAGAGTTCACTGGCACATCCTTGAAACCTACTTAGCATTGTCACAACATAACATAAGTCAGGCCTAGTGCCCATAACAACATATATAAGCAAGCCAATCAATTTTCTACATTTTGTCTCTATCTCTTGACTTTCAGATCTTTCTCTTTTTAATAATTCTAACTTAAAATTACAATCGATGGGCATTGACGCTGGCTTACAGTTTAACATACCATACAATTCTAAAATTTTTATTAAATAATCCTTTTGATTTATTTCAGTAATACGTTGCCCAAGATCTTGTTTAATGCTTATACCTAAGTACTTTGACACTTTTCCCATATCTTTCATTTTAAAGTTATTAATTAACACAGATTTTATGCATTTTATTTCATCAACATCATTGCCAAAAATTAAAATGTCATCGACATACTGCAAAAGAAACAGTTTAGTGATTTTATTTACCCTACTATATAGGCAACTGTCATTTTCTGATTTTACAAATCCTTCACCTAACATTACTTCATCGAATTTTTTATTCCAATACTTTGGTGATTTTTTTAATCCGTACAAAGATTTTTTTAACTTACAAAATAATGACTCACTATTTGACAATTTTGTGCCCTCTGGGAGTTTAATATATACTTCCTCCTCAATTTCTCCATTCAAGAAAGCACCACACACGTCCATTTGAAAGATTTGTAAATTCAGATTGGTAAGCTATAGCAACAAATATTCTAAAGGTACTCATTTTTGCAACAGGAGCATATAGTTCATATACATTAAAATTGTCCTTTTGTTCGAAACCCCTAGCCACCAACCTAGCTTTAAATTGCACTTCACCACTTTCACTATTTTTTAACTTGAACACCCATTTACAACTAATTGCACTTTTTCCCTCGGGCAATTTTTCTACAACAGTCCATGTGTTATTTTCATTTAACATTTCTAGTTCCTTATTTATTGCCCCTAACCACATGCTCACATCGTCACTTTGCATAGCCTCAGATAAAGTTTGAGGTTCATTTACAATAGCTATGTATCTCATGTCATGGTCCTCTAACCAAACTGGTTTCCTTATCTCTCGTTTTACCCTTTGCTCTACTGGTGTAACCTCACAATTTTCACTTTCTGAGTTATCAATATCTCCCTCTTGCTCTGAGACCACTACATTTTCGTCTATGCTAATACTTTCATTTTCACTCTGTTCCTGATCTATTTCTTTGTTAATGTGAGGTACATTAGCTTTACTGTTTTCTGACACTATACTTTCCTGAATTAAGTCACATTCCTTTTCTTGTCTCTCTTTTGTTTCATGGCTTTCTTGATTTTCACTTACAAATATAACGTCTCTTTTTGTATCTACTGACTTATTTTCTGGAAAATATATTCTATACCCTTTTATATTTTCACCATATCCTACAAAAATACCTCTTTTTCCTTTGCATCCCATTTCCTTCGCTTTTCTTTGGGTATATGGACACAGACTTGCGATCCAAATATTTCTAGATTACTTATATCAAAACGGCTGCCGTAGTATAATTCATATGGTGTTTCATCCTTAACTTTGCTTGCACATAGACAGCTGTGTTTACAGCCTCTGCCCATAGTTCTTTCTTCAAACCTTTGGCACGTAACATTGTTCTTACTGCTTCAACAATAGTTCGCATGTCTCTTTCCGCTTTGCCATTTTGTTCAGGTGTATAGGCTACGGTTCTTTGATGTATTATTCCTTTTTTCTCAAGCATCTCTTTTACTTCATGATTTACATACTCTAACCCATTATCTGTTCGTATCACCTTTATTTTACAACTGCTCTGATTTCCAAACATATTAATAAACTTTATTTCCATACAGTCTTTGACTTGATACTTATTCTTTAAGAAATAAATAAATCTGTACCTTGAATAGTCATCCTTGAATAGTAGAAAGTACCTTGAACCCCCGATTGAGTTTTCTTCCATAGGACCGCAGACATCACTATGTATTATTTCTCCTAGCTGACTTGTCTGTGTTTCACTCCTTTTGAATGGTTGTTTATGAATTTTTCCTTCCAGACAAGATGTACATTTATCATTATTAGCTGTAAACTTTATGTTATTTGTTGCCAACACATATTTTACATGATCTAAACTGTGGTGAGCTAACTTCTCGTGCCATGTAAACAGATTACTCGAAGTACTGTTCATTGCTAAAAGTCCAGTTTGATTAATGTACTTAAACTGCATTACATATAATTTGCCTTCTCGATTTGCAATTGCTGCGACTTTATTGTCCTTAATAAATTTACATTTAGTACTGTCCGTTGACATAACGTAACCTTTGCTTGTAGCACAGCTGACAGAAAATAAATTTGACGACAACTGCGGTACACACAGCACATTATTAATTGTTGTCTCGATCCAAGATTGTCCATTAAAAGCATTCAATTTAATTTGTCCAACACCGACCGCATTTATTTTGGTTCCATCACCGATAATAATTGATTTTTCAACTGACAGTTCACGATAGATTGTAAACATAGACTTATCAAAACACATATGTTCAGTGGCGCCACTATCTACTAACCACTTATGACTTTTACTCTGTCCTATCAACGCTGAATCTGTTACTACGAATGCATTACTATTTGTCCACTGGTTATGATCTGATTGTCTTTCCTTATTTAATCGATAACGGCATTCATTCTTGAAATGTCCCGGTTTCTTGCAATAGTAACATAGTTTTTCCACATTTGAAACCACTCTACAATCCTTTTTTAAATGTCCCAGTTTATTGCACTTAAAACACTTTTTATTGTTAAACTTCTTTACAACTAAGGCCTGTTCAACCTCAACTTTCTTGTCTTTCAATCTTTCTTCTTCCACTAGTAACCTCGCTGTTAGAATATCTAAAGTTTGTTTATCGTCTGGTGCAGATTCCCATGCTGATACAAAATGCTTGTATTTTTCCGGTAGTGACATAAGTATCTTTGTTATGACGAACTTTTCTGAAATCTCTTCACCCGACTGCTTTATTGAGTTTCTTAATTCTTGTATTTTAGCTAAAAATACTGACATATCTAGACCTTCCTCATATTTTAATTGGAAAAACCTCTGCTGCATCATATGCAGGCTTGTATCAGATTTTTGTTCACATACACTATGAAGTTTCGTCCACATTTGTGCTGCACTTTCGCAAGCTATAACGTGCAACATTACACCCTCTGTCAACCGAGTGACAATTAAACTTTGCGCTTTAGCATCCTTGTTTGTCCAGGCTGTCCGAAGAGCGGCATCCTCCGGCTTCAGTTCCGTTCCGTCAACAACCCCATAAACATCTAGGCCCTTTAGTAACACTGCCACTTGGAATCTCCAAACGCTCCAATTTTTCGTACCCTCCAATTTAATGCCACCACTTTGATTTAAAAAGTGTGATTGATCCATAATTTCAAAACTATTTTTTTGACTTCAGTTATCCTCCTTCCTGCAGCTAATATTTAAACTTTCCTTTCGACCACGAGGCCAACGGTTTCTCCGCCACAGTGTTTCTTAACTTAATTATTCTTTTCTTCTGCAATGCCAAGATTATGGTACTGCGCCCATAACTTGTTGTGTGTGGTTGGAAGTATCAAGGCACTGCAGATGCAGAATCGAAATGAATTTATATTTCAACTGGATAACTTTATTAGACACATAAAAAGGGTAGCGCAAAACTCCATTACAGGTTTTCACATACATCAACTGACAACTAATTTAATTGAGAGCATCATAGTTACCAACCTACTAAACAAAACTGTTTTATTGCCAACCTTTTACAGACCCAAATCTCCAACAAGAAGTAAAAGTGTAATTCCCGCTGGTAAACATCTCCAAAGGCTCAGTAGACACCTCTTCCAACCAGGGTAAGTCGAGTTTGTTTTCCTCTGTTCATTTTTTGGGTATATCTCGTATAAAAGAACGAGTGGTGGGCAAGCAAGGCCAGAGAAATTCAAAGGTACGCCGATTCACACGACTACAGGAATTTCTTTCAAGGAGTAAAAGCAGTGTACGGCCCCAGTCGGAAAAATATGTGCCCTATTAAAGATTTAAATGGAAATCTCCTCAAAGAAGACCAGGAAATAAGAGCCCGATGGAAAGAACACTACTCTAACATTCTTAACCAGCAAAGTCAAGCCGATCACGATATTATAAATCTTATCCCTCAATATGACACCTTCGAAGACTTAGATAAACCACTAACAACGGAAGAGATCTTAACCGCCATTGGGCAGCTAAAAAATAACAAATCTCCCGGCGCCGACTCACTCCCAGCTGAGATCTTTAAAGCTGTGTCGTCAGAGCTCATACCCTACCTCAAAAAACTGTTTGATGTCGTGTGGGAAAGTGGTCAAGCTCCGCAGGAGTTTCGTGATACACTTTTAATCAACCTCTTCAAAAACAAAGGGAGCGCTGCGGACTGTGGAAATTACAGGGGTATAGCTCTCCTGGCTGTTGGAGGGAAGATACTCACTAAAGCGATGGCAAATAGGCTAACACATGTTATGGAAAAGCTACTTCCTGAAACACAGAGTGGCTTTAGACCAAACCGAGGCACATCGGATTTAATCTTCACACTTAAACAGCTTCAAGAAAAAGCACTCGAACATCAAGGAGAAATTCACATGGCCTTCATTGATTTAACCAAGGCGTTTGACTCGGTGGACAGGGAAGTGCTCTGGAAAATTATGTTCCGCTTAGGTATCCCTAGAAAATTTGTGGAAGTATGTCGCAGTCTACATACAAACAACAACGCCCAGGTTATGTATAATAATGAGGCAACCGAACCTTTCCAAACCCTCACTGGAGTTAGGCAGGGATGTGTTCTGGCACCCCTACTTTTTAATTTGTTTACCACTGCTCTAACAATTATTGTTGACAACAAACTGACAGTCAGAGGAATAGGTCTCAGATACCGTTTTGATGGCGGTCTCTTTAACATAGGGCGCTTTAGAGCTTTCACGAAGACACGCACACGATTCATTTGTGATCTCCAGTATGCGGATGACTGTGCACTTTTAGCCTCTACGCCGGAAGAGCTTCAAGAACTTTTAGATGTGTATGCCCAGAGCTATGATTCCTTGGGACTTAAAATCAACATTGGAAAGACTAAGATTATGTCAACTCCTCATCAAGTGAACCAAATAGACATTACACTTAACGGAAATTCTCTTGAAGTGGTGGATCAATTCAATTACTTAGGCAACGTTGTTAATGACAAAGCAAACATGGACAGCGAGATTTGCAATAGAATTAACGCTGCATCTAGAGCACTCTGGGGACTTAGAGAGAGAGTATTTGACAACCACGACCTTGCTTTGTCAACGAAAATGGCTGTCTACAGAGCAGTTGTCATTCCAACACTGCTATATGGATGTGAAAGCTGGGTAACTTACCGTCGTCATGTGAAAGAATTAGAACGTTTTCAGCAAAGACACCTCAGAAGTATGATGAAAATCCGTTGGTTCCATCACATATCAAACGTTGAAGTACTCAGGAGAGCAAACAGCCTTCCAATTGAGGTGCTTATTTCAAGAGCACGCTTAAGATGGGCAGGTCACGTTCATCGTATGCATGATAACCGCCTTCCTAAATGTACACTTTATGGTGAATTGCTAAGCGGTAGAAGAAGGCGTGGCGGTCAACGAAAGAGGTTCAAAGACGCTCTCCATGAAAATCTAAAATCCTGCGGTGTTGCAGACGAGCAATGGGAACAACTTGCAGCGGACAGAACCGAATGGCGAGGGGTTGTCGCCAGCTATCAAGGAAATGTTGCTGCAAGAAGGCCCAATCCAAGACCTAACCAGGTCTATGTTTGTCCTGACTGCGGTCGACATGTGCTCTCCCGAATTGGCCTCTATAGCCATAGTCGTGTGCACCGTAGATGAATGGGAATTACAATAGACTACACCTTTTACTTGTTTTTTATTGCACAATTTATCGACTGTAACATTTTTATACTCGGACTCGAGTAACGGCTAACGGCTAATAATATCTCGTATAAACTAAAAAAAAATCTTAGTTATTCGTAGTTTAAGAAAGAAAGAAAAAAATTCAATTTTCAAATTTTATCAAGTCTTTTTCAAGTTTGAAACAATTTTAGCAAGTAAGAATCAATTTTTAGCATGTAAGAATACAATTTTTTCTGTTATTTTACACTTTCATTTTACCATCATAAACAAATAAATTCTGTAAATTATTGTTAGGTATTTTACACTTTGTAAAATAAGCGAACTGTGGTCAGATGATTCCATCATAAATAAAATTCAGAATACTTGTTGTTATCTTATATTTCTAAGATAAGTGACCTGTACCATCAGAAAAAAATTTAATTAAGAAATTTTGTAGTATAAATTGTGTAAAGTGCCATACATAAAAATATTTTTCTGTGTTATTATTAACAACATTTTTAGTGAAACCTTTATTTTATAATTTTATGACCGATAATTCTTTAGATTCAATACTCTGTTCACTCAGTTCTTTATCTTTATCTCTAAATAATTCTGACACAAATCAAAACCTAAATATGACTGAAAAAACTGCTGCCCAGCACCAGTTCGTGTAAAAGTTAACATAAACGTTCTAAAACTGTATGCCGACTCAATACCACCTTATAACCGACCGGAACTTGAACTAGAACCGTTTATAAATGCTGTAGACGAATTCCATACATTATATCATGGCGCGGATATAGCATTAGATAAATGTATCGAACGCATAATAAGCGGGAAATTAAGAGACAATATGAATCCCAAAGTTTAAAAGTCTTTTTGCGAAATTTAAATATGCAAACTTGTGACTTTATCAGATCAAGCAACCCTAGTACTTTAGAAGAAGCTATAAATTTGTATATTGAAAACAAAAATTTCACTCAATCTCAAGTGGGAACACAAAATTTAATTAATAAACAACAACCCGCAGGACAAAAACATGTTAATAAATTTCAACAACAAAATTTTCCATATAGACAAAATAATTTTCAAAATCAATTCGTACAATCGCCACAACAAAATTTCCCAAGCCAACCCATACCTATTCAGCCCAGACAAAATATAAACTATAGATTCCCTACAAATAAACAAGTGTTTGAAAATCAACAGGTACAAGATGTTTTTAAACCAAATCCAAATAGAGTTCCTCAACACGCACCGGAACCTATGTCAATTCAAACGCGACAAAACTTTACAGGAATCAGACATTCAAAATCAACCACAACCAAGATTAACCCCTAGTCAAGTCAGACAACAATTTACATGGTTTAAACGCACTCAAGTACCCAATTATACCGTACAAGAATTGAACGCTATAAATGACGAACCTGAATATGTAAATGACGCCGACTGTGTTTTTCCCGATTATCAGGATAATATAAATCAGGACACTTATCAGTCAACCGCAGAATATGAAATAACTGATCAATACTACAATCCATATGATCAAGAATTTATGGAAGAACCATTAGATGACGCGAATTACGACTTAAATCTCGAGAACCCAAATTTTCTCAAACTTCCCCAGACAGACGGAACGACGTAACATTTAATGCATATATAAATGCCTTACTATACATTCAAACCATAAACTTTGACCTAAAATTATTAATTGACACTGCTTGTAATGTATCAATGTTAAGACCAATTGTTGCAGAACAATATTTTCCAAATTATATGTACAAAGCACCTACATTGTTACAGTCAATAGGCGAAGGCGAAGCTGCATATAAAACAAAAATATCCGCTTTTAAAGAATTATAAACCAATGAAGAAATAGAATTCACATTATATCCCTTTTCAGATTATTTCGACGGAATTATAGGTTTAAGCGACTTAAGAAAATTAGATTTGCAAATACATCTTACAAAACAAATTTTATACAACAAGAAAATTGAAATACCATTTAAATATCGCGAAAAACAAACGCAATTACACATTAAAGTTGAAATTCCACTTTATCAAACAATTAACAAACCATTTTACGTAAATAAACGCGAAGGAAATAAATTGAATGGAGTCTGCGGTAGGTTCTTGATGAAACATATTCAATAGAATAATTATAAATATTCAAAAGAATAGTTACAATACGCACTTGGTTTACTGTTTCATTAGTTTTTTCTTAGATTTCTCTGACATATCTTTCGGCCTTGCGACCGTTATCAAAGAGTCTTAAACAGTCTTTAAGTCTTTAAGTCTTTAAGTCTTTAAGTCTTTAAGTCTTTAAGTCTTTAAGTCTTTAAGTCTTTAAGTCTTTAAGTCTTTAAGTCTTTAAGTCTTTAAGTCTTTAAGTCTTTAAGTCTTTAAGTCTTTAAGTCTTCAAGTCTTCAAGTCTAAGTCTTTAAGTCTTTAAGTCGTTAAGTCTTTAAGTCTTTAAGACTCTTTGATAATGTTCGCAAGGCCAAAACATGTCAAAAAAATCTGAGAAAAAAACTAATGAAACAATAAACCAAGTGCGTATTGTAACTATTCTTTTGAATATTTATAATTATTCTAGCGAAGGAAATATTTTAATTCCAGAACAAAACCTTTTCGGACTATACATTCCTGAAACTTCGACCTATGCTGAAAATTTTAAAGCTAGATTCGAAATTCAGAACAATACCGATCAAACAATATGCGTAGAAATACTAACACCTTTTGATGCAAAATTTTATAATCCCGAGGAATTCGAAATTTATAATTTTGAACATGCATTACCTAACTACCCCGATCAGACAAGTCAACAAAATTTAAATGATTTAGGGTCTGTTTCTGAAACGTAAAATAAAGTTGTCTATTAATAAATGTCATAGTAACAATTGTTGTCACAATTGTAACTATGACAGTAAACGAATAATTAACTCTATTTAACGTTTCAGAAACTGGCCATTAATTCGAACAAATCATATGAACGAGGAAGAACGAAATATTAAAACTTATAAATAAATTTCCCGATATTAAATTAAAGACATATCGTTTTCCACACTACCATAAAACCGAGGTAACGCAAGTAAATAAAATGTTAAATGACGGAATTATTAGATCAAGTCAATCACCGTGGTCAAGTGCAATTTGAATTGTTCCAAAAAAGGCTGACGCATTCGGAACCAAAAAATGGCGTATTGTCGTTGACTACAGACGTTTGAACGAAAAAACAGTGGATGGCAGATATCCAATACTAAATATCGATGACATGGACCAAAATAGTATCGAAAAAACAGCTTTTAATGTCGAAAATGGCCACTACGAATATTTACGCATGCCATTTGGCCTCAAAAATACCCCTGCCACATTTCAACGCGTGATGGATCATGTTTTTCGCGAATTTCAAAATAAAATAATATGTCTAGTTTACATGGACGACATAATTATATTCAGTACATCCCTTTAGGAACATATTCAAAACCTGAAACAAGCTTTTCCAAATTACGAGAATGTAAATTAAAAATACAATTAGCCAAGTCGAAATTTTTAAAACAAAACGTAGAATTCCTAGGAGACGTTATAACACCGCAAGGTATAAAACCGAATCCTAACAAAATTCGTGCAATCAAAAACTTTCCTATTCCTAAAAGAGCACGTGAAATAAAATCATTTCTAGGATTACTCGGATTTTACAGAAAATTCATAAAATATTTCGCGAAGATTACGAAACCGTTTATAAAATGTTTAAAAAAAGGAGAAACCATTGTTCATACACCCGAATTTTTGTCAGCATTCGAGACTTGTAAAAATATACTTACTAACGAACCATTATTACAATATCCTGACTTTACTAAACCCTTTATATTGACATGCGATGCAAGCCAATTTACAATAGGTTGTATACTTTCCCAAGACCCTATAGGCAACCATATATCGGCAATCCCGTATATGCACCATAGTGCCCAGAAACTCACACTGGCCTGTTTGAAGGATTTGTGCGACAGCATGTAGTCTGGCTAGTTCCAAGTGTAGTGGAGGAATCCTAGCTAAGACACATAACGCTTCTACAGGCACCGTCCTTGCAGGCGAACCGTAGGGATCCTATCTAGGCGCGCTCCAAAGACCATATATTTGGTCTTATGAAGGGAGGCGGCCAACTTAATGATGAGGACCAGCTATCGAAATGGCGCATACAAGACTCAGCTGTAACCGTTGACTCACTATCTATAAAACAATAATTTTAAAAAGTGATACAGGCCCCTGATTAGGGGTCCAAAGGGTGTTTTGCTGTTACCCCTTTTTTAGGCTACAAAAAAGAATTTTTAAAGTGCCCTCCTGACGATGCGTGGGAGCTGACACTGCCTGGCTAGTCGTATAGCAATTAGGCGTGGGTTGCAACAAGGGGGTTTCAAAGAAAAATGTGTACTTAATAGTATAAAATTTAATGTAAAACAAACAATATCTAAATGTGTATATAGGTATGCAACGAACAATACAGCAAGAGCTTAAAGCGAATGTGACTATAACAAATTTGACTAACCGGTCGATGGTAATCGATAAACATATATCATAAAATATAATCGTTACTCAAGTACATTAATAGGAACAAAACATATATATACATACATATAACCAAATTGTTTACAATAAACAAAGCGGTAAGTAAGGCGTGCTCGTTAGGTACTTAATATAACAAAACTGAATAGCGGTTTACTCAAAATTTGGTAGCGACAACCCAGTCCACTGGTTTTATAATGTTGGCACTGACACATACACGACGCATACCTTTCTGGGCGGATGTTACTTGCCCTAACAAGCAGGTTCCGAAGGCTGAGGCACGAATGAAGTCCCAGACTCCAGAAGTCGAGGATACTTTACCCAGTTACAAGAAGTCTCACCATTCACAGCTCTTCACAGCCACAGGATAATGGTTAACTAATGTTGTGGAATGCCCTTGAAAAAAACTAGTGGTGGGCAAAAAAATGTTCTACAAAAACTCTTGCGAGAAACTTCTGTTAGGGGAACTTCGGTATAAAAAGTTTCGGAGGTAAAAAAAACCCCTAAAACAATACATCATCATGAGCAACTACTCACCCAAGAAAATAGCCAAATATAACATAAGCGAACATAACCTTACCTCTTGCCAGAGGGTTTCTTTCCCAAATTGTAAAAATAGGCTCAGGTCCTTCTAAACCTGCTGCTAAATGGCCTTCGATTACTGAGGTGCGGAGAGACTGAATAATAAAGAAAACTAGGTCATAGTTTGAAATGAAAACATTCGAAAACCTGCTACTTACAGGAAAAAAACGGCAACTCGGCGTCCCAACTATATCCCCTCAAGGGTTCAAGTTTCCACAAAAATACGTATACCATTCAAAAATTCCAATATTACACAATGGAAAAACTCGATTTCTTGATGGAAAACACTTAAATCCACCAGGATGATGAATAAAATAAAATTATTTTCCAATGGAACCTTAGACGACCATCTTCCTTTCGCGTTACCTTCAGACTCCCTCGCCTGGCCTCTGCCCTCAACAACCGGAAACTCCTACCTTACCTACCGACAGGAATTCCTCCAGCTACGGTTCGCACCTTCGCTAGATTGTTCATGCAGACAGGGGCGGACCAACCTAAATTCCTATTTAGTATTCGCATAAATTGCGGAATATTTAAAAGCCAGTTACATGGCCTGAAAGTGGCATGTAACACAGCGCTCACCTCTAAGGTACGTCTGGAACTACCCTCAATAATGATAGCCATATCATCAGCATATGCGATGGATTTACATCCGATCGGCAGGTCAGAAGTAAGAGAGCCATCAAGAACCAAGTTCTACAAAAATGGACCAAGGACTGAGCCTTGGGAATATCCTTTGGTGAGCCGATTCTCTGCAGAGTAGTGAAGCGACGAGTAACTGACAACACGATCTGTAAGGTAACTTGAAATTACATTCAAGATACCGGATGGGAAGTTTTTACTTCTTATGGTTAAGATGATGGAAGGCCACCACAAATTGTCAAAAGCGCCTGCTATATCTAAAAAGATGACAAGAGTGTACTTCGAGTCATGACCGCTTGCCGCGGTAGTCAGCACAGAAAGGGGGTCGATAGTAGACCTGCCACTAGTGAAGCCGAACTGACTTGGACTAAAAAGATTTGGACCTAAAAGATCCGATAGTAAAACAATTATTGTTCTTTCGAACAACTTCCCGAGTTCGGAAAGCAAAGTTATGGGCCTAAAGGCCTTTGGATCAGCCAAGTCCTTGTCCGATGATTTAAGAATTGTGACCAGAACCCCTCTCTTCCATGCTGACGGAAAGTGACCAGCGACGAGACAGTCATTGAACAAATCTAAATAGACCTGTCTAAACCTGTCTAAACGCACGTTACAAAGTGCTCCACGAAGTTGAACCGGTTTATGAACAGATATATGAGCAGCGAGGGTCGAAGAGAGGTGTCGTTGGTTGCAAGGAGAACCTACTGATCGACAGATGTGTCACACAGGACTCCATGCAGTAAAAGCGGAACCTCTCTATGGCCTGGATCGGCTACCGCAAGGCATTTGACATGACATCGCATGAGCTCATTGTTCACTTGCTCCGATGTCTTGTGGTACCCGGTCCCGTAGCGAGATGTATTGAAGAACTGATGCCGCTTTGGAGGACTCGCTTTACCATAACATCGGGTAACGATAGAGTCCAAACAGAGTCGGTAACATTCAGAAGAGTATTTCAGGGAGATTCCCTCAGCCCCCTTCTGTTTGCATCTCAGTACTTCCATTATCCGTCTCGCTCCGGATAACCCGTGGCTACACCTGCGGTACCCCCGGCGACAGGAGGCATAATGTCACCCATCTATTTTATATGGATGACCTTAAATTATATGCCCCTGGAGAGAGAGATTTACAACAGTCCCTTAGGATGGTACAGGAGTACACGCAGGCTGCCCGTATGTAGTTCTGGTTGGATAAATGCGCACTGATCCATCTCAAGAGAGGACGATGTGGTGAGAGGACGCGCAGCTCGTGGACGGAAGCATCTTACACCATCTAGATGACGGAGAGTACTTGGGTGTCGAACAACGTTCCACCCAAGAAGTGAGTATAGTGAAAAACGCTCTCCGCGGCAAGTATCCAGATCTGGTCTTCAGAACTGTCGGGGAAGAACAAGGTATCTGCTACAATTATGCTTGCCGTTCCGATCCTTCTCTACTCTTTCGGAGTAGTGAAATGGACTAGAGAAGAGCTGCGTCAACTCGATGTAGTAACCTGCAAGAAGATGCATCTCTATAAGAGCTTGAATACTAAATAGTCTGTTCCGCGGTTATATCTCCCACGACATCGGGGAGGCCGTTTACTCTTGAGCTTGGAGAGTTTCCATTGCAGGATTGTTTTGGATGGAGCATGTAAGGTCATCAGGGGTTCAGATCCTCTCCTCTGCATGGTCTGAGACCATGAAAATGCAGAGGTAAGAGCTTTTCTCTTTAAGGCAGCACGGAAAGCAGCCGATGAACTTGGTCTCATCTTCGACGTCGAGCGGGTAAACCCCGACTCTGTCACCAAGTTGGAACCCGTTCGGCTAAAAGTCCACATTAGAGCTGCAGCATACAACATCCTTCTGCAGCTCCATAAGGATAAGCCATTGCACGGAGTCTTCTATAAAGATATAGAAGACCTCGGCTTATCCGAAAGGCTGACCATCGCCTTTTTAAGGTCAGCTGGGCTGAAGTCTGAGACCGAAGGATTCATAATGGCTTGTCAGGATGATGCATTTAACACCCTCGTCTATCGGCGTCGTGTCATGGGTACGGAAGGTGTGGAAAATAGTTTTGATGTCGTTGAAGATAATACGGGGGGGGGGGGGGTGTTGGTTCCTAAAATGGTTGTTTTGAAGGATTATTTGTGAATTATCGAAGATTAGTGAATTTTTTTCAGATCTTGGTTATTTAAATTGTTCTTTTTTGATCATTTGAATATCTGTATGACTTTTTTATCATGGTGAGCTGATTATATTAATTATTTTGTAATTTTAGCAATTTTTTAATATTATTTTTTCGCATATGTACGTAATGTAGGTACTATAACACCACCCATCTAAGCGACGAACTTGCGAACGCTGCTTACCTTCGCTGATCAAAGTCTCGGCGCTTAAACCGATGACCTTTCCTCCTATAACGGATTGAGTATAATATTCTGATTACAATATGGAGTAACAGAATATCAATTTAAAAAAGCAGATCCAAGTTATTCTCCTGGTGAGGAAAAGCATCTGGTTAACTTAACTGACAATTACAAACATATAAAAGAAAATAGAAAGACTGAAATACAGAAACAAAAGACATGATACCTTATCCTTACCTTCGTTGATCAACGTCTCAGCGCTTAAACCGATGACCGTATCCTCCTATAACGGATTGAGTATAATATTCTCATTACAATATGGAGCAACAGAATATCAATTTAAAAAAGCAGAACCAAATTATTCTTATGGTGAGGAAGAGCATCTGGTTAACTTAACTGACAATTACAAACATATAAAAGAAAATAGAAAGACTGAAATACAGAAACAGAAGACGTGACAATAATATTTATTTACAGGCATTTAACATATTATATTACATTTTATTTTTAGCTAAAAGTCCCATTGTCATTTGTTCATTGGCGAAACGTCAATTTGCATATAAATAAAATCTAGCGGTTACAGTTGGTTGGAACTATAAACTATATACTGCTTTATATATTTGTTCTACATTTTCTATAACAGGTGAATGTTTATCGCAAGTAGTGAAAGTGTTCGTCTTCAATTTACAGGTACTTTCAACTAAGATAGACAAAAGCAACAGAGTATTTTTGTATTTTTTAATAGTTGTAATTGTTGATGACGTACGCAACAACATTTTACTTATTTATTATAAAGGGAATACAATTATTATTATATATAGGTATACTGTACATCATTACAATGTTTTCATAATTTACGTGTCAGAATTTCGTTCATTTTTTAGTGCTTGAACAATGTCTGCTAAAACATCTTTATATTTGTAAGCTATAATTCCAGTTGAATTGCAGTTGTTTTCCTCAATTGAATATGTTACGGTTTTTTCATTTCCTTGAAGCGCTTCTTCAAAATGAATAATATCACCACCTAAAGATTTTAGTATTGAATGTGGTGCGCATGTATCCCATTTATATGTCGTGCTCTTTGTCAATATGTAGGCATCAGCTAAACCTAGATAAGAAAATGTAATAATTAATTATCTAAAAAATATGAACATCCACAAAGAAGAAAAAAGAAATTTTTGAAATCGAAAATTTTTATATATAAATTTTGTGGGTTTGCTATTTCTAGTTAGTTTTCCTTGTTCTGATTTACAAATATGAATACTTCCTTATATAATATTTTGTGTGCCATTGGCAGTTTATTACTCAATGAAATTTGAAATATTTTATCCAAACTGTAACATTTAAAGGCAAGTATCGAGATAAGAACATAATATACAGCAATAACAAAATTGAAAACATATGTGAGCAGGTGTTATACTGAAATGTATGCATTCGTCTATGCATTTTACTTTATGGATTAATTTTCTCACGTTTATGCATTTTCACTTTTACTAGTAAGATTTTATAACAGTCACATGACTCTATATAAATGTTGCTTCAAATTTTGCTCAACGGCAGAAATGAAGTCCGTAGTCCCTTTTATATTCATATAAAGAAGGACATAACTCTCAGCCCCAAAACGCTGCATTCAACTAGAACATTTAACGGAAGATGCGGTACCTAGTTGTTTGCCCACTTAGATATCATCTAAGAAAAGATGTTTGTGAGAAGCATTACCACTCATTACATATACGATTAATACTTTAAAAAGACTACAGTTCCAAGGTTCTTTGAATGATGTGCCGAGTAAACTACAACAGGAAGGAGGAAATGTATTTGAAAATGCAAGATATTTTATTCAGCATAGTGAAAATTGCGGGGCGAGCATGGTGCGTCTTTACTATGTACATACTTCAATATGCGATGTAAAGCAACGTAAGGCGCGGTTAGTAGTTGGATGGGTGACCGTTCCAACTGTTATAGGGTATGTCCCCTACAAGTTAAAAAACCAAAACAAAAAATTTCAAAAATAACCAAAAAATCATATCGATCCATGCACCATGGAAAACCATATAGAAAAGTCAACCAGACACTGTTTGCAACGAGAAACCACAGTCAAGGTCACATAAATCTGAAAAAATTCGCAACCACTCGATAATTCTAAAATAACATAAATTCACCAATATCAAACTTCAAACATTCATTCTAGTCCATTCATAAAACATTCACTACAAAAAAAGCCTCTTATAAATACAGCCCCCATATATTCATCAACAAGACCCAAATCACTATCTGTATCTAAAATTTGAACGTCTTACTTCATTTCGTAAACTTTCTATAAACCACTTCACATTCAAAATTTTGATACTTCTGGACCACCCCTTGTATACTTTAAACTACGTTAAAACTTAACATTTTAACTCATTTCATAAATTTCTGGCAACTACTTCGCATTTCATTTCTCCTTAATTTTTGACCACCCCTTGTATACTTCAAACCACGTTTCGTGCCTCGAGTCTTAACGTTCTATTCAATTTCATCAATTTCTTGCAACCCGATTGCTATTTTAATTTTCACCACTTTTGATCGCTCCTTGTAGTACGGCATACAATATCTCGATTCAAACTCAACCGTAACCGTTAGGAACATTCTCATATCTTATTTCCAGAGACCACGCACCTATCGGGAACATTTTCATATCATTTCAACTCGTAAACATCGGACCTCCGTTAATACTTTACGGGGTCGTGTCAGATTTTATCAATTAAACGTTAATAACTCCCAAACAAAAATAGATTCAAATTTCGTTCTTATTTCAAAAAATTCCCGTTTTTCTTGCCGATTTTTTCATATAACTTTCTTTTTCGAAATCTTAAATTTTCAGTGTTGTGCAATTTGTCGCAATCAAGGATGATCCCCGTCCGCACGGAGCGATTTCCAGCTTTTCCAGACGTTTTAAAACGGAATGCGAGACTCGATGGGGCACGATAAACGCAACTTTTCTAAACATATAAATACCCGAGCACAGCCTACCCGAGGTAAGTTCAGTTTTGGCGGTGACTCCTATGTTAAGTATTCGCGAAGTGGTTTATTGGAAAAAGTTATTTAAAAGTGATTTTAAGTGTAATAAGCTAATTTGCTAGTGCTTCTGATCCGGTTACTATTTAACTCAAGTTGTAGATACTCACCGTCTAGTTAGGCTTTCTTACTTCCTGTCCCTGCATACTTTTCGTGACTAGCCGTTCAGATCTAGCTTCCCAGGCCGAGACCTGGTTAAAAAGAGTTTTAGGAAATCGCTTTAAGTGGCTCCACTTAGTTTTAAGTAAATCCTCGCCTTAAGTGGCCCCCGTTTAATTTTAGTAAATCCTCGCCTTAAGTGGCCGCTATTTAAAGTTTAGTAAATCCTTTCGCCTTAAGTGGCCCCATTTCATTTCGCCTTCGCGGCCGATGCATTTTGAAATACAAAGTACAGAAGAATAAAAACAGACAATTTAATAAACATTTTTGCTAAATTCCACAGACTGAATTTATGCCGTCGAATAGTTACCCACTAAAAGAAAAAACTTGTTAAAGTACCATTAATTTTAAACTCTGTTCAATAAAAATCTTAAATAAATAATTTATTCGTTCCGTTTTAAATCCAGTGTTGTTATTTCAAGAATACCATATACAGGTTGTAGCCATTGACCCTGCCAGAACTCAAAAGACTATACAGTGCTAATTAAAAATAACAATTTAAACAAAGTGTTACAACGGTTCCAGACCACATTATACGGGGTGTAGCAATTGACCCTATCAACCACACCAGAAATCTAACCCAAAGACTTGTTACGTCAAAAATAATTGCACGAACGCTATCTAGGGTCTCAGCTCTAACTCACCACTGCTCCAGATTTTTTATTTCACCAACCAGAGGGCCCTTTCGTGTTCATGGCGACCAATTAAAGGGGCCCTGAAGCTGCTGGAAAATTCATTCATCCAACTCAAAAGGCTTATAATCGGCAGCATTCATAACGCCCATCGAAGTAAATGCTTTAAGAGAAGCAAATTTTTAAACTTTCTACGTTAAAGATTAAGCACGCCGAACTAGACGCAATATTACAATTGTCTTAGCGATCTCGGATCGAGTAGGGGTCGCAAGGATAAGAGTATTTTACACACGGCTGAAAAGTTAACAAAGTTAAATGAAATCAATAATAAATTTCAATTCAAAACATGGACCCTTTACTTGAAGACTCTTTTGAAAGTCAAAGGGACATTTTTGATAGTACACAAAGAGAGGTACCACCTCGAAACCCATTACTAGAATAACCGACGTTCAGTCACAGACATAATATAAACTCCAGACAAGAAATTCCGACGCCGCCTCCAGCCGCCCCCCAACTCGACATGGACAATTTCATACATAAACTTACTCAAGCCATCAGAGAGGCAACACAGTGCGCTTCACATTCAGTTGCGACGCCGCCTCCAAGGAGACAAAATCAAAATTTTGAACCAGCAATAATTCCAGACATAATCAACTCACCTCGTCATACTTCCAGTAGCCTCATTCATGAAAGTATCAATGGATTCATATTAAACATGAAGTAATATTTTATGAGAGGAATCACTGAAGAAATAATTGATAAATTAATATTTTGTACCTCACAGCTACGGAGAACCCGTAGATTTATTTATTTCTACCAAAATAGGACTTTTTAATAGGGTCGATCAACACCGGCCGCCCCTTGAAAACGCTCGGCTTATTTATAGACAGATTCTCCCAGAAATAAGAGAGAAAATCAGCTATCGAGATTTTAGTAATATCGACGAATTACTAGAAATAATTAAATAACACCACAGATAATTACGATCCACTTTATCCCGGAAGGCTCTAGAAAAGCCTTGTGTGGGAGGGGGCTACACATTTAGAGATAAGATACACACACCCAATATCCGTGTATAGTGGAAAAATCCCTCTCACAGTATTTTCCACTGCCACAACCGGGGATTGAACCCGGAACTTTTGGGTGAGAGGCAAGTGCGCTCACCTCTCGACCACCAGTCATACCTGCCTGCCTTACAAATTGCCTTAGAAATTCAGGAAACACTCACTTACAACCCAGGACAACGACAAAGTACATATAAACAATAATCCACGACGTTCCAGTCACAGCAACGTACAAATCTGCAACCTAACATAAATACCCAAGAAACGACGTACAGAACCCCATAACGAATACAAACCGAATATAGACCATCTACAGTGTAACAGCCCTTGGCTTAAAACCAGGAAGTGTTTCAATTATGCGAACGGCAGCTCTGGGTTATGGGAAAGCGAGGTCGTGGTTCGATATTTACTCATTTGTTAACTTGCAAAAAAAAAAAAAAAATAGTGAATATATATATAAACAAAAAAATAGATGTTCAGGGCGCCACCTTAACTTACTATATGAACCATGAGTATTGTGAAAGCTAAGGAAAACAATACTGAGTACCTAAGTTATGTAATAAGCTCACCAATAATATATATCCAGCTAAATGAGTAGAAGAAAGGAAACACACATGTTAATAATAAGTTGACTTTAATATTTGACAATGGGACAGTTCAATAATTTATTTAGCAATAGCAAAAAAATTTAGTTAAGTTGAAATTTGAATGTTTGATAAAAAAAATATTAAATTATGACAAGGTTTAACAAGTATTATTTAAGAACATTTTATGTAAGAATATTTATGTGAAAATGTATGAATATTTGAAAAATGTTAAAATTTAATTAAAATGGTACCATTTCTTACAAGTAAAAAAAATATATGAAAAGTAGAAATTTAAATCAAACAAAATCTTATAAATAATACCACCCAACAGAAGGCCCTGGTGTAACTTTGTTCCAGAATCAGGTATGACTGCAGGGACCCCTCTACAACACGCTGCCTCCACTCTCAAATTGTCTCCACTGCCTACGTGGTCCAAAAAAAAATCGACGACTCGGATTCCTTCGCTTATTGACCTCTTGCTTCTTAAAATAATACCATCTGTGTGTGGCCGTTACATCGAAAAGATGATATACCAATAATGATATCACACCAAAGAAAATTGCCTCATATGAGGGATACTGGCAACCCTAAGATATAAAAAAAATACACCTTACAAAATGAAATTCAAACGAATTCGCAAGACTTACCCCAAGTGACCTGTGGGGGCTCAGTATCGATTATAAGCCTAAGCTTATGGCGTGAATAAAAATTATGGCTTGACCAAATTTACCTAAGCACTACCGGCTCCTTCAATGGATCACGCTTAAAAGGGCTGCTAAGATGGCTTAGCTTTCTAGCGCGGTCTTGCGAATTTAAAAAAACTAACGATCCCTACACGCAGGTCTTAATTACCAACTCAAATCACAGACTTGTGCTCTTGGCAAAATCGAACGATAAGAAGAAGAAGAGGAATTTGAAATATCTAAAATATAACCTTAAAATAGAGAGTGTGCTACTATGTGCTTCTGAAGAAATAAATAAAACAAGTTCATAAGAAACAGGCTGTTAAACCAGCCAGGAAGAGAAGACGTCGTGTGTTTACTATATTTCGGTGTTAACTCAAAATGAGGTGTCAAGTGCTTTTCAACCTGAACAAGTTATAATTGCAGTGTTAATTGTCTGAAACGGTGCCGCATTATTTACTTATATATTTAACTGCATGTGAAGCATGTTTTTGCAGGAAAGAAAGAATAAAAAAAATATTTATATTTGTCTAATAAATTCCTTTTCAGGAGATTTTTCACTGCAACCAGTAATACATTTATCCACATACTGGGTGGCCTAACTCACTATGCGCCAGTTTACTTTTTAAATTGATTACTATGAAAAATGTAGCATATGCAATGCTACAACAGTAAATACATAAGCAACAACATATAGGGCACCGCGACAAACGGAGGTCGAACCCAGGCAATTCACTACAAATGCACCGGCGACAACGCTTAAACCGTCCAACCCACGTAATATATCTAATAGACATTCAGCGTGAATGCAACAGCGACGACGTCCCAACTTGCGAAGCAAGCAGAAATCACCGTGAGACCGCCTGTCGCTCGAGCAAGTGCGAGCTACCCACAAACAAATAACATGCCGGCGCGACCATGTTGTTTCTGTAATGGGAATCATTGGGAGCGAAACTGTCCTGAAAACCCGCATATTCCGGAAATTCAATTTATACAAACCAAGGACCAGGACCTCTATATTAACCTGATTAAGGAGGAGAAGGAATGTGATGACGAACAAGGGGAGGAAACCACAGAAACACCCCAGACCACATTATACAGGGTGTAGCAGACCCTATCAACCACATCAGAAATCGAACCCAAAGGCTTCTCACGTCAAAAATAAGTGCACGAACGCCCTCTAGGGTCTCAGCTCTAATTCACCACTGCTCCAGATTTTTTATTTCACCAACCAGAGGGCCCTTTCGTATTCACAACGAAGACCGCGTCCTCGCCTCACACGTCTTCCAGCGGCTTGTATATCAGTGTATACGCGGATGCTATACAACCTTAGGCAAGTAATAATATTTTTAGTCACAAACTCCTCTATAAAATCCTTATTTTACTATAAGGAACGAAACCAGACTGCAACCAACAGCTACTCTACGGGCTATGTGCCCCGCCGAGCGCTGAATTACAATTTACAATAATGGCGCGTTAGGTATAATAATTGCATATTACCATCAAAACGCTAATGCTTCGATTGCAACAAACAACAGCCGAAAGACTGATCCTACTTAAAGGAGCTCTCATACCAGTCGTCACACACCACTTGCAGACTGCAGTTTCGAGCTGTTGGCTCTCGTCAGTGCAAGGTAGGCATGTGACGACCGACACGAGGATCACTTGATACTGCGCGCCATCTAGCGCTCCAGTGTCTGTTACAATCGAAAAATAAATGGCCTGACTTAGGCTTACATAGTTCAAATGTGATTTTAGAGGGCGGAACATAAATAATAATATTTTTAATCGCAAACTCCTCTATAAAATCCTTATTTTACTATAAGGAACGTAACCAGACTGCAACCACTTATAGAGGAGTTTGCGACTAAAAATATTATTATTTAATATTCCGCTCTCTAAAAGCACATTTGAACTATGTTAAGCCTAAGTCAGGCTATTTATTTTTCGATTGCAACAGACACTGGACCGCTAGATGGCGCCTGCTGACTATTTTACATGTCGCTATCCCAAAGATACCGAAATGTACTATGGAGTCAAGTGATCCTCGTGTCGATCGTCACATGCCTATCTTGCACTGACGAGAGCCAACAGCTTGAAACTACAGTCTGCAAGTGGTGTGTGACGGCTGGTATGAGAGCTCCTTTAAGCAGGATCAGTCTTTCGGCTGTCGTTTGTTGCAATCGAAGCATTAGCGTTTTGATGGTAATATGCAATAATAAAAAATGATTATTTTAGTTGAACGTCATATAGATAACCTTAATCGGAAATTCCACACGCATCCTTTCTATTCGCAATGATAATCTATTTGACCTCGCCCGAGATAGGTGACTAACAATTTAAAAGAAAAGAACTATAAGTACTCAGGTAGCGCAGTTGGTTAAGGCGTCTACGTATAGAGTTGGCTGCGAAAGTTGAACTAACGACGCGTTATTTTGACAAGAACAAATTTTTAGTAATTGTACGAGGAAAAAGTAATTTTTAAGATTAAAAAATAGTGATAAAGTGATAATAGGGAATAAGAGAGTACCAGAGACCAAAGGGATCAAGTCCAGGTTGGTAAATACTAATAATTTTAAATCAACAAAAAGTCACAAAAATATCATTAACAGAAATGTCAAAAATGACAGCAAGAAATGCTATTAATGCTGATATCTGTCAATCCGAAAAAGAACTGACAGACTTATGCAAACTTAGAAGAAAACGCATAACAGATACACAGGGTGAAAATTTTAGCCACCCATCGACCAGTAAAAAGCTACACCTAACAACTCGAAATAATATGACAACAGAAAATAAATTTAAAACTATTTCCAATTTAGAAGAAGAGAAACATATGCATGTAGATTCTGAAGTAAAAAATCAAAATGAGTCAGACACCGTGACAGAAGTTAAAAACATCAGGTCTCCCCCAATAATTATGCATGGCAATTTTTAAGATCATGGAAAAATGAATCAGTTTCTAAAAACTAATCTTAAAGGTAAATACTATTGGAAACATGCCTCAAATACTACAGGATTACACCTAGAGTTATACAATGATTGGAAAATTTGTACCGAAAATTTTCAGCTCGGAAGTTTAGAGTTTCACACCTTTACTCCCAAACAAGAAAAAACACATGCATTTGTTCTAAAAGGTATTTATCATAATATAATTATGAATGATATAAAGGAAGAATTAACAATGGATCATAAGATTTCTGTTCAAAATATCTACAAAATGAGAGGGACAAAGTATCCGATGTTCCTTATCGTGACCGATGGAGCGGTGACAATAAGAGAACTTCAAGTAAAAGTAAAATACCTTGATCATACAGCAGTAAGATGGGAAGGGCACGTTAATAATAAAATAATTATACAGTGTCATCGGTGCCAACTCTGGGGACACGCCACCACTAATTGTCGGGCAACTCCAAAGTGTCTGAAATGTGCTAAACCTCATTTAACAAATACATGTGACCGCAATGCAAAGTTTACCAGTTGAAAATTCAACAATTAGAACGAAGAAATCTTCCACTACTTCCACCTTCACCCCAAATGAAATATGTCGCTACTCCAGTGCGTGAAATCAATGCTTGGGATGCTAGACGAACTGCCTTAATAGCCAAAAACCAGAATCAGGTGCCGTTCTCCCCCACGACTACTACACCTCCCCTTCCCTCAACTCTTCCATCATCCAGCTTGACAAGTGGCATGGGTCACCTAACATCTATTACTGAAGAATTCCAAAAATTGAGTTCATTGGTGGATCTTGATAAAATATTAAGACGGGTAAGATATTTAAATAATAAACTTGTTAATTGCAGTTCTGAGAATGAAAAATTGGAGGTATTTTATGAACTTACAGAAGACATCACAAATAATGTCATCTAAATTAATAATTGTTTCATGGAACGCAAACGGTATAGGAAACAAAATACCTAATCTCATAAATTTCCTTTCAAAACATAAAATTGACATTATGCTCGTGAACGAAACAAAAGTCACGCCACAAAATAAGTTGCACGTCAGAGGGTATACGACGATCAGAAAATACAGAGATAACAATAGAGGCGGAGGCGTGGCTGTACTCATTAAAACAAGCATCCCACATACTTATAAATTTATACAAAACACCACTACTGAAAACATAAACCCTCGGGGGCGAGCGTAGGTGCGTCTTTACTATGTACATACTTCGGTATGCGATGTAAAGCAACGACAGGCGCAGTTAGTACTTGGATGGTGACCATTCCAACGGAAACCGCTTTCTCGCCTCACACATCTTCCAGCGGCTTGTATATCAGTGTATGCGCAGAAGCTATACAACCTTAGGCGAGGGTTATATTGGAGATATACCATCCTTCGGAGAGGATGTAAAGCCGTCGGTCCCTTGTCTATTAAATGTTAGGCAAGTAAAAGATCCCTACTCTTCTTAAGGGAAGAGGTTCGGCAAAATTCCTGGTTGGGGGTAGCTCGTCTACAGGCGTCGGTGTTAGGCCTCAGTAGCGGAAATAGGCCGACGTTAAATAAATGTATAAAAAAAAAAACACCCTCCCGGTGGTGCTGGAAGAACTAACCTCAGATCACAATCCCATACGTATACATCTGAGAAATATGACACGGGAAGACACATGTATACGATTCACATCATACAAAAATGCCAACTGGCAATAATTCAGACAATTCCTAAACACACACATACACCTGAACAACAACATCAACACCATCGCCGATCTGGATAATGAGGTAGAAGTGTTTACTAGGTTATTACAAGAGGTCAACAATTGACCCCTATAAGGACCAACTGACGGATGCGATAAAACGAGACATTCTGACGAAAAATAGACTCAGACGACGCTGGCAACGACATCGAGATGTTCAGGAAAAGATTGAGATGGACAGACTGAAAGGGCAGATTCGAACAGATATCAGTAACCTTAAAAACCGAAAATGGCGTGAAAAGCTTGAAGCACTGAATCCTCAGGACAACTCGCTATGGAAGCTTTCCAAATATTTTAAAAACAACAACACACGACAGGCCAACCTCGCCCTTCAGTTTAACGGGTAAATCTACATGACAGACAGTCAGAAAGCCAACCACTTAGCTGACACATACCAAGAAATACATAATAATGATGTTCCCAATACACTAGGACAAAATCGCATAAACAAGCAACAAATGAAATTATGGCACGCGACAACCAAATTACTTGACTGGAATTTCTGGAAAATATGACAAAACCCTCTGAGATTGTGCAACTTATTAAATCACTTCCCAATAACAAAGCCCCTGGTAAAGGCGGTACTGACAATAAATTAATAAAAAATTTGCCAAGAAAAGGTGTTCTTCAACTTGTATACGTCATCAACGCAATCCTACGCCTGCAGCATTTTCCCTCTGCGTGGAAAAGCGCAGTTATGGTCCCCATACCCAAACCGGGTAAAAATCATATATTAGCCATTAATTATAGACCAATAAGTCTACTCTCAACAATTTCTAAACTGGTAGAAAAAAATATTCTTAATAGGCTAAATAGAGCACAGGATGCATTAGGAATTGTTGACAATCACCAGTTTGGATTCAAAAAGGGGCATGACACTACGCACATACGTAAATGACATCAAGTTACAATACAACCAAAACAAAAACACTACCATGGTGCTTCTAGACATCGAAAAAGCTTTTGTACCGTCTGGATAGTAGGGCTTATACACAAACTACACACCTACAATTTCCCATTACACGTAATAACCCTCATTTACTCTTACTTAAGCAACAGAACACTGCAGGTGAAAATTAATAACACACTCCCCCATTAAAAAGCATTCATGCAGGTGTACCACAAGGATCAGTTCTAGGACCAAAATTATTTAATCTATATGTCTTTGACTTCCCTCATTTTCCGAATACTAAGGTGGCGATGTATGCAGACAATACGGCCATATATAGTCACAGCCATAGTGTACAAGCAGCAAATATGCTGTTAAAGGCACATATGGCCAAAGCGACGTCATACTATGACCAATTGAAAATAATATTAAATGAAAGTAAGTCAGAGACAATAGTATTTACCAAAAAGTTTAAAAATAACAACATTTTGGCACCAATCTCGATAAATGGACATCAAATTGTGACGAAGACAGACGTTAAATATTTAGGCGTACACTTAGACAAAGGACTAACTTTTAACAAACATATACGAATGATGATTCGCAAGGCCTATGCTTTGACTAAAAATTTATATTCTCTTTTGGCAAATAACAGTAGACTCAACAGAACTAATAAGAGACTAATTTATACAGCAATTATAAGGCCGACCCTGGTATACGCTGCTCCTGCATGGTACTCTGCATCCGCGACAACAATACACAAATTACAAATACATCCAAAAAAATTATTCGTCTTATCACAGCATTAGATAGATACACACCTATACGGCATTTTCACGAAATTACCGAAATGGAACCACTACATTGAAAACATATCCCAAAAACTTTATGAAACTCAACTCTCTAACAATCCACTTACACGCAGCATTACACAAGTAAGGGAGCATAATGCACAATTCCGGATTAAACACAAACTTCCATACCAAACATTAGCAATTTTCCGACAACCGATTTAGGCCCAACGCATTAACAAAAATTCCAAACAATATTTTCTCTTAGTTCGTTCTTCTTTCTACAAATTCATTCTATATTCATTTATATACGTATATTCCAAATTCAAAACAAAAAATCAAAGCTATTGAATCGGTTTATGACCGCCAAATCTTCGAACTGTTTTAAGCGGGTTTTTGTATTTAAATTATTTTTCCCGTTAATTAATCACAAAAATCATTTTCTATAATTTACATAATCTAATTTTAAAATATAAAATCTTTTATTCATAATTTTAAGCTGAAAATTTTCCATTTAGTATTAGCTAGTTATAAGTTCAAATTTGTCAAAAAACAGGAGTTGATGTTACCAATTATTGTTAAATCCATATAGGCCCCATCTCACCCAACGATGCACTGTCACGTGGATATCTGATTAGATACTCCGGATACGGTTGATCTGTAGGGATGTATGTATATATTATAATTTGAAATAAATTGTTTGAATTGAAAAAAAAAATTGAATTGGCGTCTACGTATGAATCCAGAGGTTGAGGGATCGATTCCCGAGTGGAGCTGATTTTTCATTAAAAACATTTATAATAATTATATCAAAATATTGTCACGTGGTCAAATGACGTCATATATTAATGATTATAAAATAAGTATATTAAAAATTTATGAGTCGGCCGATAGGTGGCGCCGAGGTATTAATAATTTTATATATATATATATATATATATATATATTGCTATGTATTTGCATATTGGACGATTACGAAGATTGCATGTTTGTGTTATTTGCTGAATCAAGGTTTGAATTTGTTTATTTCCTTTAGATGGTTTTCAAAATTTATTTAAATTAGCTAAAGATCCGAAAGATATGTGTTTTAGAATGTTAATACTTGTTTAGAGTTGTTTTAATAGTTTTAAAGTTTTTATTTGATGTCAACAGTAAGTTTGATACTGACATCTATGTTAGTAGTTATTAAGTTATTGTTGAAATAATTTCTGACATTTAAGTCATTATGACATTTCTTTTAAGTAGTAAATTTTATTTTTATAGTTGGTAAATGTTTTCCTGAGTTATTAACTTGTTGTTGAAATAATTTCTGACATTTAAGTCATTATGACATTTCTTTTAAGTAGGAAATTTTATTTTATAGTTGGTAAATCTTTTCCTGGAGAAAGACAAGGAGGTTTAAGTTAGGTTATGTTTGGAATGAAATTAATCAAAATTCATATGGTGTTTTGTTTTGTTTATTTTGGATACTTTGATATTTAGTGAGATAGAACAATAAACAACAGATAAAAGAGAGGTTGTAAAATTGGAAAAACAAATTTAAGAAAAAAAGAACAAGTGAAAATTAGGGAGTGAAGAAGAAAAATAATAAACAAGAATTAAGAATTTTGAAATTGAATTGAAAGTCAGAAATTGCGGAGATCAGCGAAGAAGAGAAAAATAGACTGTAAATAAGAAGGTAGAGGTGTTATTGTGGTTTGGAGTTGCAGAGGAGATAAGGACGAGATAAGGTGAAGAATTAATGAAAGGAGAATTGTTGGATTTGGAAAGAGAAGTGTGTAGCTACGAAGAAGGAAGGTTTTTGTGTGTTTAATTTTGGACAAGGTCGTATATTAAAATTTAAATAGTGTACTTATTAGACTTTCGAACCTGTTATAAAGCTAAATTATCTAAATATCAAAGAAAATAAATTATTTATATCAGATTAAAAATTTTACTTTAATAAAAATTTCATTTTAAATAGGAATTGAATTTGAACCTGCTCCTGAAGGGAAAGATAAGCTAGCCGGCTCATTAAATATTTTGACATACTTTCGGATCAAAAGGTAAGAGATTTTAATTTGATCTTTTGGTTTTAAAGTTTTTTTTTATCTATTATAAATAAGCAAGTTAAGGTTTGATTAGTACTGCAAATTATTAAGTACAATAAAAAGTAGAACAGCACATTTGGCGCCCAACGCGTGGCGATTGTAAAATTGTTGATTTGATAAAGTGTGCAGTCTTGGTGAAAGTTTGTGAACTGTTGATTGTGGTACATAGTTTTAAAATTCAATAACAATTTCATTTATTACGGGTATATAAAGTATTAATTCTTAATTGTGTGGTATTTGTATGAAATTAAGATCAGGAAAAGAAACAAAAATGGAGAATAAAAATCAAACACCAGAAACTTCTCGACAAGGTGATACATCCCAACAAACACAAAATGATGATAAATTTATACAATTAATGAACATGATAGCGAACAGATTTGATGAAAACAAACAAGACATGAATAATAAATTTGAAGAAAGCAAACAAGACATGAATAATAAATTTGATGAAATCAACAACAAAATGGACAATAAAAAGTAGAACAGCACATTTGGCGCCCAACGCGTGGCGATTGTAAAATTGTTGATTTGATAAAGTGTGCAGTCTTGGTAAAAGTTTGTGAACTGTTGATTGTGGTACATAGTTTTAAAATTCAATAACAATTTCATTTATTAAGGGTATATAAAGTATTAATTCTTAATTGTGTGGTATTTGTATGAAATTAAGATCAGGAAAAGAAACAAAAATGGAGAATAAAAATCAAACACCAGAAACTTCTCGACAAGGTGATACATCCCAACAAACACAAAATGATGATAAATTTATACAATTAATGAACATGATAGCGAACAGATTTGATGAAAACAAACAAGACATGAATAATAAATTTGAAGAAAGCAAACAAGACATGAACCATAAATTTGATGAAAATAACAAAAAAATGGACGAAAACAAACAAGACATGAATAATAAATTTGAAGAAAGCAAACAAGACATGAATAATAAATTTGATGAAATCAACAACAAAATGGACAATAAATTTGAAGAAAGCAAACAAGATATGAACAAAAAAATGGATGAGAACAATAAGAAATTGGAAACGAGTATAGTAGAGTTACACAATAAAGTGGACGAGAAAATTAAGAAAGTAGAAGAAAAGGTAGAAAAGGTTTATGAAGAGATAAGTAAATTTAAAAAAGAAGTAAGAGTAGAAGTAGAACATGTTATAATAGATGGTATGAATGAAATAGATATACGCATGAAAAAACAAGAAGATATAATTAAAACACAATTAAAAGAACAGGATGGTAAGATCGAACAGAATACGAAGATATTGAAGGACACATACACACCTATATCTAACACATGTGCTACACAACATCAAACACTGGTAAATCAATTCTATGGTGATTCCAGAATCCACCCAAAAGTATTTTTAGAACGTTTAAGGCAATATCTAAAATCTATAAATTTAAATTTTAATTTAAAACATGAAATTCAAAATTCATTAAAAGGTGAAGCCGAAATTTGGTATCAAATTGTAGAATCTGAATTTGAAACTTTAGAAGAATTTGAAAAGTTATTATTAAAAAAGTATTGGTCTGAACATTGTCAGGAAAAAATTCGTTTCAATTTATTTAATGGAAAATATTCAGAAAATAGTGGTATGTCTAGGGAAAATTATGTCATGCGTAAAATGTATAATATTAAATTCTTAGAGCCAAACTTGACAGAAAATGAAATGATTAAATATTTAGCAAGACATTTTTCTGGTGACATCCACCAAGTAATCATTACACAACGCATTACGACATTAAATGGTTTGAATGAGTACTTGAGAGTGATCGATGATCTACATATGGGATGGAATAAAAATTATAAATCATTTAATAGAAAAACATACAACCAAACAGATGGTAATGATCAAAATTTCAACAGACAAAATTATTATGCAAATAGACAACAAAATGGGTATAATAATAATTATCAAAAAAATTATGACAGTAGAAATTTTAATAATCAAAATAAAGGTAGAGATTATGACGAAAATAGGAGGTATAACGGTAATGATAATTATAATAAAGAACAGAATAGGTATGATAATAAACGCGATTCAGTAAGATATGCAGAGGTAAATAATACAAATGTCAGATCTGACCAACAGAATGACATGAATAAAATTAAGACGATAGCAGAGGTAAATTCACATTTTCCAAGGGAAAATTTTTAGATAGGGAAGTTTTAATTGATATGACGACATACGGACTTATGCAAGAATTTATAGGTATTGAGAATGAATCAAATTTAGATAATAATAGAATTAGTAATTTACCAATCATCAACATTAAAGTTAATGAAATAAATTTAAAAGCATTGATTGATACGGGATCAGAAGTCAGTTTAATAAATGGAAAGATAATAGATAGTAAAAAAGAGTTATATCAAAAAAATTGTACTAAGATTTCAAAAATTAAATTAGTAAATGCAAATGGTAAGAAATTCACAGAATGCAATAAAATTATAAATTTAGATTTTGAAGTAAAAGAGATACGTTTTAGATGCGAGTTTGTAATTGTTGACAATTTGAGTTTTGATATCATAATTGGTGAAGATATTTTATCACTACTTAAGGCAAAAATAGATTTTGGGGAAAAGTTCCTAGTTTTAAAAGGTACTGCGGTGAAAATATTTAATAAAAATGAGTTAAACATAGTGGGTTATATAGGTAATTGTAATAATAATAATTTAAATGATTTTAATGATGGAAAATATAAGCCTACATGTGAAATGAATAATTATAAAATGCCTAAAAGGTTGGAGATTAATTATCCTACTAAATATGAAAATCTAGTAAGAAAATTGTTACAAAATTATATGTCGTTAATAAATTACAAACCGAGAATAGCTGAAAATTATGTACACAAGTTGATAGTAGATGAAAGTAAACTCAAAATATTTGGAAAAAGAAAACATAAAAACTTCAAGACGAGGAAGAAATTTTGCACGGGAAATAATTGGAACAGTAGCAATAAGAAAAATACGGAAAGGGATATGAATAGGGAATTTTATATGGAATTATACACTATATACAAACACGGATCTATTAACAAAGATAATTTGGATTTGTGGGATATAATGAAAAATATACGTGATAAATAAGCGTGGATATAAATTTGAAATAATATGTAATGACGTAGTAAAGGGTAATGTAAATAAAGATCGTTGTAAGTTGATATTTGAGAGCAATGGCAATGGAGACGAGTTGGTCATTATGCCTGCCCTCAGCATTTGATGTTATATTGTGCAGAGATATTTTGTTTGGACCAAGGGAAATGTAGATTTAAGTGCGGAATAAATAAATAATGAATTATATAAAACGGTCAAGAGTTACCGGAACATATATGAAAATAAGTATAATTATAAATGATAAATGAAAATGTAATACGTGCGGAGACGCGTCAGTTCTCCAAAGGTATATGAATGGTGAAGTTACCACATATGTCAATTTTAATTTTGAAATATCCAAGGTCCAAACAAAATGTTTATTCTCATTATGATAGACGTATGCGGTAGTTGACATGGGTTCATATTCGAACGGATTTCCTGAGTTTAATGATATAAAATTTAACAATATTATAATTAAAGTTATTAATTGCATTCCAGTTAAGCCAAATTATTGTTAAAAAAACGCATTACAAAAAACTCACAAAAGCATATCCCACAAAAAGATGTAATACAAATACGGTTTGTAGAATACTTTCTAAATACTTTAAAACTGTAGGCGCTCCTAGAAAAATTTTAGCTGACAATGTGACATATTTTGACAACGACAGATTAAAGAAATATTTGACAAATTAAAACACACAAAGAAAACAACAAAACTGATGATAAATACAGTATTTTGCAAATACAGCATAATCGAATAAAATTAAACAGTTTTACATAAGTAAAAGCTTATAATTTGGGGAGGGAACATGCTATGTATTTGCATATTGGACGATTACGAAGATTGCATGTTTGTGTTATTTGCTGAATCAAGGTTTGAATTTGTTTATTTCCTTTAGATGGTTTTCAAAATTTATTTAAATTAGCTAAAGATCCGAAAGATATGTGTTTTAGAATGTTAATACTTGTTTAGAGTTGTTTTAATAGTTTTAAAGTTTTTATTTGATGTCAACAGTAAGTTTGATACTGACATATATGTTAGTAGTTATTAAGTTATTGTTGAAATAATTTCTGACATTTAAGTCATTATGACATTTCTTTTAAGTAGTAAATTTTATTTTTATAGTTGGTAAATGTTTTCCTGAGTTATTAAGTTGTTGTTGAAATAATTTCTGACATTTAAGTCATTATGACATTTCTTTTAAGTAGGAAATTTTATTTTATAGTTGGTAAATCTTTTCCTGGAGAAAGACAAGGAGGTTTAAGTTAGGTTATGTTTGGAATGAAATTAATCAAAATTCATATGGTGTTTTGTTTTGTTTATTTTGGATACTTTGATATTTAGTGAGATAGAACAATAAACAACAGATAAAAGAGAGGTTGTAAAATTGGAAAAACAAATTTAAGAAAAAAAGAACAAGTGAAAATTAGGGAGTGAAGAAGAAAAATAATAAACAAGAATTAAGAATTTTGAAATTGAATTGAAAGTCAGAAATTGCGGAGATCAGCGAAGAAGAGAAAAATAGACTGTAAATAAGAAGGTAGAGGTGTTATTGTGGTTTGGAGTTGCAGAGGAGATAAGGACGAGATAAGGTGAAGAATTAATGAAAGGAGAATTGTTGGATTTGGAAAGAGAAGTGTGTAGCTACGAAAAAGGAAGGTTTTTGTGTTTAATTTTGGACAAGGTCGTATATTAAAATTTAAATAGTGTACTTATTAGACTTTCGAACCTGTTATAAAGCTAAATTATCTAAATATCAAAGAAAATAAATTATTTATATCAGATTAAAAATTTTACTTTAATAAAAATTTCATTTTAAATAGGAATTGAATTTGAACCTGCTCCTGAAGGGAAAGATAAGCTAGCCGGCTCATTAAATATTTTGACATACTTTCGGATCAAAAGGTAAGAGATTTTAATTTGATCTTTTGGTTTTAAAGTTTTTTTTTTATCTATTGGAAATAAGCAAGTTAAGGTTTGATTAGTACTGCAAATTATTAAGTACAATAAACAGTAGAACAGCACAATATATATATATATATCCCATCTTTTTCTAATAATAAAATATTGTAAAGTCCACAAATGTTACTCAAGGTCACTAATTAATAATCTCCTTTGTCTGATGTACGTAGTAGAATCTCCGCGCCTAAATTTGAATATCCTTAACTTTTTGAATTTTCCGCTTTTGAATTTCCTGAGGATTTAAATTTCCCGCCAATTTGAATATGTACGTAGTAGGATTTACCACCTAAATTTGTACTAAGATTTCAAAAATTAAATTAGTAAATGCAAATGGTAAGAAATTCACAGAATGCAATAAAATTATAAATTTAGATTTTGAAGTAAAAGAGATACGTTTTAGATGCGAGTTTGTAATTGTTGACAATTTGAGTTTTGATATCATAATTGGTGAAGATATTTTATCACTACTTAAGGCAAAAATAGATTTTGGGGAAAAGTTCCTAGTTTTAAAAGGTACTGCGGTGAAAATATTTAATAAAAATGAGTTAAACATAGTGGGTTATATAGGTAATTGTAATAATAATAATTTAAATGATTTTAATGATGGAAAATATAAGCCTACATGTGAAATGAATAATTATAAAATGCCTAAAAGGTTGGAGATTAATTATCCTACTAAATATGAAAATCTAGTAAGAAAATTGTTACAAAATTATATGTCGTTAATAAATTACAAACCGAGAATAGCTGAAAATTATGTACACAAGTTGATAGTAGATGAAAGTAAACTCAAAATATTTGGAAAAAGAAAACATAAAAACTTCAAGACGAGGAAGAAATTTTGCACGGGAAATAATTGGAACAGTAGCAATAAGAAAAATACGGAAAGGGATATGAATAGGGAATTTTATATGGAATTATACACTATATACAAACACGGATCTATTAACAAAGATAATTTGGATTTGTGGGATATAATGAAAAATATACGTGATAAATAAGCGTGGATATAAATTTGAAATAATATGTAATGACGTAGTAAAGGGTAATGTAAATAAAGATCGTTGTAAGTTGATATTTGAGAGCAATGGCAATGGAGACGAGTTGGTCATTATGCCTGCCCTCAGCATTTGATGTTATATTGTGCAGAGATATTTTGTTTGGACCAAGGGAAATGTAGATTTAAGTGCGGAATAAATAAATAATGAATTATATAAAACGGTCAAGAGTTACCGGAACATATATGAAAATAAGTATAATTATAAATGATAAATGAAAATGTAATACGTGCGGAGACGCGTCAGTTCTCCAAAGGTATATGAATGGTGAAGTTACCACATATGTCAATTTTAATTTTGAAATATCCAAGGTCCAAACAAAATGTTTATTCTCATTATGATAGACGTATGCGGTAGTTGACATGGGTTCATATTCGAACGGATTTCCCGAGTTTAATGATATAAAATTTAACAATATTATAATTAAAGTTATTAATTGCATTCCAGTTAAGCCAAATTATTGTTAAAAAAACGCATTACAAAAAACTCACAAAAGCATATCCCACAAAAAGATGTAATACAAATACGGTTTGTAGAATACTTTCTAAATACTTTAAAACTGTAGGCGCTCCTAGAAAAATTTTAGCTGACAATGTGACATATTTTGACAACGACAGATTAAAGAAATATTTGACAAATTAAAACACACAAAGAAAACAACAAAACTGATGATAAATACAGTATTTTGCAAATACAGCATAATCGAATAAAATTAAACAGTTTTACATAAGTAAAAGCTTATAATTTGGGGAGGGAACATGCTATGTATTTGCATATTGGACGATTACGAAGATTGCATGTTTGTGTTATTTGCTGAATCAAGGTTTGAATTTGTTTATTTCCTTTAGATGGTTTTCAAAATTTATTTAAATTAGCTAAAGATCCGAAAGATATGTGTTTTAGAATGTTAATACTTGTTTAGAGTTGTTTTAATAGTTTTAAAGTTTTTATTTGATGTCAACAGTAAGTTTGATACTGACATATATGTTAGTAGTTATTAAGTTATTGTTGAAATAATTTCTGACATTTAAGTCATTATGACATTTCTTTTAAGTAGTAAATTTTATTTTTATAGTTGGTAAATGTTTTCCTGAGTTATTAAGTTGTTGTTGAAATAATTTCTGACATTTAAGTCATTATGACATTTCTTTTAAGTAGGAAATTTTATTTTATAGTTGGTAAATCTTTTCCTGGAGAAAGACAAGGAGGTTTAAGTTAGGTTATGTTTGGAATGAAATTAATCAAAATTCATATGGTGTTTTGTTTTGTTTATTTTGGATACTTTGATATTTAGTGAGATAGAACAATAAACAACAGATAAAAGAGAGGTTGTAAAATTGGAAAAACAAATTTAAGAAAAAAAGAACAAGTGAAAATTAGGGAGTGAAGAAGAAAAATAATAAACAAGAATTAAGAATTTTGAAATTGAATTGAAAGTCAGAAATTGCGGAGATCAGCGAAGAAGAGAAAAATAGACTGTAAATAAGAAGGTAGAGGTGTTATTGTGGTTTGGAGTTGCAGAGGAGATAAGGACGAGATAAGGTGAAGAATTAATGAAAGGAGAATTGTTGGATTTGGAAAGAGAAGTGTGTAGCTACGAAAAACGAAGGTTTTTGTGTTTAATTTTGGACAAGGTCGTATATTAAAATTTAAATAGTGTACTTATTAGACTTTCGAACCTGTTATAAAGCTAAATTATCTAAATATCAAAGAAAATAAATTATTTATATCAGATTAAAAATTTTACTTTAATAAAAATTTCATTTTAAATAGGAATTGAATTTGAACCTGCTCCTGAAGGGAAAGATAAGCTAGCCGGCTCATTAAATATTTTGACATACTTTCGGATCAAAAGGTAAGAGATTTTAATTTGATCTTTTGGTTTTAAAGTTTTTTTTTTATCTATTGGAAATAAGCAAGTTAAGGTTTGATTAGTACTGCAAATTATTAAGTACAATAAAAAGTAGAACAGCACAATATATATATATATATATATCCCATCTTTTTCTAATAATAAAATATTGTAAAGTCCACAAATGTTACTCAAGGTCACTAATTAATAATCTCCTTTGTCTGATGTACGCAGTAGAATCTCCGCGCCTAAATTTGAATATCCTTAACTTTTTGAATTTTCCGCTTTTGAATTTCCTGAGGATTTAAATTTCCCGCCAATTTGAATATGTACGTAGTAGGATTTACCACCTAAATTTGAATATCATTAACCATTTCGAATTTCCCGCTAAACTTGGATTTCCTGAGGATATAAATTTCCCGCGGTCGGTAATGCAGATGCCACGATTTCAATTTCTCGCGCCTCAGTCGGTAATGCAGATTCCCTACTTGCCGGCATGTCGCCAATGCTGTGACGTCACTGTTGATTGGTGTAATTTTATTAATAGTTAATTGGAAAATGTAGGAAATGTAAGGTATATCATTACTTTAAAAAAAAAATTGATTTTCCATAAATTAAACTCCATTACCCTTATTTACGTCTCCTGAGGAAGAGAGAGGGAGATGCCATTAATAAAAAAGAGAGAAATATACATGGCAACGTACAACTCTTCTTTATTAGATAATTATAGATAATTAACATCAGGAGTTATGAAGTGGAAGAATTCTTTTCCTGGTTTCAGTTTATTAAACACATAACAAATATGAATGAAATTCTATACTTTGAGTACTTTGAATTTATTATTACGAATTAAAATGCATTTTTTTTGCATCCTTCTTACCTAGAATTACGGCTAATATTTTATATCCAGCTCCACATGTTTCTATAACAATAAAACCCTTTTCTTTCAGCCTTTCTGTTATGTTGACATTTTCACTACTGCTTACACATACTATATTGCTTCTTTCATGAAATTTTTGCCCATTATTTAAATTAATATTTTGAAATGAAACTCCCCATGTTATTCTATGTTGTTGCTGCTCTCTGAAAAATGTTATATGTATATTGATAAACTTTCGACCTTGAGAATTAAATTTAGAAATTACATTGTGTGATATTTAACTGCCACTCAGGCGGGATATCACAGCTATATATATATATATATATATATACATATATATATATATATACACAAATTTTAGAAAGGTAGTCGTGACAGACTAGTTAAGGTACAAACATAAGATAAGGTATTTTGGACAATACAAAAAGAAAACTCTTTGTTATTGTCAAGCTTTCGCTAATGTTTATTAGCTTTCTCAAGACATTAACTTGAGGTTAATTTGATAAACCTGCGTCGAAACACATGGCAGGAAAATTACTTAAAACGTTACTAGTTCGATCCCACACACATAGCTACACTGCTATTGTTATTAATAAAACATTTAACTTAAGTTTAGTTACACATATTAATAAAATCTGATTAAAATTTCATTTAAAATAATTTACAAAATGGACTCAGTTGAAACTATGCTGAAGCCCAGAGATAAGATCTTATCTCCATATGCCATGTGTTTCGACGCAGGTTTATCAAATTAACCTCAAGTTAATGTCTTGAGAAAGCTAATAAACATTAGCGAAAGCTTGACAATAACAAAGAGTTTTCTTTTTGTATTGGCCAAAATACCTTATCACTGACTGCAACCTCAATAAATTTTATGTTTGTATATATATATATATATATATATATATATATATATATATATGTATATATATTAATTAAAGATTAAAGAAGGTAGTCACGTCCGACTAGTTAAACAACAAAATGCAATTTAGCAGGGCTTCGGACAGTTCGAAAATGTTTATTTTCTTTTTCAAGGCTACAATTTGAACAACAAAATTAGTTAAATTAATTAAACATTACTATTTTAAATTTCAAAACTTACTTGTATGGTGAGGTTATATGTAAAAATTGGAAGGCCTACAAGAACCCAACAACACTAGTATTGTGACGGTGAATGGGACCATTGTTGACAATGATTTATTAATAAATTGATGAGCATTATAATTGGATTATTCTAATATTTAAGGATCATTGTTAAACACAACTTGTGTCTAGCTGCCCACATTCACATGTGCTCAATAAAACATAAAAAGTCTTACAGGAAGCCAGTGTTGCTGCCATCTTGTTCTTTGAATTCCTCTATCTAAGTTACTACGTTTACATGATAGTTTCAACTACAAGATTATTTCAATTTTCTTAAATTAAGGTTACAAACATTTTATTTAATTTTAGCTATCATGGTTGTTGTTATTGTATTTTCTGTGCCATGGCCGCGTATGCCAACGCAGAATACGCTGATATCTTGTTTGTCTATGGATACTGTGGCGGCAACGCTGCTGAAGCTCGTCGAGAATATGGTCTTTGGTACCCTAACCACCGCTTACCAAATGCACGTGTATTCAGTACGGCATATCGAAATATCGCTGAAACTGGCTCCGTGAAATGTAGAAGAAGTGACGCCGGTGCTCCTCCCGTTTATGAACCAGATGATGAGGAAGAAATATTGAGGTATTTTGAGGAAGACCCAACTATTTCAACTAATAAAGTCGCAAGACTAACCGGAGCGTCACAATGGAAAGTTTGGTCTACGATACGTAGAGTTGGATGTCATCCTTACCACTACACCCCTGTCCAAGGCTTGGAGGAAGGTGATCCTGGAAGGAGAGTGGAATTCTGCCGCTTTATGTTAAATTCAGATGCAGAAAGTGTAAATTTTTTAACAAGTATTTTATGGACGGACGAGTCGAAATTTAATCACGAGGGTATAACAAATTTCCACAACCTACATTATTGGGCAGAGGAAAATCCCAAGTTAACACGTGAAACTAGTTTCCAAATGAAGTTTTCTATTAATGTGTGGATGGGAGTCATTGGCCACTATTTATTTTTTCCTCAAAATTTAAACGGGGAAATCTATGAAATTTTTTTAAGAAATGATCTGGCGGTGATTTTAGAAGATGTTCCTCTCGCCGTCAGACAGCGAATGATGTTTCAGAACGACGGTTGTCCAGCACATTATCGGCTGACAGTACGACAGTTACTTGATCAACGTTTCCCTAACCGTTGGATTGGAAGAGAGGGCCCAATACCTTGGCCAGCGCGAAGCCCTGACCTAACACCCCTTGATTATTACGTATGGGGTCATATGAAGGAGATGGTCTATGCCACACCAGTCAATACTATAGAAAACCTTAGGCAAAGGATAGTCGATGCTGCCCAAGACATAAGGCATAATCTGACAACCAGAGTAGCAAGGACGGAAATAAGAAGACGCAGCCGTCTGTATACGGAATAGGGGCTCCCATTTTGAGCAAGACATATAAAAAATAAAGTACAACTTTGAAATTAATGAAGAATTAAACTCTACTTTTAAAATGTTTTTTTACTGTTTATCTAGAAATAAAATTCGTACTACTTGTGTTATTTTTACTAGTATTTTCTTAGAACTATTAAGGGTACATTGAACATTTGTACCTTGTTAGATAGCTATTGAAATAAGTCAGTTTTTATAATAATTTATACGCGTGTTACGTTAATATTTTCTTGAAAAAACCTAATAGGCAAATTTCATAGCTGATTTAAAAAAAAAAATTTTAAAGTTTTTGTTTCAGATGTTCACATGATCGAAGTGTTTCCAGATATTTTTCATTCCAAACGGATATCTATAATATTGGACAAGTAATCCAGTAAAAAAAAAATATTAAAATGTCAAATAGATTTTTCGAAAATTAACTTTTAGGGCATTAAGATCTACTTTTTGAGAAAAACAAAAAAATTAAATATCTCAAAAACTATTAAGTTTTGCATAATATATGTTAGGGCTAAATTTACTTCTTAGATCATGCCCCATCACATCTCCAAAGGAATGTATCGAATTACCAGTAACCCTGTATATATATATACTGTTATTATACATGATTTGCAGGAAACAACTACTCAGCGGGCAAATACCCCGACCTGCATTGAATTATACCTTACAAATCATGAAAAATTGGTAGCCAATGTCATTTGTCAATTCCCTGACTAGACATAGACCGGTTTCGAACTTATTAGTTCTCATCAGTATGCCATAGGTCATGGAACAGACAAATGACAGTGGCCAACCTGCTAGTCTTATACAGACTAAGGTAAATGGTGTAGTGGTGAGAGGTAAGTGAATCCTCTCATGTGGTCTAATGCTACTATACACCAGACATCATTCTCCATGGTGCATAGTGACTTGCCATTTTGCAAGTACCGAGAGCGGCGACCTTCAGCCCTTGGTGGACTTAACCCATATACTGTTATTATACATAATTTGCAGGAAACAACTACTCGGCGGGCAAATACCCCGACCCGCATTGAATTATACCTTACAAATCATGAAAAATCGGTAGCCATTGGTACAGGTTTTTAAAGAAGGGTCAGAGAATTATATAGCTTTATTGTATTATAAGAAAACGATTTTTTAAATAACGATGTTCTAAATCTTGGTATGGTGAATACATGATCTGACCGTATATTTACAGAATGTTGTTGATGCGATTATGAATTTGTCTCCAATATACGATGGCACACCAGAGCAGATAGTGGAATGTGCAAAAGATAACATTTGTAACTTCGCCCTGTTACTAATATTTAACCACCATAATATTTTTATTCTTCCAGAAATTCCTAGGTCATATTAACGGAGCCTATATATAAGCCTGCAGCAAGAATTTTGAATTTTTTGCAATCTGCCCTTGTCTACTGTCCCCAAACAAGGTTCATAGATGAGACTGCAATAGTTTAAATGTGATAACACCAATGTTTCACAAAGGCTCTTACTCATATTAAAATTTAATATGTGTCTGTTGGAATATAGAAGTTTTAAATTAATATAGGCTATTTGTATTACTTTGTTTACTTGCAAACTCCAATGAATTGTCAACTACTACACCCAAACTTTTTGCAGATTTAACAGTGGATAGGTTATCTCCATTGATTTTTATTTGCATGTGGCTCACAGCATCTACATCATTTCTACCGCCGAACATTAAAATCACACACTTATTAGGATTAAGTGATGAATTATGCTTATAAGACACGTTATATATTGTTTCCAAAAATTATCTTTTTGGAAACTGTGATATAGTTGAGTATCATCTGCATATGCGTGATATGATAGCTCAATTTTATTAAGAATTCCGTCGTGTAGAGCACAAAAAATAATGGTCCCAAAATTGAACTCCGTGGGACACCAGTTAATACAAAAGCAGACGCAGAGTTTGAATCGCCTACAAGTACTATCTGCCGCCTATTGGATAATGATTTAACAAAAATAACAGCAGTTTGATCAAAACCATAAAATTTTACTTTGGCACACATTAAATCATGATCGATTTTATCAAAAGCTTTCGAATAATTCAATAAGGCCATACCTCTGTCCCTAGTCTTGATAATGTCATCTGTAACTTGGCAAAGCGCAGACGCAGTGCTATGTGCAGATCTGAAACCTGACTAAATTTCATTTTTATCAATATAAGAAAATATTTGCGAGTACATTATTGTTTCTAAAATTTTTGAGAAAGCAGGTAGAACACTAACAGGTCTCAAGTCACCAAATGATGGCGGATTAGTTATTTTAGGTAATGGCGTCACTAGAGAACATTTCCAATTGCTCGGGAAGTGCCCTTTTTCTATACAACAATTTAGGATGTGTAATACATATTTTCCTATAAATGGACAACAATATTTATTCATTGTAAAACTTATTATGTTATCTGTGCCATATGCCTTTGACTTAATACTGCAGATGGCATTGTGAACGTCCTCTAGTGGAGTCAACCTAAAACTGAAAGTATTGTTGGCACTAAATGAGTTATTATTGTAAAAATCTATAATATCCTGATTGTTACTATTTTTTTGATGAACTGAAATAAAGTGGTTATTAATATTATTTGCGTTATTAAGGTGTAATGGAGCTCAATAGATTTTTGAGATTTTACATTAAGATTATTTAAAGTAGCCCAAGTTTTTCTAGGATTATTTTCGGAGTTGATAAAATTAATATATTTTTTCTTTTCTAACCTTATAGCTGTTAGTGTCTGATTTCTCAAATTTTTATAAAAAATCCAATCATCAGGTAAGTTGGTTATTTTATATCTACAGAAAGCACTGTCCCTGCGCGCATATACATATGGGCGAGCATACACGCACACGTTATCTACCTATGCGTAGAATTATTGTTTTCTATAAATGGTCTGTTTACTACACCCATCACAGGATATCCACTTTTTTTATTAAATACTCCAATTAAAATTGTTACGCATTTTAATCCACTCAAATAAATATTGTTGACACAGTCTCCTTCGCCACCATTAATATATTCAGCAGTACAATCTAAAACAAAATTATTAAAATTTAATATTATATTTCTATGCATGTTTTATTTAAAATTAACAATTTGAGATGAATTATACAGTCATTAGACAATATACTAGTGCGGTAGTTTGAGTTGCGCTATCTGAAATGATTACACCCGGTGTCCAGAAATACCAGTCGTTAACTTAGTGATGGCAGTGTAATGTTGTTAGGGTAAAAGTACGGCGCACGGCACTGACCGGTGCTGCGAAAAAGATAGTCGGGAGAAATCACGCGTTGTAAAGGTACCGAACACATCGTCCTCTGTCGAGGGAACTAATTTTTATTTGTTAAAAATAATAAAAAGTAAACAAAACACCTGTACGGTGTATTATGCTAAATAGGCGGACTTTAGTAGTATAATAAGTGTATTTGGGAAATTTCTTAAAACCCATTGAGCATAATAATTTGTATATTTGTTCGACCAGACGCCATTCTAGGTTATCCCTCTTTAATAAATTGTAGTGCCAAGTCTAAAAGGAGTTTCTTTATTTCTCCCGGAAATAATACAAAAATAAAGTGGTGCCCAAACTAAGTCCTGAAAGATCTCGTCACTTCCAGCAGCAAATTTGGACCACGACATCTCCACCGAGCTACCGAGCCAACCGCATGGTGCATGGGTGTAAAGCACGGCATTTTTATAACGGTTGGTTATATTTGGCGCCACAACTTTAAGGGCTGTTTATCATCATATAGTACAGCAGTGACGAACGCCATTGGTAAGGACATCATCAGTAGCATCCTAACATCCTCGCTGGAATACGTAAGAAGCCATCAAAGGTTAGAAATTTTATTTATCCTTTATTTACGTTTTGTCAACTTGCCACAAACTAGTGTAGTGAAGTGATAAAAGTTCTCTTTTTATAAGTGAGTATTTTTACCCGCATTCTATACCGATAATTAGCTTGATACTGAAAAGTAAACATTAGAAATACCTATAAGAAAACCATAAGAACAATTTAACACATCAAAGACCATAGTTAATCACAATTTTTGCGTATTCTATTATTTTGTTTGAAATTGTTTAAGGGGTACTCTGGCTACATATTGCGAAATATTTTATTTAATATGCTGAATAAAAGACGTATCCTTCTTTTATTAATTTTGAAAATTAAGTTATTATATGTTAGTCTAGTTAGTACATGAGGTAGTAATAATTTTTATGGTAACTGCCTGTAAATAAGCCACCTAGATACGAAAATATTTTCTGTTACCTGTAGATTTGTCAAGAACATTAATTTTTGGTTGCCTTATTCTCTTTTATTGGCGGTAACAGGGGAAAATCGTATAAGTAATGTAAATTAAAGTACCTAGTTGCGATTCTGCACACTTCGATAACAAATAATTTTGTTTACTTTATCGTGAACAATATATAGCATGGGTGTAATGGGGTAGTGAAGCGCAAGCTATAGCCTCTCCTACTCAATTGTTAACCTCACCTTCGCGATGAGTTCAATTTGAACTTGGTGCACCCTGTTTTTACTAACGAGGTTCTAACGACCGAGTAAGGGCGGAATAACCCTTACCTTTTGCCGTGAGCACATCCACCTTCTCACGAAGAGTGCGGTAAAAATAACCCACCGCACACAAAGGTTGCTTTTGGAATCGTTTGGTTACCCCATCGTCGCAGTCTCCTTCTGTGCCATGGGACCACACCACTCGCCTTCCGCAACCGAGCTGGTCAGTTGCATACCTGCTCCAGCTAAAACTTCAAATGCAGCTTCGTTTTCAGTCAATTAAGGCTTAAAAAAAATGATGGAGCGTTCAAGTGGGACAAAATCATCCGGAAGTAAAATACCCTCCCGATCGGATCTCCGGGGGAGGGTGCCCAAAGGGACACCTCATCGAATGTCGAAAAAACACCGACAAGTTAAATCCAAGAAAACTAATGTTCGTACTTTGAACTACAGCACTCGCACCGATCGGCCTGAAAGAAGAACTGCTCTAATAGATAGAGAACTTCACCGACTCAATATTGACGTTGCAGCTCTCAGCGAAACTCGATTTTGGGAGGAAGGCTCTCTCACAGAAAAGTACTACACCTTCTATTGGAAAGGGCTTCCCACCAATTCAAGAAGACAACATGGAGTAGGATTTGCCGTTCAGAATCAACTTGTATCCAACTTAACACAGGTACCACAAGGCCTATCCGAGCGTCTAATGCTGCTACGCTATAAGCTATCAGATGGCAACGCGTTAAATCTAATAAGCGCCTACGCTCTCACTCTGGATGCAAGTCACGAAACCAAGGAAAGCTTCTATCAACAGCTGGAAGAAACCCTCTGTAGAATACCTAAATACCTAAGACTCATTATTCTTGGCGATTTTAACGCTAGAGTAGGGAGAGATGCAGACACCTGGCCAGGCATCATAGGCAAGAACGGTTTGGGCAACATGAACGCTAACGGTCAACTACTCCTAACTAAATGCGCCGAACATGATCTAGTTATAACAAACACCATTTTCCGACAAAAGGATAAATTTAAAGGCACCTGGCGTCACCTCAGATCAGATCACTGGCATCTAGTGGACTATGTTATCGTACGTAGGAAGCATCTCAAGGACGTCCAAATTACAAAGGCGCGCATTGATAGCGAATGTTGGACCGATCATCGTCCTATTGTCTCTAAAATGAAAATTGTTATGAGACCCAAACACCGAAGAACTCAAGTAAAACGTAGATCCCGTCTCTGTATTAGTAAATTGCGTGACCAACAAACCGTCGAACAGCTAAAGCAAAAAGTTCAAGAGAATTTGAGTGCACTAGAAGAAATCAATTCTGTAGATGCCGCTACTACCTGGACAAAAATTAAAGACAGTTTAAAAAATGCGAGTGAGGAAATTCTTGGCACTGCAGCAAGTAAAAAACAGGAGGACTGGTTCAATGATAATGAAGCTTTTATACAAGGACTTCTTGACCGCAAACATATTGCCTTCCAAAACGCTATCAACCACCCCAACGAGTCATCAAAAGCAGAAGCTTTTACCCAATCTAAGTATGAAACGCAACGCGAAACCAGAAGAATAAAGAACGAGTGGTGGGCAAGCAATGCCAGAGAAATTAAAAGGTACGCCGATTCACACGACTACAGGAATTTCTTTCAAGGAGTAAAAGCAGTGTACGGCCCCAGTCGGAAAAATATGTGCCCTATTAAAGATTTAAATGGAAATCTCCTCAAAGAAGACCAGGAAATAAGAGCCCGATGGAAAGAACACTACTCTAACATTCTTAACCAGCAAAGTCAAGCCGATCACGATATTATAAATCTTATCCCTCAATATGACGCCTTCGAAGACTTAGATAAACCACTAACAACGGAAGAGATCTTAACCGCCATTGGGCAGCTAAAAAATAACAAAACTCCCGGCGCCGACTCACTCCCACCTGAGATCTTTAAAGCTGTGTCGTCAGAGCTCATACCCTACCTCATAAAACTGTTTGATCTTGTGTGGGAAAGTGGCCAAGCTCCGCAGGAGTTTCGTGATACACTTTTAATCAACCTCTTCAAAAACAAAGGGAGCGCTGCGGACTGTGGAAATTACAGGGGTATAGCTCTCCTGGCTGTTGGAGGGAAGATACTCACTAAAGCGATGGCAAATAGGCTAACACCTGCTATGGAAAAGTTACTTCCTGAAACACATAGTGGCTTTAGACCAAACCGAGGCACATCGGATTTAATCTTCACACTTAAACAGCTTCAAGAAAAAGCACTCGAACATCAAGGAGAAATTCACATGGCCTTCATTGATTTAACCAAGGCGTTTGACTCGGTGGACAGGGAAATACTCTGGAAAATTATGCTCCGCTTAGGTATCCCTAGAAAATTTGTGGAAGTATGTCGCAGTCTACATACAAACAACAACGCCCAGGTTATGTATAATAATGAGGCAACCGAACCTTTCCAAACCCTCACTGGAGTTAGGCAGGGATGTGTCCTGGCACCCCTACTTTTTAATTTGTTTACCACTGCTCTAACAATTATTGTTGACAACAAACTGACAGTCAGAGGAATAGGTCTCAGATACCGTTCTGATGGCGGTCTCTTTAACATAGGGCGCTTTAGAGCTTTCACAAAGACACGCACACGATTCATTTGTGATCTCCAGTATGTGGATGACTGTGCACTTTTAGCCTCTACGCCGGAACTTTTAGGTGTGTATGCCCAGAGCTATGATTCCTTGGGACTTAAAATCAACATTGGAAAGACTAAGATTATGTCAACTCCTCATCAAGTGAACCAAATAGACATTACACTTAACGGAAATTCTCTTGAAGTGGTGGATCAGTTCAATTACTTAGGCAACGTTGTTAATGACAAAGCAAACATGGATAGCGAGATTCGCAATAAAATTATCGCTGCATCTAGAGCACTCTGGGGACTGAGAGAGAGTATTTGACAACCACGACCTTGCTTTGTCAACGAAAATGGCTGTCTACAGAGCAGTTGTCATTCCAACACTGCTATATGGATGTGAAAGCTGGGTCACTTACCGTCGTCATGTGAAAGAATTAGAACGTTTTCAGCAAAGACACCTCAGAAGTATGATGAAAATCCGTTGGTTCCATCACATATCAAACGTGGAAGTACTCAGGAGAGCAAACAGCCTTCCAATTGAGGTGCTTATTTCAAGAGCACGCCTAAGATGGGCAGGTCACGTTCATCGTATGCATGATAACCGCCTTCCTAAATGTACACTTTATGGTGAATTGCTAAGCGGTAGAAGAAGGCGTGGCGGTCAACGAAAGAGGTTCAAAGACGTTCTCCATGAAAATCTAAAATCCTGCGGTATTCCAGACGAGCAATGGGAACAACTTGCAGCGGACAGAACCGAATGGCGAGGGGTTGTGGCCAGCTATCAAGGAAATGTTGCTGCAAGAAGGCCGAATCCAAGACCTAACCAGGTCTATGTTTGTCCTGACTGCGGTCGACATGTGCTCTCCCGAATTGGCCTCTATAGCCATAGTCGTGTGCACCGTAGATGAATGGGAATTACAATAGACTACACCTTTTACTTGTTTTTTATTACACACAATCTATCGACTCTAACATTTTTTTTTATACTCGGACTCGAGTAAAGGCTAATAATAATAATAATAATAATATAGCATAACATGTTGCTTATTTAATTTGCTGAATAGTGTACGACGCAATATATTAATATTTTTGTTTAATTTAATTTAGAAAGTTTGTGCAGTTCCCTCGATAAGTTAATTTAAGGTAGGTCATTTAACATTTTATTAAACAGTTCACTTTCTTTGAGATTTGAAAGTCACATATATAGTTCCATTATTCTTGTTACGTGTATATTTAATGATGGATCCCCACTATCTATCTCGTGACGAACTTCAATATGAATTATTAATTACGAATTTTGATAACACTGATGCTATTACAATGAGTACGATGCAACGTAAATTCAAGTCTTTACTACAAAAAAATAAATTTGATGTACGTTTACCTAAAATAATAAATATTTGCTTATCGGATCTCTCTTTCTTGGATATGTTCACCTTACCACCTAGAAAATAATCAAATTGAAGCACAATGGACATAATTTAGAGAAAATTCTAGAATCATATATTGTGTATAATATAATCTATATAGTACGCTATTGAATCTATTTTTTTTCTTGCTTTAGAAAATTTACGGTATCCTGAAATAAAAATATATAAAACTACTTTATCCTACAGGAGGACGTAAATAACAAGTTTTGCATTTAAAATAATTTAAGTTATATTTTTTTAAATAATTTGTTAATAATAATATATAAAATATATTTAGAATATAACAAAAATATATATTTATATGCAACAAAAGATAAAATGAAAATTTACCCGACAATAAAATGAAACGAAAAATAATTATGTGAATTAAATAAACATCATAACTTAAATTTTTATTCATTGCCCTCTCCTTGGACTTTTTCAGCCATTTCTTTTACCGCTGTTTCTTCCGCTTCTATGTAGGTACGTTATACGCAGGCTTGTCTCTGCCCACTCTAAAAATGACAAAAACATCTTCAAAGGAATTCACAAACCATATTGGTGCATTGGACAGCATTGACGATTATTGAGACAGTAGGAATACTATTGTCATTTTATTGTTTCAGATATATGTTCTGCTTTTTTGTTACTTTCCTTAAGCTTGGCTAAAATATTAAAACAGTCGGTAAAATAAAACGAATATTTATTTCTTCACGTATAGTTATCAACAGAAAAGAAAATAGACATGGGATTTTTTACATGTGCACAATACAGATCGTATTTTTTCACATCGGGTCAAGTTTTCATGGCAGTGATCAATATAGTTATTAAAAGGCACAAATATTCGGAACTATTAATAACTGCATATAAATTATCTAATAATCTAATCTTAAAATAATGTCGCCCACTTTATAATTGTAGGTTTCATTTTTCAAATTGCCGAGAATGTTATTAAATACTATGAAAAATAGACACAATTTCAAAAATATAAATCACAACAAAACATAAATTTATGTAATACGTTAATTCCACCAGAATATGTATTTTATTTACTCACAGGACTAGGACCTAATTTTCTTATTATAATTAGTTTATTAGCATTAGATTTATCCTCATAAACAACATCCCCCAATGGCCCCAATTAATTGTTATAATTATAATAAATTGTAACTATGTGGCATTTTGTTAACGCTTCAGGGTACCACTTGTTCATCAATATATGTTTTAACTTCTCAAAAATGTGATATTACCTAAAGTTTTCAGTCCCGGAAAATAATTTAACTGGGTATCTCTTGCTTCATCCTCACTACTAGAGGACACTCTTTTTTATGAGATTTTTCGGCCTCTACAGCTTCCTCTATTATAAATTTTACTACCGTCCAAGTTTTATCCATAATTAATTTAAAAAATATACAAAGACTTACTGCACTTATGGTTTAATTGGAATTTTAAAAACATTGATAGAATTCCGAGCATTTGTTAATTTAAAGATATATGTGATAGAAAAACCCATAAGAAGAAATGAATATAATAGAACACCACAATTTAACGTTTAGACAATATTCTAATCCTAAGTTTAGCACAGGATATTCAAAAACCTTTTGATTTTATCAAATTTAATGAATCGTCTGTGTCTGAGTTTTCCTTTCTATAATAAGTACGACTAATATTTTTTGACATGATTGTAAAATTTTACTTTTGCAAAGTGAGGTTAAGTCCACGACTTCGTTGCCAAAGGATAAAATAATTATAAGTAACATTAATAACGTACTTACCTTCCTTCTTTTATTTTCACTGAATAAAATAAACTTCACCAGAACCAATAGCAATAACCATTACTGCGAAACTGGAAAAAACGGAAGGCATTGAAAAATGAAACGCGAAACGAGTGAGGCAGGACACAGGACATGGCATAACACAGGGATATAGGATATAGGTATTTGCTCTGTCGTGGCAGCACGGGCATGCGGCATGCACATGAAGTGTCTTTTCGCCAGCTTTAAAGGACCAATCGAGGGGCGAGCGTAGGTGCGTCTTTACTATGTACACACTTCGGTATGCGATGTAAAGCAACGACAGGCGCAGTTAGTACTTGGATTGGTGACCATTCCAACGGAAACCGCGTTCTCGCCTCACACATCTTCCAGCGGCTTGTATATCAGTGTATGCGCGGAAGCTATACAACCTTAGGCGAGGGTTGGATAGGAGATATACCATCCTTCGGAGGGGATGTAAAGCCGTCGGTCCCTTGTCTATTAAATGTTAGGCAAGTAAAAGATCCCTACTCTTCTTAAGGGAAGAGGTTCGGCAAAATTCCTGGTTGGGGGTAGCTCGTCTACAGGCGTCGGTGTTAGGCCTCAGTAGCGGAAATAGGCCGGCGTTAAATAAATGTATAAAAAAAAAAAAAAAAAAAAGGACCAATCAAAGGTAAAGCATTTAAAAATACTTTGTCTCTATTGATTCTTTCTCGTGCAATCAGTTTGTTTTGTAGCATTTTGCTATTCGTATAGAGAGAAATTTAAAACTAGAGATAAAACACCTATTTTACCAAGTATAATTGTGCAGCATAAATATACTACATATATAATGCTATGTATTGGATACATTATATTTTATTCCTCATTTACCATGCATTCATGTGTATCATTGTGTAAAAATAATACATAAAATAATCGCACCCAGGCGTTCTTGTAAAATAACTATTAAGTTAAATGGCAAAACTACATGATAAGTTTAATAGTGATGCATACATGTTTCATTGTTAATAATTATTAATTTGTTGACAGTACACTTAGTTCACCTCTTAGTTTTATTGCTTATCAACCAATGGCAGTCCAAGTAAGGGATACATTTATTATTTATGTAATTAACAATTGTCAACTTTTAATTCTAATATGTCAATTGAAAGGGTTTTTAATTCTCAATCCAGCAATATAAGTTTTTTTTGAATTCTGGTAAATTCTTCATCAAGAAAATTAAATTTGAAAATTTTGAAATGTATTGCTTATTATATATTGTCCATAAATAGTAATGGATGCGTTTTATTGCACACTGTACATGTGTCCAAATTTTTCATTTTTTGAATACTAAAAATATAAACATGAATTTCATGTTGTAGAAATGTTCCGCTGGTATATTATCAGGATGTATGATGAGAGACATATTATCCCATTAAATGTTTATGTGATATTTATTAAAGATTTCAAAATTAATATAGCTTTTTGTATATCAACAGTATATACAAAAAATAATGTTATAAAAATATTCCATTTGTAAATTGTAAAGAGATTGAATTATGTACATAGCTTAAATATTGCCAATTGTATATCTGTATAATATTTAACACATCAGTAAATTTTTTAGAAGATTCGTACAATATTCCATGTTCCGAGCAACGCAGAAAATTATAAGCCAGCGCTACGTATGGCCATCTGTACAAAAAGACTGCAAGAAATGGACTAAAACGTGTCTCCAGTGCCAAAAGTACAAAATTACAAGACACGTCTCTGCACCGATAGGCAATTTTGGTAAACCCGCGTTAAGGTTCCAACACTTGCATATCGACTCAGTGGGACCCCTGCCGTTCTGTAGAGGTTACAAATACATCTTCACGTGTGTGGATCGATTCACACGGTGGCCGGAAGCAATACCCCTGCAAGACATCACAACAGAGACAGTCGCGAGGGCACTCGTCGAAACATGGATCGCTCGTTTTGGAGTTCCCGAAGCAATCACAACAGTTTGAATCGTGCTTATTCAAAGAGTTAACACGCTTAATAAGCACGTCACACTTCAGGACCTCAGCTTATCACCCGGCCGCCAATGGCTTAGTGAAGAGATTACACAGACAATTAAAAGCAGCCATTAAGTGTCATGAACAGGATGACTGGGTAGCCAGCCTCCCGATGGTACTCCTAGGCATCCGAACAGCGATTAAAGAAGACATGGATGCCACCACAGCAGAAATAGTTTACGGAGACAATTTACGCTTACCTGGCAAAAATTTATTTAAATCTAATCAAAATTTTTAAAGCCACAGTTTAAGTCAGTCTAGCGCAGCCCGTCGTTGGAGTAACTCGCGGAAGGCGCCTTGTTCGAGTTGTGGTGCCAGCGTCCAAACAAAATCTAAAAATGTGAAGTTCGCGAGTAATCGTTATCTATTTTAGTGTTTTACCCATTGCTCTTAAACTTTTTTTAAGCCTTGTTTTGTTTATTATATCACCTGTTTTAATTTTATTGTAAAAGGAGTGTAGGTTTTAGTTTTTTGAATTGTTGTTTTCGCTGAACCAGGCCTGTTTCGCCCGACTTTGCGATCCGCCACCGCGTCAACTTTTTTCTCTATAACATTTGCCTAAAACTTTCTTTCGAAAATTTTTCTGTTTTTGACATCACGGTTTCAACCCTTAAATATATTTTTTACAACACCTGCACATCAATTTCTGCTTTTTAACTACAACCGCTAGACGCTTGATGTACATCTTAAAACTGATTACTGGTCAAAAATTAAGCCATAGAGTACGACATTTAAAAGTCCCTTTTATTGGACTATATCACGACGATCCTTGACAGTCATGGTTGGTAGTACTCCACCGGTTGCACATAAATTCAAATATATTGCTAGCTGGCACATCGGCAGATGGCAAATGTTGATTCTTAATGGTAGCGTAACCCAAAAAAATATCCAGTCCCAAATACGCTATAAATTTACAAGTATGAGCACGTTAATAAGATATAAAAATAAAACTCACCCCTACAACTAGAGAGCAGTTCATGAATTCCACAGAAAAAAAAAATCAGGAGGCTTCCCCTTGACTAAATCGAAAATAAAATCTTGAGGTGACAGCTAACCAAGTTTCGGCACAAAAGAAATGCTATACATCGCTTAACAAAATGCCCAAAAGTAAATTTGGTTAAACCCATCAAATAGAGAAGATGTCCTTCGTACACGTGTACCGGCAAAGACAAGGAATTCGCCATCTTTCCCCAGAAATCTGACGTCTTCCAGTGCTGCCAACATAAACTTTGTGTCAGAAAACCAACCAACGAGATCACAGGGAAATATACTTACATTAAAACAGAAAACAACCCCTACCGACGAAAATTTTTAATGAATACTAAAGAAATAAACAGTCTGAAATTGAATTAATTGCCAAGAAACATTCATCTGATAATTTTTATCCTCTCATCATAACGCAACACTATGTACAGCTCGAGCGTGTGTCTCATTGCATACCTATTGCCTCCATATAATTTCCTAAGTAGTATTTTAATGCTACATTACTGAGCGATCTAACGAGGTCAGAACTAGATTATTATATATTATATTTAGAAGACTTGTGAAAAACGATCAATATGAGAATAAGGAACGTCTTTTGTGTGTTTTGATAAAATAAAAAATACATTTATTTACTAATCCGGATTCTCTCCGTGTAGTTAGAATTTTTCAAGTTAATGCCGCGTAAACTGCCAAAGGCTAGCTGTGGCAGCGACCGAGGACCACAACCCAGCGGGGGTGAGGAAAATCTTGGAAATAGTCTTTCATAAAACCGCAAGGGAAATAGAGCTTTATGTACCCCCGGCCGAAAAGAACGAGGGGGGTGGGGCGAGCGTAGGTGCGTCTTTACTATGTACATACTTCGGTATGCGATGTAAAGCAACGACAGGCGCAGTTAGTACTTGGATTGGTGACCATTCCAACGGAAACCGCGTTCTCGCCTCACACATCTTCCAGCGGCTTGTATATCAGTGTATGCGCGGAAGCTATACAACCTTAGGCGAGGGTTGTATAGGAGATATACCATCCTTCGGAGGGGATGTAAAGCCGTCGGTCCCTTGTCTATTAAATGTTAGGCAAGTAAAAGATCCCTACTCTTCTTAAGGGAAGAGGTTCGGCAAAATTCCTGGTTGGGGGTAGCTCGTCGACAGGCGTCGGTGTTAGGCCTCAGTAGCGGAAATAGGCCGACGTTAAATAAATGTATAAAAAAAAAAAAAAAAACGAGGGGGGTAAAGACGACAGTAGAAGACAGAAACGCAGATAAACAGAGGCAATTACAATTAATGTAGGAGAGGCATCCTACGCGGAACTAGTGAAATCAGTCAAGACAAGCGTGGACCCCAGATATATGGGAATAGAAATACAATCAGTCAGGAAGACAAGAGCAGGAGATATGTTAATCGTCACGAATAAAGGGGGAGCGGAGTCGCTAAGAAGAGAAATCAACCAGAAGATGAAAGATATAAAGATAAATAATGTTAGTATACCAGGGAAAATTCTACACATATCAGACATCGATGCCTCCACCAACAAGGAGGAAATTAGAGAAAGTATAATGGAGCTCCTTGATAACGAAGACAAGGAGTCCGTTAATGTCAAGACCATACGTCCAACTAGAAATGGCAACCAGATAGCCACAGTCTCAGTATCTGAGAAAGCAGCCGAAAAACTTGCCGAGAAGATCAAAATAAGGATAGGCTGGTTAGGATGCAGAGTCCGCCAAAGAGTAAGCATACCGCGATGCACTAACTGCCTAGAAGTAGGACACAATGCCAGGCAATGCAAAAAACCAGAAGAAAAGGAAAAAAGATGCCTAAAATGCACTCAAAAAGGACACATTGCAAAAGAATGCACAGAAGAAAACTTCTGTATACCATGCAACACAAAGGAACATAGAAGTGACCATAGAAGTGACAGCATAGCGTGCCCCCGCTTTAGGAAACTAATAGAAACAAAAACCAGAGGAGACACCACTGAAGACGCGCCGAAAAATGCGGGTCCCACGACTTCTCATGCTTAAAGTCCTACAGCTAAACATAGACCGAGGAAGAGATGCCCACGATCTGCTATTGGCGAGTGCGGTAGAAGACAACGCTGATTTAATGTTAATTGGAGAGTGCAATCGTAAAAAAACAAGGGCCTCTGGGTACCGAATGGATGAAAAAGAAGACGCAGCGATAGGAACACGCGGCAACAGTATAAAAGTGGATGAAACCGAGGTTGGAAAAGGGTTTCTATGCATTAAGATATGCTGGGGGACAGTATACAGCGTATACATCTCCCCGAACATCGACATGGAAGAGGCAACGGGGTTGCTGGACAACCTCGCTGACAGCATTAAAAATAAAGAAGGGCCAGTACTGGTTGCGGGGGACTTTAACGCCAAGTCACCAGAATGGGGAGCACGAAAACTAGACCAGAGAGGAAGGTACCTGACGGACTGGATGACAGAACTAGACTTAATACCCATGAACGTAGGGGATACCCCAACCTTCCAAATTCGGGATAAGGAATCGACCCCAGATATTACCATGGCAAACACCAGCATGGCCTGCATGATAGAAGGATGGAGAGTAAGGGAAGAGGAAACGCTGAGCGGGCATAAATGTATAGAATTTCAAATCAATACATCCAAAAACAAAAGCAAAGACGAAAGAAGAACCACGAGAGCGCAAAACCATCTAGCAAGCTGGATATGGAGTAACTCGGACAAAGAAAAACTAATCGAATGTCTTCGACGGAAGGAAGAACTGGGAAGACCTGAAAACCCGGAAGAACTAGTGGCACGCCTCAAAGAGGCTTGCGAGGAGACGTGTAGGAAGAAAGCCCCAACCAAAAGAAAACCAGTGTACTGGTGGAATGAAGACATCGCCCATAAGAGAAGGGAATGTCTAAAAATGAAAAGAATCCTAACTAGAAAAAGCAAAAATAGGGGGGCCATAGATGCAGATACGCAAGACCAATATAGAAAAGCACGAAAAGCGCTAAGGGATGCCATTGCGAAATCAAAGGGCACGCAATGGAAGCGATTGTGCGACGAAATCGATACTGACATATGGGGCAAAGGGTATAAGATCATGATGAAGAAAATTAAACTCGCGGGACCGGTTAAAATCAGCCTAAAGAAAATAAAAGAAATCGTAGAGGAACTCTTCCCGAGCCACCAGCCTGTAGAATGGGCCGTCAACCCAGCTGAGGTTATACCAACCTTTAATTCAAATGAAATACAAGAGGCCGCAAAAAGACTTAAGCCTAAGAAAGCTCCAGGCCCCGATGGGATTAACGCTGAAGCGGTACAAGCCGTGGTGGCGGCGATCCCTGAAACCGTCACAGATATCATGAACAACATACTGGAAACAGGGGAATTTCCCAGGATATGGAAGTCGGCTAGGCTAGTGCTGCTAGCCAAAAAGACGACGGATGGGCAGGAAAAACATAGACCCATATGCCTCCTGGACAGCCTGGGGAAGCTGGCAGAACATCTACTAGCCAAGAGGCTCAAGGAAAGCGTGACCCTATCCAATGCGCAATACGGTTTCAGGGAGGGCCGGTCCACGGTGGACGCGGTTGAAAGGGTTATAAATATTGCAAAGGAAGCTAACACAGGTAGCTGGAGGACCAAAAAATTATGTCTGCTAATAACGGTAGACATTAAGAACGCCTTTAACTCTGCCCCATGGGTAGAGATAATCACGGAATTGAGAAGGAGGGGAACTGGAGAATACCTCTGGAATTTAATGTGCAGCTACCTTAACGAACGTGAGATCATATTGGATGATGGACGGGAGACAGACACAATGGAGATGACATGTGGGGTCCCACAAGGATCGGTCCTCGGACCTATCTTGTGGAACATCCTGTACGACGGGGTCCTCAGAATCAAGCAACCACAGGGAGTGACAATGGTGGCATACGCGGACGACCTGGCCATAATCACTGTGGCTAGAACCGTCGATGATATCCAAAGAGCGGCGAATAAGGCCATTGAAAACGTAGTGACCTGGCTGGAAGCAAGACAGCTGAGGATAGGCCCCGAAAAGACGGAAGCCACCATGCTTAGCGGCAGAAGGAGATATAGGACGCCACTCATCGTGGTACAGGGGACAACCATCGATGTAAACAAGGCCATCAAATACCTGGGGGTCTGGATAGACAAGGGAATGACCTTTAAAGAGCACATACACAGAACCGCAGAAAAAGCGGAGAAAGCTGCGGCAGCACTGACAAGGCTAATGCCGAACGTCGGCGGCCCAAGGGCAAGTAAACGACGGCTAATGTGCAGTGTGATACACTCCATCCTGCTCTACGCAGCACCCGTGTGGAAAACAGCGCTGAGCACGAAGAAATACCGTGCGAGAATCCACAAAGTACAGAGAACGGTTGCAATTAGAATATGCAGCGCCTACCGCACCATCTCACTAGACGCAGTGTTAGTAATAGCGGGAGTCGTCCCCATCGAAGAGCTGGTGGAGGAGAGAGACAGACTCTATAGAACAGACAAAAACGACAGGAAAACAAAAGAAGAGAGGAGCAAGACCATGGAAAGATGGCAGGCAAAGTGGAGCCAACCGGGAAAAGGGGCATGGACCAGGACACTAATAAAAGACCTACAGAAATGGAATCAAAGGGAACATGGGGAGGTAGGCTACCATCTGACCCAGTTCCTCAGCGGACATGGGTGCTTCAACACGTACCTCCATGCGATAGGTAAGGCTCAGGACGACAGATGTAGCTTATGCGAACAGGGACCTGACGACGCTGAGCACGCCATTTTTGAGTGTGACAGATGGACCGAGGAAAGAGAGCGCATCCGAAATAACATAGGTACCATCACCAAGGACAACATCATTGAACAAATGCTAGAGAACGAAGACAAATGGAAAGCAATCGCGGAATTCGTAGTAACAGTTATGAAGACGAGAGAGACACTGGAGAAGGAGGCGCAGAACAGAGCGCCATAACACATAGGACAACCTACGCCCTGAAGTAATACGCAAGTGGTTCCGGGGCGGAATGGTGGAAAAGAGGAGGGGTTTTAGTGGGTAAAAATCCCACACTACCTCGCCGTCAGAACACCAATGGCGAGGTGTCTTACTGAAGATTTCCCCTCCTCTAAAAAAAAAAAAAAAAAAAAAGTTAATGCAGTAAATATATTATTTGGTGCCTGAGTGCAATACTTCTATCGATATATCAGTTAAATAGTTACCTATAGGATCGATCCATATTCCTAATTCATCCAAATTTAAATTAAATCCTTCTGTAGTCATTTCAATTTTAATATCTTCAATGTTCATTTCATTATGTACCTCTGCGGCGAGAAGTTTGGCAGCAATTTGGTCTCCATTTAATACTTTTTCTAACAATTCTGCTGTTTCTTTTTCAGATTCTTTAATTTCTACATATATTTTTGTTCCCAATTTATTTTCAAAAATATTGTTCTCCTCGCCTATAATATCCGATACTTCCTGAAACTAAAATTCTTTTATAATGTATAACGTTTTATATTTAGAAAATGAAAATCATAATAAAAGTATTAATAGTAAAACCGAGAACTATCCAACATGGCGCAAGAAATAAATAATAATGATGAGTAGTTAGGGGTGCAGATACTCGGACCCGTATCCTCCTCATGGTGCACCCCAGGCAACAGGCAGAGACAACTCTAGCTGGCTGATATTGGACTTGGATCTCAGGGCTACTCACAATCACCCTGAGATCCTAACCCTGTGGTATTCAACCAAAACCCAGAAATGGCTCCTCATAATCGGCCTCATTTGGATGGAGGTCGGAGACAGATTGGAGATACTGTCGTGAGTAGAAAAAAATATGATAACTTTTTTTTTCTAATGTAAATCTGTCTCTATTTTAATATGTAATGAGTAGCCGAAATAAAACAGATATCACTTTTAATTTATTTTTTATTTTAATGCTGTAGTTATTGCTATAGTAAATGATGGATGGTTAATGAGACAAATTGCGCTGCGTTATAACATTAACAAAAATTTGATGTGTAACATTTTAAGAACGGTACGATTAGTAGAAATCCTGGATCAAAGGATATCTTACATAACCAAGAAACTAACTATAAATATTTCGTTATTGCACCATTTTTATTTATAACTTCTATAAGCCTGTTTGGCATAGAATTAAATAACCTTATACAATAATCATTAGTAATAATATTTTCCCACGCATTATTTACTATTTCCAGTAATTCTTCGGCATTCCGTGGTCTCACATTTCGTTCCTGGATACTTCTTACGAGTAGTCCCCATACCTCTTCCACAGAGTTAAGATCTGGACTATGACTGAGCCAGTTAAGAACATTGATGTTGTTATCTTGAAACCAGTTAGTCACTGTATGAGCAGTATGAATGGAACAATTGTCTTATTGAAATATGAACTCATTATTAGGAAATAATTGTAACACAGAAGGGAGCGTAATATTGTCTAAAATCCTAATTTACGTTTCACTATTAAATCGTTCCTCAATATGTGCCTAGAATAGAATAGAATAGGATAGAATAAAATTTATTGATGCATTTGATTTAAAAAATCATTACATAAGTCGTTACAGAGGTATACCTCTAAGAAGTATAAGAAATATAAATGTAAAAAATATAAGTAAATATACGTATATGTCTGGTCGATAGCCGAGTGGGTTAAGGCGCGAGGTGGCAATCGCGATTAATCTCACACGGACATCGCACCACCGGGTTCGAATCCTGGCTCCGGTACTGGCACTGTCGGAGGAAATGGTTGTATGTCCGCGTTTTTTTAATGTGTAACCCCCTTCCGCACAAGCCCTGGCTTCTGGAATTGGGGGTTGTCTAATTTCTGTGGTGTTATTTATTTATACCAAATATATGGGCGAACAACTTTACACGTAGCATATAACTTGATAAAATAACAAAATACTAACATGATAAAATAATAAAATAGTAAAATAGTAACATGATAAAATAATGAAATGGTAAAAAGATAACATGATAACATTTAGAGTTTACAGATCATAATTTTGAAATTCGTCTAAGCTATACAGGGTGTTGCATCATGAGAGGGACATAGCTCAATAGGAGGTAGAGAACGTCAGTGGTAACCGGAACCTCCCATAGAAATGTCTCATTGGGCCTTCATTACGAAGTTACAGGGTGTTAAATAATTTTTGGCCAAACCTGTTTTTTGTCATAACTTTGACAGGGAATGAAATAACGGATTCATATTTGGTACGGCTAATGTACTAACGAGCCCCAAGAGGTACATGTATAAAAAAAAATATATCCAGGTCCGGACTCACTATAATTTATGTTTCTTCTTTGCATCAATAAAACATCACCCTGTATATATTTTTTTGAAATTTCGATACGATATTCGAAAAGAGCAAGAAACAACAAACAAAATGGCCTATATCATTTTTTTGTTACACCTTCGTGGTTATTTAAATACGTTGTTAAATGTGCATGAAAATGGATTACAGAACCCTATTAAATGAGAGGCACGTGAAATAAATAGTTTTATAACTAAAATTTGCAAAAATTCTATTGAGCCTAGGTGGTCTGGGTGAATCCTAATTCCGGCACGTTTTAAAGGTCCATTTTGGTAAAAAACTGTGGTCCTAATAAGTAATCGGGTATGAAATAACAAAATTTTTAATCAATCACAGTAGGCTTGTTCAAAGAATAAAAGTGACAGATAATTTAAACCATTTAGGCCTAAGCAACCTGTTACTTTGATCAAGAAAATCATCAACATTTTATACTTAATAAAAATTGGAAAAGAGAACAAACTAAAATCTAAATAAATAAAATATTTTCCATTCAATTAACAATAAATAACAAAACAATAACTAAATGTGTTTAAAAATAAAACGTAATTGACACTAAAGTAAATTTTCAAAATGTCCTCCCCCACATTCTGTGCATTTTCTTGCGCGTTCAGAAAGGTCACCAATTGCTCGACGTATCATTTCTGGATTATTCCGTATTTCGTCGCAGGTTGTAACGATGCGCTGGATGAAATGTTGTCTACTTTCAATTTCAATGCTATAAACCTCGTTTTTTAAGTGGCCCCATAAAAAGTAATCACAAGGGTTACAATCAGGAGATCTTGGTGGCCTTTCATGTGGACCCCCGCGTCCAATCCAGCTATTAGGATACACATTGTTTAAGTGTTCTCTTACTTGAAGGTTAAAATGTGGTGGGGCCCCATCATGCTGAAACAACATGCCTCTTATACCGATATTTTCTAACATATTCGGTAAAATGTTTTGAAGAAAATCAAAGTAAATTTCACCATTCAATCTTTCTTCAAAAAAATGTGGCCCTATCAAATGTCTATTCACAAGTCCGACCCAAACATTTACAGAAAACCTGTGTTGCGAACGGCGTTGGCGTACCGCATGTGGGTTTTCCTGTGCCCATTTATGATTATTTCAAGAATTGTTTACTCCATCCCTTGTAAATTGTGCCTCATCCGTAAATAAGGTTCTGTAAATGACTGGGCGATGGTTAGACAACCAATGACAAAATGCCAGGCGGGGGATATCGTCGCCTTGTTGAAGACGCTGTACCTGCTGGATATGATATGGATGGTAACGTTCTCTTTTTAGGGTTCTCCATACTCGCCAATGAGGAATACCAGTTGCCAAACTGATTCGTCTAGTGCTCATATTTGGGTTTTCTTGAACTACGTTTATAATATTGTTTTGTTCCTGCACATCTTGTTGTAAAACACGCTCCACAACTGCAGAATTAGGAAACTTTCCGTGTTGTCTTACATACTGGAACACCGTACTAAAGGTTTTATGATTAGGGCATCGACGACCAGGAAAACGCAGCCGATATTCTCTTTCCGCCGACCTACCATTTCCATTACAGAAACCATAGATGAATATTATGTCAGCATATTCCACGTTTGTAAATTTTACTGGCATAGTTAAAATATTTTCACAAGTTTTCACTAACTAAATGCGGATTATTGACATATTAAATTACTAACAGACAATTATTCAACTGTTTAGGAGATTTCTTTTTATTATCTGTCACTTTGAACAAGCCTACTGTGATTGATTAAAAATTTTGTTATTTCATACCCGATTACTTATTAGGACCACAGTTTTTTACCAAAATGGACCTTTAAAACGTGCCGGAATTAGGATTCACCCAGACCACCTAGGCTCAATAGAATTTTTGCAAATTTTAGTTATAAAAATATTTATTTCACGTGCCTCTCATTTAATAGGGTTCTGTAATCCATTTCCTTGCACATTTGACAACGTATTTAAATAACCACGAAGGTGTAACAAAAAATGAAATAGGCCATTTTGTTTGTTTTTTCTTGCTCTTTTCGAATATCGTATCGAAATTTCAAGAAAATATATACAGGGTAATGTTTTATTGATGCAAAGAAGAAACATAAATTATAGTGAGTCCGGACCTGGATATATTTTTTTTTATACATGTACCTCTTGGGGCTCGTTAGTACATTAGCCGTACCAAATATGAATCCGTTATTTCATTCCCTGTCAAAGTTATGACAAAAAACAAGTTTGGCCAAAAATTATTTAACACCCTGTAGCTTCGTAATGAAGGCCCAATGAGACATTTCTATGGGAGGTTCCGGTTACCATTGATGTTCTCTACCTCCTATTAAGCTATGTCCCTCTCATGATGCAACACCCTGTAGAATGCCTTAGAGATAAGAATTTTTTTTTGTTTTGAATTTAAATTGATTTGAAGGTAGTGCCCTAATTTAAGGAGGTAATTTATTATAGAAAAGAGGCCCATAATAATCTGTGGCATGCCTTGATTTCTTTAGTCTAAGATATTCAATAGATAAATTAGCATTGTTGCGTTTATTGTAGGTATGGATATCAAAAATATTTACATACTTGTGCATGTTATTTTTTACATAGGGTAGACAATTAAAAATATATAAACTAGGGACAGTTAAACCAAGACTAATAAAATATTGTTTTACATCGTCTCTAAAATTTAGATTGAGTAAAATTCTGACTGCTTTTCTTTGATTATTGAAAACTCTAGCACAGTGAGTGGAGTGACCCCATATGAGTATTCCATAGCTGATGATAGAATTAAAAAGGGTATGATAGGCCATAACAGTTATTTCTTTTGATGTTGTTTGGATTAGGTTTTTAAAAGATAAAGGTTTTTAGCTAACTTGCTGCATGTGTAATCAACATGTTCATTCCATTTTAGAGTTGGATTTAACATAATTCCTAGAAATTTTATTTTATTTGGGTTGTTAATTTCCTGGTGTCTTAAAGTGAAAATTATTTTCCCAGTTTTATCTTCATTTAATTTTAGGGAATTTGTTACGAACCAGTGAGAGGCTAGGTTTTGAGAGATTTCCATATTCTGTGTGAGAGTTTCGAATGATTTCTCGACATCTATTATAGTTGTGTCATCAGCAAATAACACAAACCTACTACTCAGCCCAGCTATTGGTAGATCATTTATGTAAATTAAGAACAGGATTGGGTCGAGTAGTGAACCCTGTGGCACCCCATGATCAATCCTATCATGTTTAGAATACTCATTATTATAATAAGTTTTTTGAAACCGGTCAGTAAGGTAACTATTTATTAGGTGGATGCTATCATGTAAGAAACCATAGTATATTAGCTTATCAGTTAACGTCTTATGGGAGACAAAGTCGAAGGCCTTACTCAGGTCACAAAATGCTGCCCCAACAAAGTTCCCCGATTCAAAGCCCTCGACTATGTTTTCTACCAAATCATTCAAGGCCCTCGACGGGTGGTTGATTTCCCTTGTTGGAAGCCAAATTTATGGGGATTTATTAAATTATTATGAATAAAGAAAGCAGTCATTTGATTTTTTAAAAGATATTCAAGATATTTTGATACTACTGGTATTAAAGAAATTGGCCTGTAATTATTAATGTCTTGGTAAGAATCTTTTTTAAACACGGGTATAACTTTAGATATTTTAAAGTAACTTGGATATATCCCATCCTTTATATAGAGGTTAAAAAGTTTAACTAAAGGAACAATTAGAGTATTTTAAAGATATTTAATTAATTTAGTGTTCAGATCATAACAGTCTTTACTATTTTTTGGCTTAACGTTCTCTATAGCTTCACTTACATCCTCAGCACTTACTGGTCTAAAATCAAATCTCAAATCGTTTCCCATAATATTAGAGTTCATCAGGTATTCTACAGGTGATGTAGTAGGATAGGGTAGATCACGTATAATTTCTGAAGCAATATTGGTGAAAAACTTGTTAAAGTCATCAGCAATTAAATTAGCTTCCTCATGTAATGAGTGTTTTTTATTTAGCTGTCTATTGTTATTCACTATATCCCACATCGATTTTATGAGATTTCCAGAATTTTTTGCGATAAGCTCTAATTTGAATTTGTATATTAGGAGCATGGTATATTTTGTACAAGTCAATCAGTAAATGTAATTTATCTCTCATGTCCCTTAGCTTATTATTGAACCACGATATTTTCTTGTCACGATGCATTACTTTTTTTACTAAAGGACTATTCCATACAGTACACTAAGATTACTATGAATTTGCTGCATTAATCGTCACACTTGCCTTCCATATCAATGAAATCCCAATTTTGATTTTCTAATTGGTAAGTTCGAAAACATTAGTACAGTAATTTGTCACACCTATAAAATTTACAGAAATATTGTCAATACAATTTTTTAGTTTTGTAGCCTTGATAATAGTTTGTTCAAAACCAAAGGATATTAAAATATTTATAAAAACGCTGGTGTCCAGGTCGTTGGTATTGAATTTAAGGTTGAAATCTCCATTTATAACTACTAATTTACTTGTGTTAAATAATATTTGCAGAATATGGTATATAATGTCAAAAAAGCCTTCTATATCGCCGTTAAGGGATCTGTGAATGGTTACAATGATGCAGTTTTTTTATGGTATTTCAATCGCGGAAATTTCACAGTTGATTTCAGATGAGTACTTAGTAATGTCACATCTTTCTTTATAATCCAAATTCTTACTACAAAATATTATGCTACCTCCATGTATATCGGTTTTCCTTGTGTATGCTGAAGCCATCCTGTAATTTTCAATTTTTACGCTGGCAATTTCATCATTATTCAGAAAATGTTCACAGAAGCATAGGACATGATAACACCTCCTGTCATTTCTTAAAAAGCATTCGATTTCACCACATTTATTTTTTAAAGACTGTATGTTTAGTACGAGTACATTTAATGTATTAGTTAAGTTAAAATTTGATGTAATGTTTAACATTTTATCATTACCATTTGTATCTCTATCTGGAATATGAACCGTTTCCAAACTTACGGATTCACCTGTCCCTCTGATAGAGGTGTAATCCTTCTTTTCACTAAAGAACGTAAAACAAGGGCACCACTTGGCCAAACTTCCCGCTTCCACGCATTTTTGAAGTTCTCTTGGCGTATCGTAACTTTCATAGATTTGTAGGACTCTGGATATTTGGATTCGTGTTCTTCGCAAATGACTTCTGGAAATTTTTTGATTAAATACCTCCTCAAATCCTTCGGTTGCGTTTCCGGCCTCAATCTCGTCACATGTAGTGAGATAAGCTTTGGTATAGTCTGGATGTTTGAGGACGTACTATTATCGCCGATAACGAATCTTCGATTTCGTCAATTTTTAGGATTTTCCCAACCATCATTTTGAGGGGGATCTCTCAGCTTTTGCAGTTCTCGCATTTTATTGGCCGTTTGAGCTTGTGAAATGGCTTCTTTAACTTGATCCGGTTGAAAGTTGTATGGTTTTCTAGAACTATCGTTATTTAGGTTATGATCCTTTGTTTTGTTATTGACCTTGGTGACAATATCTATCCTATATCCAAGCCCACATATTGATGGAGAATCTATCACTTTTATCATTGTTAGATATATATTTCTCATCGAATCGAATATTCGGAGGGCGGTAAACACGAATACGACCGCTGCGTGTTGACTGGAAAGCTTTTTAATCTGTAAAGATTACATTAAAACATAATATTTTTAGTCGCAAAATCCTTTATAAAATCCTTATTTTACTATAAGGAACGTAACCAGATTGCAACCAATAGCTACTCTCCGGACTATGTGCCCCGCCGAGCGCTGAATTACAAGTTACAAGCCTGGCGCGTTAAGTGTAATAATTGCATATTACTATCAAAACGCTAATGCTTCGATTGCAACAAACACCAGAAGAAAGACTGATCCTACTTAAAGGAGCTCTCGTGCCAGTCGTCACACACCACTTGCAGACTGCAGTTTCGAGCTGTTGGGCTCTCGTCAGTGCAAGGTAGGCATGTGACGACCGACATGAGGATCACTTCACCACTTAGTACATTTCGGTATCTTTGGGATAGCGACATGTAAAATAGTCAGCAGGCGCCATCAAGCGGTCCAGTGTCTGTTGCAATCGAAAAATAAATAGCCTGACTGGGCTTAGCATAGTTCAAATGTGCTTTTAGAGGGCGGAATATTAAAACATAATATTTTTAGTCGCAAACTCCTCTATAAAATCCTTATTTTACTATAAGGAACGTAACCAGGCTGCAACCAACAGCTACTCTCCGGGCTATGTGCCCCGCCGAGCGCTGAATTACAAGTTACAAGCCTGGCGCGTTAAGTGTAATAATTGCATATTACCATCAGAACGCTAATGCTTCGATTGCAACAATTTGATGATGATTTGATGAAACGTATGTTTCACTATTAAATCGTTCCTCATTATATTGTGCCGATATCCAAGCCCACATATTGACGGAAAATCTACCACTTTTATCATTGTCAGATATATATCTCTCATCGAATCGAGCATTTTGAGAGCGATAAACACGAATACGACCGCTGTGTATTGACTGGAAAGTTTTTTCGTCTGTAAAGATTACATTGTTGTTCCAAAAATGTACATCATGCGCTAAAAATTCAAGCGCAAATCCTACTCAAGCTTCTTTATGTTCAGCTTTAAGTAAGTATTTCTGTACTGCTGCATGACAGCGTAGCTCCGATTCTCTTACTCGCCGGCGACCGGTACTACCCGATCCAGGAAAATTCGTTCGTTTTTAAAACAAATTAGAAAAATTTACTTCCTCGTTTCAGAAAAAATAGTTTCGTATTTTTTATACTAAAGCAAAGAAAAAATGTTTCTTGACATTTTTCTCTAAAGTTGATAGATTTCGAGAAAAAAATCTTGAAATCTCAGAAAACGCGAAATTTGCGAATTTTAGGACTCAAAAATTATATGAAAATTTAAATGTTTTTTAATGTAAGAAAAATTGATATATATTCTTTGATGCTTTTACCACATTATACTGTAGATATATTTTATTATTCTTTAGCTTAAGTGTTTGTTTTTTAATTGTCATGAGGTGCGAGCATTCGCGGCGCACCTCACGATGTACATATACAATAATATACATATTATTAAGTATTATCTCACGTAGGTGTGTAATAAAACTTAAATTGAATAATATCCCAAGCACGTCAGATGCCTTATACTTGTATATCTTGAGGACCATCTGCGCAAATCTGTTACAAATATGAGGATAATATGCTTATACCTGTATTTATGACAAAAAGTCCTTTGTCGGATGGTTTAATAAAAGCGTGCAATTGTAAAAAATCTTGTAATACTAATGCATGTAGCTGTAAAAAAATAACGTTACTTGTATATATCTATATACTGCTATGATATTGATATTGTAAAAATGTGCAAGTTGTATCATCACCTTAATTGCATTTTAAAATAAATTAAATAAAAAATAAAATTGACATGCATTTTAAATCTTATATTACTCTACTTACAATAATTATTATTCTACTTATATTAAATATTTGCAATGTTTCGTAGTTTATTTAAATTGTTTTATACTTCAGTGGATGTACGATGCGCTAATGCAAGCGTATGTTCTATAATAATACCCATATACTTATACAGGGTGTCTCACCGGGAACTGAATCGATCGATACAGAGAAAAGTGTGCATCAGAAAATTTTGATAATTACTAATGTCGGTGTGGCCACCAACTAAACTAATTACAAGCAGCTGGCACTTTCGCTTATACCGGAAGTGGATACCAACTTGCTTATTTCAAATAGAACACCCTATATATTTTACAGTTTTCAAAAATAATATAAAATTCTGAGTCGAAAATATGTAGCATATCCTATACCTAAACCTAGCCGTTTCAGAGATATTTGACATTTTATAGAGAATTTGACAGGTGCAACGGTTTGCAAGAACCGTTATAACTTCTTCGTGTAAAAGATCCTCATTTGCTTCTTGTCACGTACGTAAAAAGAACATAATGAGAACTACATACTACTACTGAAATAAATTCAATAATATCATACCAAGTGTTCTGTTTTTCGCGTTACGTACCACTTTAATTAACATTTAAATGGATTGTTACTGGAAATTAAATTGAAATGTATAATTATTTTCACCATTGTTGCCAACAGTAAAACTATAAAAATACGAAAGATACAAAGTAACGTTGTTATCCTTGTTTACCTTGACTGTCAAATGTGCGATTCAGCAAAATGTTTACAAAAGAGTAACCATGTAATTAATAGATGAACATAAGAATTATCAAGCTAAATAGTGGACAGAGACCTGAATTTGAAAGTTCAACCTGTGACCGACTGCCACAAACATGATTTCCGTGAAAACTCCCTTCTGTTTATTAGAAAGCAATTACCTTAACCCTAAGATATATAACATATCTATATAAATACAGAAAAATTAGTCTAAGCTGTATCATAGGTGCACTATTTTATGACATTATTTTAGGACAAAAATAAACCGTAACAAATTACGCGGCACATTACTTGATCACAAGTTATCCTGAACTAACCATGTTGACCATTTATGTAACAAATTAAATAACACGTACTTTGCAATGTTACAGTTGAAATCAACTATTGATAAATATGGTTTAGTTAATATTTATTATTCTATGGCATAGTCACATATCGTTTAATATTATGGCATGGGGCAGAACTATAGAATTACAGAGGGCCTTTATAGGGCAAAAAAAATTATCCGATTGATCTTTGATCTGAAAGTTACTGAAACTTGCAGAGATATATTTATAAAAAAATAAATTTTCACTCTCCGTCTATATATATTTTTTAAATTGTCTCACGTTTACTAAAATTAATATCCCTTTAGAAAGAGAGCAAACCTTCATAACTATGTAACGAGACATGGTGAACTCGTCAGTATTCTTTTTCATATTACAAGTGCATTTAAGCGTTCCCCATGGTATCATTCCACCACTTTGTATAATGTTCTTCCTGAAAAGATTCATAATATCTCGCAATACATGGCATTAAAAAAAAGTGAAGAAGTACTTGTCTACTCTACTTTACACTATAACAGAAATTTTATGTAAAAATTTATATTTGTGATTTCCAATGTTTGATGTGACCTTTCTCTTATCGTATAGATATTATGCAATTGTTTATTTTACTAACAATGTATTTGACGTGCGATATTGTATCTAATTGTATTCAATATTTTTTTTTACAAAAAACCAGTCACCCTACTCTGTGGCTCCAACCATCACAGAGGGGAGCTGGTAATGAATACCAATAGCCACTCCCCACGCTCGTGGGATGAGTGACTACCAGGTCCGTGAATCGTGTACCCTTAGTAGACCGAAGATGACAGCCTTCTGCATTCTACCAGCTAAGATCTCTGCTGAATCTCGGCATGCCGGTATGATCTTTAGTTCTGAAAGCAGCGTCTGTCTCATTCCACCGAGGGCTCTTATAATCAGTACCACTATTTTAACAGACTGGCCTGGATAAAACCTGCGGAGTTCGAAGAGCAAATCTCGATATTTTGTTCGTTTTTCCTCCTCTTTCAAGATAATGTTGCTCTCAGCGGGGGCGGACAATTCCACGACATACATTATCTTGAGTTGGTGGCCGAGGAGTACTATGTCAGGCTTGTTGGCTTGTATTTGCCTGACGGTGGAAAACGAGTAGTTCCAATAAATTAAACACTTCTCATTCCCCACAATGGACTCAATATCCCCCGGAGCGTAAGGCAGCACTGGTGTTTCGTCTATCCCATACGAGTGCCTTAGATGATAGTAAAGCACTCGTAATGCTGCATCGTGTCTGTGAATATAGGCCGAGACTGCATATGTCAGGCAAGACGATAGTAAGTGCATTACAGTCTCCGGCGCCCTGCGGCAGGCCCTGTAGCTGACATCAGGGACCTCCGTACCAATGACACGACGTCGATAGACGAGGGTGTTAAATACACCATCCTGGCAAGCCGTTATGAATCCCTTGGTCTCGGACTCAAGCCCGGCTGACCTTAAGAAGGCGAAGGTAAGCCTTTCGGATAAGCCGAGCCCTTCTATATTTTTATAGAAGACTCCGTGAAAAGCTCCTACCTCTGTATTTTAATGGTCTCAGACCATGCAGAGGAGGGAATCCGAACTCCTGATGACCTTACATGCTCCATCCAGAACCATCCTGCTATGGAGACTCTCCAAGCTCAAGAGTCCACGGCCTCCCCGATGTCGTGGGAGATATAACCGTGGAACGAACGATTTAGGATGCAAGCTCCTATTGAGATGCATCTTCTTGCGGGTTACTACATCGAGTTGACGCAGCTCTTTCGTAGTCCACTTCACTACTCCGAAAGAGTAGAAAAGGATCGGAACGGCAAGCATATTTGTAGCAGACACCTTGTTCTTCCCCGACAGTTCTGAAGACCAGATCTGTCGGAGTAGGTGCTGATACTTGCCGCGGAGAGCGTTTTTCACTACACTCACTTCTTGGGTGGAGCGTTGCTCGACACCCAAGTAAGTGTACAACTCTCCGGCACCTAGATGGTGTAAGATGCTTCCGTCCACGAGCTGCGCGTCAGTAGTTACCGCATCGTCATCTCTTGAGATGAATCGGTGAGCATTTGTCCAACCCGAACAGCATGCCGACAGCCTGCGTGTATTCCTGTACCACCCTAAGGGACTGTTGGAGATCCCTCTCTCCAGAGGCATAAAGTTTAAGGTTATCCATATAAAATAGATGGATCGCCGGGGGTACCGCAGTTGTAGCCACGGGTTTTCCGGAGCGAGACGGATAATGGCAGTAGTGAGATGCAAAACAGAAGGGGGCTGAGGGAATCTCCCTGAAATACTCCTCTTCTGAATGTTAGCGACTCTGTTTGAACTCTATCGTTGCCCGATGTTATGGTATAGCGAGTCCTCCAGAGCGACATCAGTTCTTCATTACATCTCATTACGGAATCGGGTACCACAAGACAACGGAGCAAGTGAACAATGAGTTCATGCGATGTCATGTCAAATGCCTTGCGGTAGTCGATTCAGGCCATATAGAGGTTCCGCTTATACTGACTGCATGGAGTCCTGCGTGACACATCTGTCCATCAGCAGGTTCTCCTTGCAGCCAGCGATACCTCTCTTCGACCCTCATTGCTCATATATATCTTCGTAAACCGGTTCAACTGCGTGGAGTACCCGCATTTACAAAATGCGTGTAAACACCTTGTAACATGCGTTTAGACAGGTTACCGATCTGTAGTTCTTTGGGTCGGATAAGTCGCCGTTCTTGGGTATCAACACTGTCCGCCCCTCAACAATCCAACCACTTCCTGTGGTTGCTGAAGCCTTTGACAAAAGGCTTCAGCGTGCAAGGGCAGGAAAATCTCGGTTGAGTTGAAGCCTCTCCTCGTACAGCGTTTTTCAGAAGTTCTCCACCTGGTCTGCAGTCCGCGGATTGTCTACAACACGCGGAGGTGGTTGGAAAAGGCGCGAGGGCTTTTCGCGGAACAGTTTATTTTCCGCATGCCCTCTCGCCCGCCTCACTAGTGACTTTTTGCAAGTCACTAGCATCCGTATCCTGTCGCTTTTTGGTGGTTCGCAGCACTGCCTCCTTGAGTGTGTGATGGGCGCGTCTTAAGTTGGCGGCTAATCGATGCACTTTAGGCGTGAGCGGCCTGTTGGCCGCTATATAGTCCATCACACATTGGATACAGGGTGCGTGTTACCTCGCCGACCGGATCTTGGCTTCCATCTTTTGTATGCGCTGCTCCGCCCTCTCCTGTGGGAAGCAGTGTTTCGCCCCTCCACCCGAGAAAGGCGTTGAGCAGCAGCATACATGACACAATTTATGTGCCAGAGGTAAGCCAGTTCTGGTAGCACTGCACGAAGTTCTTCATCCACACCAGCCAGGACTTGTGCCCCGTCTGGTACTGAGGCCCTATGGTCTTGGCGGAACGAGGAGAACCACATCCTCAACCGGTGAATGCGGCGGCCCATCGGCCACCTCATTCACGGGTCCAGGAGCAGCCCTCACGTAGCCCCTACTACGAAGGTGGGATACATCGCAGATTTTGTGGCATGAAGGCGCTATGCTCTGGTAGCTTCTCACACCACAGAGCATGCATCCGCGCCATGTATCCCCTCCGCGCAGGCTCATCGCTTTCATAGCAATGCAGAAGTTCATCCCTCAGTTCATCTGTTCACTCAAAGCGTCCTTGGACATTGCCAATTTCGTCAACAGGCAGTCCATCCGATTGGGCCCCACCACCTTTCCCTTGACCCCTATCCGCACGGGGTCGATCGTGGGGGCCCTGTCTTCGGCCTGCTGGAACCAAAGTTTAGGACCTGTGGGTGGTTAGCCCACTAGGCCCACGACCGACACCAAAGGCGAAGACGCTTTCCTCTCCCGGGTGCACTAGGGCTGCCGGTTCGGTTTTGCACTCCAGCTGGAGTAAGTGGTGGCGCTACTCACCAAAGGCTTGTTAGATGGAAGTCAACCCCTCCTGCTTATATTTTTTATTATTATTATGGTTTTACACGTCTGTCGACGGATAATGATAGGTACGGTTTTTCCAAACAAGTAACTATCAATTCTGTTACGGAAGGTTGAAATGGGATCTAACTATTGCTGTAGTATTGAGGATAACTGATTTTTGAAGCTGTATATATGTTAGATAGTGGATTGTAGATTTAACTTTTTAAAAACATTTATTTTATTTAACACTGGAGTCAACGTTGACTCGTTAAGAAAATACAATAATAATTTAGAAGTAGTTTAATCGAAAGTGAGTATAAGACTGATTACAAAAAGGTTGTTGGTAATATTTATAATGTTTTGAGAACAAAGGAAACAGTGTTGCTGATTCAGCACAATCAGGATTACTTAGAATTGAAATACAATGCTCATGCAGCGTGAGCGGTTATTGAGAAGAGCTGTTACGCAGTATGTAATACGATATGTTTGAGAAGGTTAAGCCTGTCTCGATAATATTATATATCACGGTATATTTCTAATATAACAGCTTCCCCCTTATAAAAAAAGTTGGTGTTTCATGCAGCAACTTTTGAAATGAATATAAAATGTATATAAAAGGTAATGGTACAATTTGGAAAAATATAAAGAGTACAAAAATGTTAAATCGTAAGGTTTAAAATACAGAATATAACCTTAGCGTCTAAAATATGAAATGCAAGCACAATGAGCTTGATTCATAAAAATAAAATAACATAAAAATGTTAGAGTTAAAATATAGCTTTGGCAAGAAAGCGTAAAATACAAACATACTAGGTTTGAATTGTAAAATGGGATAAAATATTCCCAAGGTTAAAATATAGCTTTACTGTGAAAGCATAAAATATAAGCATGATGGGTTTGAATGAAAATGACGTAAAAATGTTAATAAAATTGAAATTAACAAATGATAGAAAAATAATGAAATATAATGATTAAACAAATGAAATAAAATTGACTGAAGAGTCCAGCACTAAAAGTCAGTAAAAAGGCACAAAACAGTTTGTCTTTATGTAAGTTCTATGTCTTCGGCTTCGTTGTCTTCTCTTCTTAAGGTAGGTCGTCTTCGTGAAGGAAATAGGTTAGCAAATGTCCTGTAGGGTTTGCTAGGCCTCGGTGGAGATGGGGGTGATGCAGAAACATCGATGGCTAGTCTTCGTCTTTTTGTTCTGCACTTACAAAATAGGTACAGAAATAACAGTTCAAATATTAGCACAATGATAAAATAGGTGAACCAGGATATGTGTTTTGTTATAAAGGGTTCGTTGATCAAATCATCTAAATCTCTGGAGTATTGGTCCAACTTGTGTTTGGCAACTTCGAGGTCTTCCGTATTGAGATTGTTTAATTTTAGTGGTTTAAGATTTGGAGCTCGGATTTTGTCTGGAATATGTTTACAACATTCAAATGGAATTTGGATTGGATGAGTGTCGTCTTTTACATCGGTTACTTCATTGGTACTGGCTTGAATTTTTGTGATGCCTATGAAGGCGTAACAATTTGGTTGTAATTTTACTATTGAATTTTTGTAGATGACTTCAGTTTTTGAATTCCTTTCTGGACAGTTGATGGTTGTTTGTCGAGGTTCTGCGTTAATAACTAACCATGTGTTTTCGTCTATTTTTTGGACGTTGTAGCCTTGGCTGATGATAAATGACGTCCGGCAGTTTTCTGGCAGAGTTTTGAGGTTCTTGAAGAGACGGGCTTCGCATATGGCATTGTTGTCAATAGGATATGCAAATAAATTTGGACATAATTTGGTGTTGAAATAAAGTGGTTTGCATTCTTCAAGGTTCGAGATAGGTATGTACATTAATGAATCATCATCTCTCGCGATATATTTTTGAGAAGTTGATAATACATGATATAAACCAGTTCTATTATCCAAAATAGGAATAGGGTATAATTGAAATACTGAATATGTTTGAGGGTCTATTAAAGGTATGTCTAACACAAATATTAGATCCGAATTTGTTTGAAAAGCTTTTAGTTCTATAATGTCTAAGTACTGTGCAACCTTTGATAGTTTGATTGGAAGCGGTAAATTGTTCCTTTGTAGGTTTTGCGAAATTTCCTGTAGAGAATTTATTAAGTCTTTTGGATTTATAATTGACGTGTGAATTATTTTAAGCCTCGCGAAAGTGATGGAATTTAGGATGTCATTTAAGTTATCCTCGATAAATAAATAACTTGCCATAAGTTGTTCGCAGATTTCGACAAATTTCAGTTTTGCATGGACGTTTTCTACGTCCTTAGTCATGTCTAAAATTGAGGTTTCAATTTCTTTAATATCCTTATTGAAAGTTTCTTCGTCAACTTGCAATTTTTGAATAGTTGCGTTGAAATTTTTGATTACTGAAGTTGTAACGGATATTTGGTTTTTAATTAGGTTTTCGAGTTGGTGTTCGTCATTATTCAATTTGTTGATACAATCAGAATAATACTGACCGTCTTCTGCGTCTAAATTTCCGGTTATTGATTTGAAAATCGTTCCGATGCCATTTAGTATTCCTCGTTTGTATCGTTTCGTGTCAAGGTAAATTTCGTCAAATTTTGATTGTATTGATTGGGAAATTTGCGTCAATAAGCTAAGGTGAGTTTTTACATCTCCTGAAAAGACGTTCATGTAATGATATGCTGGGTCGAGTGTGTTGTATAGTGTCTGTAAGATCTTGTCGTTTTTGTCGAAAGCTGTCTTAAAGGTAGAAATGTTTTTGTGTACCAGTAAAGTCCATTTTTTGTGAGAAATCACAATGTCCGTGTCTTGGTGATAATATACTCCGATCGTATTGTTAATAGCTGTTATTTTAAATTGAGCAAGTGCTGATCCGATCAGCAGGAGAAACCTGAAAATAAATTTAATCTTCAGTATATGGTTTCATTCGATCAAAATTTACTTTGGTTGTTTGGTTTGTTTCGAGATTTAGTAATGTAGCGGAATTTTGAAAGATTTCTGTAATTTCAAAGGGACCGTTGAATTTATTTTGCAGTTTATTTTTTATTTGTGATTCTTTGACGTACACTTTGTCGCCAATATTATATGTGTGTCTATTTTCGGGAATGTTCTTGTCGAATCGAACTTTGGCTTTTTGTTTTTGTGCTTCTGTTCGACTTCGCGCAATTTTGTAATAATGAGATATTCGATTATTTAGGTCTCTAACGTATTTGGTGATCAGGTCTTTTTGGTTGTAAAGAGTTTCAGGTGGTCGGTTAGCTGTATGTCCGAAAATAAGTTCGTATAGCGTAAAGCCATGAGTTTTGTTTACTGAATTGTTACAACATATTACCGCGTATGGTAATATGGTGAAAGGATGTTCGTTCGGATTCTCTGTTTTATGAATTCTGATCATTTCCGCTAGGGTGGCATGGAATCGTTCGATAGATCCGTTGGATTGAGGGTGTCCTACGCTTGAGTATGTTAGTTTTATGTCGTAAAGGGTGCAAAGGTCTTTTAATAAATTATTATCAAATTCACCGCCATAATCGCAATGAATTCTTAGTGGGGTACCATAATGCTGAAAATAAAGCAACAGGGTATTTACGACTGATTTTGCGCTCTTGTCTGGGACTGCGTAAGCCTGAGTAAATTTTGTTAACTCGTCGCGGATAGTTAATGCATAGTTTCGCGTGGGAAATTCGAATAGATCAATATTAACTCTCTCAAATGGAGTTTTAGGGGTTTCGGTAATCACTAAGGGATTGTTGAGGTTCTTGCGACAGACTTTTGTTCTTTGACATGTTTCACAATTTTTTATAAAATTTTCGACGTCTTTTGTTAAGCCTTGCCAATTATATTTATTTTTGATTCTACGTATCGTTTCATTTATTCCGCGATGTAAATTATTTTCTCCGGTGTGATGCTGGTCGAGAATGATCGGACGTTGGTCCTCGTCGGGAGTTCGCACTAAATTTTGACATATGATTAGTTTTAAGTCTTTTTCTGCAAAGATAAATGAAAGGATTTCGAGAATTGGAAAGTCTAGATTGTTTTCAACATGGTAAGTTTTGGAAAGGTCTAATTTGTTCCGGTGTTTATATAATGTTAAAAATAAGTGTTCTACCACAGACTCTGGGTCGAAGGGTAGAGCGATAATGTAATAATTTCTTTGTCGGGTCGATTTACTGGAAACGATATTAATTGTGTTGTTATAAAACTCCGGGTTTTCCTCGAAAATATCTTCGATAATTTGATGGTGAAGGTCTGTCAAGTTGTTTTGTTGGAAGAACGTTATGATATTTTTATTTTCTCGATCTAATAGTTGTTTATTTGTGATTTGAATTTTGGAATAGTCTATTAGAGATTTGGTTTTGTAAAGTCGGGAAAATGTGTCAAGTTCTCGGGCGATTTGTTCGTCGGTGATTTCGTCGTCGTTGTCTGAAATATCGTCTTCATCTGAGTCTTCGTTTGCGGCTAGAATTTTTGAATAAAATTTGGAACATTCTGAAAAGTGATTGATTTTTATTCTGGAGAACGCGTCCGCGTTTTTATTGATCTTTCCGGGTTTGTATACTATTTCGTAATCGTATTCTTCGAGTTTTAAGCGCCAACGCGCTAGTCTACTACCTGGGTCTTTTATGGAAAATAACCAAGTGAGTGGTCGGTGGTCGGTGGTCGGTGACGAGTTTGAACTTCCTTCCGAATAGATATGGCCTAAAATGCTTTACACTCCAGACCAAAGATAAAAGTTCACGCTCAATGGTTGAATACTTAGTTTCCGCACCGCATAAAGTTCGAGATGCGTATGTGATTGGCAAATCTTTTCCTATACTTCCTTGTGAAAGTACAGAACCTATTGCAAATGCACTAGCGTCTGTAGTTAGGACAAAAGGTTCATCAAAGTTGGGGTAGATCAATATCGGGGTAGTTGTCAAAGTTTGTTTTAGGGTTTCGAATGAATTTGTACAGTCATTGTCGAAATTGAAAGGTATATCTTTTTGTAGCAATTTAGTCAAGGGTTTTGAAATTTTGGAAAAATTAGGAATGAAACGTCTATAATAGCCTGCTAAACCTAGAAAAGATTTAATTTCATTCTGATTTTTGGGTTGAGGAAAATTTAGAATTGCTTCGACTTTGGCAGGGTTCGGTTTTACACCATCCTTTGTAATAAGATGTCCTAAATAGGCAACTTCTTTGCGAAGGAATTCGCATTTGTCTGGCTGAATTTTGAGGTTGGCTTTTTGTAAACGTTTGAAGACTTCTGTTAATCGAGAAATATGTTCATGGATAGTAGGGGAGTAGATAATGATATCGTCCATATAGACGAGACACCTTTCGTTTTGAATTCCTAGTAAAATGTTGTCCATTACCCTTTGAAATGTTGATGGAGCATTTTTGAGTCCAAAAGGCATTCGTACGAATTCAAAATGACCATTTTCGACTGTGAAAGCGGTTTTTTGAATGTCTTTGGGATCGATTTCAATTTGATGGAAGCCAGAGGCCAAGTCTAAAGTTGTGAAATATTGGCATTTGCCTAATTGATCTAAAAGGTCGGAAATGTTAGGTAGAGGATATTTATCACCTATCGTTACTTCGTTTAATTTTCGATAGTCAACTACGACGCGCCATTTCTGTTTACCAGAAGCGTCTAGCTTTTTGGGGACTACCCAAACTGGGGAGGACCAGGGAGAAATTGAAGGCTGGATAATGCCTTGGTCGAGCATTTTTGAGACTTGTGATTTTACCTCTTGTTTATGAATTTGGGGGTAACGATAAGATTTAGTGAAAATTGGTTTAGAATCGTTAGTGTCTATTGAATGTTTGATTTCATTGGTAAATGTCAAGTTATCACCTTCTAAATAGAATATGTCTGAAAAGTCTAAACAGAGTTGAGTAATTAATTCACTCTCCTCGTCGTTCAAGTGGTCTAAGCGTAATTGGTTTCTTATTTCGTAATTTCTGTCTATATATTGGGAATCCGGATTTTGAAGATTTATAATAAATATTGACCAAAATTTTTGGACGGGTTCAAGTTTAAGATTTGAAAATTTTATTGTTTTCGGAATTGCATTTGAGTTTATTACTGTCGTCAAAAATTCACCATTGTTGTCTACTTTGACAATGGCGTTCGGTAAACGTACCTTTTCGTTTTCCTGGGCTATTAGTATAGCTTCGGTATTTTGTAAATTACATTTAAGCTTAAAAATCTTTTCTGTGCGTGGTTCGATAGAAATTACATTTTGGTTTTTGTTTCATTTAAATTTTGATTTTTAATCGGGCTCCAGATTGTAGTTAATATATTATCGGTAACTTGATACAATGGTACGGTTTTGAAATTAGTGATTAATTGTCTGTTTTTAATGTCTATTAAGCAATCGTAATGGTCCAAAAAGTCGGCACCTAAAAGTCCGTCAAATTCTATATCTAGATTATGAATGTAAACTTTGTATGGATCATTCGGATTGAAAGGTATGAGAGCAGATTCAGTGATATTAATTTTTTCGTCTGTTATACCTTGTATAATTACATTTTCGTGGGATCGACGTTTATAGTTTTCTGCCGTTTCGGGTTTGAATATAGAGATACCTGCGCCTGTGTCTATCAAGATTTTGAAACGTTTAGTGATGTCTTCTATGTAAAATAAATTTTTGGAGTTTACGATATTTAGTTTGTAGCGGGGTGTTTTTACATGAATTGGTTTTCCGGGAAGTTCAGGTTTGGGTCGAAACTGTCCTGGAGGTTTATCGCTTGGACTTGATGAGAAATTTGGTCCAGCTCGTCCGTTTGTTGTATTGGAGTACTCGTGGAATACTCCGGGCCTATGCAAAAATCCGGAGGATTAGCAGTATAATCCTCGTGCTGTTGAGATTGAGAATTAGCAGTATAATTCTCGTACTGTTGGAGTTGAGAATTAGCAGTATAATTCTCACATTGTTGGGTTCCAAAATCGTAATCATAATCATTTTCGTTAGAATAATTGGGAGAATAATTGGTAGAATAATTTACAGGATAATTTTCATATTGGTTTGGGCTATCAGTGTAGTTATCATAAGATTCTTGATTTAGGTGATGTGTCTTTTGTTGATTGAATCGATTAAAATTCGGGTTCGGTTGTATGGCAGAAGGTCTCTGCTGGTGGAAGTTGAGATTTGGCCTGATAGCTGAGGGCCTGTTCTGTTGAGAATAATTGTGTTGCTGATTAGAGAAATTTTGAAAGTTTTGTGGTCTATGGTTAGATGCACTATGGAAATGTTGCCTTGGAGGCTGTGCTTGATTAGAATAAGCATTTGGTGTGAAATTGGGAGATGGGGACTGATAATTTTGCCTTGTGCGGCATTCGTTAACATGGTGCCCATTTCTTCTGCAGAATGTGCAGAATTGATGAGAATTTGGGCGTCTTTGAACATTTTGGACAGGGTTTTTGATTGGGGCTTTAATGGAAAATTTTTGTGATTCGAAATATGACAACTGTAGTTCTCGTTTAATCCTGTTTATGGCATCTAGCATGTTGCTAGGATTACCAGTCCTAATGATTTGGCATAATTTGGGTTCTAACCCGGTCAATAGAGTGGTCAATGTCATGTTTTCAATCAAATTTGATTGGGCCGTTTTTTCTTCAAGGGTTTGAGTTTGTTTTTGTATAGCGGCGTGCATTTTCGCGTTGTGTGTCTGTAACCTAGATACAAATACCAATGCAGTTTCGTTAGGCGATTGGCGAATCCTCTGTAGATCCTTAATTAGTGCTGTCAGGTCACGAGAATCACCAAAATGAGCTTCAAGTAAGCTTTTGATTTCTGCCCATGTAGCAGGGTTTCGGGAATTTATTAATTCTGCGGCTTTTCCGCGTAATTTATTTTTTATGTGAAGCGTTAATAAGACGCGCTGATCATCAACAGCGATCCCCTGAGCGGTTATACAGGCTGAAATAAATGTTTGCAAGAATATGGGGTTGCCGTCAAATTCGGGCACTATGGAAAATATTTCGCTTAACCTATAAGGTTCAATATTTATGGTTTCGTTTGCAGCGATTGAATTGTTGGCATTTGTAGTGATTGAGTTGTTTACATTGAAATTTGTAGCTGTAGCCATTTTATTTATAATATTTAGATAATTAAATAACTTAAAACGCCTTTTTCCAATTTAAGTTAGTACGCTACTGGTGTTTAATAAGAAATTTTCATATGAAATGTGCAAGAATTTATTCTGTAATATTTAAAATTTATATTATAGAATAGCTAGATTAATTCGAAAAACGCGTTTGGTTTAAAAAGCGTTTTGAGTTTCGAATTAGTATATCTCTGATAATTTTATATTTTAATTGTAATGTAATAGTATTGTAGAACATAAGCTTTGTCTTACGGCCTTAACTTTAACCTTTTATGTGGTATGCAATATTATATTACGATAAAAATGCAAAGATAACAATGGTACGTGATTAGAGTTAATTAGATAAATTCGCACTTAAAGAGTATATGATATTACCATAAAAATAATGTTACGATAGGAACAGTGTATGATTACGGTTATTTATATAGGTCACACAAATTATAATCAAGATATTTTGTTTCAAGTTTAAATAAAATTACTATTTTAGATATTAGAACTGTATGTAGCAATGCAATGTATTTTGATAAAATAGAATGTAAAATTATGTCGTTGTTTGCAAATAAATGTTTGCGAGATGATTCAAAAATGACTTACCCTAAATTTTTCATTCCTTGTGGTCCAGTTGAATGCGACTTCGTGAGCTTAGCTTCACCAAAGGTCTCTCTCTGCCAGGGGCGTCACTGGGTGTTCCTTCCACAGGGTTGCCTTTGATGCCGAAGACACCAACGATGGGACGGGATGAAATTCTTACTTGCTAATTGTTGAATCGTGTTGATTTGAAATGTTGCTTTGTTGCTTGTATTTCTTGATAATTATTATTGTTTCGCTTCTGTGCGTTTGAGAATAATGTAGGTTCTTCTGAACAAAGGATTGGGATCCACCACCACAGCTAAGAAGTTCTCCTAGTTCCAGAAGCTCTTTTCGTCCGGTTAGGCACCTTTTTCAGATGGACTCCTTGTTCCCTCGGATATGTTTGCTACTGGTTAGGCTCCCGAACTGTGCGTGTTTTTCAGATCCGCCACGACTGCGCCAATGTTAGATAGTGGATTGTAGATTTAACTTTTTAAAAACATTTATTTTATTTAACACTGGAGTCAACGTTGACTCGTTAAGAAAATACAATAATAATTTAGAAGTAGTTTAATCGAAAGTGAGTATAAGACTGATTACAAAAAGGTTGTTGGTAATATTTATAATGTTTTGAGAACAAAGGAAACAGTGTTACTGATTCAGCACAATCAGGATTACTTAGAATTGAAATACAATGCTCATGCAGCATGAGCGGTTATTGAGAAGAGCTGTTACGCAGTATGTAATACGATATGTTTGAGAAGGTTAAGCCTGTCTCGATAATATTATATATCACGGTATATTTCTAATATAACATATATGTGAGGGGATGAAGTTGTAGCTTTAAGAGACTTTCGCGGAGTTTCCGTAGGATGATGGCCGTTGTCGATATGACTATCGGGATTATATAAACATCTTTCTGCTTCCATATGTTCTTGATCTTATTAGCTAGGGGTCTATACTTGTTTATTTTTTCATTCCAAGATGTCTGCAAGTTATGCGAGTTGGGAATGGATACATCTATTAGGTATGTGGTGGCAGCTATCTTGTCTGTGAGAGTGATATCCGGGCGGTTTCAATGGATGGTTTTATCGGTTATAATTGTTCGATTCCAATCTTGTGGGTGTTATTCTCAAGCACGTTATCTGGTTGGTAAATGTAATATGGGTCTGTATTGGTAGACAGCCTGTGCATTGTAGCCAGCTTCTGATGCACTATAGTGGCCACTTGATCGTGCCTCTGGAGGTAGCTGGTGGGTGCTAGTATGCTGCAGCCCGCAGTAATATGCTGAATGGTCTCCGCTGCTTCGTTACACCGCCTGCACGTATCATTCATATCAGCCTCCCTTAAAATGAACTTGCGGTAATTCTTGGTTGCAATAACTTGGTCCTGAATTGCAATCATGAAGCCCTCTGTCTCTAGAAACAAGTCCCCCTGAGATAGCCACTTGTTCGACGCTTCTATATCGACAAAGTTGTGGCTGAGTTCAGTTGGATGTCGGCCATGTAGGGCTTTTCCTATCCAGGACTGGATTTTTGCATGTTCATAAGATGCATCAGTTGGGAGCGCTAGATCATCAATATGTAATAGATCCAAGGGCGTATAGTTGTTATCTGCTAGTTTAATGGCTTCGTGGAGTGGTGTTCTCTTATTGAGGAAATAGCACTGCAGATTCTTGATCTGCTTCTGGTGAAGCCTTCCAACGTCTATTAAACCTCGACCCCCCCTGTTGCGTGGGAGTGTTATTCTTTCTACAGTAGCTTTTGGATGGTGAGCTCGGTGTTTAGTGAGAATTGTTCGGGTCTTAATCTGGACATTATCCAAATCAGTCTTCGTCCATTTCACAGTCCCAAAAGTGTATGTCAAGACTGGAATAGCGTATGTGTTTATGGCCTTTATGTTTATTATTATTATTATTATTTTTTTTTACAAAAAACCAGTCACCTTACTCTGTGGCTCCGACCCTCACAGAGGGGAGCTGGTAATACCAGTAGCCACTCCCCACGCCCGTGGGGTAAGTGACTACCGGGTCCGTGAATCGTGTGCCCTGAGTAGACGTAATGAACCGAGGATGACAGCCTTCTGCATTCTGCCGGCTAAGATCTCTGCCGAATCTCGGCATGCCGGTATGATCTTTAATTCTGAAAGCAGCGTCTGTCTCATTCCACCGAGGGCTCCTATAATCAGTACCACTATTTTAACAGAATGGCCTGGATAAAGCCTGCGGAGTTCGAAGAGCAAATCTCGATATTTTGTCCGTTTTTCCTCCTCTTTCAAGACAATGTTGCTCTCAGCGGGAGCTGAGAATTCCACGACATACATTGTCTTGAGTTGGTGGTCGAGGAGTACTATGTCAGGCTTGTTGGCTTGTATTTGCCTGACGGTGGGAAACGAGTAGTTCCAATAAATTAGGCACTTCTCATTCCCCACAACGGACTCAATATCCCCCGGAACGTAAGGCAGCACTGGTGTTTCGTCTACCCCATACGAGTGCCTTAGATGATAGTAAAGCACTCGTAATGCTGCGTTGTGTCTATGAATATAGGCCGAGACTGTGTATGTCGGGCAAGCCGACAGTAAGTGCATTACAGTCTCCGGCGCCCTGCGGCAGGCCCTGCAGCTGATAACAGGGACCTCCATACCCATGACACGACGTCGATAGACGAGAGTGTTAAATACACCATCCTGGCAAGCCATTATGAATCCCTCGGTCTCAGACTTCAGCCCAGCTGACCTTAAGAAGGCGAAGGTCAGCCTTTCGGATAAGCCGAGGTCTTCTATATTTTTATAGAAGACCCCGTGCAATGGCTTATCCTTATGGAGCTGCAGAAGGATGTTGTGTTCTGCAGCTCTAATGTGGGCTTTTAGTCGAACGGGTTCCAACTCGGTGACAGAGTCGGGGTTTACCCGCTCGACGTCGAAGATGAGACCAAGTTCATCGGCTGCTCTCCGTGCTGCCTTAAAGAGAAAAGCTCCTACCTCTGCATTTTCATGGTCTCGGACCATGCAGAGGAGGGGATCCGAACTCCTGATGACCTTACATGCTCCATCCAGAACCATCCTGCTATGGAGACTCTCCAAGCTCAAGAGTCCACGGCCTCCCCGATGTCGTGGGAGATATAACCGTGGAACGGACGATTTAGGATGCAAGCTCCTATTAAGATGCATCTTCTTGCGGGTTACTACATCGAGTTGACGCAGATCTTCTCTAGTCCACTTCACTACTCCGAAAGAGTAGAGAAGGATCGGAACGGCAAGCATATTTGTAGCAGACACCTTGTTCCTCCCCGACAGTTCTGAAGACCAGATCTGTCTGAGTAGGTGCTGATACTTGCCGCGGAGAGCGTTTTTCACTACACTCACTTCTTGGGTGGAGCGTTGCTCGACACCCAAGTAAGTGTACGACTCTCCGGCATCTAGATGGTGTAAGATGCTTCCGTCCACGAGCTGCGCGTCCTCTCCATAGTCACCGCGTCGTCCTCTCTTGAGATGGATCAGTGCGCATTTGTCCAACCCGAACTGCATACCGACAGCGTGCGTGTACTCCTGTACCACCCTAAGGGACTGTTGGAGATCCCTCTCTCCAGAGGCATAAAGTTTAAGATCATCCATATAAAATAGATGGCTGACCTTAGGCCTCCTGTCGCCGGGGGTACCGCAGTTGTAGCCACGGGTTTTCCGGAGCGAGACGGATAATGGCAGTAGTGAGATGCAAAACAGGAGCGGGCTGAGGGAATCTCCCTGAAATACTCCCCTTCTGAATGTTACCGACTCCGTTTGGACTCTATCGTTACCCGATGTTATGGTAAAGCGAGTCCTCCAGAGCGGCATCAGTTCTTCAATACATCTCACTACGGGACCGGGTACCACAAGACATCGGAGCAAGTGAACAATGAGCTCATGTGATGTCATATCAAATGCCTTGCGGTAGTCGATCCAGGCCATAGAGAGGTTCCGCTTATACTGCATGGAGTCCTGCGTGATACATCTATCGATCAGCAGGTTCTCTTTGCAGCCAGCGACACCTTTCTTCGACCCTCGTTGCTCATATATCCGTTCGTAAACCGGTTCGACTGCGCGGAGCACCCGCATGTACAAAATGCGTGTAAACACCTTGTAACATGCGTTTAGACAGGTTATCGGTCTGTAGTTCTTTGGGTTGGACAAATCTCCGTTCTTGAGGATCAGCACTGTCCGCCCCTCAACAACCCTAGAAGGGATTTGCTGCTCCCCATTCAACCAGGAATTAAAAATTCTGGCCAAATGGTGGTGGGTGCTCGATAACTTTTTCCACCAAAAGTTATTTATCCCATCGGGACCTGGAGCAGCAAAGTTCTTCGAGCCCTCAAGAGCCCTACGAACCTCTTCTGGAGTTATTGGTTCGCACACTTCCTGTGGTTGCTGAAGCCTTTGACAAAAGGCTTCAAAGTGTGCAAGGGCAGGAGAATCTCGGTTGAGTGGAAGCCTCTCCTCGTACAGTGTTTTCCAGAAGTTCTCCACCTGATCTGCAGTTGGCGGATTGTCTACAACACGCGGAGGCGGCTGGAAAAGGCGCGAGGGCTTCTCGCGGAACAGTTTATTTTCCGCAAGTCCCCTCGCCCGCCTCACTAGTGACTTTCTGCAAGTCACTAGCATCCGTATCCTGTCGACACAGTGCTGTTTGGTGGTTCGCAGCACTGCCTCATTGAGTGTGTGATGGACGCGTCTTAAGTTGGCGGCTAATCGACGCACTTTAGGCGTGAAAGGCCTGTTGGCCGCCATATAGTCCATCACACATTGGATACGGGATGCGTGTTGCCTCGCCGACCGGATCTTGGCTTCCATCTTTTGTATGCGCCGCTGCGCTCTCTCCTGTGGGGAAGAGGTATTTCGCCTCTCCACCTGAGACGAGCGTTGAGCAGCGGCATACACGGCACAATTTATGTGCCAGATGTCAGCCTCTTCTGGTAGCGCTGTACGAAGTTCAGCGTCCACTCTGGCCAGGTCTTGTGGCCCGGGGGTTTTCAGACGGTGTAACTCCCTTCTGGTACTGAGGCCCTCTGGTATTGGCGGAACGAGGAGAGCTACGTCCTTAACCGGTGAATGTGGCGGCTCTTCGGCCACCTCATTCACCGGTCCAGGAGCAGCCCTCACGTAGCCCCTACTACGAAGGTGGGATACATAATCACGCAGATTTTGTGGCGTGAAGGCGCTATGCTCTGGTAGCCTCTCACACCACAGAGCATGCATCCGCGCCATGTATCCCCTCCGCGCGGGCTCACTGCTTTCATAACAATGCAGAAGTTCATCCCTCAGCTCATCCGTCCACTCAAAGCGTCCTTGGGCATTGCCATTGTCATCAACGGGCGGTCTGTCCGGTTGGGCCCCACCACCTTGCCCTTGACCCCTATCCGCATGGGGTCGATCGTGGGGGCCCTGCCTTCGGCCTATGGGAACCAAAGTTTAGGGCCTGTGGGTGGTTAGCCCAGCAGGCCCACGACCGACACCAGAGGGGAAGACGATTTCCCCTCCCGGGTGTACTAGGGCTGCCGGTTCGGTTTTACACCCCAGCTGGAGTAAGTGGTGGCGCTACTCACCAAAGGCTTGATAGATGGAAGTCAGCCCCTCCTGCTAATTTATTATTGCTATATTATTATTATTTTTTTTTTTTTTTTTACAAAAAACCAGTCACCCTACTCTGTGGCTCCGACCCTCACAGAGGGGAGCTGGTAATACCAATAGCCACTCCCCACGCCCGTCGGGTGAGTAACTACCGGGTCCGCGAATCGTGTGCCCTGAGTAGACGTAATGAACCGATGATGACAGCCTTCTGCATTCTGCCGGCTAAGATCTCTGCCGAATCTCGGCATGCCGGTATGATCTTTAGTTCTGAAAGCAGCGTCTGTCTCATTCCACCGAGGGCTCCTATAATCAGTACCACTATTTTAACAGAATGGCCTGGATAAAGCCTGCGGAGTTCGAAGAGCAAATCTCGATATTTTGTCCGTTTTTCCTCCTCTTTCAAGACAATGTTGCTCTCAGCGGGAGCTGAGAATTCCACGACATACATTGTCTTGAGTTGGTGGTCGAGGAGTACTATGTCAGGCTTGTTGGCTTGTATTTGCCTGACGGTGGGAAACGAGTAGTTCCAATAAATTAGGCACTTCTCATTCCCCACAACGGACTCAATATCCCCCGGAACGTAAGGCAGCACTGGTGTTTCGTCTATCCCATACGAGTGCCTTAGATGATAATAAAGCACTCGTAATGCTGCGTTGTGTCTATGAATATAGGCCGAGACTGCGTATGTCGGGCAAGCCGACAGTAAGTGCATTACAGTCTCCGGCGCCCTGCGGCAGGCCCTGCAGCTGACATCAGGGACCTCCATACCCATGACACGACGTCGATAGACGAGAGTGTTAAATACACCATCCTGGCAAACCATTATGAATCCCTCGGTCTCAGACTTCAGCCCAGCTGACCTTAAGAAGGCGAAGGTCAGCCTTTCGGATAAGCCGAGGTCTTCTATATTTTTATAGAAGATCCCGTGCAATGGCTTATCCTTATGGAGCTGCAGAAGGATGTTGTGTTCTGCAGCTCTAATGTGGGCTTTTAGTCGAACGGGTTCCAACTCGGTGACAGAGTCGGGGTTTACCCGCTCGACGTCGAAGATGAGACCAAGTTCATCGGCTGCTCTCCGTGCTGCCTTAAAGAAAAAAGCTCCTACCTCTGCATTTTCATGGTCTCGGACCATGCAGAGGAGAGGATCCGAACTCCTGATGACCTTACATGCTCCCTCCAGAACCATCCTGCTATGGAGACTCTCCAAGCTCAAGAGTCCACGGCCTCCCCGATGTCGTGGGAGATATAACCGTGGAACGGACGATTTAGGATGCAAGCTCCTATTGAGATGCATCTTCTTGCGGGTTACTACATCGAGTTGACGCAGCTCTTCTCTAGTCCACTTCACTACTCCGAAAGAGTAGAGAAGGATCGGAACGGCAATCATATTTGTAGCAGACACCTTGTTCTTCCCCGACAGTTCTGAAGACCAGATCTGTCGGAGTAGGTGCTGATACTTGCCGCGGAGAGCGTTTTTCACTACACTCACTTCTTGGGTGGAGCGTTGCTCGACACCCAAGTAAGTGTACGACTCTCCGGCATCTAGATAATAATAATAATAATAATAATAATATCTTTATTGACTATAGAACCAAAAGTTACAAAATGGCATTAGCCTAGTCAAAGTGACACACACTTCATAAAGATCATATCTTGAACAACACATGACAAGTATGTTATATAAAATACATCGCAGAACAATAAAATATAAATAACATGACTTAAAAAACTAAAATGTGATATACAGGTATTAAAACAAAATGCATAGAAAATAAAAATGTTACCGGATACGACTAATATTGCAAGTATTCGTCAATAGTGTAAAAATTTCCATCAAGAAGCAATTTTCTGACCTTATTTTTAAACATTGTCTTGCTGTGAACATCCTTTATAAAATTTGGGAGTTTATTATACAGCTCTATACCAATATAATAGGGGCTCTTCTCATAGAGAGTAAGAGAGTGTAAAGGCGTTAAAAGGTTATCCTGACCCCTGGTGTCATAGCTATGATGAAAATTATTACTTAAAAAAACACTGATATTTTGTTTGACGAAACACACTATTTCTAATATATATAAAGAAGCTAGTGTTAGCACTTGATATTTTTTAAATAGACCTCGACATGGGGCCCTCATAGAGACTCCTGCTATATTCCGAATTGCTTTCTTCTGCATTTTAAAAACTCTGTCAACAGTATATGCTGAACCCCAAAAAATAATTCCATATGCTATCCGAGAATAAAATTGAGCGTAATAATATGACAGAACAACATTTTTACTTGTGACCTGTTTTAGTCTGTATAGTGCATAGCATATGGAGGATAATTTTTTGCATAGATCATCGATATGAATTTCCCAGTTTAACGCGCTGTCGATATATAGACCTAAAAACTTTGTTGAATAAACTTGTTCAATAGATTTACTATTTATTTTAATCAATTGGCTCTCAGTCACGTTTGAACTTTTAGGAGAAAACTGAATAAAAACTGTTTTGGTAGCATTTATAAGTAGTCCATTATGCATAAACCATTGTACAAAATCATCTAGTTTCTGCTGTGTATCTGAAACTAAGGCTGGTATTGTGAAATGGGTGCTCAAGTACGAATTATCGTCAGCAAACATAGTAAGCTCAGTGCAATCAAGATTAGTTGGAAGGTCATTTACAAAAATTATAAAGAGCAACGGCCCTAAAATGGAACCTTGAGGCGCGCCACAAGTTACATCAAGTGAATACGATCGTATGCCATTGATATCAACAATTTGTCTTCGATTGGATAGATACGACACTAGCCAGTCTCCTAAAATTCCCCTGAAGCCATATTTTTCCAGCTTTTTAGTAAGTAAACTGTGATCAACTAGATCAAAAGCCTTACTCAAGTCCATGAATAGTCCTAGACATTTTTTGTTCTTATCTAAATTTTGATATAGACTCTTTAGGAAACCCAGTATAGCTGTCTGCGTCGATCTACCCTCTCGAAAACCATGCTGTGCCGTATTTAATATATCATATCTCTTTATAAATGACTTCATTCTGTTAGAGACGATTTTTTCTAATACTTTAGAAATGACTGATAATAGCGATATCGGGCGGTAGTTTTCTACAAGATTGTAGTTGCCTTTTTTATAAAGTGGTACAACCTTAGCAATTTTGAAAACATCTGGAAAAGTACCTGCATTAAGGGACCAATTAACTAAATATGTCAATGGATCTTTTATAATATGAGCAGCAGATTTGAGAATTCTAGCACTAATATCGTCAGTCCCGGAAGAATTAGAGTTCTTTAATGACATCAGAATATTAAAAATTTCATTTTCAGTAGCTGGTTCTACAAAAATGGTTGGGTAGTTTTCATTCATGGTGTAAGATGCTTCCGTCCACGAGCTGCGCGTCCTCTCCATAGTCACCGCATCGTCCTCTCTTGAGATGGATCAGTGCGCATTTGTCCAACCCAAACTGCATACCGACAGCCTGCGTATACTCCTGTACCACCCTAAGGGACTGTTGGAGATCCCTCTCTCCAGAGGCATAAAATTTAAGGTCATCCATATAAAATAGATGGGTGACCTTATGCCTCCTGTCGCCGGGGGTACCGCAGTTGTAGCCACGGGTTTTCCGGAGCGAGACGGATAATGGCAGTAGTGAGATGCAAAACAGAAGGGGGCTGAGGGAATCTCCCTGAAATACTCTGAATGTTACCGACTCTGTTTGGACATCGGAGCAAGTGAACAATGAGCTCATGCGATGTCATGTCGAATGCCTTGCGGTAGTCGATCCAGGCCATAGAGAGGTTCTGTTTATACTGCATGGAGTCCTGCGTGACACATCTGTCAATCAACAGGTTCTCCTTGCAGCCAGCTGCTACGTTTAATTACCAACTCGCATTGACATGGTCAACTTGTCAATTCAAGATATCCTCAGGTCCCGATAACACTCAGATCACCTTACCACCTCGGCTAATAATCCTCCTCTCAGGTTTTGGGTTCCCGAGTTCAACAAGTGAACTGGGCCTATTAATTGGACCTAGGTTAAGAAAAATAAGAAGTTATTAAAAGTTCCTGTCGATAGGTAAATTACCAAGTGGTTTATTATAACAGAAATAATAACAAATCGTTATCGAGTTCAAGGAATTTTATTTACATAGACATCAGGTATTATAAGTGAATCTAAATGTTCAAACTAACCTTTAGGAGGTGGAGTTACAACTGTACCAAACAAATTTTCAAATATACAATAAGGTTATTCCGTTACTTTACAGAATAAAAAAAAAATAAATAAATACCCAATTGATAAATGAAATAGAACAGGTAATATCACTTACACCAGATGCAATTGCACTTAGTTTACATAAGGTCCTTAATAATCCCCATATTTACACTATAACTAGACCTATAGTCTAGGTTCATAAAATGTGTGGTTACACAATACAGTTAAAACAACTTTGTTTCAAAACAAAGTAAACAATTAATTACTTACAAGTACTAATGTTTATCAACCAACTTGGGTTGTATTATATATAACCATCTAACAATGAAAATTTTAAAAAGTGAATTTTGAACAAATAAAAAAAATAAAACTTGAATAACTTATCTTATTATTCCAAGGAGTAGTAAGGTAATATGCTTGTAACCTCCATGTGAATCCATAAAAAAAAATGTACCAGAACCCCTGCAGCTAATCCAAATAAAATTTTAACCCGAACCTCGAACTCCTAACTCCATCTATACGAAATCTTGCTGACTCCTATACATCGGTCTCTCCACGTTCCTCATTGATGATGTAACCAGTTCTAATTTCGCAGACTATCCCAAACAAAACCAGCATAACCGACATAATCCGGCATCGACCCAACACAGACCCAACATAGACCGCCCTTTCCATGTAGGGCGTTTTCAATATGAGTACTCCAAATCCAGCAAAAGCTGACGATATTTCAAATATCCTATTTACGGCGAAGAACCAATCCCAAAAATTACAAATTATATGATGATACACCATTCCCAAGATTAATTTGGATTAAAAATTATTCTTCTGCCAGCACAACATATAGAAAATGGAGGCACGTCTATATTGCTCCAACAGCCACAACGAAAAAGAGAGAAGGAAGTTCGAAGTTACCAACGAATGCAACATGTGGCTTTTCAAACCAAGCGCAAGCGCTGCCAGCAGACCGGTATAACGTCTGTTCAATTCGTAGCCTGAAAGTTATTAGGGTCTGTTCGATTAACAAATAATAATGCCAACTAACAAATTATTCAACCTACAATGAACTATTCAAATACGACTTGTTTAATGTGATAAAGGAAAAGTTAAAGATTGAATTTTAAAAATACTACAAGTGAATTTATAGAAACAACTTTAATTTAAATATCAAATTAACTGATCAGAACAGAACTGAACCAATGGTCTCACAACCAATAACTAATTGAATATACTTAGCAAGCAATGACAGCTAGGTTGACAACAGAAACTTAACCTTCACTAGAAATTGAACATTACAAAGAATAAACCGTAATAATTGTATACTACTGAATACTACAGTAAGTACTCGAAGTAATACGTTAATTATCCCGACATTTACAGTGCTACGATTGTGGTTATGTGGTAGTTGCTAACATTTTTCAATGTTCCAGGTACTCTAGACAAGACAACGAAACTGCAAGAACTAGATGACATATACCCCATTATATAACCGACACAAACCTAATTCAATATTAGGCATGTATAATGTACAGGTAGGATACTCTTTGTTTATGATATACAAAACTAATGTTCGCTTAATCTTTTCAGAGCCAAACATGCCAGTCAAGCTATACCTTGCATAAACTAGAAGCTATTAGTAAACTAGGGTACGACTTCTCAGTAGTTGAATGTTTAATAGTTAAACTCTGTCAAGACAAATACAGCGTAAAGAAAAATACACAAGGTTTTCTATTAATAATGGAAAATGGATACGAAATACAAATAATAAAACAAACAGTGCAAGCTACATTTAATGTGTGAATTAGAGTGACAATTATATCCTTTTATTTTTAGTGTTGACTACTGTTGAATTTGATTATTAAAATTTAAAATTACAAGGAATGTTAACGACTAAATTTATTCGGCTAAAAAAAATGATCAACTAAAATGCTATTGATAAGTGACTTTCTTTTTATCTGGTAAAACCAATGCGAAATTTCATACTTATATTTGCCATGACAAAATCAAACGTAACACAGCGACACCTCTCTTCGACCCTCGTTGCTCATATATCCGTTCGTAAACCGGTTCAACTGCGTGGAGCACCCGCATGTACAAAATGCGTGTAAACACCTTGTAACATGCGTTTAGACAGGTTATCGGTCTGTAATTCTTTGGGTTGGACAAATCTCCGTTCTTGGGGATCAGCACTGTCCGCCCCTCAACAACCCAAGAAGGGATTTGCTGCTCCCCATTTAACCAGGAATTAAATATTCTGGCCAAATGGTGGTGGGTGCTCGATAACTTTTTCCACCAAAAGTTATTTATCCCATCGGGACCTGGAGCAGCAAAGTTCTTAGAGCCATCAAGAGCCCTACGAACCTCTTCTGGGGTTATTGGTTCGCACACTTCCTGTGGTTGCTGAAGCCTTTGACAAAAGGCTTCAAAGTGTGCAAGGGCAGGAGAATCTCGGTTGAGTGGAAGCCTCTCCTTGTACAGCGTTTTCCAGAAGTTCTCCACCTGATCTGCAGTCGGCGGATTGTCTACAACACGCGGAGGCGGTTGGAAAAGGCGCGAGGGCTTCTCGCGGAACAGTTTATTTTCCGCAAGCCCCCTCGCCCGCCTCACTAATGACTTTTTGCAAGTCACTAGCATCCGTATCCTGTCGAGACAGTGCTGTTTGGTGGTTCGCAGCACTGCCTCATTGAGTGTGTGATGGACGCGTCTTAAGTTGGCGGCTAATCGACGCACTTTAGGCGTGAACGGCCTGTTGGCCGCCATATAGTCCATCACACATTGGATACGGGATGCGTGTTGCCTCGCCGACTGGATCTTGGCTTCCATCTTTTGTATGCGCCGCTGCGCTCTCTCCTGTGGGGAAGAGGTATTTCGCCTCTCCACCTGAGACGAGCGTTGAGCAGCGGCATACACGGCACAATTTATGTGCCAGATGTCAGCCTCTTCTGGTAGCGCTGTACGAAGTTCAGCGTCCACTCTGGCCAGGTCTTGTGGCCCGGGGGTTTTCAGACGGTGTAACCCCCTTCTGGTACTGAGGCCCTCTGGTATTGGCGGAACGAGGAGAGCCACGTCCTCAACCGGTGAATGTGGCGGCTCTTCGGCCACCTCATTCACCGGCCCAGGAGCAGCCCTCACGTAGCCCCTACTACGAAGGTGGGATACGTAGTCACGCAGATTTTGTGGTGTGAAGGCGCTATGCTCTGGTAGCCTCTCACACCACAGAGCATGCATCCGCGCCATGTACCCCCTCCGCGCGGGCTCACTGCTTTCATAACAATGCAGAAGCTCATCCCTCAGTTCATCTGTCCACTCAAAGCGTCCTTGTTCATTGTGTACGTCGTCAACGGGCGGTCTATCCGGTTGGGCCTCACCACCTTGCCCTTGACCCCTATCCGAACGGGGTCGATCGTGGGGGCCCAGTCTTCGGCCTGCCGGAACCAAAGGTTAGAGCCTGTGGGTGGTTAGCCCAGCAGGCCCACGACCGACACCAGAGGGGAAGATGCTTTCCCCTCCCGGGATATTATTATTATTATTATTTTATTTATTTTTTTTTTATTACAAAAAGCAGTCACCCTACTCTGTGGCTCCGACCCTCACAGAGGGGAGCTGGTAATACCAATAGCCACTCCCCACGCCCGTGGGGTGAGTGACTACCGGGTCCGCGAATCGTGCGCCCTGAGTAAACGTAATGAACCGAGGATGACAGCCTTCTGCATTCTGCCGGCTAAGATCTCTGCCGAATCTCGGCATGCCGGTATGATCTTTAGTTCTGAAAGCAGCGTCTGTCTCATTCCACCGAGGGCTCCTATAATCAGTACCACTATTTTAACAGAATGGCCTGGATAAAGCCTGCGGAGTTCGAAGAGCAAATCTCGATATTTTGTCCGTTTTTCCTCCCCTTTCAAGACAATGTTGCTCTCAGCGGGAGCTGAGAATTCCACGACATACATTGTCTTGAGTTGGTGGTCGAGGAGTACTATGTCAGGCTTGCTGGCTTGCTGGCTTGTATTTGCCTGACGGTGGGAAACCCATGACACGACGTCGATAGACGAGAGTGTTAAATACACCATCCTGGCAAGCCATTATGAATCCCTCGGTCTCAGACTTCAGCCCAGCTGACCTTAAGAAGGCGAAGGTCAGCCTTTCGGATAAGCCGAGGTCTTCTATATTTTTATAGAAGATCCCGTGCAATGGCTTATCCTTATGGAGCTGCAGAAGGATGTTGTGTTCTGCAGCTCTAATGTGGGCTTTTAGTCGAACGGGTTCCAACTCGGTGACAGAGTCGGGGTTTACCCGCTCGACGTCGAAGATGAGACCAAGTTCATCGGCTGCTCTGCGTGCTGCCTTAAAGAGAAAAGCTCCTACCTCTGCATTTTCATGGTCTCGGACCATGCAGAGGTGGGGATCCGAACTCCTGATGACCTTACATGCTCCCTCCAGAACCATCCTGCTATGGAGACTCTCCAAGCTCAAGAGTCCACGGCCTCCCCGATGTCGTGGGAGATATAACCGTGGAACGGACGATTTAGGATGCAAGCTCCTATTGAGATGCATCTTCTTGCGGGTTACTACATCGAGTTGACGCAGCTCTTCTCTAGTCCACTTCACTACTCCGAAAGAGTAGAGAAGGATCGGAACGGCAAGCATATTTGTAGCAGACACCTTGTTCTTCCCCGACAGTTCTGAAGACCAGATCTGTCGGAGTAGGTGCTGATACTTGCCGCGGAGAGCGTTTTTCACTACACTCACTTCTTGGGTGGAGCGTTGCTCGACACCCAAGTAAGTGTACGACTCTCCGGCATCTAGATGGTGTAAGATGCTTCCGTCCACGAGCTGCGCGTCCTCTCCATAGTCACCGCATCGTCCTCTCTTGAGATGGATCAGTGCGCATTTGTCCAACCCGAACTGCATACCGACAGCCTGCGTATACTCCTGTACCACACTAAGGGACTGTTGGAGATCCCTCTCTCCCGAGGCATAAAGTTTAAGGTCATCCATATAAAATAGATGGGTGACCTTATGCCTCCTGTCGCCGGGGGTACCGCAGTTGTAGCCACGGGTTTTCCGGAGCGAGACGGATAATGGCAGTAGTGAGATGCAAAACAGAAGGGGGCTAAGGGAATCTCCCTGAAATACTCCTCTTCTGAATGTTACCGACTCTGCTTGGACTCTATCGTTACCCGATGTTATGGTAAAGCGAGTCCTCCAGAGCGGCATCAGTTCTTCAATACATCTCACTACGGGACCGGGTACCACAAGACATCGGAGCAAGTGAACAATGAGCTCATGCGATGTCATGTCGAATGCCTTGCGGTAGTCGATCTAGGCCATAGAGAGGTTCCGCTTATACTGCATGGAGTCCTGCGTGACACATCTGTCAATCAACAGGTTCTCCTTGCAGCCAGCGACACCTCTCTTCGACCCTCGTTGCTCATATATCCGTTCGTAAACCGGTTCAACTGCGTGGAGCACCCGCATGTACAAAATGCGTGTAAACACCTTGTAACATGCGTTTAGACAGGTTATCGGTCTGTAATTCTTTGGGTTGGACAAATCTCCGTTCTTGGGGATCAGCACTGTCCGCCCCTCAACAACCCAAGAAGGGATTTGCTGCTCCCCATTTAACCAGGAATTAAATATTCTGGCCAAATGGTGGTGGGTGCTCGATAACTTTTTCCACCAAAAGTTATTTATCCCATCGGGACCTGGAGCAGCAAAGTTATTAGAGCCATCAAGAGCCCTACGAACCTCTTCTGGGGTTATTGGTTCGCACACTTCCTGTGGTTGCTGAAGCCTTTGACAAAAGGCTTCAAAGTGTGCAAGGGCCGGAGAATCTAGGTTAAGTGGAAGCCTCTCCTCGTACAGCGTTTTCCAGAAGTTCTCCACCTGATCTGCAGTCGGCGGATTGTCTACAACACGCGGAGGCGGTTGGAAAAGGCGCGAGGGCTTCTCGCGGAATAGTTTATTTTCCGCAAGCCCCCTCGCCCGCCTCACTAATGACTTTTTGCAAGTCACTAGCATCCGTATCCTGTCGAGACAGTGCTGTTTGGTGGTTCGCAGCACTGCCTCATTGAGTGTGTGATGGACGCGTCTTAAGTTGGCGGCTAATCGACGCACTTTAGGCGTGAACAGCCTGTTGGCCGCCATATAGTCCATCACACATTGGATACGGGATTCGTGTTGCCTCGCCGACTGGATCTTGGCTTCCATCTTTTGTATGCGCCGCTGCGCTCTCTCCTGTGGGGAAGAGGTATTTCGCCTCTCCACCTGAGACGAGCGTTGAGCAGCGGCATACACGGCACAATTTATGTGCCAGATGTCAGCCTCTTCTGGTAGCGCTGTACGAAGTTCAGCGTCCACTCTGGCCAGGTCTTGTGGCCCGGGGGTTTTCAGACGGTGTAACCCCCTTCTGGTACTGAGGCCCTCTGGTATTGGCGGAACGAGGAGAGCCACGTCCTCAACCGGTGAATGTGGCGGCTCTTCGGCCACCTCATTCACCGGCCCAGGAGCAGCCCTCACGTAGCCCCTACTACGAAGGTGGGATACATGGTCACGCAGATTTTGTGGCGTGAAGGCGCTATGCTCTGGTAGCCTCTCACACCACAGAGCATGCATCCGCGCCATGTACCTCCTCCGCGCGGGCTCACTGCTTTCATAACAATGCAGAAGCTCATCCCTCAGTTCATCTGTCCACTCAAAGCGTCCTTGTTCATTGCGTACGTCGTCAACGGGCGGTCTATCCGGTTGGGCCCCACCACCTTGCCCTTGACCCCTATCCGAACGGGGTCGATCGTGGGGGCCCAGTCTTCGGCCTGCCGGAACCAACGGTTAGAGCCTGTGGGTGGTTAGCCCTGCAGGCCCACGACCGACACCAGAGGGGAAGATGCTTTCCCCTCCCGGGTGCACTAGGGCTGCCGGTTCGGTTTTGCACCCCTAGCTGGAGTAAGTGGTGGCGCTACTCACCAAAGGCTTAATAGATGGAAGTTAGCCCCTCCTGCTTAATTATTATTATTATTATTATTATTATTTTTTTTTTTTAAGTAAAACCAGTCGTCCTTCTCCCTGCCTCCGATACCAGAGAGGGTACGCTGGGAGCGCCAGTAACCACTCTCTACACTGTAGAGTCAGTGATCACTAGTTCCGTGACTCGTGTGCCCTGAGCAGACGCAATGAACCAAGAATGACAGCCTTCTGCATTCTCCCGGCTAGGACTTCTGCCGATTGTCGGCATGCCGGTATGATGTTCAATTCTGAAAGCAGCGTGTGTCTCGTTCCACCGAGAGCTCCTATAATCAGTACCACCAGCTTGACAGTATGGTCTGGATACAGTCTGCGGAGTTCGAAGAGTAGGTCTCGATATTTTGTCCGCTTTTCTTCCTCCTTCAAGACAATGTTGTTCTCCGCGGGAGCCGAGAACTCTATGACGAACATTGTCTTGAGTTGGTGGTCTATGAGGACTATGTCAGGCTTGTTTGCCTGTATTTGCCTGACCGTGGGAAACGAGTAGTTCCAATAAATTAGACACCTCTCATTCCCCACAACGGACTCAATATCCCCCGGAGCATAAGGCAGCACTGGTGTCTCGTCTATCTCATACAAGTGCCTCAGATGGTAGTAAAGCACTCGTAGTGCTCCGTCGTGCCTTTGGATATAGGCGGAGACTGCATATGTCGGGCAGGCCGACAACAAGTGCATAAGCGTCTCCGGCGCTCTGCGGCAGGCCCTGCAGCTGACGTCAGCGACCTCCACACCCATGACACGACTTCGATAGACGAGGGTGTTGAATACACCGTCCTGGCAAGCCAATATAAATCCCTCGGTCTCAGACTTCAGCCCGGCTGACCTTAAGAAGGCGAAGGTCAGCCTTTCGGATAAGCCAAGTTCTTCTATATTTCTATAGAAGACACCATGCAGTGGCTTATCCGAATGGAGCTGCAGAAAGATGGTTTGTTCTGCAGCTCTTATTTGGGCTTTCCGCCGAGCGGGTTCCAACTCGGTGACAGAGTCGGGATTATCCCGCTCAACGTCGAAGATGAGACCGAGTTCATCGGCTGCTCTGCGTGCTGCCTTAAACAGAAAAGCTCCTACCCCTGCATTTTCATGGTCTCGGACCATGCAGAGGAGGGGATCCGAACTCCTGACGACCTTACAGGCTCCATCCAGCACCATCCTGCTGTGTAGACTCTCCAAGCTCAAGAGTCCACGGCCTCCCCGATGGCGTGGGAGATATAACCGTGGAACGGACGATTTAGGATGCAGGCTCCTATTGAGGTGCATCTTTCTCCGGGTTCCTACATCGAGTTGACGCAGCTCCTCTCGAGTCCACTTCACTACTCCAAAGGAGTAGAGAAGGATCGGAACGGCAAGCATATTAGTAGCAGACACCTTGTTCTTCCCCGACAGTTCTGAAGACCAGATCTGTCGGAGTCGGTGCTGATACTTGCCGCGGAGAGCGTTTTTCACTACACCCACTTCTTGGGTGGAGCGTTGCTCGACACCCAAGTAAGTGTACGACTCTCCGGCATCTAGGTGGTGTAGGATGCTTCCGTCTACGAGCTGCGCGTCCTCGCCGTAGTCCCCACATCGTCCTCTCTTGAGACGGACCAGTGCACATTTGTCCAATCCGAACTGCATACCGACAGCCTGCGTGTACTCCTGTACCACCCTAAGGGATTGTTGGAGATCCCTTTCTCCGGAGGCATAAAGTTTAAGGTCATCCATATAAAACAAATGGGTGACCTTATGCCTCCTGTCGCCGGGAGTACCACAGTTGTAACCGCGGGTTTTCCGGAGCGAGACGGATAATGGCAGTAGCGAGATGCAAAACAAAAGGGGGCTGAGGGAATCTCCCTGAAATACTCCCCTTTTGAGTTATTATTATTATTATGGACTTAAGCCGTGCACTTTCTCGGCCGAAGCCGGAAAAATTCACCGACCCCTCGCGCGCGCCGTTGGGGTTCGGCTCTGTGGGGACCCGGGCCTGTCCCGGGCCCATTGCTGTTGGGGATCGGCTCGGTTAACGGGGATGAAATTCATCACGTCCCATTAATCCGGTGGATATTTCGGTTTTCTATCCTTCATCGTTCAAAAACTTTCTGGTAATATGGCATGTCTGGAGAATCACCGTCCTCTGGATCATCTTCACGAGGCCTTTAGGTAGATTAAGTTGCTCCAAATAACTCAAGAACTTCTTCGTCACCACGCCTGTAGCCGAAATTATGACCGGGATAATTCGAACCTCCTCTAATCTCTACACGTGTTTAAGTTCTATGGCCAAATTCTGATATTTGTTTCTCTTTTCCATCTCCGTTTTCTGCAGGCTGTTGGTTAGGGGGCATCCAATATCAATTATAGTGGCCTTCTTGTCTTTCTTTTTGATCACCAGGATGTCAGGGCGGTTGTGATCCAAGGTTCTATCAGACTGTATTGGTCTATCCCAGTACAGCAATGTTTCCTCGTTTTCTAAAACAGCTTGAGGTGTGTATTTATAGAAGGGCGGTGGATTAGTAATGAGTCCTAAGTTAAGTGCCAATTCTCTATGGATGATTTTCGCCACCTCGTTGTGCCTTCCCAAATACATTCCCGTAGCCAAAGCAGGGCAGCCTCCAGTGACATGTTCGATAGTTTCACCCGCTGCCTTACACTTTCTACACACATCGTTCACACCGGGGACTTTAAGAATGTACTTCTCATAATTTCTAGTACGGATAATGCTATCCTGAATGGCTGTTATGAATCCCTCAGTTTCTGGGTGTAACATTTCTTCCTTAAGCCATAGGAGCGATGTTTCCTTGTCGATCTCCGGATTGTTTAAGGCATTGGGATACTTTCCGTGGAGTACCTTGTCCTGCCATGCTGTTTGAATATCCTCGTTCGTTCGGATCATTATCTCGTGTTGTCGATCTTTGAGGTTTAACGGTGTATATCTGTTATCACTTTCCACTATTTTCCGAATGAGGACCCTGTCTGAATTGTAGAAATAGAGGCGCATGTTCTTCTCTTGCGTTCGGCACATCTACTGAACGCTGCTTAATCCCCTGCCGCCTTGTGTTCTTGGCATGTATAGTCTTTCAACTGCGCTCTTTGGGTGATGCATTCGAAACTTTGTAAGTGTAGTTCTCGTCATTCTATCTAGGTCTTCCAGGTCTGTATCCGAGTACTTTAGTATTCCGAATGAGTATGCCAAACTAGGGACAGCATATGTATTGATCGCTGTTATCATGCTTCTAGCGTTGAGTTTAGTATTCAGGAGCTTATTTAAACGTTGTTTGTATTTTTCCCTGAACTCCTTCTTTAGCTGGGTGTGGTCTATCCTTCTATTCTGCAGAATTCCAAGGTACTTGTAAGTTTCTTCTGGCAGCATTTGCTCAAAGTCACGGATATTCTCCGGCTGCTGCGTTAATTTTCCCTTTGTGACATGTATTTCGGCACACTTCTCCAGACCAAACTCCATACTGATATCATCGCTGAAGGTTTTGACATTGGCTACTAGCGCCTTCAACTGTCTTGGATTCTCAGCATATAGCTTGATGTCATCCATAAATAGTAAATGGCTGAGCCTCGAGCTTGGTTGTTTGGGATCTATTCGGAAACCGTAGGTGGTGTCATTCAATATTGCTGAGAGCGGATTGAGAGCGAGGCAAAACCATAATGGACTCAGTGAATCACCCTGGTATATACCTCTTCTAATCTTGATGTTCGAGATAGTGCTTCCTCCAATTCTTGTCTGGGTTTCCCAAGTCGTCATTGCATAAGTTAGTAGCCGAATGATGGTGGGGCTAACTTTGTATACTTCTAGCACTTTTATAAGCCAGTCGTGAGGTACCGAGTCGAATGCCTTTTTGTAGTCTATGTAGGCCATACTGATGTTTCGGCGTTTTACTTCAGCTTGTTTGATGGTTACCGCATCTATAGTTAGCTGCTCTTTGCATCCAAGTGATCTCTTTACACATCCCCGCTGTTCTGGGCCTATTATATTGTTTATCTCACAGTGTTCATTGATTTGCCTATGTATCAATGACGTGAGAAGTTTGTAGATCGCAGACAAGCAGGTGATTGGCCTGTAGTTTTTCGGGTCTTTCAGATCTCCTTTTTTTGGAAGAAGGTAAGTTACTCCTCGACCTAAAAATTCAGGAAATCTTGTTGGATCTTCAAGGATTTTGTTGAATGCCCGAGCAAACTGTGGAAATAGGGCTGGGAATGACTTCAGCCAAAAGTTCTGTATGTTGTCTGGTCCAGGCGCTTTCCAGCTTGAAGTATTTTTTATGCACTCTTCGACATCCGCAGGTGTAATATTAGTATCTGGCATATCTGGAAGATCACTCGCAATGCGTTCTGCTGTTTGGAGCCACGTAGCTGCCTGGTTGAATCTCGCAGGGTTTGACCATATCCCCTGCCAGAATTGCCCGAAGCGATTGTGATCAATTTTCTCGGGTTCTGTATTGCCTTGGTTGTTACTTTCCAGATTGCGATAGAAGATCTTCTGGTTACTAGAGAATAAATAATTTTGCTGCTTGCGCTTCGTAGCCTCATTGTATCTCCGCAGTCTCGCTCCCTTAACTTTACTTTTCTGTCTAGCATCGTCGTAGTAGTTCGTGAGGGTTTCGTTGACCTGTGGATCGTTTAAGTCTATTTGTCGTTTTCGGCATATTTTACGAATTTTGCTTTTGACTTTATTGCTGTTATTGCCATCTAAGTACTCTCTGATAATGTTCGCTTCAGTTCTTAGTAGATCTATTTGCGTTTCGAGTCGTATCTTCCAGGCCGGCTTTCTTTGTTTCTGGATATTCCTATTTTGTTTCTGAATTTGAAGTTTCTGGCCATTCAGTTCTATGACAGTAGCAGCTCCTGCATATAAAGCTGTATGTATAGAAGTTAGTTCAGGATCCAGTTGTTCCTCCATCCTCAACTTCAATTCGGCATCTACAGATTTTATGTATCGTTGTGTATCTTTGTTGACTTTTAGCCTCGGTATTATTGGTCTGATGAGAGGGTTCGAGTCGCGAAATAGCAGTAAATTGCTCAGTAGCTTCTGGCGTATCCTTCCTGCTTCTTCTTCGTTATTTTCTTCCTCATGAGGTGTATTGCCATCCACTGATCTCCTTTGTGGTATGTCTTCATTTTGTTGGCGTATTTCTTCGTTGTGTATTTGGGCCCCTGCCTCTCTACGCAGGGCATCTATTTCAAGCTGTGTTAGGTATTTTCTTTTAATAATTATGTTCTTTCTATCGGCCAGATTTTGTTCGGAGATGTTCATTTCAGGGTGAGTTCTTGAATATTCGGCGAATAGTTTTTGTCTCCATCCAGGCAAAGGATCGTCTCTGCATTCATTAACGAGCAAGTATGTGCGTATGACATCCTTATTCATTTCATTGCTCCATTTTATTCTCCCGGCTATTTCATTCCTCCTGGGAGCAGCCCGTTCGGTTCTACGACCTGGGCGCTGTCCAAGTGGTGGGTTTGGCTGTCCTACTATGCCTGGTGGTGGTAATTCTCCATCTTCGTTCTGTTCGTTGTTGTTATTGTTGTTGTCATGGGCTGTAGCTTGTTGATTGACAGGTGCCCGCCTCCTCAGCACTCTGCCACCGGCGTCCCGCATGCTGTCACGTCCAGCGCCAGCTCCAGACGTGCCCTGGCGCTCCCCAGGCAGCGGCTCTATGACATTTCTTGTATTTCTCTCCATTTTCATGTGTGTACCAGTTTTTGTTCCACGAGGAGTTTCCTCCTTACCCATTGACCCTGCGACGGGTCGCCGAGTATCCCTTATTCGCAAAGGGCCGCGCCCGATAGAAGAACTGGCAAACTCCCACGGGTTATTATATTATTATTTTTTTTTTTTTTTACAAAAAACCAGTCACCCTACTCTGTGGCTCCGACCCTCACAGAGGGGAGCTGGTAATACCAATAGCCACTCCCCACGCCCGTGGGGTGAGTGACTACCGGGTCCGAGAATCGTGTGCCCTAAGTAGACGCAATGATCCGAGGATGACAGCCTTCTGCATTCTGCCGGCTAAGATCTCTGCCGAATCTCGGCATGCCGGTATGATCTTTAGTTCTGAAAGCAGCGTCTGTCTCATTCCACCGAGGGCTCCTATAATCAGTACCACTATTTTAACAGAATGGCCTGGATAAAGCCTGCGGAGTTCGAAGAGCAAATCTCGATATTTTGTCCGTTTTTCCTCCTCTTTCAAGACAATGTTGCTCTCAGCGGGAGCCGAGAATTCCACAACATACATTGTCTTGAGTTGGTGGTCGAGGAGTACTATGTCAGGCTTGTTGGCTTGTATTTGCCTGACGGTGGGAAACGAGTAGTTCCAATAGATTAGGCACTTCTCATTCCCCACAACGGACTCAATATCCCCCGGAACGTAAGGCAGCACTGGTGTTTCGTCTATCCCATACGAGTGCCTTAGATGATAGTAAAGCACTCGTAATGCTGCGTTGTGTCTATGAATATAGGCCGAGACTGCGTGTGTCGGGCAAGCCGACAGTAAGTGCATTACAGTCTCCGGCGCCCTGCGGCAGGCCCTGCAGCTGACATCAGGGACCTCCATACCCATGACACGACGTCGATAGACGAGAGTGTTAAATACACCATCCTGGCAAGCCATTATGAATCCCTCGGTCTCAGACTTCAGCCCAGCTGACCTTAAGAAGGCGAAGGTCAGCCTTTCGGATAAGCCGAGGTCTTCTATATTTTTATAGAAGACCCCGTGCAATGGCTTATGCTTATGGAGCTGCAGAAGGATGTTGTGTTCTGCAGCTCTAATGTGGGCTTTTAGTCGAGCGGGTTCCAACTCGGTGACAAAGTCGGGGTTTACCCGCTCGACGTCGAAGATGAGACCAAGTTCATCGGCTGCTCTCCGTGCTGCCTTAAAGAGAAAAGCTCCTACCTCTGCATTTTCATGGTCTCGGACCATGCAGAGGAGGGGATCCGAACTCCTGATGACCTTACATGCTCCATCCAGAACCATCCTGCTATGGAGACTCTCCAAGCTCAAGAGTCCACGGCCTCCCCGATGTCGTGGGAGATATAACCGTGGAACGGACGATTTAGGATGCAAGCTCCTATTGAGATGCATCTTCTTGCGGGTTACTACATCGAGTTGACGCAGCTCTTCTCTAGTCCACTTCACTACTCCGAAAGAGTAGAGAAGGATCGGAACGGCAAGCATATTTGTAGCAGACACCTTGTTCTTCCCCGACAGTTCTGAAGACCAGATCTGTCGGAGTAGGTGCTGATACTTGCCGCGGAGAGCGTTTTTCACTACACTCACTTCTTGGGTGGAGCGTTGCTCGACACCCAAGTAAGTGTACGACTCTCCGGCATCTAGATGGTGTAAGATGCTTCCGTCCACGAGCTGCGCGTCCTCTCCGTAGTCACCGCATCGTCCTCTCTTGAGATGGATCAGTGCGCATTTGTCCAACCCGAACTGCATACCGACAGCCTGCGTATACTCCTGTACCACCCTAAGGGACTGTTGGAGATCCCTCTCTCCAGAGGCATAAAGTTTAAGGTCATCCATATAAAATAGATGGGTGACCTTATGCCTCCTGTCGCCGGGAGTACCGCAGTTGTAGCCACGGGTTTTCCGGAGCGAGACGGATAATGGCAGTAGTGAGATGCAAAACAGAAGGGGGCTGAGGGAATCTCCCTGAAATACTCCTCTTCTGAATGTTACCGACTCTGTTTGGACTCTATCGTTACCCGATGTTATGGTAAAGCGAGTCCTCCAGAGCGGCATCAGTTCTTCAATACATCTCACTACGGGACCGGGTACCACAAGACATCGGAGCAAGTGAACAATGAGCTCATGCGATGTCATGTCGAATGCCTTGCGGTAGTCGATCCAGGCCATAGAGAGGTTCCGCTTATACTGCATGGAGTCCTGCGTGACACATCTGTCAATCAACAGGTTCTCCTTGCAGCCAGCGACACCTCTCTTCGACCCTCGTTGCTCATATATCCGTTCGTAAACCGGTTCAACTGCGTGGAGCACCCGCATGTACAAAATGCGTGTAAACACCTTGTAACATGCGTTTAGACAGGTTATCGGTCTGTAATTCTTTGGGTTGGACAAATCTCCGTTCTTGGGGATCAGCACTGTCCGCCCCTCAACAACCCAAGAAGGGATTTGCTGCTCCCCATTTAACCAGGAATTAAAAATTCTGGCCAAATGGTGGTGGGTGCTCGATAACTTTTTCCACCAAAAGTTATTTATCCCATCGGGACCTGGAGCAGCAAAGTTCTTAGAGCCCTCAAGAGCCCTACGAACCTCTTCTGGGGTTATTGGTTCGCACACTTCCTGTGGTCGCTGAAGCCTTTGACAAAAGGCTTCAAAGTGTGCAAGGGCAGGAGAATCTCGGTTGAGTGGAAGCCTCTCCTCGTACAGCGTTTTCCAGAAGTTCTCCACCTGATCTGCAGTCGGCGGATTTTCTACAACACGCGGAGGCGGTTGGAAAAGGCGCGAGGGCTTTTCGCGGAACAGTTTATTTTCCGCAAGCCCTCTCGCCCGCCTCACTAATGACTTTTTGCAAGTCACTAGCATCCGTATCCTGTCGAGACAGTGCTGTTTGGTGGTTCGCAGCACTGCCTCAGTAAGTGTGTGATGGGCGCGTCTTAAATTGGCGGCTGATCGACGAACTTTAGGCGTGAACGGCCTGTTGGCCGCCATATAGTCCATCACACATTGGATACGGGATGCGTGTTGCCTCGCCGACCGGATCTTGGCTTCCATCTTTTGTATGCGCCGCTGCGCTCTCTCCTGTGGGGAAGAGGTATTTCGCCTCTCCACCTGAGACGAGCGTTGAGCAGCGGCATACACGGCACAATTTATGTGCCAGATGTCAGCCTCTTCTGGTAGCGCTGTGCGAAGTTCAGCGTCCACTCTGGCCAGGTCTTGTGGCCCGGGGGTTTTCAGACGGTGTAACCCCCTTCTGGTACTGAGACCCTCTGGTATTGGCGGAACGAGGAGAACTACGTCCTCAACCGGTGAATGTGGCGGCCCTTCGACCACCTCATTCACCGGTCCAGGAGCAGTCCTCACGTAGCCCCTACTACGAAGGTGGGATACATAGTCACGCAGATTTTGTGGCGTGAAGGCGCTATGCTCTGGTAGCCTCTCACACCACAGAGCATGCATCCGCGCCATGTATCCCCTCCGCGCGGGCTCACTGCTTTCATAGCAATGCAGAAGTTCATCCCTCAGCTCATCTGTCCACTCAAAGCGTCCTTGGACATTGCCAATTTCGTCAACGGGCGGCCCGTCCGGTTGGGCCCCACCACCTTGCCCTTGACCCCTATCCGAACGGGGTCGATCGTGGGGGCCCTGTCTTCGGCCTATTGGAACCAAAGATTAGGGCCTGTGGGTGGTTAGCCCAGCAGGCCCACGACCGACACCAGAGGGGAAGATGCTTTCCCCTCCCGGGTGCACTAGGGCTGCCGGTTCGGTTTTGCACCCCTAGCTGGAGTAAGTGGTGGCGCTACTCACCAAAGGCTTAATAGATGGAAGTTAGCCCCTCCTGCTTATTATTATTATTTTTATTATTATTATTATTATTAGGTATGAAACGAATAGAATTTTTGTACTGTGATCGTTAAGAATTTTTGTCCGGTTATATTATCTATTTGATGGGATCAAATGATAATACAACAAATCTCTATTTGTTTCAACAAATTTGAACAGTACTGTAGATTATATATATATAGGTACCCACTTGATTTTTCACATTGTATTTCACCATTTCTTGTATTAAGACATCTGCTAAAGTTTTAAAATCCTCAACAAATCTTGGGTTGGCTTCACTACTTTTCTTTTTTTGGACTAGTAGTTGAAACAAATGCTTATTTTCACGGCATATTTTGGCAATATTCGCAGCTTTTTCAGAAACAAGAATTAATTCTTTCAGTAAGTCCATTACCTAGAATAAATAAATAATCTGGTCGTCGGAATTAAAAGTAGGTAGGCAAGTAATATACTTTGTTTCTTACTCACCTTATTTATGAACTAATACACAGTTTTGGTTAAAATCACTTTTAAATAAATAATGTTTTTTATTTAAGAATCTCAGTTTGTTTCCCGTTTTTAAATTCTATCGTACGATTTTAAATTAAATTATATAAGCAGATACGTGAACCAAGCTCGACTTATTGATTTTGTAGTGTTCACCTAGCATCTGCGCGTCCTGCGTTGTAATTCTAAATTCGTCTCGCATGATCTTATGTCGAATATTAGCCTATAAGTTAAAAGTAAATGTCAATTTGTTATTTTTATAATGCTTTAGAAAACATTCATAACAGCCCAGCAAACACAACAAGGCTGAACCAGAATAGTAACAACCATACTTTCCAGCATATATGTTGAAACAACTGTATAGCAATAACTAATGTTTAAACAGCATCGCTGTGTCCCACCTGCCAATCAAATAGGTTAAGCGTTAGAATAGTATTGGCTAAATATTCACAGTTTTACAACTATCAGACATATCTTCAACTTTGAAAAACATTAATCGCTCAATGTTTAGGTGTTGCTGAACCAATATGAAGCAAGGCAGCTGCCCTGCATTGAGTGCATTGTAAAGATTGTGTTGAGCTGTAATATTATTATCGGTTGTTCGACATCTGACCAGCGCTGTCACTGTTGGGTTTCAGAAAATTTACAGATCCCCACAACTCAAATATACTATGGGACCCTGTACCCGTCAGAGCCCATCGACATATTGCAAATTAAACTCTAGTGAATATTTTAGCCTTCTATTCAATGGAATTTACTTGACATCTTTCAAATATTTATGTGGAAGACTAACAGAATACATCATCTGAATTATATAGTCGTATATCGGTAGTATAACAAGGCATTTATTACTGGTTGCAATGCAAGATTGATGCTAAAATTTAAAAAATAATAGATTCAAGACCACGTATATTTACGGAACTGGCAGAGGTATATTATAAAAACTTTTTTAAAAAAACAAAGCATATTATATAGCATTTAACAATAAAATAAAAATTTTAAATTTTTTAAACTCCTATGTTACATTTATTTTTTGCTTTCTGCTTTCTTTCTTCTTCACCTCCCACCGCGTTTCTTTTAACTGCAACTGCAACTAGCGGAAACAGGAATGTTAGGTACTAAAGCATAGTTACGTAGTTCCTTTCATATTACTACCAAACTCAGCTTATCTAATATCGAGTTTATTAGCTAATCTAAGATGCGGAATGATCAAACATTTGTGCACGATTGTTTATGAGTCTATTAAGTTAACCTCAATGATTTTTTTTATCACCTGCTTTATTTAATTTCTTTTTATTACAAGATAATAAATAAAAGGGGTGTAATTATTAACTGAGCTAATGCAATTTAAAACGAATAGATGTTGCAGTCAAGCATGGCATACTGCGAATAGCGAATACCTGTTCGATTAAGGTGAGCATATCCAAGAGAGAGAGAGAGAGAGAGAGAGATCCGATAAGGAAATATTTATTATTTTTGGCGATAACTTTACAATACAATACAATGCAATGCAATGCAACCCAATACAATACAATACAATGCAATACAATACAATACAATACAATGCAATGCAATGCAATGCAATGCAATGCAATGCAATGCAATGCAATGCAATGCAATACAATACAATACAATGCAATACAATACAATACAGCACAATACAGTACAGTACAATACAATACAGTACAATACAATACAGTACAGTACAATACAGTACAATACAGTACAATACAGTACAATACAGTACAGTACAGTACAATACAATACAATACAATACAATACAATACAGTACAATACAATACAATAATAGATAGATAGATAGATAGATAGATTTATTTGACTACATTCACATTTTTTACAATATTTGTAGCAAGTCAACAGAATACATAGATCTGGTTAGTTACCAGTCGGCAATTAACAGAGACAATCGAATTAAAATAATGTCTTAACATTAAGTATATCACAATATTTTTATGTATATGACAAATAGACAAATAGTCGTAACAAACATACAAGTATTGAATAAAAACAAAACAAATAAGAGAAGATGAAATAAAGTAACAAATATTCTGCAAGTAAATGCATACAACATTCATGCTTATAAGGTCACTGTATATATGGAGTTCGTAAATATTCATCAACAGAATAAAAACAGTATTTTAGGATAAATTTTTTAATTTTTGACTTAAAACCAACTAGATTTAACTGCTTAATTTGTGTAGGCAAATGATTGAAAAGGTTTAAATTGAGGGAGTTTTTTTTACTGACTGCTAAACGGTAACGTGGATTCATAAGAAGGCCTGCAGAACGAGTATTGTGTTGGTGGTAATCAGAGTGGGTAGAGAAATTGTAGACGCTCTCATGAATTTTAATCAAGCTGTAATATATGTAGAATCTGCAATTAGAAGAGGCTATATGGAACCCAAAACACCAACCAACCTCAAACTAGTTCACACCACTTGGAAGCCTGATTTTTTACCTACCTTTCTCTACTTTTCAAATGCAACACTATCCACCACATCTTTTTACATTTTTTCAATTGTTTTTGCAACAACAATCTAGAGTAAATAATACATAAGGGAGAACACGCAATAAGTTGTTGCATGGGATACATAACCGTCGGTGCAGTACTGACTAGACACTAGACAAATAATAAACAATGTTTCACATTTTGTACGAACTACATGCGTCCCAAATCTGAATGAACTACATACTCTATTGACACCTTTGGTTTCTAAACAGGCGAACCTCAGCGAAACACGCACCAGGTTCCTCGTCCATCGAACCACGCGCCGTGTAACTGCGCCTTAATATTGTTCAATTAGATATCTTTTATTAAGAGGTAAACAAATTGTCATGTGATATTCAGTAAGATTATTTTTTAACAATATTTAATTTTCAACCAAACAAAAAAGTTATTAGAATATTTGTTTCCTTACCCAAAATTAACTTCAATACTTGTTTGAAATTAACAAAGGCTCTTTTATTATTTCTTCCCGTCCAGTTATACTGGGTTGCCAGATGATTTGTCATAAATCTAGATTGAATTCTTCGGGTAGCGTCTATAACATGTTTTCCCTCTACCACTTGTGTTGTACACTATAAAATAAAACATTTATCACTAATCTTTAGTACACAGAAAATTAAGAGATATATGATTTCCAATTTATCGGTGACAGTTTCTGTTAATGGTTAATATGCAACAAAGTTAGGTTAAATATATGAATAAATATTTCGACTTCCTTGCTGTTATATTTCAGTCTGCAAATCATTTCACTATGTGTATATTTACAATAATATTAAATAATAGCAAATGTTTATCAACTTACTTTAATAATATATCCATCTTCTCCCACTATTATTTATAGACCAAATCAAACTTTTAGACTCAGAATTCAAGCATTCACTAAAACACAAAACCAGTAAAAACGGCGAAATAGGAAAGGCCGTGGGCGAGTCCGTTCGGTTCAGAGGTAGCATGAACCGTAAAAATCGAAGATCACATTTGTGAGAGGTGGTGTACTCGCTAAATTAAAAATTGCTATTATTTATTAGGAAAAATTTCAAATGAAATATTCGTGTGTAAATACAACTTTTCACAGTCATATATTATTTACCGCGGATTGCCTGCGTATAACCAAACATCTACCAACGCCGACTTTATTCTGCTTTTAATTGCAGAATTTATATACACAACCAACGTTATTTTTATGGGTTAAACAGTTCGTAACATTTTCTGGACATACAAAAAGCATTGGTAAAACGCTTTAGTTTAGATCCAACGCATGTCCGCCATTTCCAACGTAGGCCCGCGCTAATACCTCTCATTCGTGTTTGCTGGGGGTGCGCCGATGTCATATAATAGCATGTTTCTTAAAAAGTTATAATTAATAGTAATAGTCTTAAAAAGTATAGCATGTAGTTGTATTGTAGTATTTGTACAAATATTTGGCAGCAGTAGTTAACTACTATTATTGTTAATTTAACCATATTTTGGTAAGCAAAAATATCAAAATCTGAGAAAACAAAAAAGTCAAGTCAAGATATCATATTTCCGGAGGAAAGATGGAGAAATTTCTTGTCTTTTGCCGAGGCACGTGTGAAAAAGAAGGAAGCTTCTCTTTTCGTTGGGCTCAACCCAGATTAATTTTGAGCATTTGTAAACCAAAATTCATTATTTCTTTTGTCTGGAAGATTGGTAAGCTGTCACATGAACATTGTATTTCCGAGAGGCCTCCTGATTTTTGTATTTTTTGTGAAATTCTTGTGCTACTCTCTACTTATAAGGGTGAATTTTAATTTTGTGTTTTATTAGGTTGCTCTTATACTTGTAAAACTTACAGAGTGTTTGGGACTCGCTATTTTTTGGCCGGTCCTAGCTTCTGTAGGGGAGGTGTCCTGAAATGAGTAGGGGCTCTTCAGTACCCTGCAGAAGACGGACTGGGATGGGGGATGTCCTCAACCTCAATACGGCGCGTCCCAATGGCTGATAGGGGCTCTTGCGAGGCTCGTGAGAGTGGTGTTCGCATCCGCGGATCAACTGAGGATATGGTATAGCGGCAGTGGCTATGCCATTACTGGCGATGTGTGGAACGACTTGTTGGGCTACACATCTACAAATAACTGCTTCTTATGTTTGTCATCTCGATGACGAATATAGGAGGTAGTTACCACGCATTGGGGAAGGCAATGAGAAACCACCCCAATTAATTTTCCCTAGTACAATCATGACGATGGCTGCAAATTTAAACGGCCCCGAGTACGGGCGCTCTTTCAATAGGGCAGGGATGCGAAGAATCTCCCGGACAGCCGCTGTTAATTTTGGAAACTCAAATCACAAAAATATCGGAACGTGGAATGTTAGAAGTATGTATGAGAGTGGAAAAATCCATAACACCATTAAAAAAATGACCCGACTTAATATATCCATACTAGGAATCAGCGAAATGCGATGGCCCCAGTCAGGACGAATGCTTATGGAGGAGCACGCAGTATATTACTCAGGAGAAGACAGTACATTCCATCGAAATGGAGTGGCACTCATTGTAACTAGAGAGGTAGACCGATCAGTGATAAATTTCACACCACTTTCAGATAGAGTAATTATGCTACAAATAAAGGCCAAACCAACAACAATCAATTTCATTCAAGTATATGCTCCTACCTCTAAAAGCAGAGAAGAAGATATAGAGGTTTTACACTGATGTGAATACAGTAATGAAGAATCTAAAAAATAACACAGTGACAATTCTGATGGGCGATCTTAATGCGAAAGTAGGAAGGATGTGGAGCAGAAGAAGACATTGTTGGAAACCACGGATTAGGAGTCAGAAATGAACGGGGAGAGAAATTTGTACAATTTTGTACATAAAACGAACTAGCTGTGATCAATACCTATTTTCAACTTCCTAAAAGGCGTCTATATACATGGAAAGCACCAGGCGATTAACCGGAACACATTATACGCAATCAAATAGATTTCATTACCATCAAGAAGCGATTCAGAAATTCCGTCAAGTCAGTAAAAACCTACCCCGGCGCAGACGTTCCATCTGACCATACGCTCCTACTCGCTAAAATCGCATGCCGACTTAAGAAAACACAAAAAACAACATATAAAGTGAGACCAGATCTTAATAAACTAGATGATACTCTTATTCGAAAGGAGGCTACGGACATAATAGAAAGAAAAGTCACCACACTATCCCAAAGACAAGATATACCCATAGAAGAACGCGTGAGAATGCTCATCGCAGCAATAAAAGACACGATAACGGAAAAACTGAAACCTGAAAGAAAAACAAGAAAGAGGAAGTGGATGACGCAGGATATCCTAGACCTTATGGAAGAGAGAAGACAACAGACAATCCAAGGAAATGATGCTAACTACAAACAGTTTAACTCAGAAATAAGAAGAAGAATTAAAAATGCAAAGGCCCAATACTTCACTCAAGAATGTGAAGAAATAGAAAAATACGATAAAAAGAACGATACCTTCCATCTATACAAGAAAATAAAAGAAGTAACCGGAGGTAAAAGTATACGTAAGTAGATTTCATAAAATACAAGAACAAACAAACGGACCCCCAATCACCAGAGAATAAGTTGAAAAGGCCATGGAAACGGCCAAGATTAGAAAAGCGAATGGCCCAGATGAAATTCCAACAGAAATCCTGAAACTCTTGGGAGACAAAGCAATAAAATCACTAGTACTACTGATCAGTGCTATCTATGATAGAGGAATAATTCCACCTGACTGGCTGAAATGAACATTCATCCCCATCCCCAAAAAAGCAAATGCCAAAGAATGCAGTGAACACCGAACTATAAGTTTGATGAGCCATGTATTAAAACTATTTCTGAACATCATCTATCAAAAGATTTATCCCAAAATTGAAGAGCATATTGGGGACACTCAAGTTGGATTCCGTAAAGGACTGGGTACAAGAGAAGCACTTTTTAGCATACAAGTACTAATTCAACAATGTAGAGACGTAAATTGTGACGCCTGCATGTGCTTCATTGACTTTGAGAAGGCATTTGATAGGGTACAACACAAATAAATGATTGAGCAACTGGAATAAAAGCATAAAAGCATAAAAGCAACTGGAATTGATGACAAGAACCTATACTTCATCGCTGATCTCTACTGGGGACAGAAGACAAATCTAAGAATGGGGGACAGAACAACGAAAGATATCATAATAAAAAGAGGAGTGAGGCAAGGGTGCATATTGTCACCGTTACTTTTCAATGTTTATTCCGAAGTAATATTTCGAGAGGCACTGTACAACTTCTTAGAGGGAATAATAAACGGAGTTACAGTGAATAATCTTCGTTATGCAGATGACACAGTACTTATGTCAGGCAATATTGAGGGACTCCAGCTTCTCTTGGACCGAATAATCAACGTATGCGAAAATTATGGCCACAAACTGAATGTCAAAAAAACTAAACTAATGCTAGTGAGCAAAAGAAACATTACATTAATGGAGAACTGTGGATTGGGACAGAACGTTTAGAAAGGGTGCATAGAATGAAATGTTTGGGACAGCTTCTAGTCGATGACTGGGACCACTCAATTGAAATAAAATCAAGAATAGAGCCAGCAAGAACAACATTTGTGAGGATGAAGGTTTTCTATGGACATGACCTAAATATGGAATTGAAGATAAGGATGGCTCCCTGTTATGTATTCTCCGTCCTCTGGTATGGAGTGGAGTCTTGGACTCGTACAGAAAATACCCTTAAGAGACTTGAGGTTTTTGAGATGTGGGTATACCGATGTATGCTACGGATAAGTAGGGTAGACCACATTACAAACATAGAAGTAATGCGTAGAATGGGTAAAGATAAGGAAGTAATTAATACTGTGAAAAAGAGGTAACTATCATACCTTGGCCACGCAATGAGACATTCAGAAACATATAATACACTACATCTGATCTGATCTGAAGAAGAACGTCCGGGTTGAAGAACTTGAGACAGTGGCTTGGGAAGTCAACGACCACGCTTTTCAGAGCGGCGGTTAATAAAGTCAAAATAACGAACATGATCGCCAACATTCGTTGAACGGATATGGCACTGCAAGAAGAAGGAGATTTTTTGGATTAATCTGCACTACCCTCAAGTCAATTTTTGTAATCTGCCGATGTAGGTACCAGCCAGCAACTAGATGTATGCAATCATATGCAGCCAATGGGGCACCAACTATAACAGTTAGGCACATCATAGTAGCCTCCTTACTTAGTGCCATGAAGATGACCAGGCCATGCTGTATGTACCGCAGGGACATTCTAGCCATGCCGTCGACGATCAGTGCAGGAGCAGGTTTCGCAGAAGCAAGGTTTTGCTGTAGTAAGTTTTTTCGTTGGAGCAGGTTTAATCTCCTTTTTTTCTTATTTTTTTGTCATGAATCTTAATTTCGTTGAATTACTTAACTTTGTCATTCATTTAAATCTTTCAACGTCAACCTTACCATAATACATTTTTGAATTTAATTTTAATCTGAGCTATGTGACTCATAGCATGAGTAAATTTTGGTATATTTTTTTTAAATATAAGCCTTGTAAAGCAGAGCATGGCCATGCAAAGCTGCTAGTAGATTAACATCGTACATAAACGATTCTCTTGGATAAACATAATTTCCACGCTATGACATGTTCACTTTTTGTTATTAGCAATTGACTTCATAATTCTAGCCTGTGTGTACATGTTGTAGGTATATAATAAATAATGTTCTTTTTGTAGAAATCTTGCTTTTAATACTTGCAACGTCTCTATTAATATTTGTCACGTAATTTAATGATAATAAATCTATCGTGTCCTTTTAAATAAGTAATAATTAATTTTGATAACTTTCAAGTCTTAAGTAAATGTGGTTAAACAATTTTGCCTTCTTGGCTGGGCAAGATTGTAAGTAACCTTTCTACAACCAAGTGGCGTCCTGTCTTATCCACACTCCGTATGGGTATAAAATCGGTTATCTATACCTAATTGGAGCACCAACGTGTCGGGCCTGAGTGTGGAATTTTTTTTTAATTAGATTATTGCTTTTTATTACCTAGTTCTTTCGTTAGTTTTTTTTTGCTTTTTGTGATAAGTTTAATGATAAGATTATCAGAGGCATGCAAGTATACTCATACATTAAAAAGGTGATATTTCTATTTTTTACTTTTGATAAATTGCTTTTTACAAAACCTGCTGGCGCCTTCGACCATATATATATATATATATATATATATATATTGTTTTTTAGGTTTTCGCGGGTGTTAAATGAAGTGTTGTCTAAAACGACGTTTCGGCAGAATCTCATCTGCCATCTTCAGGTTTTCACTGAAAGCTGCCTACTGCTGCTTCGAACGTTGCTCGAAATGAACTGTTCAGCATACATAGCATTATATATAATGCTATGTATTCGCATATTGGACGATTACGAAGAGTGTATGTTTGTGTTATTTGCTGAATCGGGGTTTGAATTTGTTTGTTTCCTTTAGATGGTTTTCAAAATTTATTTAAATTAGCTAAAGATCCGAAAGGTATGTGTTTTAGAATGTTAATACTTGTTTAGAGTTGTTTTAATAGTTTTTAAGTTTTTATTTGATGTCAACAGTAAGTTTGATACTGACATCTATGTTAGTAGTTATTAAGTTGTAGTTGAAATAATTTCTGACATTTAAGTCATTATGACATTTCTTTTAAGTATGAAATTTTATTTTTAGAGTTGGTAAATGTTTTCCTGGAGAAAGACAAGGAGGTTTAAGTTAGGTTATGTTTGGAATGAAATTAATCAAAATTCATAATAATATGGTGTTTTGTTTTGTTTATTTTGGGTACTTTGATATCTAGTGATATAGAACAACAAACAACAGATAAAAGAGAGGTTGTAAAATTGGAAAAATAAATTTAAGAAAAAAAAGAACAAGTGAAAATTAGGGAGTGAAGAAGAAAAATAATAAACAAGGATTAATAATTTGAAATTGAATTAAAAAGTCAGAAATTGTGGAGATCAGCGAAGAAGATTAAAAATAGACTGTAAATAAGAAGGAAGAGGTGTTATTGTGGATAGGAATTGCAGAGGAGATAAGGACGAGATAAGGTGGAGAATTAATGAAAGGAGAATTGTTGGATTTGGAAAGAGAAGAGTGTAGCTACGAAGAAAGAAGGTTTTTGTGTGTTTAAGTTTGGACAAGGTTGTATATTAAAATTTAAATAGTATATTAGACTTTCGAACCTGTTATAAAACTGCTAAATTATCTAAATATCAAGGAAAATAAATTACCTATATCAGATTAAAAATTTTACTTTAATAAAATTTCATTTTAAAACAGGAACTGAATTTGAACCTGGTCCTGAAGGAAAAGATAAGCTAGCCGGCCCATTAAATAAATTTGACATACTTTCGGATCAAAAGGTAAGAGATTTTAATTTGATCTTTTGGTTTTAAAGTTTTTTTTTTTTGGGTTTATCTATTGGAAATAAACAAGTTAAAGTTTGATTAGTACTGCAAATTATTAAGTTCAATAAAAGTAGAACAGCACAATTGGCGCCCAACGTGGGGCGATTGTAAAATTGTTGATTTGATAGAAAGTGTGCAGTGTTACACTTCAATTTAACATTTATACGTTATTAAAAAAAAATCTCTAAATCATTACTTTATCTCTTACATTTAATGTCTAACGAATTCGTGTTATCCGTCGTCACGCGTAATATTTATTATTTAGTTGTCTATATGAACCCGCAATTGTGAGGAATCTGTTGCACTTAGGTGTAGGTATGGCATTATACATTTTGTTGTGTAGTGTGTTGCATATAATTAGGCTCTCTATTTCCGTAATTCTTATAAGCTAGGCAACCAATAACTTTTAATTAGTTTATAGGTAGATTCCTATAACCGTACTGACGATCGGTAACACAGATTTATTTCTTCACAATAGTTTGGCTTATGTTGGTTTCGTCTTCCGGTATTCTGTCACTTTTCACGTGTAGTTCGCTTGAACGCTTGGCAATTTTTACGTGCTCGTTGCGATTTTTGAAACAAGTAATTTCACCATTTTGGGATATATTCGCAACGTTACATTTTTCGATTATCCATTTATGTTTGGACGAGTGCATATTTTTATGGTATTGGAAATCGATTGTCTTCATTGGAAGGATCTATATGTAAAAGCCATTTTTGCCAAATTTACATGAGGCCAAGGACATCCAAGGTCAACAACATTTTTCTAAGAAAACCCTCCGAAACGAGGTAATTACTTTATTTTTATATTCAAACTAGCAAAATATCACTTGTAGTAAATTGTTCAATAGTAAAATTTATTTTTAGGTTTTTTTTTCCATCTACGGTTTCGCCTAGGATTTCGTAGTTTTTCCTGCGTTTTTTTTTGTCTCCCCTGATACAAATAACTTTTTTCCACTGGTATACACGTACTTATGTTACTTCTCCTTGCTGGACTGGAATTTTTTTTTTGTGGCGGAGCCATCCATTTTCTGGGTTAATTGATAGGCTGGAAGTTGCCCATTCCTGAAATTTGAGCCGAAGCTGAAACCCTGCTGCCTGCAAGTTTGTATCCTTCTTGCGCCATATATATATATTGATTTTTTTTAAAATATATTGTATATTTTGCTTAAAAAATTTCACCACTGTACCTATATATATATATATATATATATATATATATATATTTTTTTAAATTTTGCTAAACATTGTATGAAAATATTTTGTTAATTAATTAAAACATCTATGATATTTGTTGGGGGTTTAAGCACTTACGTAAGACGCATATACCCAGTTAGATACATCTTTTTTAGTGTTGAATTTGTCTGTCATACCATACCCTACGTTATTGTACTGTTGAATGTTATTGAAGTTACTTCGTTTATTGTCATTAAAAGTTAAAACTGAATTTGAATTTTTCATTATCATCTCGTTAAGTAATTTATTTAGTAAATTTAAGGTTACATTGTATTTGAGCTGGTATTTGGAGAGAAAAATTTACTTGGCTCCCTGTTACATCAAAGAAATTTAGAACCCCGACCATCTCCACTGTCAGTCGGCCGGCAAATACCGTTAGTCAACAGACGACGACCAACTAAGTACGTCAGATTGCAGTTTTGAAATTTGACGTAGCAGCAGTCTTGGTGAAAGTTTGTGAACTGTTGATTGTGGTACATAGTTTTAAAATTCAATAACAATTTCATTTATTAAGGGTATATAAAGTATTAATTCTTAATTGTGTGGTATTTGTATGAAATTAAGATCCGGAAAACAAACAAAAATGGAGAATAAAAATCAAACACCAGAAACTTCTCGACAAGGTGATATCCAACAAACACAAAATGATGATAAATTTATACAATTAATGAACATGATAGCGAACATATTTGATGAAAATAACAAAAAAATGGACGAAAACAAACAAGACATGAATAATAAATTTGAAGAAAGCAAACAAGACATGAATACTAAATTTGATGAAATCAACAACAAAATGGACAATAAATTTGAAGAGAGCAAACAAGATATGAACAAAAAAATGGATGAGAACAATAGGAAATTGGAAACGAGTATAGTAGAGTTACACAATAAACTGGACCAGAAAATTAAGAAAGTAGAAAAGGTTTATGTAGAGATAAGTAAATTTAAAAAGGAAGTAAGAGTAGAAGTAGAACATGTTATAGTAGATGGTATGAATGAAATAGGTATACTCATGAAAAAACAAGAAGATATAATCAAGACACAATTAAAAGAACAGGATGGTAAGATCGAACAGAATACGAAGATATTGAAGGACACATACACACCTATATTTAACACATATGCTACACCACATCATACACTGGTAAATCATTTCTATGGTGATTCCAGAATCCACCCAAAAGTATTTTTAGAACGTTTAAGGCAATATCTACAATCAATAAATTTAAATTTTAATTTAAAACTTGAAATTCAAAATTCATTAAAAGATGAAGCCGAAATTTGGTATCAAATTGTAGAATCTGAATTTGAAACTTTAGAAGAATTTGAAAAGTTATTATCAAAAAAGTATTGGTCTGAACATTGTCAGGAAAAAACTCGCTTCAATTTATTTAATGGAAAATATTCAGAAAATAGTGGTATGTCTAGGGAAAATTATGTCATGCGTAAAATGTATAACATTAAATTCTTAGAGCCAAATTTGACAGAAAATGAAATGATTAAATATCTAGCAAGACATTTTCCTGATGACATCCACCAAGTAATCATTACACAACGCATTACGACATTAGATGGTTTAAATCAGTACTTGAGAGTGATCGATGATCTACATATGGGATGGAATAAAAATTATAAATCATTTAATAGAAAAACATACAACCAAACAGATGGTAATGACCAAAATTTCAACAGAGAAAATTATTATGCAAATAGACAACAAAATGGGTATAATAATAATTATCAAAAAAATTATGATAGTAGAAATTTTAATAATCAAAATAAAGGTAGAGATTATGACGAAAATAGGAGGTACAACGGTAATGATAATTATAATAAAGAACAGAATAGGTATGATAATAAACGTGATTCAGTAAGATATGCACAGGTAAACAATACAAATGTCAGATCTGATCAACAGAATGAATAAAATTAAGACGATAGCAGAGGTAAATTCACATTTTCCAAGGGAAAATCTTTAGATAGGGAAGTTTTAATTGGGATGGCGACATACGGACATATGCGAGAATTTATAGGTATTGAGAATGAATCAAATTTAGATAATAATAGAACTAGTAATTCACCAATCATCAACATTAAAGTTAATGAAATAAATTTAAAAGCATTGATTGATACGGGATCAGAAATCAGTTTAATAAATGGAAAGATAATAGATAGTAAAAAAGAATTGTACTAAGATTTCAAAAATTAAATTAGTAAATGCAAATGGTAAGAAATTAACAGAATGCAATAAAATCATAAATTTAGATTTTGAAGTAAAAGAGATACGTTTTAGAGGCGAGTTTGTAATTGTTGACAATTTGAGTTTTGATGTCATAATTGGTGAAGATATTTTATCACGACTTAAAGGCAAAAATAGATTTTGGGGAAAAGTCCCTACTTTTAAAAGGTACTGCGGTGAAAATATTTAATAAAAATGAGTTAAACATAGTGGGTTATATAGGTAATTGTAATAATAATAATTTAAATGATTTAAATGATGAAAAATATAAGCCTTCATGTGAAATGAATAATTATAAAATGCCTAAAAGGTTGGAGATAAATTGTCCTACTAAATATGAAAATCTAGTAAGAAAATTATATGTCGTTAATAAATTACAAACCGAGAATAGCTGAAAGTTATGTACACAAGTTGATAGTAGATGAAAGCAAACCGTTTAAATGTAAAACTTATCCTTTACCCTTCAAACGTCGAAATAAAGGACAAGGAAGATATAATAAGAAGAAAGCTCAACAAACACAAAAATGGACGAACAAGAATATCAAGGGAAACAACATTAAATTCAACACAAAATTAAAGAGGAAAAGGAATGGAAGAGTAATTAAACAAAAGCAGCTACCCATGAAAGAAAACAGGAAAAGAAAAAAGAAGATTAGAAAGAAAATACTTTACTTTACAAGAAAGTCAAAATATTTGGAAAAAGAAAACATAAAAACTTCAAGACGAGGAAGAAATTTTGCACTGGAAATAATTGGAACAGAAGCAATAAGAAAAATACGGAAAGGGACATGAATACGCAATTTTATACGGAATTATACACTATATACAAACACGGATCTATTAACAAAGATAATTTGGATTTGTGGGATATAATGAAAAGTATACTGGTGATAAATAAGCGTGGATATAAATTTGAAATAAATGTAATGACGTAGTAAAGGGTAATGTAAAAGATCGTTGTAATTTGATATTTGAGAGCAATGGCAATGGAGACTAGTTGGTCATTATGCCTGCCCTCAGCATTTGATGTTATATTGTGCAGAGATATTTTGTTTGGACCAAGGGAAATGTAGTTTTAAGTGCGGGATAAATAAATAATGAATTATATAAAACGGTCAAGAGTTACCGGAACATATATGAAAATAAGTATGACTATAAATGATAAATGAAAATGTAATACGTGCGGGGACGCGTCAGTTCTCCAAAGGTATATGAATGGTGAAGTTACCAAGTTACCACATATGGTCAATTTTAATTTTAAAATATCCAAGGTCCAAACAAAATGTTTATTCTCATTATGATACTCGTGTGCGGGAGTTGACATGGGTTCATATTCGAACGGATTTCCCGAGTTTAATGATATAAAATTTAACAATATTATAATTAAAGTTATTAATTGCATTCCAGTTAAGTCAAATTATTGTTAAAAAACGCATTACGAAAAACTCACAAAGGTATATCCCACAAAAAGACGTAATACAAATACGGTTTGTAGAATACTTTCTAAATATTTTAAAACTGTAGGCACTCCTAGAAAAATTTTAGCTGACAATGCGACATATTTTGACAACGACAGATTAAAGAAATATTTGACAGACAAACAAATACAAATAATTTTTACGACAATTAGACATCCACAAGCAAACCCTGCAGAACGTTATATTCAAGAAGTAATAAAAATTTTAAGATTAACTGTACAACATGATCATACTGATTGGGTATCATTTCTCTCATATGTAGAATATTTCATAAATAGTGTACCAAGTATGATCACTCAAGTGTCACCCATAACGGTAATGTTTGGTGTTACACCTGTCAGGCCATGGGAGTTTGAGATAAGAATAAATTTAGAATAAGTTAGAAATCATGTAAAGGCCAGAGTAGAAAGAAATGCAAAGAAGTATCAAGATAGATAAAATAAGAGAATCAAAAGACAGATAGTTTATAAACAAGGTGATGTAGTAATAATTAAAAGTCTGAAGGTATCAAAAATTGACAGGAATGTATGTGCTAAATTTCAATATCCATATGAAGGACCATATATGATAAACAGGGTTTTAAATGAAAATACGTATGAACTAAAACACATGGATAATGAAAACATAAGAGGTAAATTTCACATAGAAATGATTTATCCATACACATTGACAAATTAAAACACACAAAGAAAACACAACAAAACTGATGATAAATACAGTATTTTGCAAATACGGCATAATTGAATAAAATTAAACAGTTTTACATAAGTAAAAGCGTATAATTTGGGGAGGGAATGCTATGTATTCGCATATTGGACGATTACGAAGAGTGCATGTTTGTGTAATTTGCTGAATCAGGGTTTGAATTTGTTTGTTTCCTTTAGATGGCTTTCAAAATTTATTTAAATTAGCTGAAGATCCGAAAGGTATGTGTTTTAGAATGTTAATACTTGTTTAGAGTTGTTTTAATAGCTTTTAAGTTTTTATTTGATGTCAACAGTAAGTTTGATACTGACATCTATGTTAGTAGTTATTAAGTTGTAGTTGAAATAATTTCTGACATTTAAGTCATTATGACATTTCTTTTAAGTAGGAAATTTTATTTTTATAGTTGGTAAATGTTTTCCTGGAGAAAGACAAGGAGGTTTAAGTTATGTTTGGAATGAAATTAATCAAAATTCATATGGTGTTTTGTTTTGTTTATTTTGAGTACTTTGATATTTAGTGATATAGAACAGCAAGCAACAGATAAAAGAGAGGTTGTAAAATTGGAAAAACAAATTTAAGAAAAAAAAGAACAAGTGAAATTTAGGGAGTGAAGAAGAGAAATAATAAACAAGGATTAATAATTTGAAATTGAATTAAAAAGTTAGAAACTGTGGAGATAAGCGAAGAAGAGTAAAAATAGACTGTAAATAAGAAGGATGAGGTGTTATTGTGGATAGGAATTGCAGAGGAGATAAGGACGAGATAAGGTGAAGAATTAATGAAAGGAGAATTATTGGATTTGGAAAGAGAAGAGTGTAGCTACGAAGAAACAAGGTTTTTGTGTGTTTAATTTTGGACAAGGTTGTATTTTAAAATTTAAATAGTGTATTAGACTTTCGAACCTGTTATAAAACTGCAAAATTATCTAAATATCAAGGAAAATAAATTACTTATCAGATTAAAAATTTTACTTTAATAAAATTTCATTTTAAAACAGGAACTGAATTTGAACCTGCTCCTGAGGAAAAGATAAGCTAGCCGGCCCATTAAATAAATTTGACATACTTTCGGATCAAAAGGTAAGAGATTTTAATTTGATCTTTTGGCTTTTAAAGTTTTTTTTTCCTCTATTGGAAATAAACAAGTTAAAGTTTGATTAATACTGCAAATTATTAAGTTCAATAAAAATAGAACGCAACAATATATATATATATATATATAAGACTACCCTTCTTCTTTATATATATATATATATATATATAAATATATATATATATATATATAATATATATATATAATATATATATAATATATATATATATATATATATATATATACAGGGTTACTGGTAATTCGATACATTCCTTTGGAGATGTGATGGGGCATGATCTAAGAAGTAAATTTAGCCCTAACATATATTATGCAAAACTCAATAGTTTTTGAGATATTTAATTTTTTTTGTTTTTCTCAAAAAGTAGATCTTAATGTCCTAAAAGTTAATTTTCGAAAAATCTATTTGACATTTTTAAAATTTTTTTTACTGGATTACTTGTCCAATATTATAGATATCCGTTTGGAATGAAAAATATCTGGAAACATTTCGATCATGTGAACATCTGAAATAAAAACTATAATTTTTTTTTTAAATCAGCTATGAAATTTACCTATTAGGTTTTTCAAAAAAATATTAACGTAACACGCGTATAAATTATTATAAAAACTGCCTTATTTCAATAGCTATCTAACAGGTACAGGTACAAATGTTCAATGTACCCTTAATAGTTCTAAGAAAATACTAGTAAAAATACACAAGTAGTACAAATTTTATTTTTAGATAAACAGTAAAAAACATTTTAAAAGTAGACTTTAATTCTTCATTAATTTCAAAGCTGTACTTTATTTTTTATATGTCTTGCTCAAAATGGGAGCCCCTATTCCGTATACAGACACGGCAGCTTCTTCTTATTTCCGTCCTTGTTACTCTGGTTGTCAGATTATGTCTTATGTGTTGGGCAGCATCGACTATCCTTTGTCTAAGGTTTTCTATAGTATTGACTGGTGTGGCATAGACCATCTCCTTCATATGACCCTATACGTAATAATCAAGGGGTGTTAAGTCAGAGCTTCGCGCTAGCCAAGGTATTGGGCCTGCTCTTCCAATCCAACGGTTAGGGAAACGTTGATCAAGATAACTGTCGTACTGTCAACCGATAATGTGCTGGACAACCGTCGTTCTGAAACATCATTCGCTATCTGACGGCGAGAGGAACATTTTCTAAAATCACCGCCAGATCATTTCTTAAAAAATTTTCATAGATTTCCCCGTTTAAATTTTGAGGAAGAAAGTGTGGCCCTATTAAATAGTAGCCAATGACTCCCATCCACACATTAAGAGAAAACTTCATTTGGAAACTAGTTTCACGTGTTAACTTGGTGGAAATTTGTTATACCTTCGCGATTAAATTTCGACTCGTCCGTCCATAAAGTACTTGTTAAAAAATTTGCACTTTCTGCATCTGAATTTAACATAGCGGCAGAATTCCACTCTCCTTCCAGGATCACCTTCCTCCAAGCCTTGGACAGGGGTATAGTGGTAAGGATGGCATCCAACTCTACGTATCCTAGACCAAACTTTCCATTATGACGCTCCGGTTAGTCTTGCGACTTTATTAGTTGAAATAGTTGGATCTTCCTCAAAATACTTCAATATTTCTTCCTCATCATCTGGTTCATAAACGGGAGGAGCACCAGTGTCACTTCTTCTACATTTCACGGAGCCAGTTTCAGCGATATTTCAATATGCCGTACTGAATACACGTGCATTTGGTAAAATTTGGTAAAATACAATAACAACAACTAATAACAACAACTACGAGCAAAATCAAAATCTTCGATAATTAATTTAACAAGACCAACAAACTTAAGGGACACGGAGATAAGAATGTCAGTTAATGACATGTATGCACAAACGTCAAAGTCAAGGACTGACTGACTTAAATGAAAATGAACGATTAATCGTTTAATAAATTCCGCCACCAGCATTATCTTTACTAATTTTTTATTAGAACTATCAAGGGTACATTAAACATTTCTACCTAGTTAAGATAGCTATTGAAATAAGGAAGTTTTTATAATAATTTGTACGCGTGCTGCATTAATATTTTTTTAAAAAACCTAATAGGTAAATTTCATAACTGATTTAAGAAAAAAATTTTTTTACAAGTTTTTATTTTAAATGTTCACATGATCGAAATGTTTCCGGATATTTTTCGTTCCAAACGAATATCTATAATATTGGACAAGTAATCCAGTAAAAAAAAATTTAAAAATGTTAAGTAGATTTTTCGGAAATTAACTTCTAAGACATTAAGATCTACTTTTTTGAGAAAAACAAAAAAAAATTGAAATATCTCAAAAACTATTGAGTTTTGCATAATGTATGTTAGGGCTAGATTTACTCCTTAGCTCATGCCCCATCACATCTCCAAAGGAATGTATCGAATTACCAGTAACCCTGTATATATATATCAGTAGTGTAGGATCAGCGTTTTGTTGGTAATATGTGATTATTAGACTTAACGCTCCAGGCTTGTAACTTGTAATTCAGCGCTCGGCGGGCCACATAGCCCGGAGGGTAGCTGTTGGTTGCAGTCTGGTTACATTCCTTATAGTAAAATAAGGATTTTATAGAGGAGTTTGCGACTGAAATATTATGTTTATATATATATATATATATATATTGCTATGTATTTGCATATTGGCCGATTACGAAGATTGCATGTTTGTGTTATTTGCTGAATCGGGGTTTGAATTTGTTTATTTCCTTTAGATGGTTTTAAAAATTTATTTAAATTAGCTAAAGATCCGAAAGGTATCTGTTTTAGAATGTTATTATTTGTTTAGAGTTGTTTTAATAGTTTTAAAGTTTTTATTTGATGTCAACAGTAAGTTTGATACTGACATCTATGTTAGTAGTTATTAAGTTATTGTTGAAATAATTTCTGACATTTAAGTTATTATGACTTTTCTTTTAAGTAGGAAATTTTGTTTTATAGTTGGTAAATGTTTTCCTGGAGAAAGATAAGGAGGTTTAAGTTAGGTTATGTTTGGAATGAAATTAATCAAAATTCATATGGTGTTTTGTTTTGTTTATTTTGGATAGTTTGATATTTAGTTATATAGAACAACAAACAACAGATAAAGGAGAGGTTGTAAAATTGGAAAAACAAATTTAAGAAAAAAAAAAAGAACAAGTGAAAATTAGGGAGTGAAGAAGAAAATAATAAACAAGAATTAAGAATTTTGAAATTGAATTGAAAGTCAGAAATTGTGGAGATCAGCGAAGAAGAGAAAAATAGACTGTAAATAAGAAGATAGAGGTGTTATTGTGAATTGGAGTTGCAGAGGAGATAAGGACGAGATAAGATGAAGATGAAATTATTTATATCAGGTTAAAAATTTTACTTTAATAAAAATTTCATTTTAAATAGGAACTGAATTTAAACCTGCTCCTGAAGGGAAAGATAAGCTAGCCGGCCCATTAAATATTTTGACATACTTTCGGATCAAAAGGTAAGAGATTTTAATTCTGATGACATCCACCAAGTAATCATTACACAACGCATTACGACATTAGATGGTTTGAATGAGTACTTGAGTGTGATCGATGATCTACATATGGGATGGAATAAAAATTATAAATCATTTAATAGAAAAACATATAACCAAACAGATGGTAATGACCAAAATTTCAACAGACAAAATTATTATGCAAATAGACAACAAAATGGGTATAATAATAATTATCAAAAAAATTATGACAGTAGATATTTTAATCAAAATAAAGGTAGAGATTATGACGAAAATAGGAGGTACAACGGTAATGATAATTATAATAAAGAACAGAATAGGTATGATAATAAACGTGATTCAGTAAGATATGCACAGGTAAGCAATACAAATGTCAGATCTGATCAACAGAATGACATGAATAAAATTAAGACGATAGCAGAGGTAAATTCACATTTTTCAAGGGAAAATTTTTAGATAGGGAAGTTTTAATTGGGATGACGACATATGGACATATGTGAGAATTTATAGGTATTGAGAATGAATCAAATTTAGATAATAATAGAATTAGTAATTTACCAATCATCAACATTAAAGTTAATGAAATAAATTTAAAAGCATTGCTTGATACGGGATCAGAAATCAGTTTAATAAATGGAAAGATAATAGATAGTAAAAAAGAGTTATATCAAAAAAATTGTACTAAGATTTCAAAAATTAAATTATTGAATGCAAATGGTAAGAAATTCACAGAATGCAATAAAATCACAAATTTAGATTTTGAAGTAAAAGAGATACGTTTTAGAGGCGAGTTTGTAATTGATGACAATTTGAGTTTTGATGTCATAATTTGTCAGATATTTTATCACTACTTAAGGCAAAAATAGATTTTGGGGAAAAGTCCCCAGTTTTAAAAGGTACTGCGGTAAAAATATTTAATAAAAATGAGTTAAACATAGTGGGTTATATAGGTAATTGTAATAATAATAATTTAAATGATTTAAATGATGAAAAATATAAGCCTTCATGTGAAATGAATAATTATAAAATGCCTAAAAGGTTGGAGATAAATTGTCCTACTAAATATGAAAATCTAGTAAGAAAATTGTTACAAAATTATATATCGTTAATAAATTACAAACCGAGAATAGCTAAAAGTTATGTACACAAGTTGATAGTAGATGAAAGTAAACCGTTTAAATGTAAAACTTATCCTATACCCTTCAAACGTCGAAATAAAGTACAAGAAGAAATCGGAAATATGATAAAATCTAATATTATAGAACCAGCAAAGACAGACTTTATAAATCCTTTAGTAATAGTGAGTAAAAAGGATGATTCCATAAGAATATGTCTCGATGCTGGAAATTTAATCCAAATTACTAAGTCTCAATTTGATACACCTCAAACCATAGATACTATGCTTTATAGAATTGGAAAGAATACCATATTTTCTAAATTAGATTTAAAAAATTCATTTTGGTTTATTCCTTTACATGTAGATTCTCGTAAATATACTGGTTTTAGTGTAGATGGACATATCTATCAATTTAAGGTAGTTCCATTTGGTTTACAATCAGCGTCATCTGCTTTAGTTAGAGCTATGCAATCAATTTTAGATAGATACGAAAATTTTTGTCTTCATTACATAGATGACATTCTTGTATTTTCAGATACAGAGGAAGAACATTTTGAACATTTAAACATAATATTAAATGCTTTAGACGAGGCAGGTTTAAAATTAAACATAGAAAAATGTGAATTTTATAATACCTCGGTAAAATATTCAGGGTATATTATAAATCAACAAGGAATATCGATAAGTAAAGAACGTATTAAAGAAATCAAAGAATATCCAGCTCCAAAAAATTTAAAGATGTTAAGAGGGTTTTTAGGTATATTAAATTATTATAAGAAGTTCGTACCTCGACTTTCAGAGTTAGAAATACCGCTAATAGAATTACTTAGGAAAGACACAAAATGGGAATAGAATAGAAGACGTGAAAAAGAATTTAACAAATTGAAAATTAATTTTCATGATAATTTACTTTTATATAGTCCAGATTTTAATTTACCTTTTATTTTACGTACAGACGCTTCAGAACAAATAGTCGCGGCAGAACTTATTCAGATTATAAATGGGATTAAAACGCCAATATGTTTTGTATCTAGGATTTTAAAACCGTATGAAACTAGGTATTCTACATCAGAACTCGAGATGTCAGTAATACACGCTATATCTAAATTATCTTATATTTTAATATCAAACCATTTTACAATTGAAAGAGATCACTCAGCTTTATGTTCGCTCATGAAAAATAGGTGTGCAAACAATCGAATTTATAGATGGTCTCTCTTAATTCAAGAATACTCGTTTACTATTAAACATAGACCGGGTAAAGAAAATATAACAGCAGATGCACTTACTCGAAATAAACAAGTTGATATTGATAAAGGAAATAATTTTATAGTAGGTTTAAATGTTCTGTTGGGTGAAAATTCGTTATATACAAATGAGAAAATTATTGAAAGTCAAGAATATTTGAATGAACTTAAAAATACAGTACGTGTATGTTCACATAGAGGATATAGTATTAAAAACAATATGCTCATTAAGACAGTTATGGATGAAGAGAAATACGTGATACATGATAAATTAGCTTTAGATATTTTAAATGATTTGCATATTCATTTTGGGCATATTGGGGTAAGAAAAACTTGGATGATTTTTAGAGAAACGTTTTTTTGTAAGAACGATTTACCATTAACGAAAAGAATAATTTCATTGTCACAATTGTTGTTTGGGAAAAATTAAAAACCATAAAAATAGAAATAAAGTAAATAGTATTTTGACAAAACAACCTCTAGAAATTATAGTTGGTTATAAACACATACTGGTTGTGGTTGATGTTTTTTCAAAATTTAGAAAGGTATATCCCACAAAAAGATGTAATACAAATACGGTTTGTAGAATACTTTCTAAATATTTTAAAACTGTAGGCACACCTAGAAAAATTTTAGCTGACAATGCGACATATTTTGACAACGACAGATTAAAGAAATATTTGACAGACAAACAAATACAAATAATTTTTACGACAATTAGACATCCACAAGCAAACCCTGCAGAACGTTATATTCAAGAAGTAATAAAAATTTTAAGATTAACTGTACAACATGATCATACTGATTGGGTATCATTTCTCTCATATGTAGAATATTTCATAAATAGTGTACCAAGTACGATCACTCAAGTATCACCAATAACGGTAATGTTTGGTGTTACACCTGTCAGGCCATGGGAGTTTGAGACAGGAATAAATTTAGAACAAGTTAGAAATCAAGTAAAGGCCAGATTAGAAAGAAATGCAAAGAAGTATCAAGATAGAGAAAATAAGAGAATTAAAAGACAGATAGTTTATAAACAAGGTGATGTAGGAATAATTAAAAGTCTGAAGGTATCAAAAATTGACAGGAATATATGTGCTAAATTTCAATATCCATATGAAGGACCATATATGATAAACAGAGTTTTAAATGAAAATACGTATGAACTAAAATACATGAATAATGAAAACATGAGGTAAATTTCACATAGAAATGATTTATCCATACACATTGACAAATTAAAACACACAAAGAAAACACAACAAAACTGATGATAAATACAGTATTTTGCAAATACGGCATAATTGAATAAAATTAAACAGTTTTACATAAGTAAAAGCTTATAATTTGGGGGAAAATGCTATTTGCATATTGGACGATTACGAAGATTGCATGTTTGTGTTATTTGCTGAATCAGGGTTTGAATTTGTTTATTTCCTTTAGATGGTTTTCAAAATTTATTTAAATTAGCTAAAGATCCGAAAGGTATCTGTTTTAGAATGTTAATATTTGTTTAAAGTTGTTTTAATAGTTTTAAAGTTTTTATTTGATGTCAACAGTAAGTTTGATGCTGACATCTATGTTAGTAGTTATTAAGTTGTTGTTGAAATAATTTCTGACATTCAAGACATTATGACTTTTCTTTTAAGTAGGAAATTTTATTTTATAGTTTTTATATTTGGTAAATGTTTTCCTGGAGAAAGATAAGGAGGTTTAAGTTGTTGAGAGGTTGTAAAATTGGAAAAACAAATTTAAGAAAAAAAAAAAGAACAAGTGAAAATTAGGGAGTGAAGAAGAAAATAATAAACAAGAATTAAGAATTTTGAAATTGAATTGAAAGTAAGAAATTGTGGAGATCAGCGAAGAAGAGAAAAATAGACTGTAAATAAGAAGGTAGAGGTGTTATTGTAGATTGGAGTTGCAGAGGAGATAAGGACGAGATAAGGTGAAGAATTAATGAAAGGAGAATTGTTGGATTTGGAAAGAGAAGAGTGTAGCTACGAAGAAGGAAGGTTTTTGTGTATTTAATTTTTGGACAAGGTTGTATATTAAAATTTAAATAGTGTATTAGATTTTCGAACCTGTTATAATGCTAAATTATCTAAATATCAAAGAAAATAAATTATTTATATCAGATTAAAAATTTTACTTTAATAAAAATTTCATTTTAAATAGGAACTGAATTTAAACCTGCTCCTGAAGGGAAAGATAAGCTAGCCGGCCCATTAAATATTTTGATATACTTTCGGATCAAAAGGTAAGAGATTTTAATTTGATCTTTTGGTTTTTTTTTATCTATTGGAAATAAACAAGTTAAAGTTTGATTAGTACTGTAAATTATTAAGTTCAATAAAAGTAGAACAGCATATATATATATATATATATATATATATATATATATATATATATATATATATATAGACCTATCTTTCCTTTGTTCTACATAGACAACTGTTTGAATGGACCATTAGGGGACATATATGTTTCATTGCAATATAAGATGGAAGACAGGTAAAGAAAACAATTTTCATTTCATGGTTAAAGCAAACATGACTGATTTGTTTGATTTGATGTGCTAAACGAAGGAAAAGGATGGGTACGGTCCGCTCATTCCTGTTTGCTATTGGGTTTGATAATTTAAAGTGTACATACGAGACAACTAATTTAAAATTTTACTAATCTAGAGCAATTTGTAAGAATTTTTTTGTCCTTAAGTGACGTTATATAATTTTCAGTAATGCATAAATAAATTTATAATTGTGTTTAAGTAAACACTGCTTTTAGATGTATCAAATCACAAGAGTACAAGTGTATACACTTTGTAGACTTGTTTACTTAAAAACAATTATTTTTAAGATGTTTCACAAGGAACCAACCACAAACTCAGGTCAGTATAATAAATTTATTTTATTTGTGGTATGTTAATGCATTTCAGTATTGGTCTTAACAGAGTTAAAATTATACTGCAATTGTAACAAATCCCCTTTTTTAACTGGTATAGTATATACTCCGAATTAAACGTATGCGCTAACATACCATTACACAAATATTTTTTTCAATAATTATAGGCAAATCATAACAATAACCCCATTTAGGTAAGTTACTTAATACGAGATATATAAATGTTTACAGAATTATATCATATAATTAGGAAAAAATGAAAACGAAAATATTTTTAATTTTCACTGATTTTTTAAAAGAATCGTCTTTTCAATAAACTTCGAACTCTATTTGTACAATTCATGATGTATTCTTACATTAATATATTTTTCTAATATAAGCTTTAAGACCATCAAAGCATGATTGTTAAGATGATCACAATCAAATGTGACCAGAAAAACAATCAACAATATTACTTGGTAAATTTTCAAGAGATGAAATTATCAAACGCTGTTTTATATTATCAAAATCTGTTTTAAATATGTGTTTTGTTGATTAAAACTCTTACACATTCTTCTGCTGTTTGGCACAAAGTTGTAATGGATACAGATACTTTTTTAATTTTTCATATGATTTTCTTTCTTGTAGTAGAGCTTTTGACGTTTCCCTATTATTTTCTAAAATTTCTACACATTTTTTACAACAATTTTTTTCCCTACAGCTCGTACAACAAAACTAGCTATATAATTAACAATATCTTATACATAATCCGTTAAATGCCAAACAGAAAATGACATATAATCATGATCTTCTAGCTCTTTGGTAAATTTTAAGTAATCACTGGATTACTCTAAATCTTCCCAAGATGGAGAATGAGTAATGCTACTTGTACAATGCAATTTTTACCTTCTAAACTAACAAAATATATTAAAAAACCTATAAAACCTGTCTTTCTGCCACATGTTACTACTGGCTCATCATCTACTTTTAATCCATTTATATAATCTTTAGCAGAGCCAAGGTATTTGAATATAACTTCTTTATTATCTTTCGATAATGCCAGCTTGAAAGAATATTTTGCAAAAAAATTTCGAGAATTCAGTATATCAAATATGTTGTTGAAAACGAGTAGCTTCAGCTCCCTTAAAATTTTCAAGATTCATATCTTTTTCTAAAAATACTAAGGCATCGGCAACACTTTTACTTAGAGTTTGAGCTGCTAGTTTTACCTTCATTTTTTCCCGAGCCCATTGCATATGCCTATTTTTTAATTTTGTCGCTACTTGCAAACCCTCTCCACTTTGCAGAGCAACTAATTTTTCAAGATATTGCCAATCAATTTTCTGGTGACTTTGATCCGTTATCTTTTTTGATCCTTGACTTCCAAAAAAATTCCTTATTAATTTTAACATGTGACTGGGGCCACATAAACATTTTCTCCAGCCTGAAGATGCTTAAAATGTGTTTGTAATGAATAAATACCATCAAAATTTGTTCCTAAATGCTTTGCCATGCATAAATTTGCTGTTGTACCATCTAAAGTAATGGACGTTATTTTCATGGAGTTTGGCATAAAAATTTCAAGCATTCGGTGACCAAGTTTGCCTTTTCCGCCTCAGACAATTTACAAAGAAATGGCCAACAATTATTTTCCAAGTACCATTTAATGCAACGACCATGAAAACTATTGCTTGGGTTGCTTCAGGAATTTCGTCTGAATCGATATTAGCACCAATATCAACATACCCAGAAAATTTTTCTCCAGTCCATTCCACACACTGCATGATATGGATTTCGTCAAATACTAAATTGCCAAATATGTTTTCTCTTGTAGATTCAGCACATTTAACATTCATTGCTCGAATAGCCTCTTCCATAAAACCAGGTGTACACCATTTACCGTTCTATACCGCTTAGCTATTGTACTTGGATGTGGCATACTGTTGTTAAATTTTTCTCTTACGAAATCATACGCCTTGGGGGAATAGAAATACTGGGTTAGTGCAAAAGCTCTTAAACTCGGATTATACTTCTCGTGCTTGGTCCTTTAAGAACCCGTTTCAATATTTGGACTGCGTCACCTGGTAAAGAACCCTGAAAAAAGATTAAATTAATGTATCTATTTGATTACATACTTTCCAAGATAGAATCACATTTCTAACCTTGTTGCAAGTGAATTTATGAAAACGTAAACGTAAACTTCTGTTATAAGTTTTTTCTGATTTGAAGAAAATTTTCCTCAAAAGCGAAATGCATTAAGATCTACTTATGGCCACAAAACATTCGCTCTTACAGAAATACAAAGCCACATGCAATATCAAAATAAGCTGAAATACTGCAATTTGTAGAAACCTATTAAAATATTTTTAGCCTTGGGAGATTTCTTAAACAAAATTTCAATATTTTTATATTAGACCAAAATTTGGATATAAGCTTTTTCCAGCAATTCTGAACAACTTTCATTAATACAATTTTCAGGTAAAAAAAATCTAATGTTTTTTTTGGTTTTACACTTCATTTTGGTATCACAGATAACTTTGTATTTGTATGGGGAGGGGTGAATGTTTTTTGGCCGGAAGCATTTCCCAATGTGTTGTTCTATCTTTAAGAATAATTTGGTTAAAATTGGAATAAAAATGGAAAAGAGAGTGTTAGTCTTAAGAAATGCGACACACTGTAATTTGAATAATTAAAAAAAAACATAAAACTACAAAACTACTAATAATACTCTTATGTAGGTACCGCATTTTGCCCATTTCTAAACTTAATCATTTTCAAAAAACTTATTTTAAAATAAAATAGCACATTATGGTTATGATATAAAACCATAAATCAAAGTTTATGGTACAGTTACATATGAACTTTTGTAATATCGACAATTTCTGTTGTTAAGAGTAAATAATGTAATAATCACTTTACACTTATTTCGATGACTGATTTGACTGTTTCAGAAATGTAATGGTTTTTCTTTAAATACGCAAGAAGTGATTTCAAACAAACAACCTTTGACCTTAACCGTCTGTTGCTTTATTGCAAATTTGATAATTTTCTCCTTTGCTGAAGAATTGCATCTTTGGCAATTCTCCAGTTTCTTTTTGCCTTTGTTGGAATAGACATGTCAGGTGTATGACAATCTCCAATATAACGAGGAGAAACAAATCTTCCAACTTTTCTCCTAAAAATACGAAATTATATAAACCTTTCAATATCCATGCAAGTTATAAACAGTTTAATTCCTTTAAACCATTTCAAAGAGAGAACACCAAAAGTATCATTTTTTAATTAGTTACATCACCATTCGCATGTATTCAGCTCAAAATATTTTAATTTACTTATTCAATAAACGCTTACTTCTTGAGCGGAGGTGGGAGAACATCTTTAACCGAGTCTATGTTTGTGCCCGACTCAGATTCAGTATGAGATCGTTTACTTGAAACCGTAAGAGTTGCTGATGAAGAATTAGTTTTATCAAGCTCATCTTCAAGTGAATATCTGAAATATAAAACATAACATGGCTTAATCAATGAATAATCAGACTTTAGGTATAACAGGGAATTTTAACAAATTCGCTGCCGCCGGCCATTTACGGGGATGCTCAGCTCTATCCGCCTGTGCCACTAACTACTTACGTGGCCAGTTAACGCACTTCTTTTTAAAAAAAACTGGTCAGATTTAGGGAGCGTTTGTTTTATACAGTTTTATAGTAATATTATAATTATTACATACAAATAATGAGTTCACAAGATGAAGCAGGGCTGTCGCAGCCAAAACGAGCACACTTGCAAAGAACTGATCGTGATAAATTTTCTCAAATTAAATAAAACTATTACGATGGCATCTGGGGCCGCACATGTATTTTTTAAGCGGCAGCGAATGTGTTAATGCTCCCTTTTTTTAAATTTTTTGTATTGATACAAATCATTTAGAAAATATTTTGCATGAAAAGTTTTATATAAATTTATTTTTAATTTTTACGCATCAGTTGTTGGAAATGTTTCAATTAAATAATGATCTACACCAAGTATAAATGCAAATTAGCAGGTATAATATACTTATGATAAAGATGCTCAAGTAACAATTCCAATGCTTGAGCCAATGCTATTATCATTATCAGGTCTATTCTCTTTGTTGGTTTCATTCTCGGTTTCATAAAGAATAGGATTATTATCAGATGACTGAGGAATGCTAAACAATGCATATTTTTGCGTATATTCAAGCAGAGGCCCTAAAAGATACTTACATTGCAGGTACAGAACCAAATTTTAACAGAGTTACCCCCATCGTACTTGTTAACAAATCTTCTGACGAAAAATAATCAGAACAAACAGTTGCCATTTTCAATACCATAGTAAGTCTTCCTCTTTCAAATTCAATGCATCTAAGCATATTTTTCTCGCATGGGAATCTTTAGGAAACCTATAAGAAAAATTACATTTAAAGAATGGCTTCAAATTGTTTACTGTCCCTTTTCCACGCCTATAACTTCTGTTTACGTACCTGTGAAATAACCGACTACATCCTTTATCCCAATATTTTTTGCATACAATGCATTTATTCACCATAATGAACACTAATAGTTTCACTTTATTCTGAAATTAACTGTAAATACCTCGAATACACAAGACAAGGGCACAAATCAAGTAAAATCAAATATGGCGGCATTCGCAGTATGTCCTCATTACTGCAGAGTTGCAAACACTTAGTAATATTTGCAGATAAATAATAAAAACATATAAAAAAAATACATATTTGATAGATAAGCTTATCTAAATCATTACATTTTGAAGACAAAAGACTAATACATAATTAGTAATAGTTATATTAGGACGGTCTTAAAAACACATTATCCTAGCAAGTGTTGGTATCTTTGGTATATTTCCTTAATAATATGATTAATGAAGTGACGTGGCAAACTTGCATTGAATTCTACCCTCCTTTCTCCACCGCTATTGACGCCGACAACATTTTATGTAAACAAGCTAGGTCTATATAATATATGGCCGAAGGCTAGAGCATTGATATTTTGTGGGATACTTTAAACTTGACCTGCGGCGTTGCTACATTTAAAATTTGCGTAATTTTTCCTTAACAATACTTTTGGTAAATTAAAATCAAATTATGTGAATCATTCTCAATTTACAGGGGAGCCATATACAGGTTGAATTTTTTACATTTATAGTTAACCTTATTGATATGATTCTTAAATTAAATTTCAATTTTGATTTAAATACAAGTAAACTGTTAGCAAATATATTTGCAGTGTGCACTAAAAGTTTCATCTTGTTTTTGACTTTGACACTATTCTGAGCTTTTGGTTGATATTATTCTCTACATTATTCTACATTCTAACTTCGATTATTAAATTTTATTGGTAAATCTTTTTTGAATTAACGCTTGATCATGGAAGATACTTTTAAACCGAATCATTTATTGCTTGAAGAGTTAGAGTATGTGTTAAATATCAGGAATGTTTTCTCTACTACAACCCAACAAGACAAGCGAACAATTTTAACTAGACTGTTAGAAAAAGAATGGGTTAGGCCAGGTTCTCTTATAGATTTAGATAAATATGAACTTGAATTTGATGTAGAGCAGCAAGCGGTAACTAAAAGTTTAGACTCGATTAGAAGTCTTATTGTTGATGTTGATGTTGATGGTACTTCTTCTGTTTCCTTATTTTTACGTATAAAGTCGCGTATTGCTCATCTTGCCGGTCATATTAAGCGAATACCTGTGCCAGGAAAAACGCAGAGGCAGCTAGTCTCTTCAAAAACGAATCTTATGCTACGCGTCTGGAATTAGAAGCCGATTACATGAACGGGTGAGACCTACCGTTTTGAATAACCAGGTTATTCACGTACCAACACCTGTAGTAACGTGTGCGTTGTGGCGTTCTCGGTGAAAACTCCTCACATTAGCGTGGCGGCAGCTTTTCGTCGGCGAGCACTGGGGGTGGATAAGGATTTTAACTTTACCTTCTATTTACTTTAATGGTTATTGAATCTAGGGGCGCCACTTAATTTTGTAATTTTAAAGACTAAGAAAATAATTTGGCCCTGACCTTCTACTTAAAATCTTTATGGCAAAGCTACCGTAAATAAAAATATAAATTGGGGCTCAGGGTGACTTTAACTCAATTTGGTAAGGGTCCTAACCTCCTCACTTAATAGGTTGAAAACAAATAAATTCTTAAATATGCTACTGAGAAAAACAAAAGAAGGCCCCCGTCAATAGTACTATTGCCAAGTTCACAAGAGAATGGAAATTATTTAGCATTAAGTTACAAAGTTGGCTTTAACAGTGGTTTGAATATTAAATATAATTTATTTATTTTTATATAGTTAATAATGTTGTAAAAAGGGATCAATTTTAATTAAGGAATTTAAATTTAATTATTAACGAGTTCATAACATCATTGATATTTGAAGAGTTATTTAGTCTGACCTTTCCTCTATGTAAGTATTTTTGCCGATATTTGTCATAGTCGTATTTATCTGTGCTTTGAAAGAAAATCGGATACCATAATCATGTCTACGTTCAGCAAATTATGTGTCTCCTTTCTGGAAACTCCCCTTCATATTTGGTAACAATAGTCAAATTCTATTTGACGTTCTAAATAGTGAACGTAGTGTTACTGCCGTGAATTCAAACTTTGTTCTAACGAGAACGACACAGAATAAATCTAACGCAGCATACAGATGATCTGGCGCCTGCCGAGCCAGCAAGCATGTGACGTCGTAGGCGCGCATTTATTTGACTGAAATAAAGCAAGCAATTTCTACGACCGCTGTTGTTGTTCGGATTGACTTTTTTCAACCATTGGTAGTTCTAATATTGTTATTGTTAGGTAAAATTTTTATTTTGCACATTACATTTATATATGTTTGTATATCCATAAGACATCCATTAAGGTACAGCCAAAAACATATATTTATGTACGTTTTACAGACGTCCATTTTAAGATGTATATGAAAATAGGCGTTTTTAGACGCACTATGCGATCCGGGTTATTGATGATGTTATACCATAAACTTTTTCTATCATAAAAAATTATAATACATTGTTAAATGAAAGTAGTTCTGAAAAGTATTATAAACAACTCGCTGCACTTATTGCTCAACATTATTATTCATCAGCATCATCATCAAATTAAGGTAAGTACTAGTTTGAGCAAATTTACTCGCATGAACTGTTTATGCGTGATGAACATGATCAGATTAATACTACGCATACCGTATGAACGCGTAGGTATTTTGCCCCTACAAACACGATCCGGCGGTTGTCACTCTTTTACACGCATGTGTTTTGTACGTACATTTTTCATGCGAGTTAATTTCAAGTCAGGGGCCGTATTTTCGAGCTTGACCGAGGCGATGTCGTGCACGAAAATGTGAGATTTTCGCATGAAAATATACGTTTCGTATTTTCGAGCATTATGAACTCGTATGCGAACTTTCCGGATGCGACTGATTTCGGGCGAGATACAACGATGGGGGTTTAATACATGATAAAGCGATTTCGTGTACAAATGTATTGAAAGTGATCGTTTCGGTTTGTTTTATTTCGTGCCACATAACCTCTATGTCTCAAGTTAGGTTTTTGCCGTGGTTTGTTTATTATTTAGGGACTTTAAAGCAGACTTATTTGAACAAATTTCGGTGAGTGAAAATGGACAATGGCAGCGTTAGATGGCTTAATACATTTAGCTGCTATGGACGCCTTGGAACAGGCAGAAGTTTTGGCAGAAAGAGATCACGGAAGACAATTCCATGTTTATGATAATCCATTTAAAGATTCAAGGGATGCCAAATTTGCCAAATTGTATCGTTTGACAAAACCAATTACAGAAGGATTAGTTGACCACTGCTCCTGGGAGGACGTTTAGTTTCAGGGATAATTGTGCCCAGAGGGCTTAGTCCACTGAAGAAGTCTGACGAGCTACCGAATGTTTGCGCCTCGGACTAGACAATGTCCCCGCCCACGTTTTCAAGGGTGCTGAATCGATTCCCAAACAAATTTTTCCACCTCGGCAACCCCTTCAAATTTATCAAAAACCACCCTCAAAGTTCCCTTTTCCATGAACCCATTTATTCTTCCCAGTTCTTCGACTAATTGTCGTTCCCTCGAGTAGAACGGAAGGTTCCTCGAGTGATTTGACCTCAGCCACCCCTATCCCAGGCTTAGAACCCTTTTAGGGGGTGGATAATTGATATTTGTTTTGTGAGAAAAAAATTAATATTTTGTAGGAGGCGTTTCTTTGAGGAAGGTGGTAGGTGACGAGGATTGTGTAACCACCCCCAGGGGTTGTTTTCATCCTTCAAGGGGGTGGACATTTTCCCATCTATTGTTGAAAAATAGTATAAAAAATATGTTTATTAAAGTGTTTTTATATATTGATTTTTCCACCCCTTTTAAGGGCAGAAACAACCCCAGGGTCGGTTACACAACCCTGGTCACCTACCACTTTCCTCAAAGAAACGCCTCTTACAAAATATTAATTTTTTTCCCAGAAAAAAAAATAATTTTCTACTCCTTCGAAGGGCGAAAGCACCCCCCGGGGGTGGTTACACAACACTGGTCACCTACCACCTTCCTCAAAGAAACACCTCCTATAAAATCTAAATTATCAATGATCAAATATCAATTTTGCAACCCCTATACAAGGGTTGGTAGCCTGGGGCAAAGGTGGCTGAGGTGAAATCCTTCGAGGGACTTTCCGCTCTACTCGAGGAAACAACAATTAGTCGAGAAACTGGGGAAAATAAACGGGCTCACTGAAAGGGGACTTTAGGGGTGGTTTTTGGCCAATTTGAGGGGGTTGCCGAGATGGAAAAATTGGTTTGACCCCAGTAATCGATTTAGCACCCTCAAGAACGTGGAAGGACATTGTCTAGTCCGAGACGTAAACACTCGGTAATTTCGTCATAAATCCCGATTTTTTAAATGGACTAGCTTGGCCATTTTTGAATGTGAAATTTGAGAGTAAGCTTCAAGAAAATCCACCACTTCCTTTTTCTGGTCTGCATTAATATATCCCATCCGCTTATTGGCCGATTGCTGATATATTCTAATATTCAGTCTTGTAATTTAATCAACACATATAACAGCTGATTAGTGCCATTAGTGTTTTCTAGGGATTTTAAGTCCATTTGGTTGCACAAAACAGCGTTGCCATATTTGCCATACGACATTTTCACGTGTGCGAAAAATAAATCTTGGATGGTGCTCGAAAATACCACCTTAGAACTATAAGCGAAATTTTTTAAACGAGTCGGGTGCCTAGTATTTCGTATGCGACAAATATCGATTGAGCTCGAAAATATGGCCCCTGGGGCCGTATTTTCGAGCTTGACCGAGGCGATGTCGTGCACGAAAATGTGAGATTTTCGCATGAAAATATACGTTTCGTATTTTCGAGCATTATGAACTCGTATGCGAACTTTCCGCTTGCGACTGATTTCGGGCGAGATACAACGATGAGGGTTTAATACATGATAAAGCGATTTCGTGTACAAATGTATTGAAAGTGATCGTTTCGGTTTGTTTTATTTCGTGCCACATAACCTCTATGTCTCAAGTTAGGTTTTTGCCGTGGTTTGTTTATTATTTAGGGACTTTAAAGCAGACTTATTTGAACAAATTTCGGTGAGTGAAAATGGACAATGGCAGCGTTAGATGGCTTAATACATTTAGCTGCTATGGACGCCTTGGAACAGGCAGAAGTTTTGGCAGAAAGAGATCACGGAAGACAATTCCATGTTTATGATAATCCATTTAAAGATTCAAGGGATGCCAAATTTGCCAAATTGTATCGTTTGACAAAACCAATTACAGAGGGATTAGTTGACCACTGCTCCTGGGAGGACGTTTAGTTTCAGGGATAATTGTGCCCAGAGGGCTTAGTCCACTGAAGAAGTCTGACGAGCTACCGAATGTTTGCGCCTCGGACTAGACAATGTCCCCGCCCACGTTTTCAAGGGTGCTGAATCGATTCCCAAACAAATTTTTCCACCTCGGCAACCCCTTCAAATTTATCAAAAACCACCCTCAAAGTTCCCTTTTCCATGAACCCATTTATTCTTCCCAGTTCTTCGACTAATTGTCGTTCCCTCGAGTAGAACGGAAGGTTCCTCGAGTGATTTGACCTCAGCCACCCCTATCCCAGGCTTAGAACCCTTTTAGGGGGTGGATAATTGATATTTGTTTTGTGAGAAAAAAATTAATATTTTGTAGGAGGCGTTTCTTTGAGGAAGGTGGTAGGTGACGAGGATTGTGTAACCACCCCCAGGGGTTGTTTTCATCCTTCAAGGGGGTGGACATTTTCCCATCTATTGTTGAAAAATAGTATAAAAAATATGTTTATTAAAGTGTTTTTATATATTGATTTTTCCACCCCTTTTAAGGGCAGAAACAACCCCAGGGTCGGTTACACAACCCTGGTCACCTACCACTTTCCTCAAAGAAACGCCTCTTACAAAATATTAATTTTTTTCCCAGAAAAAAAAATAATTTTCTACTCCTTCGAAGGGCGAAAGCACCCCCCGGGGGTGGTTACACAACACTGGTCACCTACCACCTTCCTCAAAGAAACACCTCCTATAAAATCTAAATTATCAATGATCAAATATCAATTTTGCAACCCCTATACAAGGGTTGGTAGCCTGGGGCAAAGGTGGCTGAGGTGAAATCCTTCGAGGGACTTTCCGCTCTACTCGAGGAAACAACAATTAGTCGAGAAACTGGGGAAAATAAACGGGCTCACTGAAAGGGGACTTTAGGGGTGGTTTTTGGCCAATTTGAGGGGGTTGCCGAGATGGAAAAATTGGTTTGACCCCAGTAATCGATTTAGCACCCTCAAGAACGTGGAAGGACATTGTCTAGTCCGAGACGTAAACACTCGGTAATTTCGTCATAAATCCCGATTTTTTAAATGGACTAGCTTGGCCATTTTTGAATGTGAAATTTGAGAGTAAGCTTCAAGAAAATCCACCACTTCCTTTTTCTGGTCTGCATTAATATATCCCATCCGCTTATTGGCCGATTGCTGATATATTCTAATATTCAGTCTTGTAATTTAATCAACACATATAACAGCTGATTAGTGCCATTAGTGTTTTCTAGGGATTTTAAGTCCATTTGGTTGCACAAAACAGCGTTGCCATATTTGCCATACGACATTTTCACGTGTGCGAAAAATAAATCTTGGATGGTGCTCGAAAATACCACCTTAGAACTATAAGCGAAATTTTTTAAACGAGTCGGGTGCCTAGTATTTCGTATGCGACAAATATCGATTGAGCTCGAAAATATGGCCCCTGGGGCCGTATTTTCGAGCTTGACCGAGGCGATGTCGTGCACGAAAATGTGAGATTTTCGCATGAAAATATACGTTTCGTATTTTCGAGCATTATGAACTCGTATGCGAACTTTCCGCTTGCGACTGATTTCGGGCGAGATACAACGATGAGGGTTTAATACATGATAAAGCGATTTCGTGTACAAATGTATTCAAAGTGATCGTTTTGGTTAGTTTTATTTCGTGTCACATAACCTCTCTGTCTCAAGTTAGGTTTTTGCCGTGGTTTGTTTATTATTTAGGGACTTTAAAGTAGACTTATTTGAACAAATTTTGGTGAGTGAAAATGGACAATGGCAGCGTTAGATGGCTTAATACATTTAGCTGCTATCGACGCCTTGGAACAGGCAGAAGTTTAGGCAGAAAGATATCACGGAAGACAATTCCATGCCTATGATAATCCATTTAAAGATATAAGGGATGACAAATTTGCCAAATTGTATCGTTTGACAAAACCATCAATTACAGAAGGATTAGTTGACCACTGCTCCTGGGAGGACGTTTAGTTTTAGGGATAATTGTGCCCAGAGGCCTTAGTCCATTGAAGGAGTCTGACGAACTACCGAATGTTTGCGCCTCGGACTAGACAACGTCCCCCCACATTGTCAAGGGTGCTCAGTCGATTCCCGGAGTCAAACTAATTTTTCTACCTCGGCAACCCCCTCAAATTGGTCAAAAACCACCCCCAAAGTCCCCTTTTCCGTGAACCCCTTTATTTTACCCAGTTTTTCGACTAATTGTTGTTCCCTCGAGTAGAACGGAACGTCCCTCGAGGGATTTGATCTCAGCCACCCCTAACTTCTAACCCTTGTAAGGATGAAAATTGATATTTGCTTTTGTGAGAAAAAAATTAATATTTTATAGGAGGCGTTTCTTTGGGGACGGTGGTAGGCGAGGAGGATTGTGTAACCGCCCCTAGGGGTTGTGTTTAAGGGGGTGGAAATTTTTTTCCGTCTATTATTGAAAAATAGTACAAAAAATATGTTTATTAAAGTGTTTTTATATATAGATTTTTCCACCCCTTTTAAGGGTGAAAACAGCCCCCGGGGCCAGTTACACCACCCTGGTTACCTACCACTTTCCTCAAAAAAACGCCTGTTACAAAATATTAATTCTCTGCTTCTTTGAAGGACGAAAACATCCCCCGGGTGGTTACCTGCCACCTTCCTCAAAGAAACACGCCCTATAAAATCTAAATTTTGTGCTCACAAAAACAAATATCAATTTTCCACCCCCTACAAGAGTTGGTAGTCTGTGGCAGGGGTAGCTGAGGTCAAATCCCTCGAGGGACTTTCCGTTCTACTCGAGGGAACAACAATTAGTCGAACAATTGGGAAAAATAAACGGGTTCACGGAAAGGAGATTTTAGGTGTGGTTCTTGGCCAATTTGAGGGAGTTGCGAGGTGTAAAAATTAATTTGACCCCGGAAATCGATTCAGCACCCTCGAGAACGTGGGGGGGGGGCATTGTCTAGTCCGAGGTGCAAACATTCAGTAATTTCGTCATAAATTCCGATTCTTTAAATGGACTAGCTCGGCCATTTTTGAATGTAAAATTTGAGGTAAATTTACCACTCTACAATTCTGGTCTGCACTAATAATTGTTACATGGCCTATGTCCATTTAACAGTTTATTTAAAAACTAGTGTTTTGTGGATAGTTAGCACGACCTGTATATTTTTTGGATTCAGTTTTTGCAGGTGAAACTGTTTGCAACTAACAGAATTTTACATGTATAACTGCTAAACCATGTCACACTGTTTATGTACTTAGTTTTATATCTTAGGAACTTAGTCCTGTTTTTCTATTAACACTATTATGTATCTCATATGTAATACAGCATTATTATCCCAGGAAACAATTTGTCTACAAAATTTAGTTACATCAGATATCTATTTTTCAATTTTTATATTTTTGTTTACTATGGAGTACATATGGTTATTTTCCTTACCTTCTCTCATTCTATATATAGTAAATCATATAACATATAATATGTTACTGATTTATCAATAATATCAATACGTTTTACTACTTATTTACATCTGTTAATATTTGTTGTTATGTATAAAATAGAAATTGCAAAGGCAAATCAGCTGGCATGGAAAATAAACTATTATTATAGATTCCTTTTATCGATTATATGCCACTACTTTAGTTGAGTATGGGAATCTACAAGGCAAGTTGGTGCGCTTAACGCAACCACTGACAGATGGCCATACTGGTACTATTTTTATATTTTATAGCTTTCAATTTCAATAGAAATTAGATTTCTCACATTTTTTTGGTAGCGTTGTTTTCCAGTAAACAGGACAAAAAGTTTACCTTATCAGTAAAACTCACCAGGAAGTCATTTGCTTGCAGCCTTTGTACTGATTCAAACATTATAATTTTTAACTGTGGACTTCAGTAATTGATATTACAATTTTTATATCCCAGTTACAAAGTGTTGAACATACAGGTAATTTCATTTCATTATACTCATTAAAATATTTTAATTAATTTTCAAATTTTGCCTTTGATATAATTTCAATTATTTTTAAAATAAATTTTGAATTCAAAGTCAATTCTTTTTAATTTAATAAGTAGTTAAAATACTATAGGTACCACATGGTTTTAAAAATATTTTTCTCTTTCCTTTTAATTTTTTTGGCAATTTACAGTCTAAGAAATCAGCTTACTCGTGCATAGCTAATAATAACTCGTGCATAGCTAATAATTACTATTGCATAGCTAAAATTACTTTTGTACTGCTAATCAGATTACTTTTGTATAGCTTAAATTAATTTCCTGCAGCTTTGTATAGCTAGCTTAATGTTTCGTGCAGCTAATTTAAATATATTTTGTACAGCTAACTAGCTTATATTTGCATAGCTAACATTGCTTAAATTTTGCATAAATAACTTGCATAAATTTTGTATGTGCTTATATTTGGTTAAATTTCCTACAATTTTCACCCCATTCATTGAGAGACGTAAATTGCCAAGAAAAATTTAGAATTCTTGCAATAAGAGACAATTGTGGGCCTGGATTGCTGTCCCAGAACCAGCCACCTGACCCATAAACCACCTAGGATACTGGTATCAATTTGTTTTATATATATATATATTTTTTCACATTTCAATTTGTCTCAAACCGATTTGTCTAATTTTTTTATGTGATATATTTTGTCATTCATTTTAAACTATCTTTTTATTTCTCTTACCAACAATTTCAGTCTGATCTATAGCAGACTGGTTATTCGAGAAAAAGAGACTATTTTGCTTATTTTACTATAGATGGTGCCCAATTTAACATCAATTTTTCTTTGTCTCCTTTTCTCGAAATAAACAGAAATCTGTCGCTTATGCTGTACATGTCAGAAAGGGTAAGTTTCTCCACTCTTACGAATGCTCTGGACCCACGGCTCTCTGCTCCGGCTTAAACCAGCTAGTCGTCCGCACATGTTGCCTCAATTCTTTCTCAAAAATAAATAATAAGAGAAAGGTGGTAACATAATCCCACCCGCTTATCCGCTGATTGCTGGTGTATTATAATATTCAGTCTTGTAATTTAATCAACACATATAACAGCTGATTAGTGACATTAGTGTTTTCTAGTCCATTTGGTTGCGCAAAACAGCATTGCCACATTTGCCATACGACATTTTCACGTGTGCGAAAAACAAATCTCGGATGGTGTTCGAAAATATGACCTCAGAATTATAAGCGAAATTTTTTAAACGAGTCGGGTGCCTAGTATTTCGCATGAGATAAATATCGATTGAGCTCGAAAATATGGTCCCTGTACTTACCTTTAAGTGTAACTTTCCATTCTCGGTAAGTAATATACTAATAAGTAGTTCGCCTTATATGCCCTTTGAATTCTTTAATTGAATTTAAAAATTTTACAAATAGCTTTACGTCATATTATTAATTGTCCAATTACTTATTTTTAATAATGTAATCAGTGGCTTTCCATTTAAAATTTTTATCGATACCTTCACAATAGAATTGAATAATGGAAAATGGTGAAAATAAATATGTCACTGACAATAGAGATAACATTTGAAGTGGGCCTTATGAAAGGTATTTATTTATTAAATAATCAGCTCTAGATAAAATAATTATTACGAATATATAAATATGTGAATGTTTTATAAAGATTGGATATGGTTTAGTTAGTGTGTAAAACGAATAATAAAGAAGATGGAAGAAATCAAAGGTTAGTAAACATTAAATGTAGCGATTTCAATAAATATAGTGAGGATAAAATCATCTGTATCATCACGATATCAAATAGTTACATATTTCAAATTCCACTAATAGGCCAGATAAACTCTAGAAAATCGAACAAAAGTGTAAATCAATTATCTGGAAATATTATAACAGTAAATGCTTCATGTGGATATAATTTATAAAATATCAAGTTTTCCCCTTCTCAGAGCTCTGTGTCAATCGCTGTGGTTTGGGAAAAGATACAAAGATATAGGTAATATTCGGTTTTTCTTCGTCGTACAACAAATATAGTTCAGCAAAAGATTGAAGTTAATGATACTAACCATACTCTCACAATAGTGACAGCGTTAAAATTAATATCTGTACACCATAGGTAAAAGACACCAAGTCAATTTTATTTTGACAATTCAATTTACAATCTATTCTGCATAATAACTTTTGGCGCTCTTTTCAGAGGTATTGTAAAACACACGCTCTCTCCTCCTAGTTGTAACGTGGTGCCTTTTTCATCTAGTGTACAGATATAAGTAAATTTGCTTACGTATATTTTATATAGAATAAATAGCTGCTATTCACAGAAATAGTGAAATTTGATAGTTAGAGTTTGATGCAAATGTTTGGGATTAGTAAACCTCGCACGGCCAGAATTACGAAAGTATGGATACACGAAAAAATAGTTAGGTATATAAAACCTTTCTAATTAAAATAAAAAAGATTTCATTAGATTTAACTTTGTATAGAATTATTATTGCCGTAGAGTGACAAAAAACTAATTTATTAACAAAAGCTGAATATTTATACCTTTTTCCACACTAGCTGTTGACGACACATCAGAGTTCGGACAAGGGGAGAAATTTGGCATTTTGTTAACGAATAAAAGAGTGACCGCGAAAAAGTATAACTTTTAGTTCATTTTTACAACCTCAGTAACATCGAGACGAATAAAGCAAATTTAAAGGTCTTAAATTAAAGCTAATTAACAATTTAGACGGACATACTTTTTATTTTTTATTTAGGAGCACTACCCTCTATTTTGGGGGTTAAATGGGTTAAAATGAATAATAAGTTCTTAACAGAAAATAAAAAACTATTATGTTTCTTTTATGAAACTAGGTCAAGAAACTATTTTTTCGGTTATAATGACACCAACACTCATTTCAACCCCCTTTTAAAGGGTGATTATCGCTTAGTGATAAGTTTAAGATACTTATATGTCCTGCAGTATCTTCTTAGTATTGTCTTTATTTTTCCCGAGTTAAGAGTCATTTTTCAGCTCATAATGAATTCAATCCCCTTGTATGGGGGTGGTTATCGACATGCGATAAGTTTCATGTAAGTTTCGTGGTGAGTTTCTTATCGGTGTTTTAATTATTTATATTATATTTCTTATATTTTTAATTATTTTATTTTTTTAAAGTCGAGTTTAGGATTCATGCTTGCAAGGATCTTTTAGATGGTTGTTTTTAATTTACTATATGGTATTGGGTTAAGAATGTTAATGCTTGAAATTCTTGACCTATTTTCGCCAATTGAATAGAATAGAGCTTTATTTACCAAAGTATAAATTTTATACATATATATATATATATATATATATATATATATATATACACGTAAACACACACATAAAAAAAAACACATGGCATCGTCAAATCACAAATGTAAAAGTACATGAAATAGATTATAAAAATAAAACAGTCAGTTTTACGTTTGCACATTCAATAAAACAAATAGCCAAAATAATTTAAATTATTAGTGTATCCAAGTATCAAATGTTATTTTTACTGGGTAATTTAAATATTCACTTACCGAATAGGGGGGTTCTATAACACAGATATAGTCAAAGAATTTGGTTTTAAATTGTCTATAGGTTTCAATTTCTTTTATATTTAAAGATAAATTATTATAAAATTTTATTGCTGAATAATGTAGGGTTTTTTCAGTAAGCGTTAGTCTGTGTCTAGTAAATCTAAAGACGTTATCTCTAGGTCTTGTGTTAAAAGCATGTCCAAACTTATTGACAGTGAATTGATTCTGGTTTTTCTTAAGATAAATAATACATTCAAAAATATAAAGTCCAGTCGCTGTAAGATATCCATTTATTCTAAACAAATCTCTACAGCTATCGGTAAATTTTAAGTGAAACATAATAATTTTTGTTATTTTCCATGAAAAAATTATTTATTTTAACTCGCACAATAGGGGAGCAACCCCTAAATAAAACGAATGGAAAAATGTGTCTCCCTAGATTTTTAATCAGCTTTAATTTAAGACCTTTAACGCTAAATTTGCTTTTTTTGTCTCGAAGTTATGGAGGTTCCAAAAATGGGCTAATTTTGCGATCATGTGTTCCACGTTATTTTTTCTTTTTTTAAAATTTCAAATTCAGGGTGAAAAAAATTATTTATTTTGGTTGAGAATCTAAAAACATTGAAACATTGTGTCCCTGGCTAGTGAAGTCATTCGTGACCGGTGACGTCACTCAGCAAACACAACAACGCTGAACCAGAATAATAACAACAAAACTTTCGAGCATATGACATGTTGGGACAATGCTGTATTGCTAATGTTTAAACAACATCGCTATGTCCCACCGGGCAATCAAATAGGTTAAGCGTTGGAAGAATGTAGGCTAAACATTCACGGTTTTACAACTATCACCCAGGAAACATTGGAAGTGTGGCCGCCTTCCGGCCCTGTACTGACAATTCGGGCTAAATGCTGGCCAAGGCAATCTAGTAACGGCAAAGTGTTTTTAAGATGCCTGCCAAAAGTAATTTGGATTTCATATTTAGGTCAAGTACTGGGTCTTTGCAGGGATTTTATATAAAGGCGTACCTATAAATATTTTATGCCGGCCCGTAACAAGTATTCTTTTTATTCTTTTGCTGGTTAACAATAACATATGCTTATCCAGTACGGGCGGGGCAAATGCTCTACAAAATACATATTCTTTATTTAGGGGTTTTTGGTTGTTAAAATGTAATAATACTCGTTATGAAATAAACAATCGATGCTGGACAGTCAGTATGGCCCGTTTATATTACTATCAAACTAGTTAATTCATCATCTCAAGAAAATTTCAGTGTCAGTGGTCGATTTCATCATTTACAAAAATAAAGGGAATAAAATATTTTTGATATTGGTAGTATCGTTAGTACATTTTTATGCTTTGGTTACTAGCACAAAGTCCGCTGCCAGCGTCGCCTGTCGGGCCAAAAGCACACGACTGAGGTGGGGGTGTCACGTGTCACTGGCCGTAGCCGTAGCCATTTTTATTCGTTTTTGTGTTTTGTAAGCTCTTGGAAGTTTCTTGTAATGTGGCTGTGACTCTCGAGAACATAAATAAGTAAGTATATCTTTTAAATTAAACTACTAAAAATCAGTTACCGAACGTTCTGTTGCTACTATGTATTTAATTTGTTATTGTTTTGCGACAAACTACTGCTTGTTTAGTTAGGTTATGACATGACTCATTATCAAATCAAATGAATAATACAAAATAATCTATCTATGAATAATACCTACAAGTAATCTGTATCTGTAAATGCGTAACTGATATAATGATAATAAGGAAATCTTGATACCATTTACCAAGGTAAATTAAGTTACATTTTTCGCCTCTGTCAAAAGCAGGGTTGCATACTTGCACAGCTACTTTTACTTTAGAAGGCGGTGTTATTACTGTTATTATAACCTATAAATTAAAAAAAAAACAAAAAAATATATCGAAGACATCTTTGGGTAACACTAATACTACAAATAAAAAACTTGGTAATACTAAAGGAGAACGGAAACCTCGAATTTTTGCGTGATATTTTCAGGATAATCTATTTTGGGGTCGTAGAACACGAATCTGAAATTAGTTTTGCGTGCATACGAACCGTTTCTCAAAAAAAAAATTTTGAAAATTTTTCTTATGACGCACTTTTTCATGCACTAATTTATACACCAACAGCACTTGTATATCGTCTTTTTCCTTATTAAGATCACACTGTGTCCTTTATAGAACAATAAACCCTTCACTTATGGCAGAAAACTCACTTTCTTTTGTATAAAAATCAGAATTTTATTTACAGAAACTGTATTAGATGAACCTCCATCTGTCATTTGATTACATATATTCGCATGCGTTGTTTGCGCATGTGTAAGGTTTGGTGTCTAAAGGCACCTTATTAAGTCTGGGGCAGATGGCGCTAAGTACACACATTAGCGCCTTGAAGGGCAAGAGATATGTATGTTTATAAATAATACTTAACGCCGTCTGCCCCAGATTTAATGAGATGCTATGTACTATTATATATCTCTTGTCCTTCAAGACACTTTCGAAGCGTCGACGGGCGTGAACGTGTCTTGAGGGTCAAGGGATATATAATAGTACTTAGCACCTTATTAAATCTGGGGCAGACGGCGCTAAGTATTATTTATAAACATACATATCCCTTGCCCTTCAAGACACTTTCGCGCCCGTCGACGCTTCGAAAGTGTCTTGAAGGGCAAGGGATATATAATAGTACTTGGCACCTTATTAAATATGGGGCAGACGGCGCTAAGTACACACATTAGCGCCTTGAAGGGGGCAAGGGATATGTATGTTTATAAATAATACTTAGCGCCGTCTGCCCCAAATTTAATAAGATGCTAAGTACTATTATATATCCCTTGCCCTTCAAGACACTTCCGAAGCGTCGACTGGCGCGAACGTGTCTTGAAGGGCAAGGGATATATAATAGTAATTTAGCACCTTATTAAATCTGGGGTAGATGGCGTTAAAGCATTGTGATATTGGTCGGTGTCGGTACTTTAGATACAACTTTGTAAATGCATGCGCATCAGGTTGACAGTTGTATAGTTTTGAGTAGCTGTTTTGTGATGTTTTACAAACTATCTTTTTATTTTTATCTAAAAGAAAATGAGTTTTCTGCCATAAGTGAAGGGTTTATTGTTCTATAAAGGCCATAGTGTGATCTTAATAAGGAAAAAGACAATATACAAGTGCTGTTGGTGTATAAATTAGCGCATGAAAAAGTGCGTGTCATAAGAAAAATTTTCAAAAATTTTTTTTGGGGAAACGGCTCGTATGCACGCAAAACTAATTTCGGATTCGTGTTCTACGACCCCAAAATAGGGTATCCTGAAAAAATCACGCAAAAATTCGAGGTTTCCGTTCTCCTTTAGTATTACCAAAAACTTAATTCAGAAAAAACGTTAAATTTACCTAATGCCATTGCAAGTGACAAAAATGAAACTCAACCTCGAACGCAACCTACTGTATTTGATATGGATAGAACTTTAACGAACGTAGAATCTGATAAGGTGCTAAATTGTAGCAATAATACGTATTAGGTATATTTTTTTCATACTGTATTTTGGAAATGTAAAAATACATTTTTTTTTTTTGTAGTTTTAGTAAGGAAGCTTTTAACAAAAGTGGAAATTATCTCAGAAGACATAAAATATTTGACGCAATTACTCCAACAGTCATCAATGGTGGAAAGCATCTGAGGAAAATCCGCACATAAAAAAATTTCCTTTATCTTTAGAAACGGAGCTGGTTGATTTCAACAATCGACTTACGGATTCAGAAGTTTTTAATAGTGTGGTAAGTTACACAAATTTTTTTTTATAAATGTCTAATTTTCATTAAGTCGAGCTACCAGCAATATAATACAATTAACTACTTACAGTTGTAAGTGAACATGTACTTATATTTTTTTAGTGTGCTGCATTCCAAACGGTAGGCGGAAAAGATATTGTAGATGGTGTCAGAAGGTTGCTGCCAAAAAGAATTGCCCATGAACTGGCACTAAAGTGCAATTGGTCAGGAAGAGGAAACAAGACATGTTTTATGAAGTACAAAAATATTTTAAAGTTAATTTTAGGTAAATATGAAAATATTTTTTACAATGTGTTTTAATCAGGGGCCTTCCATATATTATGTGACACACTTTTCAGTATCGTAAGTTAATATTTACAGAATGTAGGTATAAGTGCTATTGCGGGCGATAAACAGTAATCGATTTTTTTATCAAGTTAATTGTATGTTTTTTTGAAAAAATTAGTATTTGTTTTCACGTCAGTTAAATCAAATATTTTGATAAGAAATCATTGGCGGGGGTCGTGTTTAACTTTTTTAAGAAAAAAAAAACACTAACAAATAATTAAGTAAATTCGCGGTCAGGGGATAGAACCATGTTTACAACGGAGAAGTCAGTCAACTACTTTTTAATTGGTCGCAATAATGGTACGTAATTAGTAATTATCTTCAAAAATGTAGTCCACAAAAGGGGAAAACAAATTCACTTGCTATTTAACTCCTACTGTTCTATATTTAAGGGAGTTTAATTTTTCATTAAATACATGGATTTTTAAATATTTGTAGCAATTGTGAGAAGAAATCCTTTGACGCTACTGAGAAGGAAATAGAAAACGTCATAAAAGTATGGTTTAGAACTGCATATGACAGGGATGGTGGCAGGGACAAACGACGTGAGAAACAAACTAGACCTAATGAGAATGAAGACCATACCAACTAAGAAGTGAATCATAGGATATATGGGATTATAGAATATAAATATATTTTTTTATCAGAATAAGATTTTAAGTACCTATATTATTTATTTTATAAAATTTGAATTTTATTTTATTTGAAAGTATATGTTATGTTATATGTTTCTAATAAAAAATGTTAAGTTGCCTGTAAATATTTTCTAATTGATTTTTTCATAGTAGGTACAGCAATAACATTTTGTATATATTGATACACATGCGAACTATAAAAACTCTTGCTTTTTACTTTCAAATGAAATTTATTCATGACAAGAACATTTATCTTGAGCATTATACTGATATTTCTGCCTGAAATTGTGTAATGTAAAAAGCACTATTGATTAAAAGGTTCTCAATTGTCGCCCTTGGTTAGAAAGTTTTTATAGTTATTGACATTTTCTTGATCTTTTGTTTTATTTTAAAAAATTATAAAATCAGAACCGTAAGTATTATTAAAACTCACCAAATGGTTATATATAGTGATTATAACATTTTATTATTTTTATATTTGCGGACAATCTGGGACCAATCCTTAACTAAAACAGATAACGAGCTAATGAGAATACAAAATAAACTAAAAAAACAAAATATTCCATTAAATAGCTAATAGCATTAATTCACCGTTTTTATTAGTTAATTTCTATTAGATGTATAAATAATAATCTGTTTTATTTGTGTGATTACATATCCACAGTTTACATTATGAGTTTTTGAGACAGCATAATTTATCAGTAAATGAATAATGCTGCATATTATTCCTGTGGATATAATATTTTTTAATATATAACAGCAGCCACAGACTTGCCGATGACGAGCACAAAGTATTGGACCTATGTGTATTGCTCTCAAATTTAGTGTTGTGCAAATATTCTACTGGACCCAGTGCTGAAGATGTGTGGTATTGTGGGTATAGACCGAGACTAGAGGTGGTCGTAGTAGTATATACAGTGCTGAGTCTACTGTGGCAGGTACGTATGGATCTTGATGTTGGCCCTAATTTTCTATAAATATTGCTCCGGTATCGGCAACCATCGATTTGCCTTATACAATTTGCAGGCATAACACCCGTAAATTGCCTTTGTTAAATGTTTACTGGGATGTTGACAGGCCAGTAATAGAATGCAGGGTTAATATCAGTGGGCCAAGAGTAGATTAGCCGCAATAGGGCCTGCACATTTTGTAGTTGTGGGCCAGTAGTGGCCCAATGTGTAGAATGCTGGCACATATGTATGGACCCTGATGCCGACCGGAGTCTCCTATAGGTACCCCTCAGACGTTGGCAGCCGCTGATTTGCCGTACCGGCCAATACCGGGATCAGAGTACAGGGCCTTCCAATTGCCTTCCATAAATGTTTGCTGGGCAGACATCTCTCTAACTTTGAAAAACATTAATGGCTCAATAGTTAGGTGTTGCTGAACCAATATGTAGCAAGGCAGCTGCCCTGGTTTAGTTTTCATAAAAGATCGAATTTAAAATGTCGAATATTTACGAAGTGAAATTTTTTTCAGTTTCTTTTATTATATTTTCAACATATGTATAGTACATATCATATAAAAATAATAATTATATTAAATTTATTCAGGTTAAAATTTAAATATATTTGATACATAATGTAATATTTAATAGTTAATAATATTTTGCAGGGTATGAGTGAAAATAGAAATAAAAATAATTATAATAACATATAGGTATTAAACATAACATTTATAAACATTTATAGATATGCACTTATATAAGTAATTATATATAAACTAATTAAATATAAAATGTATATGTGCCTCAATTGTGTATAATATCCGTTGTAATACGAAACATGGAAAATTTAGTGAAAAAAGATAATAGGGTTACTAATATATCTTATTAAAAAGGTAAATGTGTTTTATGTCCCTTAACTGATGTATATGCAATCTACCTAATGATATTATCCATTTTTTGTTTTAATTTTAAGAAGTTTTACGGAGTTAATTTTTTTTTTTTGTTTCATGAGGAAGTTTATTGAACACACTTAGTCCTAAGAGTGCAAAACAACGTTGTCCAATAGTTTTTTCAGCATGAGGCACTTGTAATCTTTCTGTTACATAGGCTAATTTTTTTATGGCAAATTATTGCATGACAATATAATTGTCTAACATCCACCACATTTCCTTGTTCAAAGAGTAAATTGGTTGGAAAGGTTTTTCTTTTTGAAGGTTGATTTTTAGTACCTATGTATTTTTTCATATTATGTCTAATTTTGTTAGTGACAATTGTATTACCTCCCCCCCCCCCTATTTTAATAAATTGCAGTGAGTAGGTTAACGTCTAAAATTTTCTTTAGATATTTAAACTTCGCCAGGAGACCTCTTCATATCTGCGTTTTTATTAATATGGACGTCTCATTGAAGATGTGAATCAATTATGATTCCTAGGTATTTGGTATTATATTTTATTGGAATCTGATATACAGTATTATCACATTCTATTTCCAGTGGTTTGAAGTTATATAAGTTCCTGTTACTATTACTAGTGAAAAATGGTGATATGTACATAGGTTTACTAAAATTAATTGTCAACAGAATTGAATCATCATCTTAAAATCTTGTTGTGCTGTCTTAATAACTTTCCAATAGCTTCCCATTTAGACCCTGTATAAAAAATGGCTGTATCAAAACTGCCCTTGTGATGGTAGCGACAACATTTCATTAATGTAAATATTGAAGAGTCTAGGACCTAATACCGTGCCTTATACAACGCCTTATTCGATTATTTTAAATTCCGTGACACATTGCTGTTTATTTGACAGATAGCTTTTTATTAATTTAGCTCATTAACTAACTACTATATAATGTTTAACAGTTTTTTATGCTCTACCGTGTCAAAAGCTTTGGTTAGATCCAGAGAAATGCGGATACTTAGGCTTTTATATGTGCTTAGGATCATTTATTAACGAGCCATTTGTTAGTTTAATTTCTTTTATTTTAGATCTCTTCCATACGAACTTTCTTAATTGTGTAAATTTAAGCATTTCTAAAATTCATGTATCTTCCTTATTGTAATGCGCGTATCAAAATAAAATTATACAAATATATTACAAAAGTATACAAAATAACCACTAAAATCAATTCAAATGTAATCACCGCGCCGCTTCGGTGTTATTTTGCAATGTTAGTAATATAAATATTTCTGAAAATTATAAATTTCGTACTGATAGCAATAGATAAAGCTAAGTAAAAGCATGTAATAAATATACATTAACTCTCCATGATTCTAGTTAAAGAGAAAATTATACTAATAAAATACTAGTCAAATTAGGATTTTGATGTGAATTGACTGGTTAGGCCAATTTTTTTTATTTTAACGTATTTAGGTGGTTAACCTGAATTCACAGTCCAGTTTTGCAGTTTCGGCGAGGTCGGCGTATTGTTTGTTTAAACAATTAAATTTTAGAGCGTGATTTCCATCGGTTTTTTAAATAATATCTCGAGAGTATATTATATCATTATAATTATAGGTAAATAAATATATAACACAACATAACTTTAGAAAATCCTTTCTACACTTATTATAACTTGTCCGTCATATTAATTAATACACTTTTATAGAAGATACGTAATGATATTATTTCCTGTTTTTGAGTTAGAGCGAGCTAAATGAAAAAATAATTGTTTTAATTATCTTGCAACTTTTTCACATTTTTGTCTAATGTTTTATTCTGAGCAACTAAAAAAGTGGTAGTTTTCGAGAGACAAGTTCTTCCAAGCTTCTGTTAAGATCGCATTACTTTACACCTCAATTTTTTTTATGCGTTCTCTTATACTTAATCGCTCCACTAAAATCACTCATAATTTACATGAGCCTAATTCATTCACGCTCCAAGCACCATCTTGAAATAACACCCCATATATTAACAAGCATGCAATGTAATTGTTCTAAAAATTAATAATATAATACTGTCGTGAATTGCTGGTTGAATACATTTAGCATCCATTTAAATGCTGGCACTAGACGGCTTTTACAAGCCTTTTTTTATTTCAAGCAAAAAGAACACTTTTTTTATAATACTGACATATAATTTTATAGAGTTATTAACCACGCGGTTGTGTGTAATTTTCGCATCGCATTAATATTGATATTCTCGCTAATTGTTAAAATTTCCGAATTGAAATCCTTTATTTTGGGCCCTTTTCATAAGTTGAGAATTGTTTAAACATTATCACTGGTGTTGTGGATCAATATAAATATTGTGGGAGAAAAGAAGACAATAAGGGTTTTTCAGCAGAAAAGGCCTTTTCGTCAACGATCAACCCTTAAGAAGACCACCAAACCATCACAAGGGTAAGTCGTCTTGTGCCTCCAATTTTCCTTTTATTTGCTATAGAGAGTTGCAACACAATTTTATTTATTTTGCAAATTTATATATACAGACATACAGTCCATTCTTCTCAAACCCAATTTTGAGCTTTCGTACGCTACATTTTGGCCCTTCTAGATCCGGATATTGAGCTATTTTTTACACTTCCGTATTAAAAATATATATTTTTTTAGTTTAATTTACGCAATTCTAAAGTTACACAAAATTTGAGGTAATTAGCAAAATAGTGGTCTGTGCTAATTTCTCCGCAATCTGGCTGTTCTTTTCAACAGATTTGAATCAAATCATATATTTTAAGTAATTTTGCAATTTTGCTCGCATCTGTTAATAATATTCTGTTCTACTTATATTAGCCATTTTTATTTCCTACACGGGAGCCAGGACACGTGCTCGTTTCTTAAAGTCGAGTTTGGACTAATTAGCGTGCGCATCTGCGCTGAGTGATAGCGCGGTGGTCATTTCAGATTTTTAGGGAACAGGTAAACTTGCACCGTCGATATTTACATTTTCATTCTTTATTTGAATTCGCAATGGCAGACGTTCGTTTGAAAAAGTCTAAAACTTCGAGGAACTCTTGTTTAAATGAAATGTCAATTTTACATACCTTAGCAGAACGCGCGAAAACAGACAAATCTGTTCGTACATTATTTAAAGTTCGTTAATCTGAAATTGACATTTTACGAGAAGACTTTCTCAAGCATCATCAAAACGTTCTATCTTTATTATTAACTGAACAGGACGCTGATTTGACTCAAGAAGAAACCATCCGCGAAGGGTTTTTAAATGACTTTTTCGTTGTTAAAACTGTTTATATAGAACTGTTTGAAATTGAAGATACTCGACGTTTAACTCAAACTTTTAGTAATAATATAGATACCAACCAACAGAATTCGCATGCTAGGTTACCGAAATTAGAAATACCTAAATTTAATGGTGATTATAAGTCGTTTGTAACATTTTTAGATCTTTTTGATTCATTAGTACATAACACTACTCTTTCTCCTATTGAAAAATTTAATTATTTAATTTCATCATTAGAAGGTCAACCTTTATCTTTGGTACGTACGTTACCAATGACAGCTGAGAATTATCAAACTGCTTATGACACTTTGGTGGAGAGATATTCAAACAAACGCATACGTGCACAAATGCATTGGTCTGCAATAGAGAGTACTACAAAAATTAGTGCTCACAATTCAACCGCTTTACGAAAATTATTGGACAGATTTTCTGAAAATTTAGCCGCACTTAAAACTTTAGATTTTCCTGTAGACAAATGAGACTTTATTTTGGTAATGATGTTATTAAAACGCTTAGATAATGCCACAATAACTAGATTTGAGTTAGAACATGGATCGTCTGATGTTCCATGTTACACTTCGCTTACTAAATTTTTAAATAAACAATGTGTTGCTTACGACACACTTAATTTCACAATTTCACCTCTCCTTCCGAGCTCTCTAAAAAACCAAATGTAGTTAAGTCAAAATTGCCGCATTCAGTTAATCGCACAACATCATTTTTAGTGAACAAATCGAATTCTTCAAAATGTTTTTTATGTAAGGAAAGTCATTCATTATATACCTGCCCAACTTTTTTAAGTAAAACGCCTAACGAACGTTACATTTTTTGTAAGAGTTCACATTTATGTTTCAACTGCTTAAGCAATGTGCATGATATTCGGACCTGTAGATCTTTATCTACATGTCGACGATGCAATAAAAAGCATCACACTTTATTACATTTTGAAAAACATACCACTAATAATGTGTTCTCGATTGAAAATAATTGTTCTACGCAACCGCCTACCTCACAGGAAAATGTTGCTTCAAGTTCTTCTGAACCGTCAGTCAACAATCCTGTTTTTTCAGCAGCTGGTATGTTAGCAAGAAATCAAATTGTTTTATTATCTACCGCTTTGATAGAAATTAAAGATAACAGTAATAATTTCCAAATTTTCAGGTGTCTTTTAGACCCTGGAAGTATGAGTTCATTTTTTACACAGAAAGCTGTTAATCGTTTAGGGTTATCTAATGATAAATTTATTACTGAAATAAAAGGATTAGGTGATATGCAAACATACGTATCACACGGTCGCGTTACTATTTCTTTTAAACCCTTAGATCAACCATTGCCAATTTTAAGTACAGATGCCATTATATTAAACAAAATTTGCGATAATTTACCGTCCTCGCATATTCCTTTTCAGACCTGGTCACATATATCTAATTTAAAATTAGCCGATCCGAAATTTTATAGTCCGGGTACTATAGATATTTTATTAGGCGCTGATGTTTTTTCAAAATTAATTTTAAATGGACGAGTTGCCGGCAAAGATGGCGAACCAGATGCATTAAATACTATATTTGGATACGTTTTAATGGGAAAATTAAATTGCAACGGTTTACCAATTTCTTCATTTTTTTGTAATACTACGGAAAATTCATTAGATTCATTAAACAATACTTTAAAAACATTTTGGGAAATCGAAACAGTTCCGACACTTACCTCATCTTCACCTAAAGATGAATTGTGTGAACAAATATTTTTAACATCGCATATGCGCGATAATACTGGGAAATTTATTGTATCGCTTCCTTTCCGGAATTCTGTACTTCCTGTTTTTTCAGGTATGCGCGATTTAGCCTTGCATCGATTTTATTCGCTTGAACGCCGTCTTTTAAAACAACCGTCCCTGTACTTACAATATTGTGAGTTTATGAAAGAATATTTAGAACTCGGTCATATGGATTTAATTTCGCCTGATGATATTTCGTCAAATAATATTTCACCGCATACCTATTATATCCCACATCATTGTGTGCTGAAACCTGACAGTAGCACCACAAAACTTAGAGTCGTTTTTAATGCTTCGGCTAAAACGCCAAATCAGACTTCACTTAATGATCATTTACTAACAGGCCCTAAGTTACAACGCGACATTTTTGAACTTTTATTAAAATTTAGATTACACACATACGTTTTATGCGCAGACATAAAACAAATGTATCGCATGATTTTAATTACTCCCGCACATCGCGATTTTCAACGCATAATTTGGCGATTTAATATCCACGAACCACCACATGATTATCGTTTAAATACAGTTACATATGGGGTATCTTCTGCTCCTTATTTAGCTCTACGCACTCTTCTTCAGTTGGCTGCCGAAGAAGAGCAAAATTTTCCTCTTGCTGCTGATGCTGTAAAATATGATACGTATGTAGACGATGTTGTAACGGGGTGTTCGACATTCGAGGAGGCGCAAAATCTACAAAAACAACTTATATCTATCATGAATAAAGGCGGTTTTCAATTACGCAAATGGGCAAGTAATGATTCTGCTTTACTTTCCCAACTTCCAGCTTCGCATCTGTCTAAACATCCGCGCACTTTTGATTCTGACCAAGAGAATGCCTTAATAAAAATTCTGGGGTTACAGCGGAACCCTGCGCAAGATTGTTTTTTATTTTCTGTTTATCCTTTCGATCGCCCTTGTACTAAGCGCAATATGTTATCAGAATTAGCCAGAGTCTTTGACCCTGTAGGGTTTTTGACTCCTGTAACTTTCTTTACGAAACACTTAATACAAAAATTGTGGACCTTAGGGATTCAGTGGGATGACGAACCAACTAATGAGATTATTCGTGTATGGAATCAATACAAATCGGAATTACCATTACTTTCTAAATTACAAATACCTCGAAAATTAATTTCTGAGGATGCCATGTGTTATGAACTACACGGTTTTTGCGACGCTTCTGAAAAAGGTTATGCTGCAGTTATTTTTTTGAAAACATTCCACAAAGATAATTCCATGTTGGTTAATTTTATTTGTGCTAAAACCAAAGTTGCACCTCTTAAACGCATTACTATACCCCGCTTAGAGCTTAGTGCTGCAGTTCTTTTGACAAAATTAATGTCGTTTGTTATGAAAACCTACAATCACATAACTTTTAATTGTATTTATGCCTGGTCAGATTCGCAAATTGTTTTATCATGGATTAAGTCTTCACCCCATAGGTGGAAAACGTTTGTTTCTAACAGAGTTGCATACATTCAAGAAAAAATATCCCCGTCATCTTGGTTTTACATTGAAAGTCGACATAATCCCGCAGATGTAGGTTCTCGTGGATTACTTCCCTCTGGCCTCTTGTCACATTCGCTTTGGTTTAACGGTCCTTCATTTTTATTAGATCAAGAATCTCCTCAATCATTTACGTATGAATTTATTGATAATGTCTCTGATGAAGAGAAAAAGGTAGCATTGTTTATTATTCCTCAAGAAGAAAATATTTTAGATTTACTATTAAATAAATTTTCATCCTTTTTGTCACTTCAACGCACCCTCGCATATTGTATTCGATTTATTTTTAATTTTACAAACCCGCACAATAGAAAATCCGTACCACTTACACATTCCGAATTACATAATTCGTTATTAGAATTAGTAAAACGTACGCAAGGTGTAGCTTTCGAAGATGAGTTTAATCGCAAAGTTTTTTCTAAGCCTCTTCGAAAATTAAATGCTTTTATTGACGATAAAGGAATTTTACGCGTAGGAGGGCGCTTAAAATATTCCTACTTACCATATGACAGAAAACATCCTATTTTGTTACCGCGTCAAAGCAATTTGACTATTTTGCTCATAGAATATTACCACAAAAAATACTTTCACGCTGGTTTACGTACATTAGAGTTTTTACTTGCGCAACAGTTTTGGATATTATCTTTTAAAAGATCTATTCGCTCTGTACTATCAAAATGTGTAACTTGTTGGAAAACAAATCCTAAAAATTATCAACCGCCGATGGGAAATCTTCCAATCTCGCGAGTTTCAAGTTTAAAGCCATTTTCCCATTCTGGGGTTGATTTTGGCGGTCCATTTTTTATAACTATGAGTCGACACCGAGGAGTAAGGACCAGTAAAGCGTATATTTGTTTGTTTGTTTGTCACTCTACCAAAGCTATTCACCTCGAGCTCGCCAGCGATCTCTCTTCCGAAACGTTCTTAGCTGCTTTACAAAGATTTATAGCTCGTCGTGGTCGCTGTAAATGTTTATATAGCGATTGCGGAACGAATTTTGTTGGGGCAAATAAAATTCTTCTAAATATTATGAAAACTGCCGCCACTCAAGAGCAAATTGAATGGCTCTTTAATCCTCCCTCTGCGCCTCATTTTGGGGGTTTGTTCGAAGCTGGGATTAAATCTGTAAAATCCCATTTGACGCGTGTTATAGGACAACAAATTTTAAGTTATGAGGAGTTTTATACTGTTCGCACGTTAATAGAATCTATTCTTAATTCTCGCCCTCTTGTTCCGATGACTTCTAATATAGAAGATATTACCGCGTTAACTCCGGGACATTTTTTAACAATGGAGCCTTTGTCTCCGTTTCCCAGTACTGACATGACCACAACACCGCTAAACCGTTTGTCACGATGGCAGTTGCTGCAGCGCCTACATCAGGAGTTTTGGAAACGCTGGCATAAAGAGTACTTGCATACACTACAGCAGAGAAGTAAGTGGCTTGACCCTTCGTGTACACCTAACGTGGGTACTCTTGTATTAATTAGAAACGAAAATTTGCCTCCATGCCAGTGGCTCCTAGGTCGCATCATATCTCGAAGTCCTGGTTTAGACGGTGTAGCACGTGTCGCCTCAGTAAAAACCGCTAATGGCACGTTAACTCGTCCTCTGGTAAAACTGTGCCCTTTACCAGTATCTTAATTTTTTTTCTCTTTCTTTTTCATCTTGATTGCGTATTATTAGTTATTTGTAATTTTCTAACCACTATATTGATATTACCTCAGTTTAACATTTTCATTTTTTTTTAATTCCGCTTTTATTTTTTTTTTTGTCTTGCTAATTTAGTGTACAAAATACCTGTCTTAACATGCATTTTGGCCGGGCAGAATGTCGTGTATTGCTGGTTGAATACATTTAGCACTAGACGGCTTTTACAAGCCTTTTTTTATTTCAAGCAAAAAGAGCACTTTTTTTTATAATACAGACATATAATTTTATAGAGTTATTAACCACGCGGTTGTGTGTAATTTTCGCATCGCATTAATATTGATATTGTAGCTAATTGTTAAAATTTCCGAATTGAAATCCTTTATTTTGGGCCCTTTTCATAAGCTGAGAATTGTTTAAACATTATCATTGGTGTTGTGGATCAATATAAATATTGTGGGAGAAAAGAAGACAATAAGGGTTTTTCAGCAGAAAAGGCCTTTTCGTCAACGATCAACCCTTAAGAAGACCACCAAACCTTCACAAGGGTAAGTCGTCTTGTGCCTCCAATTTTCCTTTTATTTGCTATAGAGAGTTGCAACACAATTTTATTTATTTTGCAAATTTATATATACAGACATACAGTCCATTCTTCTCAAACCAAATTTTGAGCTTTCGTACGCTACAAATACAATACACATGATAAAATCACTAGTAACTCACTTACACACTAAAAGATACATTACAAAATTTCCAAAGGAGGCATTTTTGCGACTGAAAGCAAGACATAGTGGTTACATATTCTATGGCAGTTGATACGAGATTGCATATATTCATGTTAAATCTTTCCAACATTTTTTTAGCATACGCTTCCTGATTGACAAAATTGAGCCATCATCACAACGATGAATCTGCATTTCCAAATAACAGCTAAATAGTCCTCATTTTTACGTTAAAAACTTTTAAGTTCTTCAAGGAAACTTGAAAATTTCAAGTTCCAGCATCCACCCATTTTTTGCATACTAAGAACGTGTGCTCTGGGGTGTCTATCTCTCCGCAGTACCAACATTTGTCCGTGTTTTTAAGTCCGAACCTTTTCAGATAGGCATTAAAACATCCATGGACCCCCAGTAATTGTGTTAAGTAGTAGTCTGTTTCTCCATGTTTCCGTTGGCACCATGCCTCTATATTTCTAATTAACCTCTTTGTCCATCTCGCTTTACCTGTGTCGAGTTCCCAGCGTCTTTCCCACTCCTGCATAGATTCCTCGTGGATTTCATTATTGCTTTCTCTCCCTACCTCGTATAGCCTACTGCGTTCCTGAACCATGATTTCGATTGATTTAATTCCTATAATGACCTGTACTTCTTCTGTTGAGATTGTTCGGTGTGCACTACCAACCCGCATAGCTAGCCTGTTCTGTAGTTTGATAAGCATATTCCTGTGTTTTCTGCTTCTCCGCATAGCTTTCTCCAATATCGGTGCTGCGTATAGCATAATTGAGTATGCCACCGACCCTAGTATCTTGCACTTGCCTGCCGTAGGTCCTCTAATATTTGGCATTAATCTGCTTAAAGCCATAATCGAATTTTCAGCTTTTTTGCTGACTTCGTCTATATGGGCGTTCATGTTGGTATTTTTGCCGAAATGGACGCCCAAGTACTTTAGTTTATCCTTAGATTTTATTCTGCTCCCGTTTAGCTCCAAGGTAATATCTTCTAATTTTCTCCCTCCGCTTAGTATTAGGACCTCCGTTTTCTCTTGTGCTAGCTGCAGCTGTTTGGCTCTAATTTTCTGCTCTAGCCTGTGTATGGCTATGTTTGAGTTAGTTGTTAGAAGTTCCTCGGTTTGGGCCTCGACTATTATGGCCGTGTCGTTATTGCAGACACGACCTGTTCCATTATTATACCCTTCAGGTTGTGACATGAAAAGTTCTTCTTGAAGTTCTCCGTATAAAAAGGCAGTGACAAATATACAACTTTTCGTTAGCTGCCATATTTACAACAGCTCTAATTGAGTCCCAAGGAACAACAGGACAGGAGGTAGCATCAAAATCAACAAAGGGTTCCTGAAGATAACCCTTAGCCACCAATCTAACTTTATAATGCTCTACGCTTCCATCCGTATTTGTATAATCCTAAAAATCCGATGACTCTTGAGATGTTTCATTCCCTGGGATGGATTCACGAGTTCCCAAACTTCATATTCTTTCAGTGAGCTCCTCTCTTCCTGCATGGTTGCGTTCCATTAAATGGAATCGCCTGATGACATGGCATCTTTAAAAGTAGCTGGTTTATCAATAGAGGCCAACATGATAAAGTTTTGGTATTTTTATTGCAATCTGAGAGTATCTCTGTTTCGCAGATTTGGAATATTCAGAGCTAATTGTGGCTTATTATTTATTTGAAGTTCATTCACATATTCTTCCGCTTCAGCATCATCGTCTAGTTCACAGTCTTTTGTATTTGTTTCATTTCCAGGATCTACATTGCATTCAATTACACGAAATTAAATTATTATCCTCGATGTCATTTCATCTTTGAAAATAATATCTCGGCTCACGAAAACATAATGTTTCTTAGGTACCTAGTCACAATATCCATCTTCGTCTTCATGGTAACCTACTAATAACCTTTAAGCGCCTTCCTATTAAAATTTTTTCGTTTCTGTTTAGCATATGAAGAAAACATTCAGAAGATATTGAAATTAATTAATTTATTTATTCATTCACTCATTCATTCATTCGTTCATTCACCCATTCATTTATTTATTTAAATTACAATTCCCACCGGGACTAAAGCCCAATTACTGGATAAGGGCAAAAAATAGATACACATAAATACATAAAGAATGGTAAAACTTAAAATACAAACAAAAATTATTAAAGCAAAAATATACAAACCCACAATCACAAATAAATTGAACCATTAAATATTTATAATAGTATATAACATTACATAGGTTAACAAATCAGACAAACAGTATTTTAATTAAGTGAATAGGGCAAGCAAATATATCAAGTTTTTCTTCGTAAATCTGGTAATTTTGAATCATTTGATAAAAAGGTGAAGCAGTGAGTAAGTTAGTACGGGCTGTAGGTAAGTAAAATGTCGAGTTGGGTCTCAAATTTGCTCTAGGCACGACACATAAAATTCTTGATGTAAGTGACTCTGAACTCACTGCATTGTTTATGATTTTTTAAAGAAAAATACTTGAATGCATAATACGCCTCTGATATAAGCTGCTTAGTTCAAACCTGGCCAATAACGTATCCTGAGATATTCCATGTGGAGGATCAATTCCGTCAACAACAACGTATACAGATTTGAGATATCTACGCTGAACTTTCTTTAACTGAGTCGTATACGTTATATATAGAGGACTCCACATCACTGAAGCGTATTTCGGTTTGCAGCGGACAAAAGTAGTGTAAAGAGTATTTAAAGTTTTTATGTTGTTAAATTCTTTGCCGTTACGCAAAACAAATCCCAAACTTTTAGATGCCGACTCAGTTGTTAGACGAATGTGTTTATCGAATGATAACTTGCTGTCAAAAGTGATAAGGCTTTAAACATTGTCAAGCTGAGAGTCAAATAAGTCAATGGTTTTACGCCGAGAATAGGACATAATGTTGCATTTACTGATATTTAAAGGTAGGTGACTTTTTACACACCAATCATTTAATTTCACCAAATTATCCTGTAACTTCGAAAGTCTGAAATAGATTTAATTTCAATGTAAATTTTTAGATCATCCGCATATAGTAAATAGTTGACATTAAAAAGCTGTGTTATATCATTGATAAATATAACGAAAAGCAACGGCTCCAGAATCGAACCTTGTGGAACTCCTGATGACTGCCAAAACTTTTCAGGTTTGAAACCACGATACTGGACAAACTGTGGCCAGTGATTAAGGTATGATCTAAAAAGATTGAGTAAATTAACAGAAATACCGAATGTATCCAGTTTTGATATCAACAGCTCGTAGTCGAGACAGTCAAAAGCTTGAGAGAAATCGGTACAGATAACATCTACCTGATTTCTCTCATCAAGTACCTCAGAAATATGCTGAGTTATCTCAACAAGGTTCGACGTAGTAGAGCGCCTAGACATAAATCCATGCTGATGTGGGGATATTAAGTTTCTCGTGTGAAAATATACATGGGCAATGTAGAATAATTTCAAAAATTTTGCAAAAATTACAAATAATAGAAATTGGTCAGTAATTGTTAATTTCATTTCTATAGCCTTTCTTATATTCAGGACATATTCTGCTTTCTTTCCAGAATTGGGGAAACTCGCAGGATGTTATTATAAAATTAAATATAATGTAGAGCGGTTTGGCGAAGATCATTGCAAAATCTCTTATTAAAAATGCAAGTATTAAACCTGGGCCCATAATAAAATTCCCTTTAATTCTCTTGATAGCTTTAATTATTTCATTCTCACTAATTTCAGATAAATATAGAGTACTACTGTTTTCATTGTCAATAAGTTGAGTACCTGGAGAATTCCTTTTGTTTTTTATGAACACATCAGTGAAATAATTAGCGAAAGCGTTGACAATTTCAGTTGGTTCGTTTAAATGAGTTTCATTATAATTCATACAGAATAATGACACAGTCGTGGAGTTTTCGAGTTTATGTGAGACCAACATTTTTTAGGATCAGTGCACAGTTCGTCTTCTACAGATTTCAAATAATTTTTATAAGCCGCTTTTATAAGAGATTTTACTTCAGATCTGACATTATTAAGGATATTATAATCTTCTTCACTGTTTGTTTTTTTGTACTTGCCTAACAGTTTTTCCTTTTAAGTTGATTTTGTTAATAGTATTTTTGTCAAATCACGGAGGATACTGTTTAGACGTAACTTTTTTTTTGGAATATGTTTGTCAAGCAATGGTAAAGCAAAGCAAATGATCTATATAAGCTTTTTAATAAACCAAAGTTCATATGGAGACTTTCTCTTAACTGGAATTGGACCAGTCCAGTTAAAGTAGGGTATTGACTGCTTCTGTCCACAAATGTTCTGGAAAATCTTTAGTGTGCATAGTGCCGGATTTACCAATAAAAAATTTAAGCAGCTGTCTAGGGTGCCAAATTCTTTGGAGTGGCATGCAGCCAAAAGATAGCTTTTAAGAATAATAACAAAGCAATAATTATATTCCATTTTATGATTTTTCAACAAAAATCGAGCCTGAAATATCTATCAGCTTGGATTATAATGATATTATTAATGAATTTGCAGATTTAGGAGGGAGACGCCTAATACTGTAATTCTCTCTATTTGAAACTATTCGTATATTTTTTTCTATTTTGTTAGGATTTATTTGCTTTAGTTTTAGTATAAAAATATCAAAACTAACAGAATAGGTGAAGATGGATTAAACATAAAAATGACACTATTTTGTTGTCCTTTAATTATAAGTACCTTATTTAACCAACATTGTGAATTGTTGTATTGGAAGGAAATACTTTCCAACTTCCTGGAAAACAGCAAATATCATGCCACTACCAAAAACTAAAAAACTCGTGGAATTTGAAAATCTTCGCCCAATAAGTATATTGCTAATATTATCTAAATTAATAGAAAAAGTATTAAATGTGCAAATACGTGAGCATCTTGATAAGTTTAAGATTCTACCCTCAACTTAGTCGCAAGAGCAAGCCATAGTTGTTCCACGGCGAATTGACAGATGACATTCGCTACCATTCATGATTTGTAAGGTATAATTCAATGCAGGTAGGGGTATTTGCCCGCTGAGTAGTTATTTCCTGCAAATCATATGTAATATCAGTATAGGTTAAGTCCACCAAGGGCTGAAGGCCGCCGCTGTCGGTACTTGCAAAATAGCAAGTCGCTCTACACCATGGGGATATCTATGATGTCTAGTGTATAGTAGCATTTGACAACAGGAGAGGATTCGCTTACCTCTCACCGGTACACCATTTACATCAGTTTGTATAAAACTAGCAGGTTGGCCGCTGTCATTTATCTGTTCCACGACCTATGGCATACTGATGAGAACTAATAAGTTCGAAACCGGTCTATGTCTGGTCGGGAATTGACAGATGACATTGGCTACCATTCATGATTTGTAAGGTATAATTCAATGCAGGTCGGGGTATTTGGCCGCTGAGTAGTTGTTTCCTGCAAATCATATGTAATATCAGTATAGGTTAAGTCCACCAAGGGCTGAAGGTCGCCGCTCACGGTACTTGCAAAATAGCAAGTCGCTATACACCATGGGGACATCTTATGATGTCTGGTGTATAATAGCATTTGACCACAGGGGAGGATTCACTTACCTCTCACCGGTACACCATTTACATCAGTTTATATAAAACTAGCAGGTTGGCCGCTGTCATTTGTCTGTTCCACGACCTATGGCATGGCATACTGATGAGAACTAATAAGTTCGAAACCGGTCTATGTCTGGTCGGGGAATTGACAGACGACATTGGCTACCATTCATGATTTGTAAGGTATAATTCAATGCAGGTCGGGGTATTTGCCCGCTGAGCAGTTGTTTCCTGCAAATCATATGTAATATCATATATATATATATATATATATATATAAAAACATAAAATTTATTGAGGTTGCAGTCAGTGATAAGGTATTTTGGCCAATACAAAAAGAAAACTCTTTGTTATTGTCAAGCTTTCGCTAATGTTTATTAGCTTTCTCAAGACATTAACTTGAGGTTAATTTGATAAACCTGCGTCGAAACACATGGCAGGAAAATTTCTTAAAACGTAACTAGTGGTCGATCCCACACACATAGCTACACTGCTACTGTTATAAATAAAACATTTAACTTAAGTTTAGTTACACATATTAATAAAATCTGATTAAAATTTCATTAAAAATAATTAACAAAATGGACTCAGCTGAAACTATGCTGAAGCCCAGAGATAATTTTATGTTTGTACCTTAACTAGTCAGTCAAGACTACCTTTCTAAATATATATATATATATATATATATATATATATATATATATATATATACATTCTTGTATTTTTGCGTTCTTTCAAAAGGTGGTGTGAAATGCGTCTCCTAGAATTAACGACTTTTTGCAGGTTCTTGCAGAGTATATTGACCAACATCTAGCCGCTAAATGCGAATCCGTTCTTAGATTTAAAGTTTTTCAATTTTATTTTTTTCTGTATATTGGACTTATATTTTTGTATCAATTTTACATCCTTTCACAATTGGAATTATTTTGCGTCCAGCAGTATACACTTATATTCACAGATCAATATTGCGTCCATAGTGTATAGTTTTATCTAGTTTCTACCATTATTGTATCAATTTTGCGTCCGCGTTGTTGCCAAGTTTTTGATACCCTTCTCATTTAAAATCAGCTTGATGTGAAACTCAGAAGGGGACCCAGGAAAAACATGTATCTTATTTAAATTCATTTTATTCGAAATCTTTATAATCTATAAAGAAGAATGAAATATTCTTCTTTATTATTTACGGGGGAGGCTGAATTTAATAAGGATGGCAATATAAATTTTCATAATAACTATTATGGGCTGATGAAAATCCTCACCTAATAATTAAGTCGAGGCACCAACAACGTTTTGTAATTAGTACCTGGGGTGGTATTGTCGACGATTTTTAAATTGGTCAATTTGTTCTACACCAAAATATTAATTGACAATCCTAAGCCAATTTTCTTCTAGACTATTTACCACTTCCAATGGAGATTGTTTCCATGGTCGTACGAGGGTACCTCAATGAAACTTTCTTCCAATCAATGGATAGGTTGTGGAGGACTACCTTGTTTATAGACCTTAATCCACTGGATTAATATTTATAGGGCCTTTAAAATCTTATATTTATGTTGTTCCTATTGTTACGAGCTAAGGGATCGGGGATTTAGAAATACGCTGTCTTCTTGTAATACCTTTATTTCAATAAACAACTGTCTTGGAGATAACAATTACTATTTTAGTGTAAATTTTACAACAATCATCAAAAATATCATTATGTCACCACTGTCACTTTAGCCACCTACCTCCTCCCCACTGGCATAAAAATTGTCAACAAGTGTCGTCCCGTTAACGTCGTAACACTGCCCCCCTCTTAGAGCTGTTCGTCTCGAATAGCAGACATTCCTTCATTAGTACCACTGTATGGGGACAACCGGTCAATGTGCACAATTTTCGTTTTTCCCCGCTGTCCTCGTCATTGTCTCTGAATTCTATACACTACATCATTTATTCGAGTAACCACTCGGTAAGGGCCTTCCCAGTGTCTTTGGAGTTTTGGTGACTTTCCCTTTTTGCGTCGAATATTATATAGCCATACTGTATCACCTTCTTGAAATCCAGCACTATTAGCTCTTAGATTGTATCTTGTTTTCATACGATCGCTTGCAACCTTTATTTTACTCCCGGTCATCTTATAAGTATCAGATAACTTACGAAGATCGGACACATAGTCCTCTACTGAACTATTATTATCTACTGGAGTTCCAAACATTAAATCACTGGGCAGACGAATATCTCGGCCAAAAAGAATCCGAGATGGTGTATGCCCTGTTGAGTCATGGATTGCTGTCCTGTAAGCCATTAGAAATATTGGTATATGCTGGTCCCAATCCCGTTGATGGTCATCCACAACTTTCACCAGATGTTGATTCAAAGTGCTATTAAATCGTTCTACCATGCCATCGGACTGGGGGTGAAATGGCGTTGTTCTGGTTTTGCGTATTCCCAACAATTTGCACACTCCTTGGAAAACTTGTGATTCGAAGTTACGTCCTTAATCGGAATGAAGTTCATTTGGAATACCAAAGCGACTGACCCAATTCATTACAATTTGCTCCACGACAGTTTTCGTCGCCTGGTTCGGTATTGCATATACCTCAGGTCACTTACTGAAGTAATCTAATACTACAAACACGTATTTGTTCCCATTATTTGTCATCGGAAACGGTCCAGCAATATCAGCTGCTATTCTTTCAAACGGAATTCCTACTTTGTACTGATGCATTTTGCCTTTACTCCTCACATGTGGTCCTTTGGTTGCCGCACAAAGTGTACATCGACGGCACCAGTTCTCCACGTCATCGCGCATATGAATCCAATAGAATTTTTCTCTGACTTTTGATAACGTCTTACTTATTCCTAGATGACCTCCGGAGACTCCATCATGAATTTCTTGTAAGACCTCTACCACCTTTGATCGAGGCACAATTATCTGCATCCTATGAGAATTTCCATTCACAGCTTCCCATTTCCTCATCAGTATTCCATTTTCCATATGCAGTGAATTCCATTGAGCCCAGTAACTTTTTTAAAATTTGGCTTTGGTTCGCTATCTCCATCCACTGTGGCCGTTCTAAATGTTCTTTCCAGGTGAGAAATGGTGATATATCATTATCTTCTTGTTGGGCAGCTTGTTATTCCAGATGGTTCCATCCTTCATTAGGTTTCACGGTGACTCCTTGAATAGCTACTATTCCCTGTTTCTCTTCTATTCTCATAGAGTGTTTACAGTCTGAGTTACATGGTCGTCGAGATAGCGCATCAGCATTCCCATGTATTTTTCCTTTACGGTGAATTATTTCAAAATCGTAGCTCTGGAGTCATCCATCTCGCTGGCTGTCCTTCAGGGTTTTTAAATTGTATAACCATTTCAGCGCTGCGTGGTCGGTACGTAATATAAACTTTTGACCGTAAAGGTACTTGTGAAAATGTTTTGTCGATTTCACCATTGCCAAAAGTTCTCGTCTGGTGACACAGTAGTTTCTTTCGCTTTTTGATAATACTTTACTGAAGTAAGCTATGACTTTCTCTTGGTCATTTATTTTCTGTGACAGTACTGCGCCGACGGACATATTGCTTACGTCTGTATCGAGTATGAAGGTTTTACCTGGCACAGGGTATGCCAGTATTGGAGCCTCGCACAACCGCCTCTTAAGTTTCTGAAATGCTTCATCGCATTGCTCGGTCCAAATAAAGGGCCTCCCCTTTTCAGTTAATTGATGTAAACATTTTGCAATGTCGGCGAAATTTTTTACAAATCGTCTATAGTAAGTTGCCAGGCCTAAAAAACTTCGTAGTTCATGTTTATCTTTAGGTGTTGGCCAAGTTTGAACAGCGACAATTTTCTCCGGATCCGTAGTTACCCCCAAGATACAATATGTCCCAAATATTTTACTTCGTTTTTGAAGAGCACACACTTCTTTGGATTGAGCTTTAACCGTGCTTCTTTTATACGCAAGAATACTTCTCTTAAATTTTGAAGATGTTCTGAAAAGTCTTTTCCAATAATAATGATGTCATCCAAATAAACATGACAGGTTTTCCAATGCAGCCCCCGTAAAATGCATCCCATCAGTCGTTCGAATGTTGCCGGTGCATTGCATAGTCCAAACGGCATAACGTTAAATTGCCATAGGCCATTTCCTATTGAAAATGCTGTTTTATCTTTGCCATCAGGATGTAGTTTAACTTGCCAATATCCACTTTTTAAATCTAAAGTTGAGAACCATCGTACTCCAGACAAGGTATCTAGGGTATCATCGATTCGAGGGAGGGGATAACTATCCTTTTTCGTCACATCGTTTAGTCGTCTATAATCTACACAAAACCGAGTACTGCCATCCTTTTTCTTTACCAAGACCACAGGAGAAGACCATGGGCTCTGAGACTCTTCGATGATTTGTTGCTTTCTCATAGTGTTAATGTTGTCTGCCGCTTCTTGTTGCTTCGCCAATGGAAGCCTTATTGGTGGTTGTCTAATCGGCTTGGCATCTCCCGTGTCAATACGATGTTGAACCAAGTCGGTTTTTCCATAATCCTCCTCTCCTAGAGCGAAGATTTGTTGAAACTCATTAATCAACTTCTTGGCCTCATTAGACTCTTTAATACCTAAATTGCTTGTTTTTAGAAGAGTTTCTACTAATATTGAATCTACTTTAATTGATGATGAATTAATATTTGTATCATATTCACAATTGATTTTTGTTATAGTTGCAGCTGGTGTACATTTTCCGATTACTTGCCCACTCTTCAATTGGATTTGATTGTTAGATAGATTCATTAGACGTATTGGAAGGAATTTACCATTGGAAGTGTCCACTAAACATTTTCCAATAATGACGTTTTCTTTCACGTTTTGATCTGGTTCAACTAGGCAAAATCGTAAATTTTCCGCATTACCTTCTAATTCTGTCCATACCACGGACTCGGAGCAGCCTGGGAGGTAGGTGTTTTTACATACCACCGTTCGCAGTACAGGCTGAGCTTCAGAATTTACTGTCATTGGAATTTCTACGTTCTTGCACAGAAGAGTTCGTTCTCCCATATCTAAGACAATTCCGTGTCTACGCATGAAATCATAGCCCAGAGTGCACTCGTCAATAATATCTGCTGAGGAAGGGATGAACAAATGTTAATCCCCCTATTTCAATTTTTAATTCTACCTCTCCCTTGACCGCTACATATTGTCCTGTTGCAGTTCGCAGAGAGTAACCTGCTGCATTATGAATCAATGGTTCCTTGACAAAATCGTTTCTTAAAATTGATCTTTCAGCTCCAGTATCAATGGTGAGAATACAGTTTTGTCCATCAAGACGGCCATCCATAACAAGACAATTCTTGTCTCTCTGGATCTGTTGAACTTGAATCTTGATGATGTTTTTAGGGCGTATGATTCTATGAGCCAATCCCTGCCCTACGAGATTGGCATTTAGGAGTTTCCCTGAAAAGCTGGAGAAGAGGTATGGTCTCGGCGGGTATTCCTTTCATCTTGTTGCTCTTCGTAGGCCCCTCTTGTCTCAAAATGTCTCTTTCTCTTCATACAATCTCTTTGAAGATGTCTCGTCATATTGCAATACCAACATTTTAGACGTTGTCTATAACTTGTTCCTTCCTGGGTATTCAGACGTTAAGTTGTGTAAGAAGGTTCAGCTGTTAGTTCTCTTACTCTTGTTGTGCTTCTGGATGCTTGGCTAGCAGCTTCATATGCGAGGGCACAGGCGAGAATTTCAGTAGTAGTTTTTTTTTCTGAAAGCCTTAAATACCTTTGAAGTTCGAGGTCAGAAATAGCATTAATAAACGCATCTACAGCAGCCTCGTTTATTAAGTCTTGACCTGAATAGGACAGATGTGATAACCGCTCGATATCGGCTTGAAGTTCTTGCAGTGTTTCTCCTCTTTTTTGGATACGATTCCTCAATTGCAGACGATACACTTGTTGCATGTGCTCAACATCATAACGCCTGTCAAATACTTGAACCAATGTATTGAAATCCTGTTGCATGTGCTCAGGAATTGTTCGCAAAAGTTCTGCTGTAGTTACCCGCAGTGCCAGTACTAAAGCTATAGTTATCTTCGTCACTCCATCCGTAAGATTTGCTTGCTGCTTCAAATTGACGTTTATAGATTGCCCAGGATACTTGGCCATCGAATAATGGAGCTTTCAGTTTTCTATTGCCGCTATTATTTGCTTCGTAGGTAAGCCTAGCATGTTTTACTTTTTCTAATTCCTTCTTCATTTGTTCTAATTCGCTTTCGAGATTAATAATTTTAGAGTCATATTTTCTTTCAACATCAGTTATTGTCTCACAGACATTTCTGGATTGTTCTTACATTTTTGCCTCCAAGGTTTCATTAAACGAAATTTTTGTCTTAGTAAGATTTTCCTCTAAACCTTCTAACTGCTGCTTAAGAAATTGCTGTTGGATGTCTAAATTCATTTCCAATGAATTTTTGACAGACTTTTCCGAAGGAAGGCTCTGTTCCTGCATCCGTTGAATAATCAACTGCATCATCGTTGCTGTGCTGTGACATACCAGATCAGTTTCCTCACCTACAGCTTCACCAATATCTTCGAAAATGAAAGTGTCAGGATTCTTACCTTCATCTAATAACGATTGTCGTAATCGATCTATCAACACCGCTTTATTGCCACTAGTTGAGAGAGATCGTTTGTCCAGCTCATATTTCAATTAAAAAATTTTAGATCATTCAAGATTTTCGACATTTCTACTGATTAATGTTTAGAGAAACTTACAATTGTTCACAAAATACAAGCGAAGTAATGAGGGGAAGTTTTTGCTCAACAGTTTTATAATATTCTGCCTATCAAAATTAAACTGTTCGCAAACAAAAGAAAAAAAATACATACATTAAAATGTACAAATTTTGCAAATAATTACAATCTTTTATCCATTATTATAATTATTTATAACGAAAAATGTGTACTGTCGATTTATGATATTAGTTTTTTCAATAAGCAAATCGTTTAAACTATATAATAATCTATACTTATGTGAATATAATTAATAATATGTGCACATGAATTACATGTGCATAATTATTTTAAAAGGGCCACGGGCAGTAAAAAAATGTTCTCTGATTCTTATTGGAGACAATTTTGAGTGCACATTGCCTTGTAAAAAGCAACGTTAATATTAAACATAATGGTGTAAAATTTACGATTAATTCACTTTATGAGGAAAAACAATTTTTAATACTGAACTACGATTTTTTCTATGCACGTGCCTTTTGCCTAAAATGCAAATGAACATTATATTTAGATACCTTCAAACAGAAAGATACTTAAGACACTTTTGAGACAAAGGAAACAACTTTTATAAAATGAATCTAGACATATCGGGTTAGGTGGTTATGTGGTGGTTAGATGCCAAATACAAATTTCAAGACATCAAAATTCTCATTACTTTTATTAATATCTTTATAAAAAATTAGGAAAAATTCCCAATATCACAAGTAATACTATTGAGTAAATTGTGACATGACAAATTAGTATAAAATCCAATTAATAGGGTAAAAAGGAGGAAAGTCGATTAGAAACCATTATAACTTTTTATTTGAAAACCAGAACAAAACATTTTCTTATTATTTAAAAATAAATACAAAAAATATATACTTTGCGTTTGGTTGACTAAAATAACCAATGAATAATATCTAACAGCAAAAAAAAATAAAGATGAAATTATTAATTAAAAAAAGTACGTAAAAAAGTAAATAAAAATGGTATAATGGTAATATAAAGAAGAACTGTTAGAGAATAAAAGTAAATTTGAACTTTGATCTCAGGTAAAACTGTAAAATTCTAACAAAGAATATAACATGAAACGAAAGAAACTCAATTTACTTTTTAAAATAAACATCTAATAGAACTGAAAAATAAAAAGTAAGTAACAACATGGTAATATTGAAAACAGAATAATGTCACATAAGGCAAGGGTCCACATTGTTTTATTTCAGAAAGGCCTACCGGTCATTTTTCCGGTGCCCCAGTCCGACACTGTCTATATTATATATTATATGGGAGATTTATATTAGCACTTTTCATAAAATCTTAATATTTTTTTCTTATCCGTACCAGACTGAATTTTTACATTTTCATTCAAATGTTGCTTTTATCTTAAAGTACAGTAACTACAGGTTTTAATTTCAGAAAAATACCACAGGAATTAAATTTTGCTTATTTTTTAATAACATCAAGAAAAAGTTTCTGCATTATACAGGGACTTGCTTTTTCATAGGAGGTGGAAGAAAATATCATTGAGTGTAATTTTGTCCATTATCAGGACGCATTTTGACACCATTACCTAGATGCTCAATTTTTTTACCCATTTAAATTACTTGCTTTTGGAAAAATTGCATCCAACTTCAATCCGCCCCATTGGAGCCAGCCTTTTGAATTTTTAAATTTTGACTTCAGATTCGTAATCAGCGCGACCCCAAAAACATTAAAATACTACCTTTCAAAAATAAATAAGCATTACTTTTTAATATATTAAATTTCCCAATTTAGGGGTAGTTTGCAGCCACTGGGGGTAATAATATAGTGTGGGTACCATATAGAAACTGAAGAAGATACTTTTTGTATAAGAATTGCATATAAAGAGACAATCATTTATTATGAAATTATTCCTGAGTTTTGCACATTATTTACCTCTAGATACTGTGTATTCTCTTTATAAAAAATTATGAAAATAAATATAAAATTTAATTTACATCAAGTACGATTTTTGTAATAGGTACGTATTAATTACTGAAAACAATATGAGTACGTATCTCAAACACGACACACAACTCACATTCCTGTAGATGAATTGAACAAATCCTCTCTGTATTAGCGCACTTTGTAACTTCATAGTGTTGCCAACTCGAGATGACGCAAAATTGATACAATTATCTAACTGAAATGTATATAGTATATAATTTACAGAGACCTCCCAGCGGTAAATGCTTGAACTAGCAATATACTTCCTTTCGTTACTTCTTTTAAGTTTGTATCTATTTTACGTCCGATTTTCGAGCAGTTTTTTTTAGATTATGAACAAACGAATAATTATACCCAGTTAATAATTTTAGTAAAGGTAGAGTGCGCAATATCGAAGTTCTCAATGAATTATTTGATTAAAAAAACCTTACGTGGAAAAAAATATCGCGGAGTGTAATTTTGCGTCCGGTATACGGACGGACGGACGCAAAATTGATACAAAGACAAATATATATATATATATATATATATATATATATATATATATATGTTATATGAAAATATACCCTGTATCTCTGAGACATTGGCCTCACCACTCTCAGCGGTATTATATTACATAGATATCAAATAACGACTCCTCTCAGCATCCGCTCTCCCGAGAATTAGATAAGATTGTATTCTTGCAAAACTGCATAATTGCAGTTCCTTTGTTCCCAAAGGTTATAAATGGGAGTAGTGTACTTTCAGACGGCAGTCTTAAACTCATGTTGGAATAAACAAGTCAAAATTATTATTGTTCTAATTTATAAAGAGTCAACGTAGACTCCATTAATAAATAAATAAAGTTTTTAAAAAGTGATTTCAACAATCGATTATCTAACATTGGCGCAGTCGGTAGGATCTGAAAAACACCCTGTAACCCAGAGGTGGTGGATTTCAATCCTTCAATCAGCAAAGAATCTACGAGAAACAAGAAAAATACAATTTCAAGCAGACAAGCAACGTCTCAACAAGCTCACAAGAAGCATCATATACACATCGAGAAATAATTAGCAAGTAAGAAACATTCCTGGCCCCTGAAAGTCGGTGTCTTCGGCACTTGGAACACGTCACCGTGGATAGGAACACCTAGTGATACCCCTGACGGTACATCCCAGTGTAGCAACGCTTACGAAACCTCATTCGACCTTCCATCTGGACCCCAGGCATGAAGATAGTAATGTAAGTAATTTAAGAATCATCTCGATTTATTTTCTATTTCAAACTGCACTAAACATTTATATTTTATCATTCGTACATTGCATTCACATTTGCATTAAACCCACGACAGTTCTGCAATCTAATTTAGTTGAATATATTATCTAAATATCGTATTACTTTAGCCGATATTTTATTTTATTTTAACACATAAATATTTTCATTGCAATCAATATATTAATTTGACATATATCAAGTTTAATCTTTATCTTGTAACGTTTTTATTGCAATTTAATACTACTACTACTAATAAAGGTTAACGTATTGCTTATACCATATGACTATAATATCTGAATAAGTGCAAATACCATCGCAAAAATAATTTGTTACATACTTTATACAGAAAAGAATACAATTTCGTTTCTTTTTATTCATTATTATTGCCAGTGGCGTACTCTTGCACCTTTTACAATTAATTTTTATTATTTTTTGTGTGTACCAAATTAATTTTTGTTTGTTTATCTGAAATTTATATACAAATCTTAATAATACAAAATGGCGAACCAACCAAATACTACAGCAAATAATACCAATAACGCTGACGAAACCCTTACCATAGAACCCTACAGGTTAAGTGAGATTTTCTCAATAGTTCCAGAGTTCGACGGGAACCCCATTTTCCTACAAACCTTTATTTCCGCGTGTGTTTTCGCGAACGGAATGTCTATAGAGGACCAGCGTATTTTACTTACTCTACACATAAAAAATAAACTTCGGGGAAAAGCTGCCGAATTAATAAATTCGAGGAACCCTGCCACTTGGGCAGAAATTAAAAGCCTACTTGAGGCCCACTTCGGTGATTCACGCGACTTGACAGCCCTTATACAGGACTTACAACGGATTCACCAACTACCTAATGAAACTGCCCTGACATTCGTATCTCGTTTACAAACACATAATGCCAAAATGCACGCTGCTGTGCAAAAACAGACTTTGACGTTGGAAGAAAAGACAGCCCAATCATCCCTAATTGAAACCATGACTCTAACAACACTACTTACCGGACTAGAACCCAAACTTGGACAAATAATCCGTGCCGGAAATCCCAGCGACATGCTAGAAGCAATCAATAGAATCAAACGCGAACTCCAACTGTCCTACTTCGAGTCACAAAAATTCCCAAAACAAACTATCAACAAAAACCCCATCCAGAACCAACAGAGGCGTCCCAACTCCCAACAATTCTGTAATTTTTGCAAACGTAACGGGCACAATTTTAATGAGTGCCGTACAAGACTACAATTCTCACAACAAAATCAGAACTTTAGACAAAACAATTTTGCCAGTCCTCCACAATTTTCTAGACCGAATTTCCAAAATTCTCCCAACCAGCAATATCAAAGAAATTTCACGCCGCAACAAGATTTTCAACAGAATAGGCCTTCTGTAATAAGACCTAATCCGAACTTTCAGAGATCCCCAAATCAACAAAATTCAAATTTCAATCCTAACTTTAACAGACAAAACCCGCAGAGAACACATCACGTTAATTTTGACAATCATTTCGACTCTCAAAATTATGATACTAATTTTTACAATGAAACTGATAATTTCAGTGACCCGCAATTCCATAACTTCGGAAACTATCAAACTAATTCTAGCCTTGATAATATGGCAAACATGCCACAAATAAATTATGAAGATTATCCCCATTTTCCGCAAAATAACGACGATAACATGCCATACCAAAATGAGAATTATACAGCTAATTCTCAGATGTCGCAGGATTATACTGCTAATCCTCAGGATTTTCCATTAGGCCCGGAGTATTCAATGAATACTCCAACCCAAGAAATAAATTTCGAAGTGGACCAAATGTCCAACCAAATTCAAACATTAAACCTGAAAGACAATTCCAACCCACATTCGAATCCCCAAGAACAGTGTTTCATGTAAAATCACCATCTAACCCTCCGTTTCAAATAAGTTCGAAAAACCTGTATTTCATGAAAGACCCAACAAATAAATTTAATATTCTAATCAATTTAGGTGCAGATATTTCCATTTTCAAACCCAAAGCAACAGAAAATTATAACCTAAGACACCCCGAAAATTTAAATATACAAGTAACAGGTCAAAAAATTAAAATCACTGAATCTGTTCTTATACCGTTCAATTTTAACGATCCACACAAAGTTTATGTATACGATTTAGATACAGACTTCGATGGCTTTGTAGGTAACGACTTTCTAGAATATTACGAATGCATTATAGATTTCAAAAACAATCAACTAATTACCAATTTTGAAAATATACCATTATTTAAAGTTAACGATTATTTACCTTTACAACCAGTTACAAATTCAAACGAAAATATTAACAATCACCTTTCAGATAACACCATTAATCAAAATCTTATTTTTTTCGAACCAGACACTGAAGAAATATTTGAATTTTATTGTGACACTGACGCTATACCGCTAGCTCAGGAACAAGAAAAAATACACTTACCTAACACCTTTGCAAAGACAAACATACAAAGCGAATTTTTCGAGACAACGTCTGATGAAAACTATCAAAATTCAGACTCCCATCAAATAGACAAAAGTTCTAAACTTTCAGACATCTCCTGTAAAGACAAAGACCAAAATTCCATCTTTGCCGAATCTCGTATCAAAGGAATAATTAAACATAAGGTACAAGAAACAAAAACAATTTCAAATGTAACCCCTACGGTTAACCAACAAAAAATGAACCTTTCAGAAACAAAATCATCTCCTACAGGCAAATTTAAATTGACAACCTTAAATCCAAACATGTCCAATAACAATTCGAAACAAACAATAACATTAAACAGAAAAATGTTTATTTCGCAAACAGTTTTCAAAATTAATAATAAAATATTCAGGAAATCGAAAATTCGAAAAACAAATAAAGTAAAGAATAATCCAGGAAACACACATACGATCTTGCGTAATCAAAATAAAGGAAAAATTTATATACCCCACACAATCAGAAAAATATACCAACGAAATTCATTTTTATCCCCGGTAAAAACAATACCGAAAATAGTAGAATATTCTAATTTAAAATTTGAACCAGTTCAAAAATTCAAATCTATATTTAAACTTAATTAATAACGATAATACCGATTTCAGTCTCAACTATATGCCGACCCTGCAAATAAAACAGTTACAAAAAATTTGCAACCCAAAATTACTTTCAAAATTATCTCACAAATATTTTTTTAGTCGCCTAAACTAAATCTTTTAGAAAATTATTATAAAAAAAAAATTAACAGTTTATATTAAAAGTATTTTCCATTTTTCTTAGACCTTTCTAAATTAATACTACCAGAAAATTTTACGAAAAACAATTGTATAACAAACTAGTTAACTATCTAAACACTTCTTATGTAAATAATTTTATTCCTTTTCTCTATTACTAGGAAACTTCTCATGTAATAAATTCTGTTCTATGAAACAAAACCTTAATTATAACGAAATATTTTTGTTCATTTAAATAAATGCACATAAAATATTTACAAATAATTCAAAGAACTCATAATAGTAGTACTACTTTGATAACAGTACCTTGAACTTTTGCACAGAGGCACGTCCTGTATATTTATGGACTTAAACATATTAATAAGAATTGCATGATATCCAGCACCATAGTATCGCATTGCACTCATTATGATTTCTCCCTACACCAATATAAACGCTTTACAAGCACAAGTAATAACAGCTGTTAACTATATAATAATTAATACCAAGGGCAGAAAAATTAAATAATATGCAGTAAGAACTTTTCAGAATTTAATTAAAACTTAAAATCAGGACATACCTTTTCCAAATTAAATAATTGAACTACTCGTAAACCCTGAAAGAAACGCACAAACGTTCAGAAGAAATTTCAGAAACTGAAAATCAAACATTCTTCAAAATGTTCAAAAAATATATATTTTTTATTTGAGAAGCCCTCTCTAGAATCAAAATAAACCGTTTTTCCAAATGTTCTAAATTCCATTCCAAAATCTTAGCCGCGAACGAGGACACAGACGATGACGGAAATCCAGACAATGACGATGAAATCACAAACGAACAACTAATTCAAGAATTTAATACTTTCTCCCGACTATACAAGACCAAATCTTTAATTGACTACTCTAAAATTCAAACTTCAAATAAACAACTCTTGGACCGAGAAAACAAACACATCATAACTTTCTTTCAACAAAATAACATAAGAGATCTTCATCACCAAATTATTGATGACATTTTCGAGGAAAACCCCGAATTTTACGACGACAAAATAAATATCCTCTCTAGTAGATCGGTTAGACATAGGAAATACTATATCATTCCTCTACCCTTTGACCCTGAATCTGTAGTAGAACATTTGTTCTTAGCAATATATAAAAATCAAAATGAATTAGATCTTTCTAATACTTATCATGTCGAAAATAACTTAGACCTCCCCATACTCGAAATTCTGTCATTTATCTTCGCAGAAAAGGACCTAAAGCTCATTATCTGTCAAAACCTAGTACAAACACCTGACGAAGACCAAAGACCGATAATTCTTGACCAAAACCATACCGGCAAGAACAACCTACATCGCGGAATAAACGAGACGATGCGTAGGATCAAAAACAAATACAATTGGCAAGGACTAACCAAAGATGTTGAAAATTTCATAAAAAATTGCGAAATTTGTCAACGGACTAAAGTTTGCCGTAAAAATCTTAACAACCCTCTAGTAATCACTGAAACCCCGAGAACACCTTTCGAAAGAATTAACATTGATCTATTCGAATTTCCTACACGAAATTACGCTCTAACTATCCGCGACGAACTTACAAAATTCACACAAGCCTACGCAGTACCGGATAAAAGCGCAAAATCTGTGGTAAATACCCTATTGTTATATTTTCAACATTACGGTACCCCACTAAGGATTCACTGTGATTACGGCGGTGAATTCGACAAACAACTTACTAAAAGACCTCTGTACCCTCTACGATATAAAACTGACATATTCTAGCGTAGGACACCCCCAATCTAACGGTTCTATAGAACGCTTTCACGCTACCTTAGCCGAAATGATCCGAATTCACAAAACTGAAAACCCAAATGAACACCCTTTTACCATATTACCATATGCAGTAATATGCTATAACAATTCGGTTAATAAAACGCATGGTTTTACACCATACGAACTGGTTTTTGGACACACAGCTAATAGACCACCAGAGACCCTGTACAACCAAAAAGACCTAATAACTAAATATGTTAGGGACTTAAATAATAGGATATCTCACTATTACCAAATTGCACGCAGTCGGACCGAAGCGCAAAAACAAAAAGCTAAAGTCAGATTCGACAGAAATATCCCAGAAAATCGCCCCACGTATAACGTTGGAGACGAAGTATATGTAAAGGAATCCCAAATCAAAAGTAAGTCACAAAATAAATTCAACGGCCCTTTCGAGATCAAAGAAATTTTCCAAAATTCTGCCACTTTGTTAAATCCCGAGACAAATCAAACAAGTAAAGTAAATTTTGATAGAATGAAACCATATACTGAAGATTAAAATTTATTTTTAGGTTTCTACTGCTGTTCGGATCAGCATTTTCTCAATACGAAATAACACCAATAAACAATACTATCGGTGTTTACTATCACAAAGACACGGACATTGTCATCTCACACAAGAAATGGACGTTACTCGTACATAAAAATATATCGACCTTTAAGACAGCTCTTGACAGAAACGACAAAATCTTACAGACAATCCTTACCACCCTTGACCCAGCATACAAAAACATGAACGAATTCGCGAGTGAGGTTAAAACGCATTTAAGCCTCCTAGGACAAATCTCAAAATCCATACAAACTAAATTTGACGAAATACATCTCGACACGAAACGCTACAAACGCGGAATCATAAACGGAATTGGTTCAATATTCAAAGCAATTACCGGAAATTTAGACGCAGAAGACGGTAAATACTACTCTGACTGTATCAATAAACTAAACCAAGACGAACGTCAGATAGAAAATTTGATGAAAAATCAAATATCAGTTACAAATTCAGTTATTAAAAATTTTAACACGACAATTCAAAAACTACTAATAGACGAGGAGACATTCAACAAAGACATAAAAGAAATCGAATACGCAATCTTAGACATTACGTATAACGTACGAGCAGTTGAAACAAAATTAAAATTCTTGGAAATTTGTGAACAACTCATGGCGAGCTACCTATTTATAGAGGACAACCTCAACGATATTTTAAATTCGATCACTTTCGCGAGACTCAAAGTAATTCATACGTCTATCATTAATCCCCAGGATTTGGTAAACTCATTGCAGGAAATTTCACAAAACCTACAAAAGGACAATTTGCCACTCCCTATTAAACTTTCAAATATTGCACAGTATTTAGATATTATTGAATTAAAAGCTTTCCAAATGAACTCAGAATTAGTATTTGTATTAGATATACCCCTAGTAAACCCTCAAACGTACTCTGTTTTCCAATTATACCCCATTCCTATCTTAGATAGTAGAACTGGTCTGTATCATATTTTGTCAACTTCTCAAAAATATATCGCGAGAGATGATGATTCTTTGATGTACATACCCGTTGCTGACCTCAGAGAATGCAAGCCACTCCATACCAATACTAAATTATGTCCAAATTTGTTTGCATATCCAATTGACAACAACGCCATATGCGAAGCCCGCCTTTTCAAGGATCTACAAACCCTACCAGAAAACTGTCAAACGTTAACTATCATCGGCCAAGGATACAACATCCAAAAACTAGATGAAAACGTGTGGATGATCATCAATACAGAGCCACTACAAATGAATATCAATTGCCCGAAGGAGACTTCAAAAACCGACACCATCTTCAAAAACTCTATAATTAAATTACAACCAAATTGCTACGCCTTCATAGGCATCACGAAGATCCAAGCTAGCACAGACGAAACGACAGACGTGAAGAACGACGCTCACCCCATACAAATCCCTTTCGAGTGTTGCAACCAGGTTCCGGACAAAGTTCGAGTGCCCAATCTGAAACCACTAAAACTAAGTGATCTGAACACCGAAGACCTCGATATCGCCAGACACCAATTAGACCAGTATTCAAAAGACTTAGACGACCTAATCAAGGAACCCTTCATCACGAGACACATTTCTTGGTTTACCTACCTTACCATAGTGCTAATTTTCGGACTCTTATTCTTGTATCTATTCTGTAAGTGTAAAGCAAGAAGACAAAGACTAGCCATCAACGTTTCCACGACTCCTTCATCTCCACCAAGGCCTAGTGAACCCCTCAGGACATTTACTAGCCTATTTCATCAACGAAGACGACCCCCACTAAGAAGAGAGGACGAAGAAGGTGAAGACATCGAACTTAATTAAACCAGACTGTTTGTGCCTTTTACTGACTTTTTGTACCAAGACTCTTCAGTGAATTTTTACTTCATTTCATTGTTTATTTAGTGTATTTTATTATTCCTATTTTTTTTTGTTAGTTTCAAATGACTGACATTTTAACATGCTTTTCGTAACACAAACAAGCTAATACGCTTGCGTCTTACGCCTAGCATTTTTTTGTACATTTTATGCTTTTACATTTTACGCTTTTTGTATTTTTACATTTTATATTTTACATTTTATATTTTTATATTTTTCAATCTTACAATTTTACCATTTTACATTACTTTATATTTTTGAATTCTTGTTAAATCACAAATTTTGTTCAACTTAAAAGTTGCTGTATAAACAACAACTTTTTTTATAAGGGGGAAGTTGTTATATGAAAATATACCCTGTATCTCTGAGACATTGGCCTCACCACTCTCAGCGGTATTATATTACATAGATATCAAATAACGACTCCTCTCAGCATCCGCTCTCCCGAGAATTAGATAAGATTGTATTCTTGCAAAACTGCATAATTGCAGTTCCTTTGTTCCCAAAGGTTATAAATGGGAGTAGTGTACTTTCAGACGGCAGTCTTAAACTCATGTTGGAATAAACAAGTCAAAATTATTATTGTTCTAATTTATAAAGAGTCAACGTAGACTCCATTAATAAATAAATAAAGTTTTTAAAAAGTGATTTCAACAATCGATTATCTAACATATATATATTGATATATATGTTAGATAATGGATTGTAGAAATCACTTTTTAAAAACTTTATTTACTTGGGAGTCAAGCTTGACTCTAGGTACAATAATGAACAATAATAAATTTAGAATGTATTAGGTCGAAAATGAGTATATGACTGAAGGTACAAATGTCTGTTGGTTGTATTTATAACATAAGAGAACAAAGAACATTAAATTGGCAATTCAGCATGATAAGGGATTACCAAGAAAGAAACATTAAGCTCAGCCAACGTGAGCGGTTATTAGAGAAGAGCTGTTACGCAATCTGTAACATGATATGTTTGAGAAGGTTAAGCCTGTCTCGGTGATATTATATATCATAGTATATTTCTAATATAACAGCTTCCCCCTTATAAAAAAAGTTGGTGTTTTGTGCAGCAACTTTTGAAATGAATATAAAATGTATATAAAAGGTAATGGTACAATTTGGAAAAATATAAAGAGTACAAAAATGTTAAGTCGTAAAGTTTAAAATACAGAGTATAACCTTAGCGTCTAAAATATGAAATGCAAGCACAATAAGCTTGATTCATAAAATAAAATAACATAAAAATGTTAGAGTTAAAATATAGCTTTAGCAAGAGAGCGTAAAATACAAACATAATAAGTTTGTCTTAAAATGGGATAAAATATTCCCAAGGTTAAAATATAGCTTTAATATAAAAGCATAAAATATGAGTATGATAAGTTTAAATGAAAATAACGTAAAAATGTTAATAAAATTGAAATTAACAAAGGATAGAAAAATAATGAAATATAATGATTAAACAAATGAAATGAAATTCACTGAAGAGTCTAGCACTAAAAGTCAGTAAAAAGGCACAAAACAGTTTGTCTTTAGTTAAGTTCTATGTCTTCGGCTTCGTTGTCTTCTCTTCTTAAGGTAGGTCGTCTTCGTTGATGAAACAGGCTAGTGATTGTCCTGAGGGGTTCACTAGGCCTTGGTGGAGATGGAGGAGTCGTGGAAACGTTGATGGCTAGTCTTCGTCTTCTTGCTTTACACTTATAGAATAGATACAAGAATAAGAGTCCGAAAATTAGCACTATGGTAAGATAGGTAAACCAAGAAATGTGTCTCGTGATGAAAGGTTCCTTGATTAGGTCGTCTAAGTCTTTTGAATATTGGTCTAATTGGTGTCTGGCGACATCGAGGTCTTCGGTGTTCAGATCACTTAGTTTTAGTGGTTTCAGGTTGGGCACTCGAACTTTGTCCGGAACCTGGTTGCAACACTCGAACGGGATTTGTATAGGGTGAGCGTCGTTCTTCACGTCTGTCGTTTCGCCTGAGCTGGCTTGGATCTTCGTGATACCTATGAAGGCGTAGCAATTTGGTTGTAATTTAATTATACAGTTTTTGAGGATGGTGTCGGTTTTTGGGGTCTCTTTCGGGCAATTGATAGTCATCTTTAGTGGCTCTGTATTGACGATCATCCACACGTTTTCGTCTAGTTTTTGGATGTTGTATCCTTGGCCGATGATAGTTGACGTTTGACAGTTTTCTGGTAGAGTTTGTAGATCCTTGAAAAGGCGGGCTTCGCATATGGCGTTGTTGTCAATTGGATATGCAAACAAATTTGGACATAATTTAGTATTGGTATGGAGTGACTTGCATTCTCTGAGGTCAGCAATGGGTATGTACATCAAAGAATCATCATCTCTCGCGATATATTTTTGAGAAGTTGACAAAATATGATACAGACCAGTTCTACTATCTAAGATAGGAATGGGGTATAATTGGAAAACAGAGTACGTTTGAGGGTCTACTAGGGGTATATCTAATACAAATACTAATTCCGAGTTCATTTGGAAAGCTTTTAATTCAATAATATCTAAATACTGTGCAATTTTTGAAAGTTTAATTGGAAGTGGCAAATTGTTCTTTTGTAGGTTTTGTGAAATTTCCTGCAATGAGTTTACCAAATCTTGGGGGTTAATGATAGACGTATGAATTACTTTGAGTCTCGCGAAAGTGATCGAATTTAAAATATCGTTGAGGTTGTCCTCTATAAATAGGTAGCTCACCATGAGTTGTTCGCAAATTTCCAAGAATTTTAATTTTGTTTCAACTGCTCGTACGTTATACGTAATGTCTAAGATTGCGTATTCGATTTCTTTTATGTCTTTGTTGAATGTCTCCTCGTCTATTAGTAGTTTTTGAATTGTCGTGTTAAAATTTTTAATAACTGAATTTGTAACTGATATTTGATTTTTCATCAAATTTTCTATCTGATGTTCGTCTTGGTTTAATTTATTGATACAGTCAGAGTAGTATTTACCGTCTTCTGCGTCTAAATTTCCGGTAATTGCTTTGAATATTGAACCAATTCCGTTTATGATTCCGCGTTTGTAGCGTTTCGTGTCGAGATGTATTTCGTCAAATTTAGTTTGTATGGATTTTGAGATTTGTCCTAGGAGGCTTAAATGCGTTTTAACCTCACTCGCGAATTCGTTCATGTTTTTGTATGCTGGGTCAAGGGTGGTAAGGATTGTCTGTAAGATTTTGTGGTTTCTGTCAAGAGCTGTCTTAAAGATCGATATATTTTTATGTACGAGTAACGTCCATTTCTTGTGTGAGATGACAATGTCCGTGTCTTTGTGATAGTAAACACCGATAGTATTGTTTATTGGTGTTATTTCGTATTGAGAAAATGCTGATCCGAACAGCAGTAGAAACCTGAAAATAAATTTTAATCTTCAGTATATGGTTTCATTCTATCAAAATTTACTTTACTTGTTTGATTTGTCTCGGGATTTAACAAAGTGGCAGAATTTTGGAAGATTTCTTTGATCTCGAAAGGGCCGTTGAATTTATTTTGTGACTTACTTTTGATTTGGGATTCCTTTACATATACTTCGTCTCCAACGTTATACGTGGGGCGATTTTCTGGGATATTTCTGTCGAATCTGACTTTAGCTTTTTGTTTTTGCGCTTCAGTCCGACTGCGTGCAATTTGGTAATAGTGGGATATCCTATTATTTAAGTCCCTAACATATTTAGTTATTAGGTCTTTTTGGTTGTACAGGGTCTCTGGTGGTCTATTAGCTGTGTGTCCAAAGATCAGTTCGTATGGCGTAAAACCGTGCGTCTTATTAACCGAATTATTATAGCATATTACTGCATACGGCAATATGGTAAAAGGATGTTCATTTGGGTTTTCAGTTTTGTGAATTCTGATCATTTCGGCTAAGGTAGCATGAAAGCGTTCTATAGAACCGTTAGATTGGGGATGTCCTACGCTAGAATATGTCAGTTTTATATCGTAGAGGGTACAGAGGTCTTTTAGTAAGTTGTTGTCGAATTCACCGCCGTAATCACAGTGAATCCTCAGTGGGGTACCGTAATGTTGAAAATATAACAATAGGGTATTTACCACAGATTTTGCGCTTTTATCCGGTACTGCATAGGCTTGTGTGAATTTTGTAAGTTCGTCACGGATAGTTAGAGCGTAATTTCGTGTAGGAAATTCGAATAGGTCGATGTTAATTCTTTCGAAAGGCGTTCTTGGAGTTTCAGTGATTACTAGAGGGTTGTTAAGGTTTTTACGGCAAACTTTAGTCCGTTGACAAATTTCGCAATTTTTTATGAAATTTTCAACATCTTTGGTTAGTCCTTGCCAATTGTATTTATTTTTGATCCTACGCATAGTCTCGTTTATTCCGTGATGCAGGTTGTTTTTGCCGGTATGGTTTTGGTCAAGAATTATCGGTCTTTGGTCTTCGTCAGGTGTTTGTACTAGGTTTTGGCAGATAATGAGTTTTAGGTCCTTTTCTGCGAAGATAAATGACAGAATTTCGAGTATGGGGAGGTCTAAGTTATTTTCGACATGGTAAGTATTAGAAAGATCTAATTCATTTTGATTTTTGTATATTGCTAAGAACAAATGTTCTACTACGGATTCAGGGTCAAAGGGTAGAGGAATGATATAGTATTTCCTATGTCTAACCGATCTACTAGAGAGGATATTTATTTTGTCGTCGTAAAATTCGGGGTTTTCCTCGAAAATGTCGTCAATAATTTGGTGATGAAAATCTCTTAGGTTATTTTGTTGAAAGAAAGTTATGACGTGTTTGTTTTCTCGGTCCAAGAGTTGTTTATTTGAATTTTAGAGTAGTCAATTAAAGATTTGGTCTTGTATAGTCGGGAGAAAGTATTAAATTCTTGAATTAGTTGTTCGTTTGTGATTTCATCGTCATTGTCTGGATTTCCGTCATCGTCTGTGTCCTCATTCGCGGCTAAGATTTTGGAATGGAATTTAGAACATTTGGAAAAATGGTTTATTTTGATTCTAGAGAGGGCATCGGCATTTTTATTGATTTTTCCGGGCTTGTAAACGATTTCGTAGTCGTATTCCTCCAGTTTAAGTCGCCAGCGGGCAAGTCTACTTCCTGGATCTTTTATTGAGAATAACCAGGTAAGTGGTCGGTGGTCGGTGACTAGTTTGAACTTTCTACCGAATAAATATGGTCTAAAGTGTTTTACCGACCATACTATGGCCAATAATTCCCTTTCAATGGTGGAATACTTTGTTTCCGCACCGCATAAAGTTCGGGAAGCGTATGCAATTGGTAGATCTTTGCCTATATTTTCCTGAGAGAGTACCGATCCGATGGCGAATGCGCTCGCGTCGGTAGTTAGGATGAAAGGCTCATCAAAATTAGGATATGTTAATATCGGAGTCGTCGTCAATGTTTGCTTTAAGTTGTCGAACGAATTCATACAATCATTGTCAAAGTTAAAGGGAGTGTCTTTTTGTAGTCGCTTGGTCAGGGGCTTTGAAATCTTAGAGAAATTTGGAATAAAGCGTCTATAATAGCCCGCTAAACCTAGGAAAGATTTAATGTCCTTTTGATTTTTCGGATGAGGAAAGTTTAAAATGGCATCTACTTTACTGGGATTTGGCTTAACACCGTCTTTTGTTATAAGATGTCCTAGATAAGCGACTTCTTTGCGTAGAAATTCGCACTTGTCGGGTTGAATTTTGAGGTTAGCTTTCCTTAAGCGTTTGAATACTTCTGTCAGTCGGGAAATATGATCGTGAATAGTAGGGGAGTAAATGATAATGTCGTCCATGTAAACAAGGCAGCGTTCATTCTGGATTCCTAACAAGATATTATCCATCACTCTTTGAAACGTTGATGGAGCATTCTTTAAACCGAATGGCATTCTAACGAATTCGAAATGACCGTTTTCGACTGTGAAAGCAGTCTTTTGAATGTCTTTCGCGTCAATTTCTATTTGGTGGAATCCGGAAGCTAAGTCTAGTGTGGTAAAATATTGGCATTTGCCTAGTTGGTCTAAAAGGTCAGAAATGTTTGGGAGAGGGTATTTATCGTCAATAGTCAATTCGTTTAATTTCCTGTAATCTACTACGACTCGCCATTTTTGTTTGCCAGAGGCATCGAGTTTTTTGGGTACAACCCAAACAGGAGATGACCAGGGAGAAATTGAAGGTCTGATTATGCCTTGGTCCAGCATTTTAGAAACTTGTGTTTTGACTTCTTGTTTATGGCATTGAGGGTAGCGATACGATTTTGTAAATACAGGTTTAGAATTATTAGTGTCGATTGAATGTTTAATCTCGTTAGTGAAAGTCAAGTTGTCTCCTTCCAGGTAAAATATTTCAGAAAAGTCTAGGCAAAGTTGTGTAATTAGTTCACTTTCCTCGTAGTTTAGATGATCTAAACGTAACTGGTTAATAATTTCAGATGATCTGTCGGTCTGTATGTGTGAGTCGGAATTTTGAACATTTAAATTAAAAATCGATTTAAATTTTTGCAATGGTTCTAATTTTAGATTAGAAAAATTTATAATTTTCGGAATGGCGTTTGCATTAATTACGGTTGTCAAAAATTCTCCATTTTCGTTTACCCTAACAAGAGCATTAGGCAAACGAACTTTTTCGTTTTCCTGCGCTGACAGTACAGCGTCAGTGTTTCTAAGATTGCATTTTAGTTTGTAAACCTTTTCCGTGCGACCGTCAATTTGGATAGTATTTTGGCTAGAATTATAATTTTGTCGGATTTTGTTGATTTCGGGTGTTGGAGAATCGTCAGTTACTTTGAAGATGGGCAATGTTTTAAAATTTGTAATTAGTTGCCTGGTTTTGAAATCTATTCTACATTCGTAGTGTTCCATGAAGTCGGCACCTAATAATCCGTCAAAGTATATGTCCAAGTCGTGAATATAGACTCTGTGCGGGTCGCGTGCGTTAAATGGTATAAGAACAGATTCGCTAATTTTAATTTTTTCGTCGGTTATGCCTTGTATAATCGCGTTTTCTTGAGATCTATTTTTAAAATTTTCCGCTGTCTTATGCTTAAAAATCGAAATACCTGCGCCAGTATCAATTAAGAGTTTAAATTTGTTCGAAATGTCATTTATGAAATAAAGATTACTAGAATTCACGGTCAATAGTGTGTGTGTAGGCCAATTTAAGTGAAGTTCTGGTCTGAGAAATTCAGTAGGGGGTTGTAATTGTCGTTCAGGTTTAATGTTTGGATTTGGTTGGACATTTGGTCCACTTCGAAATTTATTTCTTGGGTTGGAGTATTCATGGAATACTCCGGGCCTAATGGAAAATCCTGAGGAATAGCAGTATAATCCTGCGACATCTGAGAATTAGCTGTATAATTCTCATTTTGGTATGGCATGTTATCGTCGTTATTTTGCGGGAAATGGGGGTAATCGTCATAATTTACTTGTGGCATGTTTGCCATATTATCAAGGCTAGAATTAGTTTGATAGTTTCCGAAGTTATGGAATTGTGGGTCACTGAAATTATCAGTTTCATGGTAAAAATTAGTATCATAATTTTGAGAGTCGAAATGATTGTCAAAATTAACGTGATGTGTTCTCTGCGGGTTTTGTCTGTTAAAGTTAGGATTGAAATTTGAATTTTGTTGATTTGGGGATCTTTGAAAGTTCGGATTAGGTCTTATTACAGAAGGCCTATTCTGTTGAAAATCTTGTTGCGGCGTGAAATTTCTTTGATATTGCTGGTTGGGAGAATTTTGGAAATTCGGTCTAGAAAATTGTGGAGGACTGGCAAAATTGTTTTGTCTAAAGTTCTGATTTTGTTGTGAGAATTGTAGTCTTGTACGGCATTCATTAAAATTGTGCCCGTTACGTTTGCAAAAATTACAGAATTGTTGGGAGTTGGGACGCCTCTGTTGATTCTGGATGGGGTTTTTGTTGATAGTTTGTTTTGGGAATTTTTGTGACTCGAAGTAGGACAGTTGGAGTTCGCGTTTGATTCTATTAATTGCTTCTAGCATGTCGCTGGGATTTCCGGCACGGATTATTTGTCCAAGTTTGGGTTCTAGTCCGGTAAGTAGAGTTGTTAGAGTCATGGTTTCAATTAGGGATGATTGGGCTGTCTTTTCTTCCAACGTCAAAGTCTGTTTTTGCACAGCAGCGTGCATTTTGGCATTATGTGTTTGTAAACGAGATACGAATGTCAGGGCAGTTTCATTAGGTAGTTGGTGAATCCGTTGTAAGTCTTGTATAAGGGCTGTCAAGTCGCGTGAATCACCGAAATGCGCCTCAAGTAGGCTTTTAATTTCTGCCCAAGTGGCAGGGTTACTCGAATTTATTAATTCGGCAGCTTTTCCCCGAAGTTTATTTTTTATGTGTAGAGTAAGTAAAATACGCTGGTCCTCTATTGACATTCCGTTCGCGAAAACACACGCGGAAATAAAGGTTTGTAGGAAAATGGGGTTCCCGTCGAACTCTGGAACTATTGAGAAAATCTCACTTAACCTGTAGGGTTCTATGGTAAGGGTTTCATCAGCGTTATTGGTATTATTTGCTGTAGTATTATTTACTGTAGTATTTGGTTGGTTCGCCATTTTGTATTATTAAGATTTGTATATAAATTTCAGATAAACAAACAAAAATTAATTTGGTACACACAAAAAAATAATAAAAATTAATTGTAAAAGGTGCAAGAGTACGCCACTGGCAATAATAATGAATAAAAGGAAACGAAATTGTATTCTTTTCTTTATAAGGTATGTAACAAATTATTTTTGCGATGGTATTTGCACTTATTCAGATATTATAGTCATATGGTATAAACAATACGTTAACCTTTATTAGTAGTAGTAGTAGTAGTAGTATTAAATTGCAATAAAAATGTTACAAGATAAAGATGAAACTTGATATATGTCAAATTAATATATTGATTGCAATGAAAATATTTATGTGTTAAAATAAAATAAAATATCGGCTAAAGTAATACGATATTTAGATAATATATTCAACTAAATTAGATTGCAGAACTGTCGTGGGTTTAATGCAAATGTGAATGCAATGTACGAATGATAAAATATAAATGTTTAGTGCAGTTTGAAATAGAAAATAAATCGAGATGATTCTTAAATTACTTACATTACTATCTTCATGCCTAGGGTCCAGATGGAAGGTCGAATGCGGTTTCGTAAGCGTTGCTACACTGGGATGTACCGTCAGGGGTATCACTAGGTGTTCCTATCCACGGTGACGTGTTCCAAGTGCCGAAGACACCGACTTTCAGGGGCCAGGAATGTTTCTTACTTGCCAATTATTTCTCGATGTGTATATGATGCTTCTTGTGAGCTTGTTGAGACGTTGCTTGTCTGCTTAAAATTGCATTTTTCTTGCTTCTCGTAGATTCTTTTCTGATTGAAGGATTGAAATCCACCACCTCTGGGTTACAGGGTGTTTTTCAGATCCTACCGACTGCGCCAATGTTAGATAATGGATTGTAGAAATCACTTTTTAAAAACTTTATTTACTTGGGAGTCAAGCTTGACTCTAGGTACAATAATGAACAATAATAAATTTAGAATGTATTAGGTCGAAAATGAGTATATGACTGAAGGTACAAATGTCTGTTGGTTGTATTTATAACATAAGAGAACAAAGAACATTAAATTGGCAATTCAGCATGATAAGGGATTACCAAGAAAGAAACATTAAGCTCAGCCAACGTGAGCGGTTATTAGAGAAGAGCTGTTACGCAATCTGTAACATGATATGTTTGAGAAGGTCTGTGATATTATATATCATAGTATATTTCTAATATAACATATATATTGTATCAATTTTGCGTCCCTTCAAAAGGTGGTGTGAAATGCATCTCCTAGAATTAGCGACTTTTTGCAGGTTCCTGCAGAGTATATTGACCAACACCTAGCCGCTAAATGCGAATCCGTTCATCCGTTCTTAGATTTAAAGTTTTTCAATTTTATTTTTTTCTGTATATTGGGCTTATATTTTTGTATCAATTTTACATCCTTTCACAATTGAAATTATTTTGCGTCCAGCAGTATATAATTATATTCATAGATCAATATTGCGTCCATAGTGTATAGTTTTATCTAGTTTCCACCATTATTGTATCAATTTTGCGTCCGCGTTGTTGCCAAGTTTTTGATACTCTGTTCATTTAAAATCGGCTTGATGTGAAACTCAGAAGGGGACCCAGGAAAATCATGTATCTTATCTAAATCCATTTTATTCGAAATCTTTATAATCTATAAAGAAGAATGAAATATTCTTCTTTATTATTTACGGGGAAGGCTGAATTTAATAGGGATGGCAATATAAATTTTCATATTAACTATTATGGGCTGATGGAAATCCTCACGTAATAATTGAGTCGAGGCACCAACGTTCTGAAATTAGTACCTGGGGTGGTATTGTCGCCGATTTTTAAATTGGTCAATTTATTTCTACACCAAAATATTAATTGACAATCTTAAGTCAATTTTTTTCTAGACTATTTACCACTTCCAATGGAGATTGTTTCACTATCCATAAGGCAACGTATTTTTTATACATGATAGTGCTTCACTTAATTTTTTTTCCATGGTCGTACGAGGGTACCTCAATGAAACTTTCTTCCAATCAATGGATAGGTTGTGGAGGACCACCTTGTTTACAAACCTTAATCCACTGGATTAATATTTATAGGGCCTTTAAAATCTTATATTTATGCTGTTCCTATTTTCGATGAACAAACTCTTCTTTATATGATCTAAGAAAGGTTACAGCAAATTCGGTAAAATCCAGTTATTTTTGGTAGAGTGAGAGGATCTATGAAAGAACGTAAGCAAAAATGTATTGAGACAGATAAAGATCACTTCGAACATCACTTGTAAAGTTCTGGCAATAATTTAAAAAAGTGCTAAAAATGTATCGTTTACGTTTTCTAATTTTTATTTTTATTTAAAATAATAATTTGTGACGAGTTGGTTTTCTTCAATATAATGATAATGGTCATGGTCATGATAATGTTGATGGTAATGGTAATGATAATGATAATACTACTCGGCTAAGATGGTCGTCCTGATAATCGGCGCACTCGGTGGGAAGAAGCCTACGCTGCTCTCAGAACTAAAGACCATACCGGCCTGCCATAAATCAGCCGAATGGTTGGCAGAATAAATGCAGAACGCAGTCATCCTGGAGCCCCTTGGTATGCCAAGAGCAATTGATTCTGGCATCTACAATCACTAACCCTGCAGGCTGTGGGGAGTGGCAGTAGATAATTCGCTGGATCTTTTCCCGTGAGAATATCGGAGACACGGGAAAACTGTCCAGCATTGCTAACGCAAAAAAAATAAAAAAAGATAGAAATAATAAAGCAGTCATTCTGGAATCCCTTCGTGTTCTTAGAGCAAATGATTCTGGCATCTACAGCCACTAATCCTGCTGTATGAAAATATCGCCGAGTGTAATTTTACGGCAATTATACGGACGCAATATGAATACGTTTCAGCATGCAGACGGACGCAAAATTGATACAAGCATACATATGCTTTATATACCTAGTTTGATGCTCATTATTGAACTATAATGACAAATAATAAATTACTACAAGTTTCATTTCAAACTAAATCACACACACAGAGATATATAACGTATATATATGTATGCATATATGTCTTTGTATCAATTTTGCGTCCATCTGTGTGCCGAAACGTATTCATATTGCGTCTGGTGTAAAAATGCGTCCGTATAATGGATGTAAAATTACTCTGCGATATTTTCTTCCACGTAAGGTTTTTTAATCAAATAGTTCATTGAGAAATTCGATATTGTGCCCTCTTTCTATACTAAAATTATTAACTGGATATACGTATTCACGTTTGTTCATAATCAAAAAAAAAAAAAAACTGCTTGAAAATCGGACATAAAATAGATAGGTACAAACTTAACAGAAGTAATGAAGGGAAGTTTTTGCTCATCAGTTTTATAATATTCTGCCTATCAAAATTAAACTGTTCGTAAACAAAAAAAACAAAATACACATTAACATGTACCAATTTTACAAATAATTACAATCTTTTTATCCATTAATTTCCATGCTATCCCGAATGGCTGTTTCTGGATGTAACATTCCTTCCTTAAGCCATAGAAGCCAGGTCTCCTTGCCGATCTCTGGATACTTTAAGGCATTGAGATACTTTCCGTGCAGTACTTTGTCCTGTCATGCAGTTTGAATATACTCATTCGTGCGGATCATTATATCGTGTTGTCGATCTTTGAGATTTAACGGCGTATGTCTGTTGTCGCCTTCTACTATTTTCCGAATGAGAGCCCTGCCTGAGTTGTCGAAATAGAGGCGCATGTTCTTCTCTTGCATTCGGCACATCTTCTGAACGTTGCTTAATCCCCTGCCTCCTTGTATTCTTGGCATGTATAGTCTTTCAACTGCGCTCTTTGAATGATGCATTCGAAATTTTGTAATTGTAGTTCTCGTCATTCTGTCTAAGTCTTCCAGGTCTGTATCTGAGTACTTTAGTATTCCGAATGAGTATGCCAGACTAGAGACAGCGTATGTATTGATCGCTGTAATCATGTTCCTAGCGTTGAGTTTGGTATTCAGGAGCTTATTTAGACGTTGTTTGTATTTTTCCCTGAACTCCTTCTTTAGCTAGGAGTGGTCTATCCTTCTATTCTGCAGAATTCCAAGGTACTTGTAAGTTTCTTCCGGAAGCATTTGCTCAAAGTCACGGATATTCTCCGGCTGTTGTGTTAATTTCTCCTTTGTGACATGTACTTCGACACACTTCTCCAGCCCAAACTTCATTCTGATATCATCGCTGAAGGTTTTGTACGTTAGCTTCTAGCGCCTTCAATTGTCTTGGATTCTCAGCGCATAGCTTGATGTCATCCATAAATAGTAAATGGCTGACCCTCGAGCTTGGTTGCTTGGGATCTATTCGAAAACCGTAGGTGGTGTCATTCAATATTGCTGAGAGCAGACTGAGAGCGAGGCAAAACCATAATGGACTCAGTGAATCCCCCTGGTATATACCACTTCTAATCTTGATGTTCGAGATAGTGCTTCCTACAATTCTTGTCTGGGTTTCCTAAGTCGTCATTGCATATATTAGTAGCCGAACGATGGTAGGGTTAACTTTGTATACCTCTAGCACTTTTATTAGCCAGTCATGAGGTACCGAGTTGAAAGCCTGTTTGTAATCTATGTAGGCCATACTGATGTTTCGGCGCTTTACTTCAGCTTGTTTGATGGTTACCGCATCTATAGTTAGCTGCTCCTTGCATCCAAGTGATCTCTTCACGCATCCCTGCTGTTCTGGGCATTTATATTGTTTATCTCACAGTGTTCACTGATTTGTCTATGTATCAGAAGTTTGTAGATCGCAGACAGACACGTGATTGGCCTGTAGTTTGTCGGGTCTTTCAGATCTCCTTTTTTGGGCAGAAGGTAAGTTACTCATCGACCTAGATATTCAGGATATCTTGTTGGATCTTCAAGGATTTTATTGAATGCTCGGGCAAACTATGGAATTAGGGCTGGGAATGATTTCAACCAAAAGTTCTGTATGTTGTCTGGTCCAAGCGCTTTCCAGTTTGAAGTGTTTTTTATGCACTCTTCGACATCTGCAGGAGTAATATTAGTATCTGGTATATCTGGAAGATCATTTGCATTGCGTTCTGCTGTTTGGAGCCACGTAGCTGCTTGGTTGAATCTCGCAGTATTTGACCATATCCCCTGCCAGAATTGACCGAAGCGATTGTTGTCGATTTTCTCGGGTTCTGTATTGCCTTGGTTATTGCTTTCCAGATTGCGATAGAAGGTCTTCTGGCTACTAGAGATTAAATTATTTTGCTCCTTGCGCTTCGTAGCCTCGTTATATCGCCGCAGTCTCGTTCCCTTAATTTTACTTTTCTGTCTAGCATCATCGTAGTAATTCGTGAGGGTTTCGTTGAACTGTGGATGATTGAAGTCTATTTGTTGTTTTCGGTATATTTTACGAATTTTGATATTTTATTTTATTATCTCTGATAATGTTCACCTCAGTTCTTAGCAGGTCTATTTGCCTTTCGAGTCGTATCTTCCAGGCCGGCTTTCTTTGTTTCTGAATATTCCTATTTTGTTTATAAATTTGAAGTCTCTGGCCATTCAGTTCTATGACAGTGGCAGCTCCTGCATATAAAGCTGTATGTACACAGGTTAAATCGGGATCCACTTGTTCCTCCATCCTCAACTTCAATTCGGTATCCACAGATTTTATGTGCCGTTGTGTATCTTTATTGATTTTTAGCCTCGGTATTATTGGTATGTTTTTTTTTCAAAAAATCAGTCACCTTACTCTGTGGTTCCGACCCTCACAGACGGGGGCTGGTAATAAATACAAATAGCCACTGTTACATGGTCTATGTCCATTTAACAGTTTTATATAAAAACTAGTGTCTTGTGTATATTTAGCACGATCTGTGTAATATTTTGATTCAGTTTTTGTAAGTTAAACTGTTTTCAACTAACAGAATTTTATTTGTATAACTACTAAACCATTTCACAGTGTTTTATGTATATATTTTATATCGTAGGAACTCAGTCATGTTTTTCTACACTATTATGTATTTCCGTTCTATACAGCACCCAGGAAACAATTAACAATATTGTCTACAAAACATTTATTTACATCAGATACTTATATTTCAATTTTTATATTTTTGTTTGCTGTGTAAGTACATATGGTCATTTTTCTTACCTTTTCTCGTTACTATATATAGTATATCCTATAAGATGTAATATATTTACTGAGTTCTCACAATACGCTTTTACTATTTATTTACTGCTGTTCATATTGTTGGTTATGTATTGTATTTACGAATTGTGAAGCAAAGGCTGTGGTATGGAAGTATCTAATAAAAACTTTTATTATAGATTCCTTTTATCGATCATATGCCACTATTTTAGTTGTAAGGAAATTTTAGAATTACGACCTGCAAGTTATTGCGCTTAACTCAACCATTGACAGATGGCCATACCTGTACTCTTTCTATATTTTTATAGCTTTCAATTTAATTGGGGAATTAAATTTCTCAAGTTTATTTTGGTAGCGTTATTTTGCAGTAAGTAGGACAAAAAAAGTTTACCTTATCAGTAAAACTCACCAGGAAATCATTTTGCTTGCAACCTTTGTACTGATTCGAACGTATATAATTTTTAACTGTGGACTTCAGTAATTGATATTACAATTTTTATATCCCAGTTAACAAGCGTGTTTAACATACAGTCTAAGAAATCAGCTTAAATTGTGTTGTATATACTTAAATTCTAACATGCTTACATGCTTAGATGCTTACATGCTTAAATTCTTAGAAGCTTAGATATTTAAATTCTTAAATGCTTATATATTTCTATGCATTTATATGTACTTATGTACTTATATGTTTATGCATGTATATACTTATACATTTCTGTATACATTTCTGCATAGCTTTTTCATTCCTGCATGGTTTTTGCACAGCTTATCTTTCACATAGAAAAAATTTCGTTAACTTTTCATAAACCACCTAGTTGGTTAATTTTCCTGCGATTTTCACTCCATTTCATTAAGAGACGTAAATTGCCAAAGAAACATTAGAATCCATTCTCGCAACAAGAGACAATTGTGGGCCTGGATTGCTGTCCCTGAACCAGTCGCCTCAACCATAATCAATCTAGGATCCTGGTATAAATTTGTTTTATATATACTGCTATGAAATCACTGTTATGATTATTTTAAGAAATGTTATGTTAAATAATGAAATTGATGAACCTATACAAAGAAAGTTGGGCGCCAATATATTGATAAGCTAAAATTTCTGTTGGTATTTTGCGATCAAACTTATAACCATCATTTACAATGCATAACCTACCAGCATGATTACTATAACAGACCACGAGTTAGCAGCGACCTAGTTCCAATGAGGATAAGGAAGCTCTTATTCAGCGAAGATTATAAAATGTTATAAATATATGTGAGAGTAGAATAAGATTTACTTTTCATTGTAATTTCGTTATAATAAAGTCAATTTAAATTCAACTTGCATCATTCTTTGTGGGCTAAACTTAGCCCTACAAATTGTAAATTGTTTTTAAAAACAAGGTTGTTACGGCCATCAACGTAACTGGTGTCAGAAGTGTGATTTTGTGAAGAGTTTTCTTTCGAAAATTAAAGAAAACGTTGGTTTCAACCATTTGCCGAAGCAGAATCCACCCTGAGGGACGAAGATAGTAGCCGAGGGCAAGAGTCCGACGACAGCGAACAGTAGTCCTTAATTAAGAAGATTTCAAGAAAGAAGAATTCAAGAAAGAAGATTTCAAGAAAGAAGTTCAAGCAAAGAAATTTCAAGTTTTTGAAAATTTCCCTACATTCATCCATTCATCTACATTCAACCCCTACTCATCCCAGGTACATCAAAGGAACCCAAGCGAGCAAAAAAACGGAGGGAAATACGAGGCAGGCTACGGTTTCTACATAGCTAGAAAGGTCACTCGTATCGTTATACCTCCCTCGCCAACGTGTCGAAAAATGAAATCATCTCTAGTGATGCTATTTTTGTAAGTATGATTGCTCATTCCTGCTTGTAAAATCAAATTAACCCTTACCCTATTTTTGACCCTTTTTATTATTCCGCAATAAAATTATTCTATAAGTCTCGACGTCCTATCGAGCAAAATAAACATTATATTTAACTGTACAATATCAAAAATATTAAAACAAAATTGATAATATATTAGAAGAATTTTCGAACTTAAATATATCCAAAAATAAATTTAAAATGGCAACACAACAACAGCATCAGCAACCCCAACCCCAACAACAGTATCAACAACCGACAATTAGAGACCAGCTAGAAACCATCCCGAGATTCGATGGCAATCCAGTAACAATATCGAATTTTACTTTGGCATGCGAAAACGTAATAAATGCACTAGGACGAGCTGAAGACAATGTGTTCAATTCATTTTTAATGGCCCATATTCGCAGCAAATTAGTTGGCCGTGCAGCACAGCTGATTGCAGTAAGAAATATTTTAACTTGGCCTACTTTAAAAGAAGCGATTCAGCTAACTTTTGGAGATCTACGTGACGAAGATTCACTTATACGCGACCTTCTGATGATTAAACAAGAAAACAACGAATCAGCAATAAAGTTCGGAGAAAAATGCCAAGATATAAATAGCCTATTAATGTCGAAAGTAAATTCGACTGAAAATGATGAAACAATAAAACAAGAAAAAATTAAATTGTATAACAATATGACCATAAAAACATTTATGAAAGGCTTAAAAGAACCATATAGCCTTATCGTGCGCTGCAGAGAACCCAAAACAATAGAAGAAGGCATAAGTATAATTGCCGACGAGGACAACTTAAATTATATAAGAAAAACAAGTCAATTTCCTGCTAGAAACGTGCCGCAAGCACCATTTCCACAAACGCGGTTTCCCCAAATAAGAAGGCCTGTACCATTCGCCAGACCTCAGCAAAGTTTCATACCACCTAATCGATATCAAAATTTTAACCAAAATAATCGATATCAACAACCATTCGTTAGACAAAATAACTGGCAACCAAATTGGCAAGCAAATAATTCACAACAAAATAATACACAAGCATTTAATAGAAATAATATTCAACAGCAGAGACCACCGACTAATGTATTTCAGCCCCGTTTTCAACCTAGCGCAAGACAGAATTTTTATAAACCTACACCAATGGACACTTCTTCTGGTAACGCTACTTTTAGAAAACCAAATTTCGCATCTAATGAACTACACTATATCAACATAAACGATTTTTATGATCAACCTGAAGAATATTTTGAAAACTACGAAGATCAGTATCAAGCACAATGTGAATATTATCCAACAGACACAAATCAATACCAATGCACCCCTCAATATTTCGAAGAAGCCTACCAAGAAAACACAAATACTGAGCAACCACCCTGTGAACCATTATTCGATGAAGCGACAAATTTTCAGGATACCAGCCCGGACAAGAAGAAAACTTAGTATATATTAATGCGCAAATCGATACACATTTACCCTATATTTACATACCGGAATTTCAAGCAAATTTTCTGATTGATACTGGTTCAGCAAAAAGCCTCATAAAACCGGAATTAGCCATGACATATTTCAAGAATAATATCAAACCAGAAAAATTTTTAATCCAAACTGCCCATGGACGTACAGTACATACAGGAAGTATTATGGCCAGTTTACCGAAAACGTTAAAGTATTCAACACCATATAAATTCTACTTATTCAATTTTAATAATGAATTTGGAGGACTACTAGGCATGGACCTATTACGAGAAACTAAAGCACAAATTAATACATATAAAAACTTATTAATTACAAAGAGAACTACAATTCCATTGAACTTAATTTGCACTGAAACCGAACAGGAGGAAAATGTAAAAGTAATTCCACCTAGAACAGAGGTAATAGTCAAATTACCGGTAGAGAAAACAAAATTAAAACAGGAACTAGTTTCCCAACATAAATTCAAAAAAGATTTAGAAATTCCACCATCAATAGTCACCATAGAAAATAATTATATTATTACAACAATAAAAAATAATTCAGACGAAACACAAAATTTTAAACTGGACAAACCAATCAAGGTACAAGATTTTATGGAAATAAACAACATCGAGATGGACACTCCTGAAACATACGATAGCTCACAAATAGATATGAAACTGGTAGAAAACTTAGAGAAAAACTTAAGAACAAACCATATGAATACAGAGGAAAAAGAAAAAATACAACAACTGTGTCTGAAATACAGAGACATATTTTACCACGAAGATATGCCACTTACATTCACAAGCAAAATTAAACATCATATTAAAACAAAAGACAACGAACCGATTTACACAAAAAGCTATCGCTACCCCCAAGTACACAGAGAAGAAGTTAGAAACCAAATGGACAAGATGCTGAAAGATGACATCATACAACATAGTATATCACCCTGGTCATCGCCTATATGGGTTGTCCCTAAGAAACAAGATGCAAGTGGAAAAGCAAAATGGAGGATAGTTATAGACTACCGACGGCTCAATGAAAAAACTATTGATAACAAATATCCTATTCCAAATATAGACGACTTATTAAGCAAACTAGGAAACAGCACTTATTTTACAACTTTAGACTTAGCCAACGGGTTTTATCAAATAGAAATGGCTCCAGATGACATAGAAAAAACTGCATTTTCAACTGAGAATGGACACTATGAGTTTAAAAGGATGCCCTTTGGACTAAAAAATGCCCCAGCGACTTTCCAATCTGTAATGGACCACATACTTAGAGGATTGCAGAATGAGATATGCTTAGTCTACATGGATGACATTGTTGTCTTTTCCTCATCTTTGGACGAACATATTTCACGTTTAGACAAAATATTTGAAAGACTTAGGGATGCGAACCTAAAGATTCAATTGGATAAATCTGAATTTGTGAGACACGAAGCCGAATACTTAGGTCACGTTATCACACCAGATGGAGTACATCCCAATCCCGACAAGGTACGAGCGATTACGAAATTTCCAATACCAACCACTACGAAAGAAATAAAGCAGTTCCTTGGCCTCGTAGGTTACTACAGGAAATTTATTAAGGATTTTGAACATTTAACCAAACCATTGACGAAATGCCTAAAGAAAAATTCAAAAATAATTCATGATAAAAAATTTGTTGAAGCTTTTGAAAAATGCAAAGAAATTTTGAGTAATGCACCCATACTACAATACCCGGACTTCAATAAGACATTCATAATAACTACGGATGCATCAGATATTGCACTCGGCGCGGTGCTCTCGCAAATGAAGTCAGGAAACGATTTACCTATATGCTATGCTTCAAAAACTTTAAATGAAACCGAGAGAAAATATAGCACGTGCGAAAGAGAGCTGATGAGCGTTATTTTCGCAACGAAAATTTTTAGATCATACATATTCGGCAGGAAGATAAAGATAGTAACAGACCACAAACCCTTACAGTGGCTGATGAACCTTAAAGAATGTAACCCTCGACTAACACGCTGGAAATTACGATTAGAGGAATTTGATTACGAAATTGTACATAAGAAAGGAAAACACAACTTAAACGCTGACGCCCTATCAAGGATAAAAATCTACCCCATAGAACATTCAATCGCCGCCACTGCTGGAACCTCAAGAGACCTAAATACACCAACACCTAGTGAAATAAATGATATCTTACGAAGTGGAAACGACCAACCAAATCGAATAGACGCCGATTTAGAAATACCCGGGATTGACCTAGAAATACCCGATATCGATCTTCAAATGCCCGCTCAAGTAGAAGAAAATGTAACTATACATTCCCAGGAAGATAATACGCCTAGTATACCCCTAGCAGACGACGCCATAGAAACAAAAAATAAACAAATATGGTTTAACACAACCCAAGACCCGAGCGAGTATACCACAAAAATTGTGCAATTTGACAAGAAAAAGGTCTATCTGACCTTCATTGCAAACGATCAGTTACAAATACAAAACTGGTTAAAAGAATATCTGGTACCAAAAGAAACATACTATGTTAATTGTACAGACGAGTTCTATCCCACATTATGCCAAGCCTATTTAAGTATTTTCATGAGCTATAAACCGAAATTAATTAGATGTATGGGTCACAAGACATATATACTACAAGACAATGAAAAATTAAACATTACAAAAAGAATACATGAAAATCTAAACCATCGTGGAATCTTACCTACTTTACTACAAATTAAAAGAAGCTACTACTGGCCATTGATGGACAAAACGATTTCAGACTATATAAAAAATTGTGAGATTTGTAATAGGGCCAAATATGACCGAATACCGCCTGCAGCAAACATCAATTTGACGCCTACAGCGAGCAAACCATTGGATCATGTGTTTATAGACACTTTTGTAATTGAAAAACTCAAATTTGTAACTTTATTAGACTCTTTTACGAAATATGCTGTTGCTTATGAAATAGAGACCAAGAACGCAACGGAAGTCTGCGACGCTCTTTTAGACTATTTTATGCATTATGGAATACCAAGAAAAATAACCACAGATAGCGGAACCGAATTTGAAAACGGTCTAGTTAAAGATCTAACCACGCTATACGAAATAGACCATCACTTAACCACACCTTACAATCCCAGATCAAACGGAGCCATAGAAAGGCTTCACTCAACCCTAATCGAGCATTATAGAGTAGCCAAATTAACAAGCCCTAACATGAGACCCATCGTCAGAATAAAACAATGTATAATCGCCTACAATAACACCATACATTCCGCAACGAATTTTACACCACAAGAATTACTATTAGGACAAACTAACGCAGCCAACCCTTATTCTATAAATGTTCAGCATAGAAACTATCAAGTTTTCGTCGATGAATTGAAAAAGACCACCCAAGCTCAGTACGAACTAGTAAAACAAAATTTAATAAAAACAAAACAGGCAGCATATCAAATTGATCTAAGAAAAAATCAAGATTCAACAAGTCAATATAAAGTTGGAGATAAAGTTTATATGCGAAACCCCCGCGGGAGATCTAAAACGACAAACCCATTCATAGGCCCCTATATAATTCAAGAAATTAACCCAGACAAAACTTGTGTTTTATTAAACAATCAAACAAAACATACCAGAAAAATTCATATGGATAAACTAAAACATTCCTATCTTATTCCAGATACGGAATCGGACGAGTCATCAGCGGAGGAATCGGAGAACTAAAAATTGAAAAATACACCGACAAAGCGGGACTCTACCCACAACATATTGGCACCGCCCAAATCCAAATGGACCCTGATTAAAGAAATAAGCTAGACTCCTTGTACGCCAACTATGTCACACTTAGAAAAATGTACAATAAACTGGAAGGCGCCTATAATAACACCCAATATGGAAAAACGTATATATCAGAAAATAAAATATATTTAGCCACTAGTCAACATATGTTAGATGTAGCAGAACAAAAATTCAAGCAGTTATTAATTCACAAAAGAACTAAACGAGGACTTCTCAATATTCTAGGAAAAGGAATAAAATTGATCTCAGGAAACTTAGATGCTGATGATGGCGAACGTTACGAGAAAGAAATACTAAAATTGCAGGAAAGTCAAAATAAATTATCGCATATGAGTTCAAATCAAATTTCAATACTGGAAAATACCATTAAAACATTCAATAAGTCTATAAATACCCTGGAAAATAATGAGCTAATTATGACAAGCAGAATCATACAAATTCAGGCACATATGGAAAAACAAGATATCTACGCGACTGAAAATAGAGCGATATCATTGTTACACACTACACACAATCAACTAATTCTTGCCATGAACGAAATTATAAGAGCCTTAGAAGAAATAGAAACATCAATTACCTTCGCCAGAATAGGATTAATGCATCCCGCTATAATCGATCCAGATGACCTAAAATATGAACTACAAAAAATAACAGAACTAATTGATGAACTGTATAAACTGCCATTCCCCATGAACAATGTGACTGCATTCGAAAAAATCATGGAAATTAAAGCCTATCAGAAGGACAACGTAATAAAATTTATCATTGAAATTCCTATCACCCAGAACGAGATATATAATGTTTTTCATTTATGGGCTTTACCCACGTTAACGTCTGACAACAACTTCAATCTGATAATCCCAAAATCCAAATTCCTAGTTCTATCCGAGCAATCATACGCATTATCTGATGAACCCTGTATAGAAATAAGTAACGAAAATTATTTTTGTAAATTATCAAAATTGCATAACGTAAATAACAAAATTTGTGAAATTCAAATTATACTCAAAGAACAAAGTTTAAATTGTAGTCAAAATAAAATAAAACTTATTGAATCTAAAGTGCAAGAAATTGACAAAGACCAATATATAATTATTTCTCCTACGAGAAATGTGTTAAAAATAAACTGTAACAATCACTTGCAAACTAAAGACGTTCTTGGAACTTATATTATCTCGCTTTCACCAGATTGCTTTATTCAGTTTGATCATCATATAATAAAAATATACAAAACTGATTTAAAAATAAATCAAATTAGCAGCTTTTTGCCATACACACAAAACAATGTTGACAAGTTATTTTTCGAAAATAAAGCATTAGAAATCTCACATATTAACTTAGATGATATAAACAAACTAAACGATGAATTAAATTTAAACAAACAACTTGTAAAAAACATAGAAACTGAAGAGATGTCGAGCTTTGATTTTAAAACCCTTATTATTTATCTTGTGATTGTTTTGATAATAATTTATGTTATGTTCCCTAGACTGAAATTATTGTATTTGAAAATGACTTCAAGTAAGAATCAACAGGAAAGACACCAAGAAACTACCCCAACAAGAGATGTACCCTTTCGCATAGCATGAAGGAAGCTATGCTCAAGTTTGGCGCCGGAGGAGTTAGCAGCGACCTAGTTCCAATGAGGATAAGGAAGCTCTTATTCAGCGAAGATTATAAAATGTTATAAATATATGTGAGAGTAGAATAAGATTTACTTTTCATTGTAATTTCGTTATAATAAAGTCAATTTAAATTCAACTTGCATCATTCTTTGTGGGCTAAACTTAGCCCTACAAATTGTAAATTGTTTTTAAAAACAAGGTTGTTACGGCCATCAACGTAACTCACGGCTGACTCTCTCTCAAGGTGAGTTCCTTTGGCAATTTCCTATTAACTGAATATGAAAAATTTTGCATGACTGAAAAGCAAGCTTCAAATTTAACAAGTTTACTACAATAAGACGTTATTCAAAATAATTACAAAAGAAAAAATTGATTAAGATTAAATTTTTTTTTTTTTAACAATGAAGTCTATTTGGCCATTTTTTGCGCAAGTGGTTGTGATTCCACTATATTTTAAATGAAAATTTGATATCAAATTTGTATTGTTTCTCGAGATTATTCCCTTAGTTTATATAATTAAAAAAAAACTTTACCTTTCGATGCACTGTCATAACCGATACGTACGCAAAACTTATATTCCTCGCACACAGTTTGATCCGTTCAGCTGGTTAGACTCTTCTTCCTGGGTCGTCAAATCAAAATTGTTATACCTAAATCAGTTCGCAGTCTGGAACGCAGCTTTCAATCATCTGCGGAAGCAAACGATCCTCACCAAATCAGAATGGAAATATCACTTCCAATTTCATTGGTACAAATGTTTCCCCTTCTTAATACTTCTTTAAATTTATCCAATTTAATAATATCACGGACTTAGGAAGTACACAATTAATGTTTTTCTTTTTTAAATCTTAATTATCCGTCACCTCTTGACATTTTTTTTTATATATCACAGTCAATACTTGATTTTTATAATTTTTATTATAAATTATTAATCTTAGAATATGTTCTAGATACTTAAACGAAGTTTTGTAGTAGACTTGTCCAAATTGCAAACTGCCTTTCATTGTCTTTTTTAGATAAATAAAACATCATGTCATTTCCCTCCCAGAGAAAGGAAGCTTGAAATTATCACTAAAATTGAGAGCTTCGTTTATCTTTAAACAAACTCATGATGTTTTATTGTTGTTCCATAATCTTATATGGATAAATCAGGTTCACATGGAATTTCCCTCTAATAATTTCTCTCCTGTTATCATATAATTCATACGTATTGTTTCCAATGATGTTTATAATTTGATATGGACCCTCATATGGGAGTTGCAATTTAGCACACAATCTGCGCTTTGTGCTTGGTACTCGTAAACATTTTACAATGACGAGATCACCAATTTCAAATTTAACATGCTTCTTTATTTTTGAATTAGCTTTTTGTTTGTATTTACAAGCATTTTTAAAAATTCTGTCCACAACCTTCTTGTGCGTGTCTTCAATTTTTTTAACATTAGTGATCTCCCAAGGTCTGACAGGCATTTGGTTTTTCATTAGTATTATTGGAGATACATGCGTGATAGTATTTGGTACATTATTCGTGTAAAATTCAATTTGATCAATGCACTCTACCCATGATTCATGATCATTATAAGAATACAATCGCAATAGCTTGATCACTTCTTGATTATAACGCTCAGCAGGATTGGCGTTTGGCCTGCGAATTGACGTAAAAATTAAGTTTATGTCATTTTCCCTGCAAAATTCTTTGAATCTTGTATTGTTAAAATATGTCGCATTGTCGACCAGTAATTTTTTTGGTTTTCCAATATCCCTATAATATTCATTAATTAATAAAATATTTGTATTGGTACTACAACGTTGACATGGATATAAGTTAATAAATTTGCTATAGACATCTATCATGACAAGTAGGTTTCTGCAATTGTTCGTACCTGATACCAAATTCGATATATAATCGATCGCCACTAATTCTAAAGGTTGCTTCACCACAATACTTTCCACTACGTTTTCATTTATGTGGTTCTTGTATTTACCCAGGCAGCATAATTTACAGTTATTGATACATGTTTTTGCTAAGATTAAATCATTTCTTCCGTAATAGTTTTCCCTAAAAATTGTCCACGTCTTTTTAATCCCAATGTGTCCAAAATTAATATGTAAGTCTTGCATTACCTGTAACGTTAAATCCTTGTCGATCACGTACAGTTCTTGTTCGTCAATCGTTTTAATAATTATGTCGTTTTTGATTTCATATCCCCTAACATTTTGTCTGTCCAACTCTGTTCGTAATTTTTGCAAATTCTGCTTGCTGTCTTTAATTTTTTCTAACGAATAAAGACCCTCTAAACTTAAAAATTTGTTAAGTGCTATCACATAAGTGTTCGGCTTTATAGTGCCGTCTTGGTTAATCCTGCTTAATGCATCTGCAGTAATATTATTTTTACCAGGAATGTGCCTTATCGTAAACTGGAATTCCTGCAGAAGTAACGACCACCTATAAATTCTACTATTTGTAAATCTATAATTGTTCAAGTACTGTAGTGCCGCATGATCAGTTTCTACTATGAATTTATTTGCAGTTAAATAATATTTAAGTTTAATTATGGCAAAGCAAAGTGCTGCCATTTCACGCTCTGGCACTGAGTATCTAGTCTCATATCCTTTAAGGATTCGTGATACATAACATATTGGCACTTCTATTCCATTCTGTATTTGTATCAATTCTCCTGAGATACCATACGCTGAGGCATCGGTACGTAATATAAATGTCTCATTGAAATCTGGATTGTACAATAGAACATTCTCACAAAAACCTTTTTTTAAAGTATTAAAAGCATCCTCTCTTCGACTATCCCATTTCCACCGTACACCTTTACGCAATAGTTCGAACAATGGGGCTTGCTTTTCTGATAATTTCGGAACAAACCGTTTGTAATAATTCATTACTCCTAAAAATCCCCTTAATGTTCATAAATTCTTTGGTCTAGGGTAATTTTTAATCTCATTTAATCTATTGTCATTTATTACCACACCTTTTTGATTAATAATGTATCCCAGGTATTGTACCTCGGTTTGAAAGAATTGACACTTTTCCATGTTAAGTTTTAGACCTGCATCGTCTAAAGTTTTAAGTATAATGCCTACATGTTCGTAATGCTGTTCAACATTTTCTGAAAATATAAGGATATCATCAATGTAATGATTACAGAATCTGTCGTATTTATTCAATAAAACTTGTAATGCCCTAGTTAGAGCCTCACTCGATGACTGCAATCCAAATGCAACCACACAAAAATGGTAGATATTTCCTTCCACGCTAAACGCAGTATATTTCCTTGAATCAGGATGCAGAGGAATTAACCAGAACGAGTTTTTAAGATCTAATTTAGTATAAATGCAATTTGATTTTAATCTTCCAATTATACTGTCAATGTTTATTGGTTTGTCGTACTGTGGACTAGTTATCTGGTTAATTTTCCTTGCCTCTAAGCAAATTCTTATAGAATCATTTTTTTTTTCACAATTACAATAGGATTAATAAAATTGGTCTGGGATTTTTCTATTATACCCTGCTCTAACATTACTGATATTTCAGATGCCACCTTTTCTCTATATTTGTAAGGTATAAGATAAGTTTTTGAATTATATGGAGCAGATTCGTTTACCTGCAGTTTATGTTCATACACGTTAGTGACTCTAGCTCTAAAATTAAAAAGTTCATTATGATTTCTTAATAAGTTTCTGACTTGTTGGCGATGCTCCATTGGGCAAACAATATCATCAATTCCCTCCCTGGGAGGTTTTTCACAATCTGTCCATCTGATGGATTCATGGGGCTTATTTTCTACCCAATTATTGGAGACGTGGTTAATAACTTTTTCTTGATAAGCTTCCCCACTATTCTCCTCTAAAATATTTATTACACTGTCACCTATGACTAGTTGTCTCTTTTCGAGGTCTATCACGGCACGTGTATTTAAAAATCATTTCCCAATAAAACCTCTACCAACATGTCTTTCATTATTAAGATATTCATTGGAATGAGTTCATTCCCTAGTTTAATTTCAATACTTATAGCCCTTGTCACTTCGCACATTTTTTTACCATTTGCTGCCTGTAAACTCATCTTCCTAGTATTAATTACATTATTCCTAAATTCAGTGGCATACTTCTCAATAATATCATGCTTAAGTAAACTAATCTCAGCTCCGGTGTCTATCAAAGCATTCAAGGAAATATTATTAATCGTGATATTCACGAAGGGTAATCCATAATTAATTAGCGGTGGTTCATTTTTATGTGTATCTAAACTAATAAACTCTCGAGGATGCTCATAGGTCGAGGTTATTAGCTTAGTTTCCGAATTGCAGTCTTTATTTAAAAATTTTTGTCCTGACCAAGGGCAGGCTCTATAATAGCGGTCGTTATTTCATTAATTTTACCCCATTCCATTTTATTGTCCGTCGTATAGTTACTGTCTTGCCTATTGTTGCTGTCATCTCGGGTATTATCACGTCGGTTTTCATCGCGATTTGCATTGCCGTTTTCATACCTGTTTTCTCTTCTTTCTTCCCTTCTTCCTTCTCTTCTTTCCACTCTATTGTCGTCATTGACATGATATTCTTGTCTTCTGTATTGGTTGTTGTTTTGGCTCATATAATTTCTTCTATAGGTATTGTCATTTCTTCTGTCCTGATAACTGTTTTGCGAATAATTTGATCGTGTACTTCTGTCTTGATAGTTGTTTGGTTGATAGTTTAGTCTTGTATTTCTGTCCCGGTTATAATTGTCTGTTCTTTGCTCGTTTCTATATGTTTTACCATCGTCTATTCGTCTTAAGTACTGTAAAAGTTTGTCTATAGTATCTATCCCCTGTATTATATGATGACATCCCTCACCTCTTCAGAAAACTGTCGTGCCATGTATTGTACAATTTTGGATTCGTGCATGTTTGGCTCCAGGTATCGAAAATAATTGTATTTAGTTTGCATATATTTTTCCCGGCTACGCCCCACATTTTCACGGTATCTACCATTAAATAAATTTTCCCTCACTCGAGATTGCTGGTTTTCACCCCAATAATTGTTTAAAAATAAAGTAGCGAACTGATCGAAAGTTTCGTACTTATCCTCAACAATCACATACCAAATCTCAGCATCACCCTTCAAACTATTACGAATGTATGCCTTAATGTTGATTTCACTTAAAATCTCTAAGTTTTCTTTCAAAATCTTAATAAACGCTTTTGGATGCATTTTCCTGTCCCCAAAGAATTGTACTTTAGTTTCATTATGTATTGCTCTATAACATACATTTTGACTGCCTTGTTGTGCATTAACCTGATTGAATTTGTTGTCAATTTTTTTATTTAACATCAAAATATCACTGTTATAGTTTTTATTTGCATCATTAATTTTACCGTCCAAATTTTTAATATCTTGAGAAATTTTTTCCTCAATGTTGCCTATTTTACATTGTAGTGAATTCTCTAAATGTTCTTCTAAATCCCTAACCTTTTCATGCAATTCCACACCAACTTTGTGCAAAATTGCCTCCTCCACTGTTGTAGATATCTTATCAATTTTAATGTTTAAATTAGCATTAGTTGAGTCTAATTGATCTCTAATTATCCTATTCTCCCTATCTATCTTTTCACTAATTTCCCCTATTTGATTTCTTGTACTGTCCTTGAGTTCCCCAATTTGATTTGATATTATTTCTTTATTTATTTTGATTTCATTTGTTAACAATACATTGTTTTCTTTAATCTGATTCGCAAGTTGTTGGAAGAGTAGAGCTAAATCAAATGGCGGCGGAGCCAATACCATGTCCCCCTTTTCCTGACCTTGTTCTATTGATACACCATCGATACTGTCATCAGAGTGGTCTTGAATAGTGCGACCTGATCTGAGATCCATTATTTGTTGCGCTTAGTTTTACTCAATTAACTTATTTTTCTTGCAAATCTGCTTGTCTTATTATTGTATGAATGCTTTTAAATATTCACGGAAATTAGTAAGTTGCAGCTGAGAATTTTCATTGCCTCACGTTCAGGGACGCCAATTGCTATGAAATCACTGTTATGATTATTTTAAGAAATGTTATGTTAAATAATGAAATTGATGAACCTATACAAAGAAAGTTGGGCGCCAATATATTGATAAGCTAAAATTTCTGTTTGTATTTTGTGATCAAACTTATAACCATCATTTACAATGCATAACCTACCAGCATGATTACTATAACAGACCACGGCTGACTCTCTCTCAAGGTGAGTTCCTTTGGCAATTTCCTATTAACTGAATATGAAAAATTTTGCATGAATGAAAAGCAAGCTTCAAATTTAACAAGTTTACTACAATAAGACGTTATTTAAAATAATTACAAAAGAAAAAATTGATTAAGATTAAATTTTGTTTTTTTTTTAACAATGAAGCCATTTTTTGTGCAAGTGCGGTGACCTTCAGCCCTTGGTGGACTTAACCCATATACTGTTATTATACATGATTTGCAAGAAACAACTACTCAGCGGGCAAATACCCCGACCGGCATTGAATTATACCTTACAAATCATGAAAAATTGGTAGCCAATGTCATTTGTCAACTCCCAAGTCCACCAAGGGCTGAAGGTCACCGCTCTCGGTACTTGCCAAATGGCAAGTCGCTATGCACCATGGAGACATCCATGATGTCTGGTGTATAGTAGCATTAGACCACATGAGAGGATTCACTTACCTCTCACCACTACACTATATATATATATATATATATATATATATATATATATATATATTGAGTTGACAAATGATATTGGTTACCATTCTTTAATGATTTGTAAGGTGTAATTCAATGCAGGTCGGGGTATTTGCCCGCTGAGTAGTTGTTTCCTGCTAATCATATATTATAATATATATATATATATATATATATATATATATATATATATATATATATATATATATATATATTGCTATGTATTTGCATATTGGACAATTAGTCCAATAAAGGGGACTTTTAAATGTCCATTCGTACTTCATGGCTGAATTTTTTACCAGAAATTAGTTTTAAGATGTACATCAAGCGTCTGTAGTCAAAAAGTAGAAATTGATGGGCAGGGGTTGTAAAAAATATATTTAAGGGTTGAAATCGCGATATGTCAAAAACGGAAAAATTTTCGAAAAAATGTTTTTGACAAAAGTTGTAGAGAAAATAATTCTGTGTAAAAAAGCTACTCAACTTTTTTCTTCTATAAGTGACCGGCGAGCCGTGAAATTCGATTAAAGTTTTTGAACGATTTACACAGTCAAATACACAGCTGGCGCATATGCCTTCTCCTCGCCGTCGCTTTTTTGACAGAACACAATGACATATCATCTGCGGACCTCTCAAATTGAAGTACTAGACAGGGTGATATTTTGAAAAGTGACACGAAATGTTGCTGCAGTAAGGCATTTTAATGAAATGTTTCTTATAACTCCGGAACAGATAGAGATATCGAGATCATATTTGGCACGTAGGTTTTAATAGAAATCTGGGATCGAATTCGAATGAATCTGCTGATGGAAGATGGATATAAGTCCCACATATATTATCACAAACATGAAAAATCCTTATAACTCGCAAACGGGTAGATATATCGCGTGTATATTTGAGACGTAGGTGTTACTATTGAAGAGGGACGGAACCCAAATGATCCTGCTCAGTGATTGGATTCATATCGAGTCAGTTTGGGTTCCACTGTTTCTTACGGTGTTTCTAAGACTTTTTTAAAGTATGGTGATTTCAGATATTCTGGTGGTTTTCACGGGAAAAAATCGATCGAGTGGATTCATATCAGGTCAGTTTGTGTCACACAGCTTCTAAAACTGTTTTTAAGAATTTTACGGTGGTTTTGGCTTTCTTTTATGCTCAGTAAAGGGGAATTATAATTGTTCACTCGTAATCCATGACTCAATTCTTACCCAAAAGTTTAAAAATGCTTTCGTATAATAGACACAAGAAGAATATTAATTAGTATTAGAATGCTTTTGTAGGTATTATAAAGAAGACTTCTCGAAAATCGGACGTAAAATACGTAAGACTTAAAAGAAGTAGCGGAGGAGAGTATATTGTTAGTTCAAAATGAGCATATTTAAAAAAGTACAAACAGATTTAAGAAATCAAGTATGGTCTGAAAAACAATGTTTGTGTGGTATAAATTGTTGATCGGTTTAACGCCTGAACCCAAAAATTTATGTTTATCAAGAAACCAGGTAGGGTTTCGCAGCTAATTTTAGAGAGAAACATGACCTTATTCATATACAGCAAGATACTGCTTTCTGCGCCATCTGGATATTTCTTTTCTTTTATATAAAGAACATGATCATTTAACATTGATAATTACATACGAAATGAGTTGTTTATCGTTTCATCTTTCAAATAAATAACTTTCTACAACTTGTTATCTTATTGCGGCATTGCCATTGATGTTTGAATTTTCAGATCTGTCATTTCCATTATATTTGTGTACTAAACAGAAATACGTCTTCAAAAACGGAAATATGACGTCGACAGATACGGAAGTCGCTTAATTTAATCCTGTGACAGTGACATTTATAAATAACGTGAATATAGACACAAACAAACTAGTATAAAAACATAACCTAATTTTTTTTAAAGACATAGTGAAGTTAGGTGCGAGTGGATTCTCTAACCTAAAAATCGAATATTTAAGTAGTTTTGCAAGCACCCCCAAGGTCGGATGGGGTAGCATTTTTCACTATACCGTCCACGAAGAATCGATTACGACGGTTATCGAAACGATCCGATCACACCCGAAGGCGTTATTCATCGTTTTATCAACGACTGGTAGAATTGAAAAACCAAAACAAGTTTCAGGGGAGTTCACACGTGTGAAAGCTAGGATTTTAAGCAAAAATCCGAACATTTCCGAAGACACATAAAGGGACGGGAAGTGTCGTTATCGACTAAGTCGACCACTAGAAATCGATTCCGAGCATTGCCGAATCGATCCGACCAACAGTTCCGGGAAAAAGTGTGCTGTGGCCAAACTGAAAGTCAGAAATAAGTAAAACGTTACTAGAGGACAACTAGGACCTCGACACACCTTTTGCACCACTTTTGACCGACCGCACAGCTTTTGACCAGGATACTTAGTGACTCTGGAAAAAGAAGTTAAAGGCAACGCGACCCCTCGTTTTCGAGTAACTTGAGGTCATAGAATCGATCGCCATGAGTTTTAGTTCTATCCGACTAACCGTTCCGGGAAAAAGTGTACTGTAAATAAACTAAAGGTCAGAAATAAGTAAAACGTTACTAGAGGATAACTAGGACCTTGATACACCTTTTGCACCACTTTTGATCGACCACCCAAATTTTGACGGGGATCAAGAAACCCGGTCGGGTTTCGCAGCTAATTTTTTCTCACTCTCATGCTAACGGGACAGGGATTCATATACAGCAAGATATTGTTTTCTGCGTCATCTGGATATTTATTTTCTTCTATAAATAGAACATAATCATTTAACATTGGTAATTACATGTGAAATGAGTTGTTTATCGTTTTATTTTTCATTTTTTTTTTAAATGGCATTCGGGCGGTTGACCCACAGCCAAGCACTAAAAGCAGGCCGGGATGTTGTCACCTGCGAAGGATGTTGCGCATCGCGAAAAGGACGCAAAAATAAAGATGCAGGAAAGTTACACGAACGTGTCGGGGGGTTCTTGTGCCGTCAAGGCCGCCCCCGGCCAACCAACATACAGAAAGTGAAGCAGACAGATATACCGCCGGCCAAGACAGGTCTATAGTTCTTAGACGAAAACTAAAGAAACGAACCAACAGGGCACAGGAAAGCGCGTCGAACGCCAGTAGCGTTAAGCTGGCACCCGGTCGCTTAGAAAGTAACCACAAAAAAATAAGACCTGTTTAAGGTGAACTTGTCATCTTATTGTGGCATTGCTATTGATGTTTGAATTTTGAGCTGTCATTCCGGTTATAAAAATGTACTAGGTAGAAGTGGCGTCAGTCGACGGATACGGAAGTTAAATCGCTTAATTCAAACAGTGGATAAATTTGTGGATAAATAAATGCAAGTGAATGTTTCTTTCCTTTTATAGAAAAAAACAATCATTTAACATTGGTAATTACGTACAAAATGAGCTGTTTATCATTTCCTCCTTCAAATAAATACCTGTCTTTAATTTGTCATCTTGTTACGGCATTGCCATTACCTGATGTTTGGATTTTGAGATCTGTCAAAATAATACGAAGTATTGAAGTATTAATCACGTGTGCAATTTTGATTTCTGATTTTTGGATCAAACACCATAATAGGAATGCGTTAACTTTAAAAACATCCAAAATAACAAATTTGTAATTATCTGATGTAATAAATGAAAATCTTTAATCACAAAAACACATTGAGGGTCGTGTCGGATTACGTGGCGGATAGATTGTGAAACAGATGTTTTCTAAGTATTACACATATTGTTTTACAGATTTTTAGCGGATCGTCGGTAAAGTTTACGTTTGTACCGGACATTTAAGTAAGTGCGTGAGTGTAAGGGTTCAGCTCTTTTTACATTCGGATTTCTTTTTCATTGTCAATACGGATAAAGAATTTATGTGCAGAGAATTAACGAAAGCAGATGTCAAAATTATCAAAGAAGGTCAGTGGCTCGAAGATTCTCATTTTTTTCCGTACATTTTATGTATAAATGTTTATTACGAAATACCATACCAGTCAAAAAGACACAGCTCAGTCCTGAGCTCTGAGCTTTTGCAAATGGGAAGGGAATATTCTTTCCTCCTATCTGATCCAACTAGTGAAGACGAAGAGCATTGCTTGAAGCAAATGGTAGAATTATCCTATCGTATTGTACTTTACTACTATAGTCCCAGGCTTCCAACCCTTGTAGGGGGTGGAAAATTGAATTAAAGTGAAGATATCCACAAAATTTCATCCACAAATGCTGACGTAGAGGAAATTCTATTCCACCAGTGTAGAGCGTGTAAGACGCTACGACATACGTGCACTATCACATTACGTTACGGTTTTGAAATTTTGCACATGTGTATAAGTCTCGTGACAATACACTTTGACATCTTCATGTAAGAAAAAAACAATATGGCGGCTTCAAGATGGCGGACGACTTTACCGTTTACGGTCCGATTCGACTCAAAATCGATATCTAGGAGTTTTCGAGATTCCCAATTATGAATTCTTGGTCAAAATTCAGAAATTCAAAATGGCGGCGCCAATATGACGGATGAATTTTGTCATTTACGGTTCAAATCGATCAATATTGATATCTGGGGGTTTTCGGGTTCGCCGATTACTAATTACCAGTAAAAAAATTTGTTCAGGATGGCGATTTCAAGATGGCGGACGACTTTACCGTTACCGTTACCGTCAGATTCAACTCAAAATCGATATCTGGGGGTTTTCTAGGTTGCGGATTATGAATTTTTAGTCAAAATAAAGAAACTCAAAATGGCGGCGCTAATATGGCCGACGACTTTTGTCATCTACGTTCAAATAGATCAAAATCGATATCTGGGGGTTTTCGGGGTCGCAGATTACGAATTTCTAGTAAAAAATTTAGTTCAAGATGGCGGACGACTTTACCGTTTATGATCCGATTCGTCTCAAAATCGATATCTGAGGATTACACCATATCAAAAGACAAAAAAGTAAAAAATAAAATTATGTAAAAAAACGTTTAAAAAAAAGCTTTTATTTAAACGCTCTAAGAAGTAGAAAATAAACGTTGAAGCAAATCAAATCCATCATTTTGATCCATTACATAATTTGTTTATGATATAAAAACTTGTCGCGAACAATCTCCTTTACACAGGAAAATCTGGCGACAAGCTGTTATATCATAAAAAAATTATATAATCTAACAAAATGATGGATTTGATTTACTTCAAAGTTTATTTTCCACTTTTTAGAGCATTTAAATAAAAGCTTTCTTAAAAAAATATATATTTTTTTATAATTTTTTACCATATTCCTAAGACAGCTTTATTATAAATTCCCAATTTTACCCATATAAAAGTTTTCCCATAGTATTACATAGTCAATATATACATTAAAAAAATTTCTTCGTGATGAACGAGGCGAACAAAGCGTGTATTACATTGAATTTCAAATTTATATTACTGTCAAATAAATAAAGATTGTTTTCTAAATTCCCAGCTGTACCCCAACAAATTTTTCCTACAGTTTCCTGGGACCCTTATATACATTTGCCATACAAAAATAATCCGTGACAGACGAGCCTTCATACGCGAGTAAATTGTTTATTACATTGAATTTCAAATTTATTTTTTCTGTAATATAAATAACGATTTCTCCCAAATTCTCATTTGTACCCCCAACAATTTTTTTCCACAGTTTCCTGGGACTTATATATATTTGTCACACAAAAATAATCCGTGACAAACGAGCCTTCATAGGTGAACAATTCGTTTATTACATTGAATTTCAAATTTATTTTTACTGTTGTACAAATAAAGACTGTTTCCAAATTCCCATTTGTACCCCCACCAAATTTTTCTTACAGTTTCCTAAGACCCTTATGTACATTTGCCAGATTTTTCTGTGTAAAGGAGATTGTTCGCGACAAGCTTTTATATCATAAACAAATTATGTAATGGATCAAAGTGATGGATTTGATTTGCTTCAACGTTTATTTTCTACTTCTTAGAGCGTTTAAATAAAAGCTTGTTTTTAAAATGTTTTTTTAAATAATTTTATTTTTTACTTTTTAGTCTTTTGATATGCTGTAATCCTCAGATATCGATTTTGAGACGAATCGGATCATAAACGGTAAAGTCGTCCGCCATCTTGAAATGAATTTTTTACTAGAAATTCGTAATCCGCGACCCCGAAAACCCCCAGATATCGATTTTGATCTATTTGAACGTAAATGACAAAAGTCGTCGGCCATATTGGCGCCACCATTTTGAATTTCTTTATTATGACTGAAAATTCATAATCCGCGAACTAGAAAACCCTCAGATATCGATTTTGAGTTGAATCGGATCTTAAACGGTACAGTCATCCGCCTTCTTGAAATCGTCATCCTGAACAAATTTTTTTACTGGAAATTAGTAATCGGCGAACCCGTAAACCCCCAGGTATCAATATTGATCGATTTGGACCATAAATGACAAAATTCATCCGCCATATTGGCGCCGCCATTTTGAATTTCTGAATTTTGACCAAGAATTCATAATTAGGGATCTCGAAAACCCCCAGATATCGATTTTGAGTCGAATCGGATCGTAAACGGTAAAGTCGTCCGCCATCTTGTTTTTTTCTTATATGAAGATGTTAAAGTGTATTGTCACGAGACAATTTCAAAGCCGTAACGTAATGTGACATACGTGCATGTCGTAGCGTCTTACACGCTCTACACTGATGGGATAGAATTTCCTGTACGTCAACATTTGTGGATGAAATTTTGTGGATATCTTCACCTTAATGAAAATTGATATCTGTTTTTGTGAGAAAAAAAAATTATATTTTGTAGGAGGCGTTTTTTTGAGGAAGGTGGTAGGTGACGAGGATTGTGCAACCACCCCCAGGGGTTGTTTGCACCCATCAAGGGGGTGGAAATTATATATATATATTTATTTATTGATTTTCCACCCCTTTGAAGGGTGAAAACAACCCCCGGGACAGGTTACACAACCCTGGCCACCTACCACTTTCCTCAAAGAAGCGCTTCTAAAAAATATTAATACTTTCCCCAAAAAAATAATATTTTACCCCTTTGAAGGGTGAAAACATCCCCCGGGGGTGGTTACACAACCCTGGTCACCTAGAACCTTCATCAAAGAAACGCCTCCTATAAAATATAAATTTTGTTCTCACAAAAACAAATATCAATTTGTCACCCCCTACAAGGGTTGGTAGCCTGGGGCAGGGGTGGCTGAGGTCAAATCCCTCAAGGGAACTTCCGTTCTACTTGAGGGAACAACAATTAGTCGAAAAACTGTGGAAAATAAACGGGTTTACGGAAAAGTGGAATTTAGGGGTAGTTTATGGCCAATTTGAGGGGGTTGCCGAGGTGAAAAAATTGGTTTGACCACGGGAATCGATTCAGCACCCTCGAAAACGTAGGGAGGACATTGTCTAGTCCAAGGCGCAGACATTCGGTAATTTCGTCATAAATCCCGACTCTTTAAATGGACGACTATTAATCGAAACTCATAATTGTATTGGAAAATAAAAACATTTTAAATGTTAAAATCGCAAACAAAACATAAAACATCATTCACCTCATGACGTTTGTCGTTCTCACTCTAGACACACTCTGCTACGCTTCTCTCTCTGGCGGTGAGTAGAGGGCATACGCGCCAGCTGTGTATTTGACTGTGTAAATCGTTCAAAAACTTTAATCGAATTTCACGGCTCGCCGGTCGCTTATAGAAAAAAAAAGTTAAGTAGCTTTTTTACACAGAATTTTTTCTCTACAACTTTTGTCTAAAACTTTTTTTCGAAAATTTTTCCGTTTTTGACATATCGCGATTTCAACCCTTAAATATTTTTTTTACAACCCCTTCCCATCAATTTCTACTTTTTGACTACAGACGCTTGATGTACATCTTAAAACTAATTTCTGGTAAAAAATTCAGCCATGGAGTACGAATGGACATTTAAAAGTCCCCTTTATTGGACTAAATTACGAAGATTGCATGTTTGTGTTATTTGCTGAATCAGGGTTTGAATTTGTTTATTTCCTTTAGATGGTTTTCAAAATTTATTTAAATTAGCTAAAGATCCGAAAGGCATGTGTTTTAGAATCTTAATACTTGTTTAGAGTTGTTTTAATAGTTTCAAAGTTTTTATTTGATGTCAACAGTAAGTTTGATACTGACATCTATGTTAGTGGTCATTAAGTTATTGTTGAAATAATTTCTGACATTTAAGTCATTATGACTTTTCTTTTAAGTAGGAAATTTTATCTTATAGTTGGTAAATGTTTTCCTGGAGAAAGACAAGGAGATTTAAGTTAGGTTATGTTTGGAATGAAATTAATCAAAATTCATATGGTGTTTTGTTTTGTTTATTTTGGATACTTTGATATTTAGTTATATAGAACAACAAACAACAGATAAAAGAGAGGTTGTAAAATTGGAAAAACAAATTTAAGAAAAAAAAAGACAAGTGAAAATTAGGGAGTGAAGAAGAAAAATAATAAACAAGGATTAAGAATTTTGAAATTGAATTGAAAGTCAGAAATTGTGGAGATCAGCGAAGAAGAGAAAAATAGACTGTAAATAAGAAGGTAGAGGTGTTGTTGTGGATTGGAGTTGCAGAGGAGATAAGGACGAGATAAGGTGAAGAATTAATGAAAGGAGAATTGTTGGATTTGGAAAGAGAAGAGTGTAGCTACGAAGAAGGAAGGTTTTTGTGTATTTAATTTTTGGACAAGGTTGTATATTAAAATTTAAAATGTGTATTAGACTTTCGAACATGTTATAAAGCTAAATTATCTAAATATTAAAGAAAATAAATTATTTATATCGATTAAAAATTTTATAATAAAAATTTCATTTTAAATAGGAACTGAATTTGAACCTGCTCCTGAAGGGAAAGATAAGCTAGCCGGCCCATTAAATATTTTGACATACTTTCGGATCAAAAGGTAAGAGATTTTAATTTGATCTTTTGGTTTTAAAGTTTTTTTTTTATCTATTGGAAATAAACAAGTTAAAGTTTGAATAGTACTGCAAATTATTAAGTTCAATAAAAGTAGAACAGAACATTTGGCGCCCAACGTGGGGCGATTGTAAAATAGTTGATTTGATAAAGTGTGCAGTCTTGGTGAAGGTTTGTGAACTGTTGATTGTGGTACATAGCTTTAAAATTCAATAACAATTGCATTTATTAAGGGTATATAAATTATTAATTCTTAATTGTGTGGTATTTGTATGAAATTAAGATCAGGAAAACAAACAAAAATGGAGAATAAAAATCAAACACCAGAAACTTCTCGATAAGGTGATACATCCCAACAAACACAAGATGATGATAAATTCATACAATTAATGAACATGATAGCGAACAGATTTGATGAAAATAACAAAAAAATTGACGAAAACAAACAAGACATGAATAATAAATTTGAAGAAAGCAAACAAGACATGAATAATAAATTTGATGAAAATAACAAAAAAATGGACGAAAACAAACAAGACATGAATAATAAATTTGATGAAATCAACAACAAAATGGACAATAAATTTGAAAAAAGCAAACAAGATATGAACAAAGAAATGGATGAGAACAATAGGAAATTGGAAACAAGTATAGTAGAGTTACACAATAAAGTGGACCAGAAAATTAAGAAAGTAGAAGAAAAGGTAGAAAAGGTTTATGAAGAGATAAGTGAATTTAAAAAAGAAGTAAGAGTAGAAGTAGAACATGTTATAGTAGATGGTATGAATGAAATAGATATACGCATGAAAAAACAAGAAGATATAATTAAAACACAATTAAAAGTACAGGATGGTAAGATCGAACAGAATACGAAGATATTGAAGGACACATACACACCTATATTTAACACATATGCTACACAACATCATACACTGGTAAATCAATTCTATGGTGATTCCAGAATCCACCCAAAAGTATTTTTAGAACGTTTAAGGCAATATCTACAATCTATAAATTTAAATTTTAATTTAAAACATGAAATTCAAAATTCATTAAAAGGTGAAGCCGAAATTTGGTATCAAATTGTAGAATCTGAATTTGAAACATTAGAAGAATTTGAAAAGTTTTTATTAAAAAAGTATTGGTCTGAACATTGTCAGGAAAAAAATCGTTTCAATTTATTTAATGGAAAATATTCAGAAAATAGTGGTATGTCTAGGGAAAATTATGTCATGCGTAAAATGTATAATATTAAATTCTTAGAGCCAAACTTGACAGAAAATGAAATGATTAAATATCTAGCAAGACATTTTTCTGATGACATCCACCAAGTAATCATTACACAACGCATTACGACATTAGATGGTTTAAATAAGTGCTTGAGAGTGATTGATGATCTACATATGGGATGGAATAAAAATTATAAATCATTTAATAGAAAAACATACAACCAAACAGATGGTAATGATCAAAATTTCAACAGACAAAATTATTATGCAAATAGACAACAAAATGGGTATAATAATAATTATCAAAAAAATTATGACAGTAGAAATTTCAGTAATCAAAATAAAGGTAGAGATTATGACGAAAATAGGAGGTACAACGGTAATGATAATTATAATAAAGAACAGAATAGGTATGATAATAAACGTGATTCAGTAAGATATGCACAGGTAAACAATACAAATGTCAGATCTGATCAACAGAATGACATGAATAAAATTAAGACGATAGCAGAGGTAAATCCACATTTTCCAAGGGAAAATTTTTAGATAGGGGAGTTTTAATTGGGATGACGACATACGGACATATGCGAGAATTTATAGGTATTGAGAATGAATCAAATTTAGATAATAATAGAATTAGTAATTTACCAATCATCAACATTAAAGTTAATGAAATAAATTTAAAAGCATTGATTGATACGGGATCAGAAGTCAGTTTAATAAATGGAAAGATAATAGATAGTAAAAAAGAGTTATATCAAAAAAATTGTACTAAGATTTCAAAAATTAAATTAGTAAATGCAAATGGTAAGAAATTCACAGAATGCATTAAAATCATAAATTTAGATTATGAAGTAAAAGAGATATGTTTTAGAGGCGAGTTTGTAATTGTTGACAATTTGAGTTTTGATGTCATAATTGGTGAAGATATTTTATCACGACTTAAGGCAAAAATAGATTTTGGGGAAAAGTCCCTAGTTTTAAAAGGTACTGCGGTGAAAATATTTAATAAAAATGAGTTAAACATAGTGGGTTATATAGGTAATTGTAATAATAATAATAATTTAAATGATTTAAATGATGAAAAATATAAGCCTACATGTGAAATGAATAATTATAAAATGCCTAAAAGATTGGAGATAAATTGTCCTACAAAATATGAAAATCTAGTAAGAAAATTGTTACAAAATTATATGTCGTTAATAAATTACAAACCGAGAATAGCTAAAAGTTATGTACACAAGTTGATAGTAGATGAAAGTAAACTCAAAATATTTGGAAAAAGAAAACACAAAAACTTCAAGACGATTAAGAAATTTTGCACTGGAAATAATTGGAACAGGAGCAATAAGAAAAATACGAAAAGGGACATGAAAGGGAATTTTATACGAAATTATACACTATATACAAACACGGATCTATTAACAAAGATAATTTGGATTTGTGGGATATAATGAAAAATATACTAGTGATAAATAAGCGTGGATATAAATTTGAAATAATATGTAATGACGTAGTAAAGGGTAATGTAAATAAATATCGTTGTAATTTGATATTTGAGAGCAATGGAAATGGAGACGAGTTGGTCATTATGCCTACCCTCAGCATTTGATGTTATATTGTGCAGAGATATTTTGTTTGGACCAAGGGAAATGTAGTTTAAGTGCGGAATAAATAAATAATGAATTATATAAAACGGTCAAGAGTTACCGGAACATATATGAAAATAAGTATGATTATAAATGATAAATGAAAATGTAATACGTGCGGAGACGCGTTAGTTCTCCAAAGATATATGAATGGTGAAATTACCACATATGGTCAGTTTTAATTTTAAAATATCCAAGGTCCAAACAAAACGTTTATTCTCATTATGATACTCGTGTGCGGGAGTTGACATGGGTTCATATTCGAACGGATTTCCCGAGTTTAATGATATAAAATTTAACAATATTATAATTAAAGTTATTAATTGCATTCCAGTTAAGTCAAATTATTATTATAAAACGCATTACAAAAAACTCACAAAGGTATATCCCACAAAAAGACGTAGTACAAATACGGTTTGTAGAATACTTTCTAAATATTTTAAAACTGTAGGTACTCCTAGAAAAATTTTAGCTGACAATGTGACATATTTTGACAACGACAGATTAAAGAAATATTTGACAAATTAAAACACACAAAGAAAACACAACGAAACTGATGATAAATACAGTATTTTGCAAATACGGCATAATTGAATAAAATTACACAGTTTTACATAAGTAAAAGCTTATAATTTGGGGAGGGAAAATGCTCTGTATTTGCATATTGGACAATTACGAAGATTGCATGTTTGTGTTATTTGCTGAATCAGGGTTTGAATTTGTTTATTTCCTTTAGATGGTTTTCAAAATTTATTTAAATTAGCTAAAGATCCGAAAGGTATGTGTTTTAGAATGTTAATATTTGTTTAGAATTGTTTTAATAGTTTTAAAGTTTTTATTTGATGTCAACAGTAAGTTTGATACTGACATCTATGTTAGTGGTCATTAAGTTATTGTTGAAATAATTTCTGACATTTAAGTCATTATGACTTTTCATTTAAGTAGGAAATTTTATTTTATAGTTGGTAAATGTTTTCCTGGAGAAAGACAAGGAGATTTAAGTGATGGTTATGTTTGGAATTAAATTAATCAAAATTCATATGGTGTTTTGTTTTGTTTATTTTGGATACTTTGATATTTAGTTATATAGAACAACAAACAACAGATAAAAGAGAGGTTGTAAAATTGGAAAAACAAATTTAAGAAAAAAAAGAACAAGTGAAAATTAGGAAGTGAAGAAGAAAAATAATAATCAAGGATTAAGAATTTTGAAATTGAATTGAAAGTCAGAAATTGTGGAGATCAGCGAAGAAGAGAAAAATAGACTGTAAATAAGAAGGTAGCGGTGTTATTGTGGATTGGAGTTGCAGAGGAGATAAGGACGAGATAAGGTGAAGAATTAATGAAAGGAGAATTGTTGGATTTGGAAAGAGAAGAGTGTAGCTACGAAGAAGGAAGGTTTTTGTGTATTTAATTTTTGGACAAGGTTGTATATTAAAATTTAAATAGTGTATTAGACTTTAGAACATGTTATAAAGCTAAATTATCTAAATATCTAAGAAAATAAATTATTTATATCAGATTAAAAATTTTACTTTAATAAAAATTTCATTTTAAATAGGAACTGAATTTGAACCTGCTCCTGAAGGGAAAGATAAGCTAGCCGGCCCATTAAATATTTTGACATACTTTCGGATCAAAAGGTAAGAGATTTTAATTTGATCTTTTGGTTTTAAAGTTTTTTTTTTATCTAGTTTGAATAGTACTGCAAATTATTAAGTTCAATAAAAGTTGAACAGAACAATATATATATATATATATATATATATATATATATACAGGGTGTTGCATCATGAGAGGGACATAGCTTAATAGGAGGTAGAGAACATCAGTGGTAACCGGAACCTCCTATAGAAATGTCTCATTGGGCCTTCATTATGAAGTTACAGGGTGTTAAATAATTTTTGACCAAACCTGTTTTTTGTCATAACTTTGACAGGGAATGAAATAACGGATTCATATTTGGTACGGCTAATGTACTAATGAGCCCCAAGAGGTACATGTATAAAAAAAATATATCCAGGTCCGGACTCACTATAATTTATGTTTCTTCTTTGCATCAATAAAATATCACCCTGTATATATTTTTTTGAAATTTCGATACGATATTCGAAAAGAGCAAGAAAAAACAAACAAAATGGCCTATTTCATTTTTTTGTTACACCTCCGTGGTTATTTAAATACGTTGTTAAATGTGCAAGAAAATGGATTACAGAACCCTATTAAATGAGAGGCACGTGAAATAAATAGTTTTATAACTAAAATTTGCAAAAATTCTATTGAGCCTAGGTGGTCTGGGTGAATCCTAATTCCGGCACGTTTTAAAGGTCCATTTTGGTAAAAAACTGTGGTCCTAATAAGTAATCGGGTATGAAATAACAAAATTTTTAATCAATCACAGTAGGCTTGTTCAAAGAATAAAAGTGACAGATAATTTAAACCATTTAGGCCTAAGCAACCAGTTACTTTGATCAAGAAGATCATAAACATTTTATACTTAATAAAAATTGGAAAAGAGAACAAACTAAAATCTAAATAAATAAAATATTTTCCATTCAATTAACAATAAATAACAAAACAATAACTAAATGTGTTTAAAAATAAAACGTAATTGACACTAAAGTAAATTTCAATTTCAAAATGTCCTCCCCCACATTCTGTGCATTTTCTTGTGCGTTTAGAAAGGTCACCAATTGCTCGACGTATCATTTCTGGATTATTCCGTATTTCGTCGCAGGTTGTAACGATGCGCTGGATTAAATGTTGTCTACTGTCAATGTCAATGCTATAAACCTGTTTTTTTAAGTGGCCCCATAAAAAGTAATCACAAGGGTTACAATCAGGAGATCTTGGTGGCCATTCATGTGGACCCCCGCGTCCAATCCATCTATTAGGATACACATTGTTTAAGTGTTCTCTTACTTGAAGGTTAAAATGTGATGGGGCCCCATCATGCTGAAACAACATGCCTCTTATACCGATATTTTCTAACATATTCGGTAAAATGTTTTGAAGAAAATCAAAGTAAATTTCACCATTCAATCTTTCTTCAAAAAAATGTGGCCCTATCAAGTGTCTATTCACAAGTCCGACCCAAACATTTACAGAAAACCTGTGTTGCGAACGGCGTTGGCGTACCGCATGTGGGTTTTCCTGTGCCCATTTATGATTATTTCGTGAATTGTTTATTCCATCCCTTGTAAATTGTGCCTCATCCGTAAATAAGGTTCTGTAAATGACTGGGCGATGGTTAGACAACCAATGACAAAATGCCAGGCGGGGGATATCGTCGCCTTGTTGAAGACGCTGTACCTGCTGGATATGATATGGATGGTAACGTTCTCTTTTTAGGGTTCTCCATACTCGCCAATGAGGAATACCAGTTGCCAAACTGATTCGTCTAGTGCTCATATTTGGGTTTTCTTGAACTACGTTTATAATATTGTTTTGTTCCTGCACACCTTGTTGTAAAACACGCTCCACAACTGCAGAAGTAGGAAACTTTCCGTGTTGTCTTGCATACTGGAACACCGTACTAAAGGTTTTATGATTAGGGCATCGACGACCAGGAAAACGCAACCGATATTCTCTTTCCGCCGACCTACCATTTCCATTACAGAAACCATAGATAAATATTATGTCAGCATATTCCACGTTTGTAAATTTTACTGGCATAGTTAAAATATTTTCACAAGTTTTTACTAACTAAATGCGGATTATTGACACATTAAATTACTAACAAACAATTATTCAACTGTTTAGGAGATTTCTTTTTATTATCTGTCACTTTGAACAAGCCTACTGTGATTGATTAAAAATTTTATTATTTCATACCCGATTACTTATTAGGACCACAGTTTTTTACCAAAATGGACCTTTAAAACGTGCCGGAATTAGGATTCACCCAGACCACCTAGGCTCAATAGAATTTTTGCAAATTTTAGTTATAAAACTATTTATTTCACGTGCCTCTCATTTAATAGGGTTCTGTAATCCATTTTCTTGCACATTTAACAACGTATTTAAATAACCACGAAGGTGTAACAAAAAAATGAAATAGGCCATTTTGTTTGTTTTTTCTTGCTCTTTTCGAATATCGTATCGAAATTTCAAAAAAATATATACAGGGTGATGTTTTATTGATGCAAAGAAGAAACATAAATTATAGTGAGTCCGGATCTGAATATATTTTTTTTTATACATGTACCTCTTGGGGCTCGTTAGTACATTAGCCGTACCAAATATGAATCCGTTATTTCATTCCCTGTCAAAGTTATGACAAAAAACAGGTTTGGCCAAAAATTATTTAACACCCTGTAACTTCGTAATGAAGGCCCAATGAGACATTTCTATGGGAGGTTCCGGTTACCACTGATGTTCTCTACCTCCTATTAAGCTATGTCCCTCTCATGATGCCACACCCTGTATATATATATATATATATATATATATATATATATATATATTTAAATTTCAATTAGTCTTTATAAATCGATTGATCTATTATTCATGTAATATATTTTAACATTCATTTTAAACTATCTTTTTATTTCTCTTACCAACAATTTCAGTCTGATCTATAGTAGACTAGTTATTCAAGAAAAAGAGACAATTCTACTTATTTTCACTATAGATGGTGCCCAATTTAACATCAGTTTTTCTTTGTCTCCTTTTCTCGAAATAAACAGAAATCTGTCATTTATGCTGTACATATCAGAAAGGGTAAGTTTCTCCACTCTTACGAATACTCTGGATCCACGGCTCTCTGCTCCGACTTAAACCAGCTAGTCGTCTATGTTGCCTCAATTCTTTCTCAAAAATAAATAACAAGGGGAAGGAGGTAACACCACTTCCCGCGCCCGTGGGGTGAGTGACTACCAGGTCCTTGAATCGTGTGGCCTGAATAGACGCAATGAACCGAGGATGACAGCCTTCTGCATTCTGCCGGCTAAGATCTCTGCCGAATCTCGGTATGCCGGTATGATCTTAGTTCTGAAAGCAGCGTCTGTCTCATTCCACCGAGGGCTCCTATAATCAGTACCACTAATTTAACAGAATGACCTGGGAGTTCGAAGAGCAGATATCGATATTTTGTCCGTTTTTCCTCCTCTTTCAAGTCAATGTTGCTCTCAGCGGGGGTTGAGAATTCCACGATATACATTGTCTTAAGTTGGTGGTCGAGGAGTACTATGTCAGGCTTGTTGGCTTGTATTTGCCTTACGGTGGGAAACGAATAGTTCCAATAAATTAGACACTTCTCATTCTTCACAACGGACTCAATATGGCAAGCCAATATAAATCCCTTGGTCTCAGATTTCAACCCGGCCGACTTTAGGAAGGCGAAGGTCAGCCTTTCAGACAAGCCAAGTTCTTCTATATTTCTATAGAAGACACCATGTAGTAGTTTATTTTAATGAAGCTGCAGAAAGATGGTTTCTTCTGAAGCTTTTATTAGGGCTTTCCGCCGAGCAGGTTCCAACTCGGTAACAGAGTCTGAATTATCCCGCTCAACATCGAAGGTAAGACCGAGTTCATCGGCTGCTCTGCGTGCTGCCTTGAACATAAAAACTCCTACCCCTGCATTTTCATGGTCTCGGCATGATTACAGATTCCATCCAGCACCATCCTGCTGTGTAGACTCTCCAAACTCAAGAGTTCATGACCTCCCCGATGTCGTGGGAGATATAATCGTGGAACGGACGATTTAGGATGCAAGCTCCTATTGAGGTGCATCTTTCTCCGGGTTCCCACATCGAGTTGACGCAGCTCCTCTCGAGCCCACTTCACTACTCCAAAGGAGTAGAGATTGATCGGAACGGCAAGCATATTAGTTGCACACATCTTATTTTTCCCCGACAGTTCTGAAGACCACATCTGTCGGAATCGGTGCTGATACTTGCCGCGGAGAGCGTTTTTCATTACACCCACTTCATGGGTGGAGCGTTGTTCGACACCCAAGTAAGTGTACGACTCTCCGGCATCCAGGTGGTGCAGGATGCTTCCGTCTACGAACTGCGCGTCCTCTCCGTAGTCCACACATCGTCCTCTCTTGAGATGGACCAGTGCATATTTCTCCAACCCGAACTGCATATCGACAGCCTGCGTGCACTCCTGTACCACCCTAAGAGATTGTTGGAGATCCCTTTCTTCGGAGGCATAAAGTTTAAGGTCATCCATATAAAACAAATGGGTGACCTCGTGCCTCCTGTTGCCGGGGGTACCACAGTTGTAACCGCGGGTTTTCCGGAGCGAGACGGATAATTGCAGTAACGAGATGCAAAACAAAAGGGGACTGAGGGAATCTCAATGAAATACTCCCTTTCTGCATCTCTGGGCCGGCGACCGCAAGACATCGGTGCAAGTGTACAATAAGCTAATGAGATGTCATGTCAAATGCCTTACGGCAGTCCATCCAGGCCATGAAGAGGTTCCGCATATACTGCACGGAGTCCTGCGTGACACATCTGTGAATCAACAGGTTCTCCTTCTCTCCAGCGGCATAAAGCTTAAGGTCATCCATATAAAATAGATGGGTGACCTTATGCCTCCTGTCGCCGGGAGTACCGCAGTTGTAGCCACGGGTTTTCCGGAGCGAGACGGATAATGGCAGTAGTGATATGCAAAACAGAAGGGAGCTGAGTTAATCTCCCTGAAATGTTACCGACTCCGTCTGGACTCTCTCATTACCCGATATTATGGTAAGGCGAGTCCTCCAGAGCGGCATCAGTTCTTAAATGCATCTCGATACGGGATCGAGTAGCGCAAGACACCGGTGCAAGTGGGCAATGAGCTCATGTGATGTCATGTCAAATGCATTGAGGTAGTCGATCCAGGCCATAGAGAGGTTCCGCTTATACTGCACGGAGTCCTGCGTGACACATCTCTCAATCAGCAGGTTCTCCTTGCAGCCAGCGGCACATCTCTTCAACCCTCGTTTCTCTTTTATCCGTTTGTAGACCGGTTCAACTAGGTGGAGCACCCGTATGTACAAAATGCGTATAAACACTTTGTAACATGCGTTTAAACAGGTTATCGGCCGGTAGTTTTTGGGTTAGAAAAATCTCCGTTCTTGAGGATCAGTAACGTCCGCCCCTCAACAACCCAAGAAGGAATTTGCTGCTCCCCATTTAGCCAAGAATTATAAATTCTGACCAAATGGCAGTGGGTGCTGGATAACTTTTTCCACCAAAAGTTATTTATACCATCGGGACCTGGAGCAGCAAAGTTCTTAGTGCCCTCAAGAGCCCTACGAACCTCTTCTGGGGTTATTGGTTGGCACACTTCTTGTGGTTGCTGAAGCCTTTGACAAAAGGCTTCAAAGTATGCAAGGGCCGGATAATCTCGGTTGAGTGGAAGCCTCTCCTCCTACAGCGTTTTCCAGAAGTTCTCCACCTTATCCGCAGTCGGCGGATTGTCTACCACACGCGGAGGCGGTTGGAAAGGGCGCGAGGGTTTTTGGCGGAACAGTTTATTTTCCGCTAGCCCTCTCGCCCGCCTCACTAGAGACTTTTTTCAAGCCACTAGCATCCGTATCCTGTCGATACAGTGCTGTTTGGTGGTTCGCAGCACTGCCTCATTGAGTGTGTGATGGGCGCGTCTTAAGTTGGCGGCTATTCGGCTCTCTTTAGGCGTGAACGGCCTATTGGCCGCCATATGGTCCATCACGCATTGGATACAAGATGCCGACTGGATCTTGGCTTCCATTTTTTGTAGGCGCCGCTCCGCCCTCTCCTGTGGGGAAGCAGTATTTCGCCTCTCCATCCGAGAAAAGCGTTGAACAGCGGCATAGACGGCACAGTTTATGTGACAGAAGTCAGCCCATTCTGTTCTTCATCCACTCTGGCCAGGTCTTGTGGCCCGGGGTTTTGGTGTAACCCCCGTCTGCTACTGAGGCCCTCTGGTATTGGTGGAATGGGAAGCAAAGTTTCCTCAGCCGGTGCATGTGGCGGTCCTTCGGTAACCTCATTCACCAGCTGAGGACTTAGCCTCTTCTACGAAGGTGAGATACATAGTCACACAGATTTTGTGGTGTGAAGGCGCTATGCTCTGGAAGCCTCTCACACCACAAAGCATGCATCCGTGCCATGTATCCCCTCCACGCGGACTCATTGTCTTCATAGCACAGCAGAAGGTCATCCCTTAAATCATCAGTCCCCTCGAAGCGTCCTTGTAGCACACGGTCGTCGTCATTAGGCAATCGATTTGGTTGGGCCCCACCACCTTGCCTGTGACTCCCGTCCGGATGGGGTCGATTGTGGAGGCCCTGCCTTCGGTTAACAGGAACCCGGAGTGTAGAACTTGTGGGTGGTTAGCCCAGCAAGCCCACATCCGACACCAGATTGTAAGTGGTGGCGCCACTCACCAAAGGCCTGGTCATGTAGACCGGCCCCTCCTGCTTATTATTATTATCGACTTAAAGCGGCATTATCGGCTTAAGTGGATTACTATTATATATATATTTTTTGTTTTAAGTAGAATTATTATTATTATTTTTATTATATTAAAGATTATTTTTGTTAGCAATAGCTGAACAAACTCAGCACTGGGGGTAACTCTGAATTCGTCGAATGAGATGATTATGTGAATGAGCTGATTAATTTGTTGTTTGTTGTAAGGGGTGGATGCAGCCACACATCCGAATTGTAGCTTAGGTATATGTAGTTGTAGTGAGAGACAATGTGGAATTGTAACTGGAAATGTAGGTAGTAAATAAATAACAAAACTTTGACTTATACTAATATTCATTCATACGTTATGTTTATAAAAATGTGCAGTGCTGCACATTTCAATTCTTCGACCTTGCTTCGACCTTGCTGATGCTTGTTTATAATAGCACGGTAATTATTGACGCAAAATAAAACAATATAGGTTCCAGGAAATCCTAGAAAAAAAAGTAAAATTATGTTTAACATGGTTAAGCATTTTGGCATCTCCCAAGGACTGGAACTCCCGTACTCATCACATGAACTTGGGAATATACGCCACTAAATTATGTCTTTTAATAATTACCGACTTGCACTATAATAATCTTTAAATATTACACGCACCCTATTTTTACCTATGGATTCGATCTTTTAATTTTATTGTCAATGTCCGGATGAGAATTGTAAATTATTTCTCCAATCTTCATTGGATTTAATTTACCTTTAAACTCTAGATCTGGGTTTTTACATATACAGAGTACGGTCTTGTATTGGTACTGTCATAAACATAAGAAGCTCGTTCTTTTTGTTGTAATATCTGATTCTGGTCTTGTTAATAATAATAATAATAATAATAATAATATGTCTTTATTCAAAGAAAGGGCGAAGTTCAGTTTGGTAAGCCTTACGCTGACCATCTGATCTTACGCTTAACTTGTCTTGTTGTGTTTTGTTGTCGAATATTGTTACTATCAGATATTTTGTTATAACTTACAGTTTGTTTGTTGATAAATTTAGTTGGTTTCTTCTCTACGGTGATCTCTCCTTCTTTAAAATCCATGGTTAAATCTACATTGCTTCTTTCACTTTTAATATTTAGACCTAGTTTATCACGGGTTCCACCCCCCTGATACCGCACTCATGTTAACTAACACCTATTTAATGGCACTTATTTATAAACACTTGTATAGAATAGAACACTTTAATTTATTACCAGTTAATTTCCACAATTATGTAACTCTGATACAAACACTTCTACGCATGTCTTCACTCGATGAGATCTAGTGTATGCGTGGTGGGAGCGTATACAGAGGCGAACTGGGTAGCCACGCACCCAGGATACGATTCAAAAATTTTAATATTTGAACGTCGTACGATTTATGCAGTAAGCTATAACTACATGGAGTTATAATTCGATTCGAGACTGCGAATTACAAAAGTAGGTAATTAGTTATGAGAAATACATAATATGCGCATTATTTAGTGTTACGTTCTCCAATTTATCTAACTCATTCAAGTGGGTATTTATAATAAATATATCTTATTCGCTTTGGATGTTACAGAATTTAATTACAAGGTACACGGCATATTATATTCTTTACATGAAAATTTTTATACAATCTACAGCCAATCCCGCTTGACGTCATCAGCATAAAAATTTCAACCCCTAATTATTGCACACTAGATGAAACTGCTCTTTGGTCATAGAAGAATTGAGTGCAATTTGCACTTATTACCTAATTCCTATGTCATAAATATTATATAGGTACTTATTTTATTATATCAAGTAGGGATATTAACAGGATTTGAAAGATAAATATATTCATGTACATGAAGGTGATACATAATACATTGTAGCAATTCAATTGCTACTTTTCTTGAAATGCAAATAATAAAAAAAAACATGTCATATTGTTTAAGGATGAGCATTTATTGTGCCATCAAACGTATAAATAATTTAATCAAAACTTATATCTATACAAAATTGCAAATAAACAATACTTCAAATCTCCTGCTGTCCTGAAATAATAATTAATGTAAGTATATACTCATTCCATCTAGTGATCACTTACCTGTTTTCGTTGACCTTTGAAAATATTTCCTTAATCGGTTTTAAGTAGTTTAATCGACTCACATGAAGATGTCGTATTTTGATTGGTGTCAATCTTGTATGTTTTATACTGTTATGATTACGAAACACCTTAATCTTCTTAGAATAATTAAACTCTTATAATCTAAACTAAAATAGATTAAAAAATTCAATATCCAAAAGTTAAATTGAAAAACAATTTTTCTGCATTTAGACATATTATGGGTTGAATAATAGATGTACCCTCTGTGCTCCATTGATTGGTACTGCCACCTATGATCATTTACTCCGTTCAAATATTCGAGAAAGGCATTTTGGTTTTCCAATTCTAAGAGATTAAGCTGTTGCTCCGAGTTTTTCTGTACCCGACCAGTAAAGACAATTAAGGGTGAATATTATCCAAAATTATCAAAACCTTAGTTGTGTGTCGTTCAGTACGAATAGAATTTCTCAAAACTAGTGTAACCACTGCAAGGCCAAACAACACCAACGGTCAGTAAAACATTTAAATGTTCATTGTACTTATTTTTTTTTCTATTATCTAATTTAATTTTTTCTCGATAATTTTAGGCCTGCTACGTACAGTTAAAAATCAATCTTTCATATAAAAGTAAATGGTTTTCTGTATGGTGGATATCGCCCTTTTATGCCCAAAATTTTTATCAAATCCCGCCAAGGTTTTCTTTGGACACCACGTAAGCCGTTATACGATAGTAGCATCCCAGAATCAAAAATATCCTGCCGCACCTGGACAAAATTACCTGTACCCTGTTGAAAATCTAGATTGTTCCACATTGAAAGTTGTACCACCATTTTTCTTTTATTTTTTATATGAAGCCAGCCATATTTTTACACCAACAGCAAGATTATTTACAGTAACATAACATAATATATACATTTTCTGTAACTGCCTATGGTTAAATTTTTTCATTTATTGTCTTTTACGCAATCACTGCATTCATAATACCAACTTATTATATTGAAGGTGCACATATATTTCTAAGTATTGCCAAAACAAATTGTACAGCAACGTATATATGTATGCAGCGCCTCTTTCAGGTATTTTTTATTATTTCGCCACATATCAAAACGTTTATTTGACTCTATGGTAACATTTTTGCCTAATATTTTTCATCATTATAGTCTCGTAGATCTTAATATTTATTTTATTTATTTTCATCTCCTGTTAGAACGTGAAATAGTTAATTTATTGGTTGGTTAACTATCTTATATAAGCATTCATAAAATCAACCAATTGGCACCTTTATTACAAGTGTAATTGTTTTAATAATTTTCTAAAGAAATAAAATCTTTATCTACGACCCAGCTCACCAACAAAACCCTGAGAGCCGTTCGCAGTGTCAAAATTAAAATTTAATACCAAATAAATGACATCTACTACAAAATATATTTTTTAATATCAAACAGCTTAAAGCAGGGGACAACATTTTTAAGCAATAAATACAGCTTACTAGTTCTACGACTATTGATCGCATTTTAATTTTTAATTGTGTGTAATCAATAATAATAATAATACATACAGCTTGAATGATTAAAAATTTTAGTAGAAATTTACATCGATAATAAATCATATACAACTGTTATTATTAGAAATATAACCTTTTTAGATAATCCCAAAGCAAGCTGATATGAAATACGACTGAGAAGAACGATGCTTATTAATTAGTTATATGTGTTATTTAATCAACAAAATTATTAATTTGGTATAAGTATATTCTTGTGAAAATTTGACCTAATTTTTATGTTTGAAGTAAAGATGCCCAAAATTACAATGTTGAACGTTTTATGTAAAGGTAAGTAATAAAATGAATGCAATCTTCTAACCTAAATTATCAAAGAACGCCGTGAGATTTTAATAATAGGTAATTAAATAATATTGCGTCTATTACATATTGTAGTAAAACGGTATAAAATTCAAATTATTCCACTTTTTACATAATTCCATGAAAAAATTCAAGTGCAAAGTCCATAAAATTTAGAATTTGTCCATCTCTAGAAAACATCACCCTGCATATATTTTTTTGAAATTACAAGATATTTGAAAAGAACATAAAAAATAAGCAAAACGGCCTATTAAATTCTGTTTGTTACACTTTTGCGGTTGTTTAAATACGGTACTAAATGTGCAAGAATATGGGTTCCAACACGATGTCAAATGAAAGACACATGTTAAAAAAAATTGTACATATGAAGTTAGTGACGATTCGATTAACGATACGTTCTCTAAATTGATCCTAATGCCCACACATTCAAAGTCACTTTTTAAAAAAATTTACCCTTAATTTGTGGCCACGTATAAATCTACAGAATAAGGTAATTCAAAGTAATAGACAATGAAAAGAAAACTTTTATATAATAGAATCATTATTTCTTTGGCACCTAAAATGTTACCAACTTACATTTAGATTGCAATACAGATGTACTCAGAAAATTTTGGGGACTTAAAAATAATGTAGGTATAATTATAAATAACACTTCGGGAAATCAACAGTTTGCAGTTTTATAACTTTTTAGCAGGTCTTGGGAGGATAGTTATCCTCCACTGTCTCAAGATTTGCGAACTGTGGAAATTTGTGTAAAAAGTTATATCCCAAATATTTTTGATTAACATTGATATTCGTATGCTCTAGTATTCAAGATATATCGGAAAGTGCATAAACAAGATAGTATTTTAAACATGATTTAACAAGATTCTAAAATTAATACGAGAAGAATTGGTGTTCGCTGTTGCAGGTTATAAGGGCACTGAAAATGGGGTGGTATTGTCCATACCATATTCGTAGATACAGCTTCTTAAACTATATGGCGTCTTCAACTCCTCGCTTTATAGCACGGATTGCCAAATCATCACCAGATCGGTTACAAAATCTTACTTACAGCTGAGGTACAAATTACGAGAGACGGAGTAAATAACTCAAAAAACAACTATTAATGATCACATGAAAACCCACACGCGAACATCAATGCCTTTCCCAACACAGGTTTTCTGTAAATCTTTGGGTTGAGTTTCTAAATGGACACTTGATATGTACCTAGCAAACACAAATATATACCAGATATATAATTGTTGCATAATTACGTTTGCATAGGAAGTGTCAGATATATATTTTGCAAGGTAAATGCAACTTGCACGTGCCTACAAATTTCCTACCCTTCCGGTATAACAGACATGCAGCAAATATGAATCCTATAACACTATTGTCCCCTCATTGTTATATGGCATACATATATTTTGTAAAGTAAATGCAACTTGTATGTACATGTCCTGTATGTTTTCTGAATCTGATTTTTATGCATCAGAAATATGACGTTTTCGTTATTCGTATTGCTATTATGGTTAGACATGTAATTTGTCCTTATTTATATATGTATCATACATGTTCCAGAGATATGAAACATAATAAAGGACCTTACACTTTTCTTATGGAAAAATGGTCCCGGTCAAATTACATGAAATTGAGATATGCTGTAGCTTATTACTTGCTAATTAAAAGTCTCAATAGGCACGACTTCCAAAAATAAACAATTTTTAAGATATAGCTTATCAATAGAAATTTTTTCACAATACAGTATTGATCTTTAAGTTAAGTTAATAATATCCGAAAATAAAAGAGGAAAATCACCGAAAATATGCAAACATCACATACTGTGATAAAGTATCAGTAGACATTGCAAATACCCTCTCAACTAATGATATCAATCTAACGTTTAAATCTGAAAACAAATTATCAAACCTTATATATAATGCCAAAGACAAAACTAACAAATATAGAAAATCTGGAGTTTATAAATTAAAATGCGCAGAATGCAATAGCGTATACATAAGACAAAGTGGGCGTAATTTTAGAACAAGATACCTCGACAGATTCCACATTCGCAAATCATTTGCTAGTTAGAGGCCACAATTTGCCAGAAATCAACAATAAAGAAGTCCTATATTTTGCAGATAAAGGAGTAAAGCTTAATTTACGGGAAGCCCTAGAAAATTATAAACACAACAATAATAACATTTTTAATCTGTTAAATAATCAATTAGATATCTCATATTCACCTCTGTTTGCCGCGGCAAAAATGATATAACCCTTCTAGGTAGTTGTAAAATATAATTATACATCTATTTATGTTAAGGACTAGGATTTGCTGCTTAATAACCTATTTAACTAGACTTTAAAATTTCCTGTATTTTATTCTATTTTGAATCATTGTTTGGTAATGACGTAAGGTCGAAACTGCAGTCACAAGACACTATGTTGTGTTCCTCATTTTAATTAAAATAATTGTTCATTTTTAAGGGAAAGCCATTTTAAGACTTCCATACATTCAAAAGATCATAAACTACAACAAGTCTCAATTTCAGCTAATTTCACCAGGATCATTTTTCCATAAGGAAAGTGCGGAGTCTTCTCTTTTATTGATAAAAGGTGTCCATTGCATTCCAGGATAATGCAACGAAATATGTAATGGACGAAAGGTCGAATAGCCGGGAGAGTAGGTCAGTTGAGAGAAACGATTCATCATTTGATGTCGAAATTTGGAGCAACGGGTATATTTCAGCCTGGTAGAATCATTGCTCATAAAATGTGTGATCTTGTGTTACGTCATTATCTTCATCGGGTGTTAAAATATACATGGGCAAATCGACCTGGACCTCTATTCTGTAATTATGGGGAGTGTGAGCATTCATCGAATGAAGCGAGAGCTCACATCACACGCAACTCACCCGACCGCCCTAGACTGTGTTCTGTAAGTGCAGTGAATAGGTGGTGAACGTGAAGGATTCATCGAGAATAGCCGAATTTACAACCAATTAGGTAGGCGCAAAAGCATCGGCTGTTCAGTGCTCAGTCGTTGTCATTGTCATGTCACATGTCATTAATTAAATTAGGTAAAAGGTAACAGAATAAATCTTTATTGATTAAAAATTCAGGATATATACGCTCGTTATTGGTAATATATATTTTTTTAAATATGACTATAATAAACTAAAATAGTAATTGTAATATTTGCTAAGAATTATTACTATTATTATTACCTCGTTGGCGGTGAGCAAATTCGCAATGTCCATTCTGATTCACAGATTTAACAATAATAATTTTTGGCCAACGCAAACTGTCATAAAAGTACGGTTAGGATCGCCGTTCTCCCGGGGAACTGACAGATTTCCTCACGATCTACCAGTAGAAGTAAGTTCACGTATTTTTCGTACGATGTGATCACTCCCGTAGTTACAGAATAAACTGATACATTTTCAAGTGAACTCCGCCCACTTTTCACGGGAATATGCTTGCACGCTTTTACAGAATAGAGGTCCTGGGCATTTTCAACTTCATCTTATTCATATTATTATCCACTAATGGAATAATTTCGGCAGAAATATAATTATTGTCTAGGGGTTGTGTTAATGGGAATAGGCAAATAAATTATGGATACCAATTTCTGATAATTATCGACGTTTCGATTTATTATTAAATCATCCTCAGAACTCTGTGAATACAATAAATAGTATATAATTAATATAAGTTATGGTCTATACATTACAAATCTATCTAAAAACTTTAAAATCGACTAAAATTTGATTAAAATTGTAGTAACCAAGGTTACATTTAGTGTTGAAATTTTAAACTAAAAATGGTTAAAACAATTAATAAATAACTACAATGATTGTAAAAAAAGAACTTAAAGAACAGTCATTGTAATTATTTATTAACTGTTTTAACTATTTTTAGTTTAAAATTTCAACACTAAATGTAACCTTGTTTACTATAATTTTAATCGAATTTTAGTCAATATTAAAGTTTTTATATAGATTTTTAATGCGTAGACCATAAGTTATATTAATTATATACTATATTTATTTTATTCATAGAGTCCTGAGGATGATTTAATAAAAAATCAAAACGTCGACAATTATCAGAATTTCCATAATTTATTGGCCTATTCCCATTAGCACAACCCCTATATAATAACAAGGCTATTATTATACTCAACATTATTATTGTCGTTGAGTCATATTGTCTACTCAATAAGAGATGTTGATGAAGTAAAAGATCTAGCAGTTATTATATTTCGTTTCTGGTGCTTACTAAGTTCATAAATAAACTTTTTGTACCACGTAGTTGCGAGGAAGTTTAATAATTGATGCCATTATAATCCACTGCATTTAGGATTTTTCTACAGATCAATAATTCAGACTGAAAAACTGATTATTATATGTCAATTTTGCGTCAATTTTAAGATCATTTACGTATTAGCTACATATAAAGAAATATGGCTTTTGATACCTTCAGTGATATTGCAAAATATGTGTCATGCGTTTGTCAGACATATATTTATTTTATTTGTCAGAGTTGAGCTTCTTTTGATACATGGCAGACATATGTGTGTTTACTGGGTATATACAGGGTGGACCATTAGTAATAGGCCATAATTCAGGGGTAAATTCTTTGGGCCAAAATATGAGGATAAAACCAAATGTGCTTTAGTAAAATGTTGCTGAAAACACCTGAATGGCGTTTTTAGGAGATTTTCGAAGTGGAAATTGCAAATTGAGAGAGAGAAAGAAACATGTTATTCGAAAGGTTTTCGACCTACCTTTAATTGCGGCCGTCCAGCAGGATGCAGGATGAAGAAATGCAGACAAGAAGTGGTTTCTCAGAATACAGATGGAACGTTAAGCACTCAAAATTGTAGAAAATTATAGAAAATATTGAACACACACGAAAATTGTCTTGCTTGCAAACGGGTGAACTCAAGTTTCGTCCTTAGCGCTCGATGCGTTCGCTCATCTTTTCCCCGCTGTGGGTTGAGGGGGTCTATCCCTTTCAAATAACGGTTATCCGCGAATAAAAGTCATTAACAAAAATATTAAAATAATCATTACAATAATAGTATCAGTAACACAAAAATTTTTCTTCATGTTTTCATGACAAAGTGACTAGGTGATTTATTTACCCAATTAAACTACTCTACATATATACATACAGGGTGTGGTCGTAACAGTTGCTGTGAAGAAAGATAGAGGGTGCCAAACTTCAAATTATTTTTTCGTTTTTTTTTACAATAACTCAACAGCCTCTTGACTGACCTTCGCCAAATTTGCTAGAGGAACTTTTTTTATTCTAAGAAACAATAATTTATGTATTACATCACGTTAGATCATAGAGCGCGCCGCAGGACCTTTATCTGATTATGAATTTTTTTAATATTTTTTTTATGAAACGTTGTGGTACTTCTGATCAGAAAATCTGATGAGGGCGTCATTTCCACGTATAAAAGGTATACTTGTAGAACTTGATAACTCCAACCGCTTTCGAGGAAAATGGCGTTAAATATTTTAATAAGTTTTTGAAAGACAAATTCAACTTTAATGAAACAAAGTGCATTTATTTAAAAGTGTGCTTTGGTTACGTTTTACTTCTGTCATTTACGTCATTTAATCATTTTATTTTGTTCTTGTGTTCCTCGAGCTAATTTTTTTAACTTCTTTATTTACAATGCCTAGACATAATAATTTTTCAAATAGGGAAATGATGTGTTTACGCACAAAATAATTTTAGCGGACGTGCTGCAGCGAGGAGATACTCATTGCAATATCCAAATAAAATACAGCCAGTCCATAAGATTTTCAAAGATTTGTTTCGTCGTTCGGGAGAAACGGGTTCATTTCGCCATAAAAACGATGTAGGACGACCGAAACGAATTTCTCCAGATAAAGAACTAGAAATTTTAGTTCGTGTGGATGAAGATCTTCAAGTCAGCTCAATCATTTAGCAGCGGCAACAGGGGTGAATAAGCAATATGTCCTAAGAGTGTTATGTAAAGAATGCTACGATTTACACGTACATAAACAAATAAATACGTTGGATATTAATGATTATAAGATATTACATAACGAAATCACTTGGGCTACTGTAGCGTAGCAGATATCGTAGGGCACGAACTTAACCCAGATAAGTGATACGTGCCTACGATAAAATTTCACTAGCTCAGACTACCTCAGGGCGTTAAGCCCAAGTTTACATAAACTATGACAAATTATTAGTTTGCTTACTTAACAAATCACTGAGGCTTCCATACGTAGTGATCACAGACGAAATAATGATACTTTCTTTAAAAACGAAATGCACTATATTACACAATTTACAGATATTGGTTCTCTAGCATGTAACCTGACGATGTTCAAAAGGTGTGGCAAATTTCTAGATTAATAAGTTACAACATTAATGAAATGCCTCGTGTAGCTACACATCGGTTTACAATGTGAGGACAAATGGTCATAAATTCTGCCACAATGGGTCTGATTTAGAGAACCTCCTTAAATAAATATAAATGCATAAAATCTTTAAATATGTATAAGTTAAAATACAAAAGTATGAATTGATATTACCAAGCCGAACCACTGAAGGTGGTCCCCGGTAAGTAAAAACAACAACACACTTATTTAGGGTGGTACGATACCGACTTCGACGTGGAAGAACTGTAGCCCTACGGAGGTGTCTTCGGGACAAAGTAAATTGACCCAAGGATGGGGTTGATTATAGCCTCTCCGGTCCTGGAACTTTCTACTGATGGTGGATGACCCGTCCGTGGAACTTCACTGACGTGTGTAGAAGCCCCGTCCGTGGAACCCTAAAGATATCACGATTTAATTTGCAAAGTCAGAAATGCACGTGAAGCGTGCCTAATGTGAGCAATTCAAATCTGACATAACCTACAAAAGAAATATATTACCTCACTGATGAGGGAACAATCCACCAATATTCCTCGAAAGCCACAGTTGGATGAATGGGGTCGAGTCCGCCTTTCAAGTCGACACGATATTTCCAAAGAAAAGCCTGCAAATTTGCGAAACACGTGGGTAGAGAACGGGTAAGATGGCGTGAAGAGGTTAGCTTACCTTGTATAATTAAGTATCCTGCTTCCGTAGTTAAAATTTACTCACAACAACAAAATATTCCGCTAAACGGAACAACAACAGATTGAGAAAATTTTCCTGTGTTGATAATTCCAAAATCCACCAGGATGCCTTGGATAAACCAAAGTTCGTAGAGTTATCAACTACCTACGCCAACAAAAAATGGTTGCCTTCCCGTCTTCCGCTTTTCACGAGCCGCAAATATATCGCCCTCCCGTGGAGAATAGCGAAATGTGTTACGGACGTAGCAGTTGTTATTATGTGGCCCACAAAACGCTAAGGCGTATGGTGGGTCGCATACGCTAGAGGTCCGCAACAATAACACTTCTACCCATATCATCTCACTCCTGTATAAAACTTACTTCGAAGGGATTTTCCACAAAGGCTACAATTTTGTCAATTTGTTCTAAATAAACACAACAGAGATCGAAATTTTGTTAAAAACACTTTATTTACCGACGAAGCAACTTTTACTCGTCGAGGCGTTTTTAACTGGAGAAATACCCATTACTGAATAGTAGAAAATCCTCATGCCGTTAAAGAAATTCATTTTCAGCAAGAATTTAAGATTAACGTTTGGTGTGGTATCATCGGTGATCAATTATTGGGACCATTTGTCCTTCCTCCAAATTTAAATGGACAGTCTTATCAGTTTTTCTTCTAAATACTCTTACTGACATATTATAGTGGCGGAAAGCTTTAAGTGAGAAGGGAGGTGCGAGGTAAGACGCTAAGAAGGCAGACCCGAACTTAACTATATTGTGTAGTCTATTTATTTTCTTTTCACTGAAATCACTAAATCTGTCATTTTCACATTCATAATCCCTCGATTGAATCATTTTTACAATAAATAAGTTACATATACGAGCAAAAAGACAAATATAAACTATTACGTATTAATATATTAATTATTATATTTACCCGTACGCCTTATTTCGACGTATATAAAAGTAAACTAAGTCCGTCACTGACGTACCATATCCCACCTGTCGTTCGCGCCAGTTGGCAAACAATACGAGTATGACTTTCTCTCTCGTTTTAATACACCCCACATAAAAGACGTGAGAGATGTGATGTGATTGAAACAGCTATGCGTTATGCATCGCCACTACCATCTCTATTCCCCACCATGTTATAATTGTTTTCATTTATTGTTTTCCGCTACTATACATGCTTTCATGCTAGACATACGGAACAGAATGTGGTTCATGCAAGATGGAGCTCCCCCTTTCTCCATTGAAATCAGGAATTATTTTGATGAGACTTTCCCACGCAGATGGATCGGTCGAGGAAGTGAGTTTGCTTGGCCACTAAGGAGTCTTGATTATAATCCTTTGGATTATTATGTGTGGGGACATGTGAAGTCCTTACTCTATGCAAATACTATCAATTCAAGACAAGAACTGTGGGACAAAATACAAAACGCAGCGAATTTTATTAGAGGACAGGAAAATGTATTTTTCAACATAAGAAAATCTTTTATGAATAGAATTAGAAAAGTCATAGAAGTAGGTGGAGACCATGTCGAATATTTACTCAGCAATGGGGTTTTTGCATGATGGGAAGGTTTATAATGTCATTAAGTCAACTTTTACGTTATTTTTTGCTCTTCTAATAAATAAGATCATTATTCATTCTTTTGATTTATGTATTTATCTCAATACCATGAAAATAATCCATTAGTTCATAAGAAAGTGAGAGGTTACGATGTTATTAGGATTTTGTTTTCCCTTACGTTTTCTATTTTTTTCAATAAATATACTTTGTTTCATTATATTTGAATTTGTCTTTCAAAAAGTTATTGAAATGTTTAACGAAACTTACCTCGAAAACGGTTGGAGTTATCAAGTTCTACCAAGTATACCTTTTATACGTAGATATGACACCCTCATCTGATTTTATTGTCAGAAGTACCACAACATTTCGTCAAAAAAAAAAAAATATGAAAAAAAATCATCACCCAGATACAGGTCTGCGGCTCTATGATCTAACATGATGTAATACATAAATTATTGTTTCTTAGAATAAAAAAGTTCCTCTAGCAAATTTGGCGAAGATCAGTCAAGAGGCTGTTGAGTCATTGCACACAAACGAGAAAATAATTTGAACTTTTACTCCCTGTATCTTTTTCCACAGCAACATTTTACTAAAGCATATTTGGTTATATCCTCATATTTTCACCCAAAGAATCTACCCCTGAAGTATGGCTTATTATTAATGGTCCACCCTGTATATTATTTTGAAGAGCGGTTGCGTGCAATGTTTTTCAATGCATTTTACCGAATAAATCATAATAATGCACCACCAACACACAGAAACCAGACAACCCCCAATTCCAGAAGCCAGAGGCTTGTGCGGAAGGGGGTTTCACATTGAAAAACGTGGACATACAACCATATCCTCTGATAGTGCCAGTGCCGGAGCCGGGGCTGGAACCTGGTAGCGCGATGCCCGTTCGATTAATTGCAATTGCCACCTCGCACCTTAACCAACGCAGCTATCGGCTAGACTATGTCGATTTTTTATATTTATAAATGTATATTTTTATTTAACCGGGAACATATAATAAAAAAGGAAAATAATTCCCTTTCTTTCCATAGGAGGAAGACTTAACAAAGATCCAGAGTATTTCATTATGTTCATGTCTGAATTATTGGGTACCGGCCTTTTATTATTTTTGGGTTGCATGGGATGTGTAGCAGAAGTGGATAACCCTCCAGCAGTACATCATATGTCATCGCTATCATTTGGTCTTGTAGTTTTACTTATAATTCAGGTAATTCTGTCTAGATGTATTTATGTCTAAACGTGTATCTATTACCATAAAGTCTATGATAATAAAATGTTGAGTCTTTACTCTATGTATGGTTACACTATAGGTAGTTATTAAAGTCAGTCGAAATGAAATATTATATAAAATGAGAATTACCTTAATTTACATAAATGGTGAAACATGTCGATTTTTTCAGTGTGATAATTCCCTATAGTCGAGCCACACTCATAAAAGTTTCTAATAATATGGATTAATTCATTCCACAACTTCAGGGTGCTTTAATTCTCTAATCTGTGATTTGCTCAGTTTTTAGTATTGTTTACTTGTTTTCCAGTTTTTGAGAAACCGCAATAATACAAACAAAATTTTGTCTGCAAATCAGAAATATTAATACCCTAAAAATCATAAGAACTGCTAGAAATGATCATCGTTTTGATTCTAAAATTAGTGACGTAAATTGATGACATTTTGTCATAAATTATTTTCTAAAATGACCTAGATTATTTGGTTGCGATTTATAAATTTTTGATTTTAAATGGCTCCATAGAAAGAAACATAATTGAATCAGATTGTTCTGTAATGTGATAATGGGATATCTCGAGAAATGTGTATTGACATAGATGTGCCGCAAGGATCAGTTTTGGGTCCTTTACTCTTCCTAATTTATGTTAATGATTTATCAATCAATGTACCACTCGCTGATTTTATATTTTTTGCAGATGATACCACAATGTCTAATACTGGCAAAATACTGAATGAGGTCATTGACGTGGGTCGTGCTGCTCAGTCAGAGGCTGAGCAATGGTTCTCATGCAACGGGCTTAGCTTAAATCTATCTAAGACACAAACAATGATTTTGTCCTTAAGGAATATAAATTTCGATAATCCCGAAACTGTCAGATTTCTGGGTGTGACCATTGACCCCACTCTTAGCTGGAATTATCACATCGATTCAGTGGCAAATAAACTATCTAGTAATATCTACCTACTACGACTATTAGACGACTGTGTCTCAAAACCCATGCTAAAAACAATTTATTATGCTCTGTGTCACTCAATAATGACTTATGCTATTTTAGCTTGGGGATATGCATCCTCATGGCACCGGATTTTTAGATTACAGCGTAGAGCTGTAAGGATTGTGGATGGAATTGGCTACAGAGATGATTGTAAGATCTCTTTCATAATTAATGATTTACTTACTTTTCCGTGTATGTTTATACTTGAATGTGTAATGTATGTTAAAAATAACTTAGGCGAATTCCATGCACTTAGAGACGTACATAATTATAATACACGGGGAAATAATATGTTAGTCCCAAATTTCTGCAGATTGTCCAAAAGTCAAAAAAGTTTAAACTACATTGCCCTAAAGTTTTATTTAAAATGTTGCTCTCCAGTCAGTTTAAGAAAGAAGTAAAAAAATTTCTATTAAGCAAAGCATTTTATTCATATGACGAATATTTAAATTACACGTTTAACAGCAGTGAATGAATATAATTTGAAGTAAACAACAATCTTATGTCTAGTTATCTATATTTTAAGGGACATATATTTATATTTTATTATCAATATTTGAACACGATTTTATTGTATATATTGACTTGTGTAAGTACCATGTACAGCAACACCAATAAATCTCTCTCTCTCTCTCTCTCTCTCTCTCTCATTAGCGTTTTGTTGGTAATATGAACTCTTTATTTTAGATAGGACCAAAATCCGACGGTTTAAGATCCGGAGATCTGGCAGGCCATTTAACTCCCTCACTACATTTCCGATCCATTTAACTGGATAAGCTACATTTAAACAATTTGTGGCGGTGCCCCATCTTCTTATAATATCATGTTATACCTAATATGTAATTCTTGAAATTTAACAAATTCTTCTCTTAAAAACAGTAGATGTTTTTCTTCGGTAGGTGTTTCTTCGTGAAACCTATAATTTGTCAATTAAGAATTCCGCACCATACATTAATTCCCCAGATATTTAGGAAATTAGTTTCTCTTAAGCCAGTGAGAATTATTATCCTGAGACTAATAACGGTAATTATGTCGGTTGACTATTCCGCAGGCCCGCGCCGTACATAAGGGCAAAGTCGTGTGGTGCACGACGGCGCCGAAATGCCTCAAAACTGAAAAGTAAAAAAAAGATAAAGCAACAAACAAAATTGTCAAAAGAAAATTTATAATGATTAAAAAAAAACAATAAGGAATTGCTAGCTATTACATTGTTTTTTATTTGTTTATTTTTTTATTTTTACTCTTTGAGACGACGGAACCGAACTACTTCTCGAAAATAATATATTTTCCAAATGAGACTATGAGAGTACGCAATAATAGCATTTATTCGATCGCATACGTAACATGATAACATGAATTGTGTAAACTCAAACAAATCTGATTTTATTCATGTTTGAGCTTGAAATTTGGCTTGCAACGAGCGAACAAGCGATTTTTTCCTGTTTGAGCTTGCAATGTACGAAACTGTATATATTTAAGCGCTGCATCGGTCGCGATTTCATATTCATCATCATATCATATTCACAGTTAATCCCCCGTTGATGCGACACGCGTGCTACCATACACATTGTTTGTATTAGCCAAAGAAACCGTGATAGAGAAAAGAGTCAGACCAGGCGAAGAATTGAACAACCCAACGCAATACGATGCCTAAGAAAAAGAAAAAACCTGAGAATTTAGATAATGACCTCGAGAAGCAGGAAAAAACACGAACACACACCAGTAAACACACAAGAACCGCATGTCAATAAAAACTCGACAAAAAACACTGAAATCACTGATAAACAGGTAACATCACTTGATAACAGCACTAACTTGGGTACACAGGAATTGAACTTAAATAACACTAATAACTTAAACACTACTAACCCCGATATTAATAACGATTCTTTGTCATCCACTCACTCCTTCAATGACACCCCTTTTCATTCAGCCCACGATAAAGGTGACAGTGCAATGTTTAAATACCCTAGCTATGCCGAGCTTCCACAATTTTATACCCCCCCAACCATTAGCACATTTACCACCACAACGACAACTTTTACAACAACAATTAGCCCTATTTTTTCAATTAGTCAAGCCGTACCACTAACTACATCCCCACAACTAACATCTAGTCCTTATGACGATATTATTACAAGAGGCGCGTACGACTCAGATCGTAGCCACCACAGTGTTCACTCCGAAAGATCCATAGGGTCTTCTCAGACCTCCGGGTCCATGCTTTCAGCCACAAAGAGACACAGGAGTGACGCAAGTCACTCCCCGATCTCCTCTGACCAGGAAAATCAGCCAAGCACTAGCACCGCCAACAGGGACCAAGCATCTAACCCATCTCGATTACCACCCCCTATTCACATCTACACTAAACACCATAAGGACACGGTTAAACTAATAACTCAAAATACCACAGATACACCACAATTTAAATACAACAACACCTCACTGATCTGCTACCCTCGAGGTCCAAGGGACCATAATAAAATTCTGAAGGTTTTAACAATAAATAAAATAGAATACTATTCGTATAATATTAACTCTCTGAGACCAACTAAGGTGGTAGTAAAGTATATACCCCTCGACACCCTAGTCGAGGATATTAAGACGGACTTAAATCTAAAAGGACTACCATTTATTGACATCTCCAGATTAATGCAACCCGTCGGAGGAAAACGAGCCCCGTCCAATATTTTATTAATAACTATACCTAAAGAGGCGGCGGAAAAATACTACCACCTCAGAGATCTCTGCTACTATAGAGTGACGGTTACAGATTACATAAGACAGGACATACCGCAGTGTCACCGCTGCCAACACTTCGGGCATTCCTCTGTAGTGTGCAACCGCATCGCTCGATGCGTCCGATGCGGGAAAACACACGAGGGAGCCTCCTGCTCCGCAGAAGGCCCGTCATGTGCTAACTGCGGGGAGGGACATCCTGCGAACTACAGGGGATGTCAGGCGTACGCGGCGGCGAGGCTGCGGTACGAACCTAGACAAAGACAGGACAGACCCAGACAAACACAAACGGACCAACCGACAGCTGGACAAAGGACCGGGACAAAAACGAATAACCCTACATTACCACCTCCGACGACACAAAACAACGGACAACCACCCCTCTCACAGGAGACGGCGGACATGTTGCGCACGCAAAACGTGCTAGCTTGGAAAAACTTCCGAACAAGGCAACAGGCTGCATCACAGCCAGCAAACGCGAACAGACCCACCCAGGACACTAATGACGATAACCCAATAAAAGAAATTTTAAACTGTCTAAAAAATTTCGATATCAAAAAAATATGGGATAAATTTAAACAACTAGTGGCAGCCTTAAAACAGGCTACTGACCCTCTAGAAAAGATATTTGTGGTCCTGGAGTACGCCACACAACTTTTCTAGATGCACACAAATAAAACTCTTAAAGAAATCAACATCCTGCAGTTCAACGCCAACGGAGTCCTAAGACAGCGGACCGAGTTGGAGTTGGCACTGCAGGAAAATGACGTACATGTCTGTTGTCTCTGTGAGACAAACCTAAAACCCGGACTACACTTCAACATACCAAACTACACGACATACCGGACGGACAGACAAACACCAAGGGGGGCGGCACGGCTATCCTGGTGCGGAGGGACATCAGGCACTCCCAGATTTTAACACCATTGAGGCCACAGCAATAATGCTGCATACGCCAAAATCGGGAGATGTTATGGTGGTGTCCGCATACAGGCCGCCTAGCCAAACCCTCAACCCTCTTGACCTAGACAGACTGGCAACGATACACAAGACATACCTGCTGTTCGGCGATCTCAACGCCAAACATCCAACCTGGAACCCTTTTAATTCCGCTGCTAACCCCTCCGGTAACACCCTCTTCAATTATATCGACCTTTATCCCCTCCATAAAATCATAGCCACCAACCAGCCTACCCGCCCTCATCCCGCTCGGTCAATCATAGACATCTGTCTCGCCAGGAACTTCAGGGGTCGATACGAAGTCGAAACCTTGCAGATATTAAATAGTGACCACTTTCCAGTCTTAACGTCAATAAATAAGGAACTATACTGCTCGCAAAAAAAAGACCCCCCAGACTATGATTGGCCAATATTTTCCAACTTCCTTTCCGAACGCATCCCGAATAACCCTCCTTGCGACTCCGAGGCTGAGATCGACCGAGCAGTCGAAACAATAACCCGACTAATAACTGACGCACTTGACCTAAGCCAAAAACCCATCCTATCCACCACACGATCCTTCAAGCTTCCGCAGCAACTAGTTGACACCATCAGGGATAAGAATAGACTACGAAAAAGATATCAGAGAACTAGAAACCCTGCTTTGCTACCGTTAATAAATTCCTTAAAAAAACAAATCGACGAAAACATCAAAAATTTCAAAAACCAATCTATGGCAAAACTAATTGCTTCCCATCCCGACGATCCCCATTTTGTCCCTCGCATTTTTAAGAGAAAACCCATAAACATTCCCCCACTCCAAGCCCAAGTTGGGGTGGCGGTCACAGATCAGGAAAAAGCTGACCTCTTATCTACTCACCTTTCAGCCATTTTCACCCCCAACCCTATCCCGCAACCCGTACAGGACCGGGTCACATCATTTATTCTCCAACTTGAATCCCACCCCCTTCCGGCTGGCGCGGATCCAACGTTCTACGCCCCCTCGGAGGTACGATCGGCAGTGAATGCATTGCACCCGAGAAAAGCTACTGGACTGGACAATATCCCTACATATGCTATCCAGCATCTTCCCCCCTCCGCATACCTATTCCTCACAAAACTGTTTAATTCCTGTCTGCGGTCCACATACTACCCTGTGGCATGGCGGACCGCAAAGATAATTAACATCCCGAAACCCTCCAAACCCACCAACCTTCCCTCTAGCTACAGGCCGGTCAGCTTGCTGCCGGCCTTGGCTAAAGTACTAGATATCCTTCTCCTCAGCTCAGTTCAGGAGCACATACAACAATCAGGATTACAGAACAACTTTCAATTCGGCTTTCGCGCCAGTCATTCCACATCCCAACAGCTCTTCCGGGTCTGTGAAATCGCTACAACCAACTTCAATCGAGGTCTACTCACAGGATTTGTCGCCCTAGACCTCGAGAAAGCCTTTGACAAAGTCTGGCACCCCGGACTGTTATACAAACTCCACATCGCGGGCTTTCCGACGCGTATCATCAAGATGATACAGTCCTATATTTCATCCCGACAATTCAGAGTAGCAGTCAATCAAGGGTGCTCACCCCCATCCCCTATCCTAGCCGGCATCCCTCAGGGTTCATCCCTAGGACCAATACTGTTCAACCTATACATTAACGATATACCACCCCCGACGGACCATCGAACCACCCTTTGTTTATACGCCGACGACACGGCAATATTGACCACTTCCAAAAGACCGCACACAATGATAGACATCCTACAAAGACAGACGGACCTAACGATTCAATATTACAAAGACTGGGGACTGCACGTAAACACCACTAAAACACAAGTAATATGCTTTAATAAGACCAAACAAAAAATAAACACAAAACTTAAGATTAAAAACAGAGAATTTGAGTGGGAATTAAAAATAAAATACCTCGGGCTCGAGCTTGACAGTAAACTATTATTCAAATACCAGGTGGACGAAATCAAAAACAGGTGTTGGAAACGATGTGCCTCACTATATCCAATAATTAAAAATGCTCCCACAGACATAGGAACAAAGATATACAAAATGTACATTAGACCAATAATAGTTTACGCCGCACCAATATGGTACCCCTTGACTTCACAGACACACCAAAATACAGTACAGTACATACAAAATAAGATGCTAAAAATAATTTTAAAACTCCCTCACACATCGCCCGTAGATTTAATTCATAACCTAACAGGAACCCCACTTCTTAAGGATTTCATCTTAAAAAAATTAATTCCAAGCTTTGCACAGTCCCTTATCACTTCAACTAATCCCATCCTAATTAACCCATTGACAACCAAATTCCCTTACGCCCCTACCCATCCCTCTCTTAACTACATATATACCCCTTAAATAAATTGTAAAATGTTGTTGTAAAAAAACTTTGAAAAGATCCATAGGACACCAAAAAAAATAAAAAATAGCCAAAAACACAAAAAAAAATACCAAAAAACAAAAGAGCCAAAAAAATACAAAAACCTAAAAAACCAAAAAAAAATATCATCTGCTACAAAATTATTTCAACAAGTCACAAAGATCGAAAAGAGCCATAGAAAATGCAAATAAAAAGAGCCACACGGTGCATGCACCAAATATATATTAACCTATACTAATACTATAAACAAAACTAACATAAAACAACCGAAGCACATCAATACAGATCAAGAAACAACCAAGAAAATAGACAGCCGCCGAGCAAAGCAGTTTAAACTAATACAACCCAGGGTAAGCGTCGAGATTGACGGAGAACCCCAGGCATTGACCGTACACTTCACAGATCGCGATTTCATTTGTTGCCTGATGCCCGATAATTAACTTAGCGAAGTGAAAAGGTACATGGGGTAAAAGATTCTGTTTTTGAAAAACTTTAGTTTTTTGTAGTTTTACAGACTTTATATTGATGTGTTTTGTCTTGTGAATTAAGGTGAGTTCATCTAAAATTTATTTTTTATTTTAGATTTATTAAAACCCAAAAACTTGCATCTCAAAAATCATTTTATATTTGATTATATAAACATCATTGTTAATTGAAGTAAATTAGTAATAATATATGATAAAATAGTAAATTTGGGGCATTATTTTAAATTTGCACAAGGGCGCCAAAAGTGCTAGGCGCGGGCCTGCTATTCCGTCATTATATGGGATTAATCCGACCACGGGATACGATCTAAGACAGTCATTTATTTCTTGAACAACTGCCAACCATGCTACAATATTTCGTAATCTCCAGGAAGCAAGGCCTGATGTAAATGTATTTTGTATGGTCGCAGTTTATGGTCTTTCAGAATTCCTTGAACTGAAGAATATGAAATATCAGTCATTGTCGCTAACTGACGAATAGAAATATGCGAGTTTCACTATCGTCCATATTTTTTCAAATTTTTCAAACATTTTATCTGATAGCGTTGGCCTATTTCGAAAACATTCATGATAAACGTTTGGCTGTTTTACTATTTCTCCGCACTCTCCACAAATTAATATCAGGTCAAATTTTTCTTCATTAGTGTAACATACCATTGTGTAAATCTATTTAGAAATATAGTATAAAACAAAAGCGAATAACACAATCCCTAACGAACCGCATTTTCTAACTACGCTGTGTACGAAACAAAACCTTTGAATGAAGTTTTATCATATTTCATTAATTTTATAGAATTTCTTTATGGGAGTGTATACTTTTTACGTAGTTGAATGCAGAAAGAAAATTCAATCGGCAAAAGTTTAGCATACCATTTAAAAAGAAAAGTTGACTATAGTTGCTTTGGCGTATGTATAATCACAGATATTATTTAATATCGTCTTTTGATAGAGCTGGACAAATGACTTACGAATATATATGGTTTGTTGCAGATTGTTGTTGAAATAAAAAAAAAAATACATAGGTGCGAATATCAAACTAAACATAGAAGTTATAAAACTGAGCCAGGCAGCATGGTCACCCGTTATAGCAAAATACGAACCGCTACTTTCCAGTTTTATATGGGATTAAATCTTAAAGTGTAAAACTATTTATAACTATTTCTTGAACTAAATTTTGTCACAATGTGTTTAAATGGGAGTATCGATATATTTCCGCTTATTTGCTAGTTGTAGATTTATAGTAGTACCTATTTTTAAGTAATTTAGTACACCTCTTTTATTTTTATATATAAATATATTTTAGGCATTTGGTCATATATCTGGAGCACATCTTAATCCAGCCGTAACTATTGCAGCTGTACTAAATAATGTTTTAACTCCTGTAATGGGCATCGTTTATGTCGTTGCGCAATTTATGGGAGCTGTCCTAGGATTGGCTTTACTGAAAGTAAGTAAATTTGATTATTACTGAAAGTGCAAAACAGAGTTAATTAGGCAAATAAATAAGTAAAAATAAATATAGTTTGTTATTAATTGATTAATGAATAGTTACGAAAAATATATGCAATATATTTTATCAAGTAAATAAATTTTTAACGGAAAAACATTTATACGACTATAATTTGATACACACTGGAATCAAAACCTATAGGGTGCTTTCAGTGAACTAAAATTATACAACCTCAGTAAACACAACCGAACCTTGAGATTCGGGAAAAATGGAAACTTAGAACCAGCATCATATTATAAAAAAGGAGACAGAGGGTTAAGCATTAAACGAAATTAGTTCATTCACAAGGAAACTAGATCAATGATCAACTCGTCTAGCTTTCTCTCTGAGCATACCTTATGAAGCGGGGTCGAGTTCCACCTACTGCGGAGTAATTCTCAATTATAAATTATTGTGGTTAGGATTCTACTATAAACTGTAGGACCGCGTCTCCTTCTCAGGCAAATGTAAGTCTCCTAAACATTTTTTTGTGGAGGGAAAATCCTTCATGGACACTTGGCGCTAGGATCGCCAAGTAGTGTCAAATTCCTACCAACTAAAACACTTCCTGGATCAGTGTTTTCACGTGAGTTGACACTTCCTTCGCTTTCCATTAGGCCACGGGTCATCCTTCATAAGTGGGTGTTAGTCAAATTTCCCACGTTTTCTCTTACATCACCCGGCCGTTAAAACAATTAGGGGTTGGGAGCTAGGTTTATTATATCCTCTTCATATAAGTACATATCAAAATCATTTTGAAAAATTTAAAATTTTAATACGAATTAGATTTGCAAAACAAAAATGTCATATTTTTAGGTGAAGAATTTTTTCATGAAGTTGTAACAGATATTTCAAAAAGTCTTCATATATACAGTGTGTCCCCGGATGGAGTACTTTCTTATTTTTGATTTGCCGAGAAAAGTAATTATTTATAGAAAGTTTAGCTTGTCTTAGAAAATCAAAAAGAGTTGTCAAACTTAAGACATGAATTATACAGGGTATTCTAAAAATTAAAAAACATGAAATTGACTTTAAGCAAACTACCATTTTTTACATTTTTAATGAAAATTTTATTTAACAAAACTTTTTCATTTATGAAAAAGCTTAAATACGAAGTTCAGTTGCAAAGTAAGGAAGAACCTTTCTTCAAAAACAAACATTTTATTTATTCAACTAAGCTGAACACTATTCTACATGTAGACCACCTACTAGTACACATTTTCCTAATCTTTTTCTGAATTGTTCATACACACATAAGATCACATCTTCATTTATGGTTGCAACAGCTTCCATAATTTTGTGCTATAATAAATCTACGTCGTCTTCGAAATCGTTTGAGTATATTTTTTGTTTTAAATACCCCCATAAGAAGTAATCTGATGGGATTAGATCTGCCATTGTGTGATGCATTATACCGTATCAAACATGTAGTTTTTAAAACCTTTGACTATTAGTGGTATTTCGGAAATTAGGATTTTCCAGAGCCCAGTACCAACAATTTTGAGAGGAGAGTACTCCATTAGTAGTAAAAGTAGATTCGATAAAATATTTCCATGTGATCGGTCTAATCAAATTTTCTCACCCACAGTTAAACTAAAATCCAAAAAACGATGAGCGTTATCTCCAACTTGAAATTTGTGAATAAATTTAGGTTTGAATGAACATTTAAAAAATAAATAAATATGTACTATATATGTAAAAATAAATATGTAGACTGAACTCCGCCAAGACTGAAATCTAAATAAAGACGATTTATTATTACATATTTTATTTACACGTTAATATAAATTACTACACAGCCTACTTTACTTTACATTATTAAATTAGACTTAGGGCCACTAGTTTAAGTAACTAACAAAAAAGGTGCAGAGATTAATCCAAATTCTACTTTGTAATATTTTAAAATAGATTTTATCAAATAATTTCAAAATTAATGGTTTTACAAATAAATGTATTCTTACAAAATTATATATCTTACCCCATTGTGTATGCTATGTTTCAGTGTTCCATCTATCGAAAAAATATTTTGCATAAGAATTAAGAATTATGATAAACACAATAATCTTAAATTTTTGCAAATAAAAAAACTCCACCGGGTTAATATAACGGAAAAAGGGGCATTCTTCACTTTTCTACACTATATTAAACATAAATATGTATTACTTAATGCATAAAACATTATTATTCTTAAACAAAGAATGTTTTGACATATTAATATAAGAAATTAACGTAAACACCCGTTTTAACTGATTTTTAACTCTTGTGATATAGTTACGCGAATCGCCCCTAAATAGTTTTTGTAACCATTTTTATGTGCACTGTAAAAATGGAATAAATTATATCACCTGTCTTAAAAAGCGAAGTTCAGTTGCTCGCATGTGGTTACATGCGAAATCCTATTTTACCACTTAGCTTTCTTAATGATTATACAATTATTTGGGTTAAAATTATGAAAAAACTCGTAATATTATATAAAAAATAATATTTTCGAAAAAAAAAAACGTCAGGAAAATCTTACTACTTTAAACAAATCACCGATGGAAAAGTTAGTGCAACGGTGATGCAATTTTATCTTTGGATTTTTTAACAGAGAAATACGTGACAATATGTTTCAGTTAAAAGAAGAAACAAATTGAAATATACTACAGAACTATATTCAGTCAATATATTATTTACATGTTTGTTTTATATTTTACATAATTTTCAGATTCTAATTCCAGAAGACTATACGAAACCAGGGTTTTGCATGACTCTTCCTCACTCATTAATTACTACTCTTCAAGCTTTAGTCATCGAAGCAATCATAACGATGGTTTTAATAATTGTTGTTTGTGCTGTATGGGACAAGAGGAATGCAGATAAACCCGATTCTGTTCCATTAAGATTTGGATTCATAGTTATTGCTATTTCAATGGTTGCTGTAAGTATTAATTACTATTATCATGGAATATTCTGATATTCTCATAAGTCTGGTACAGTGCTTTGTACTCTCGTAACTTTCTTTGTCGAGAAAAAGTCATTCTTTGTAAAACGTCTTAGGAAGTCAAACTTAAGATAAATCACACAGAGTATTCTAAACTTTCGACTTTAAGCAAACTTTCTCTTTTTCATTTTAATGAAAATTTTATTGAAGAAAGTATTTTTAATTATGAAGGAAAGCTTAATTATGAAGTTTAGTTGCAAAAAAAGGAAAGCCCCATAAAAAAACATTGAATACAATTCTACTGTTACAATCATAAGAGAAAATGTAATCTCACCTGTGCATGAATTATTTAGAAAAAATATTAGAAAAATGTTTATTAGTAAGAGATCTACATGTAGAATGGTGTTCAGCTTGGTTGAATAAAATGTTTGCTTTTTTAAGGAGGTTTTTCTTTACTTTGCAATTAAACTTCGTATTTAAGCTTTTCTTCGCAATTGAAAAAAAATTTTCATTAAAAATATAAAAAATGTAGTTTCCTTAAAGTAGATTTTATATTATTTAATTTTTAGAATACCTTGTACAATTTATCTCAAGTTTGACAACTGTTTATGACTTCCAAAGACAAACAAAACTTTTTATAAAGAATAACTTTAGTAAAATGTTGCTGTGGAAAAAGATACAGGGTGTCAAATTATTTTTTCGTTTTTTGCAATAATTCAACAGCCTCTTGACTGATCTTCGCCAAATTTGCTGGAGAAACTTTTTTTATTCTAAGAAACAATAATTTATGTATTACATCACGTTAGATCATAGAGGGCGCTGCAGGACCTGTATCTGATGATGAATTATTTTTATATATATATATATATTTTTGACGACACGTTGTGGTACTTCTGACCAGAAAATCTGATAAGGGCGTCATTTCCACGTGTAAAAGGTACACTTGGTAGAACTTGATAACTTCAACCGTTTTCGAGGAAAGTGCCGTTAAACATTTCAATAATTTTTTGAAATGAATGAATGAATTGAAAAGTGTGCTTTGGTTATATTTTAGTTCTGTCATTTGCGTCATTTAATCATTTGTTCTTGTGTTCCTCGAGCTAATTTCTTTAACTTCTTTATTTACAATACCTAGACACAATAATTTTTAAAATAGGGAAATGAGGGATATGATATGTGTTTACGCACAAAAGAATTTTAACGGACGTGGTGCATCGAGGACATATTCATTGCAATATCCAAATAGAATACAGTCAGACTATAAGATTTTCAAAGATCTGTTTCATCGTTTGGGAAAAACGGGTTCATTTTGCGATAAAAACAATGTAGGATGACCGAAACGAGTTTCTCCAGATCAAGAACTAGAAATTTTAGTTCGTGTGGATGAAGATCCTCAAGTCAGCTCAAGTCGTTTAGCAGCGGCAACAGGGGTGAGAAAACAATCTGTGCTAAGAGTCTTACGTAAAGAACGCTTCTACCCATATCATCTCACACCTGTACAAAACTACTTCGAAGGGATTTTGCACAAAGGCTACAATTTTGTCAATTTGCTCTAGATAAATACAACAGGGATCGAAATTTTGTTAAGAACACTTTATTTACCGATGAAGCAACTTTTACTCGCCGAGGCGTTTTTAACTGGAGAAATACCCATTACTGGGAAGTAGAAAATCCTCATGCCGTTAAAGAAAGGCATTTTCAGCAAGAATTTAAGATTAACGTTTGGTGTGGTATTATTATATTATAATCCTTTGAATTATTATGTGTGGTGACATATGAAGTCCTTAGTCTATACAAATACTATCAACTGAAGAGAAGAATTGTGGGACAAAATACAAAACGCAGCGAATTTTATTAGAGGACAGGAAAATGTATTTTTCAATGTAAGAAAATCTTTTACGAATAGAAAAACTATCTACTGATACCAAAATGACCTCCCCACCCACCCCCTCTGGGTGGGGCGAAGGGAAACTTTAAAATTTCAAATGAAAACCCCTATTTTTTATTGCGGAATCGGATTCTACGGTAAAAAATGCGGACATTTTTTTCGATTCTTGCATGGTGTCGCTGTAATCGCAAAAAATGAAAAGAAAACTTTACTGTTTCAAGAGTAGCGTCTTGTGCCCATAAAAAAACGTCCAATTCAAAAACTGAAAAACACGTATTTGTTATTTTTACGAAATCTATCCAATGACATTGGATTCGACTCTGCCCCCCCTAACCCAGTGGGTGAAATTTGTAATGAATCTCCGTATTTTTTATAGCGGATTCGGATTCTACGGTCAAAAATACGTGAATTTTATATCGAGTATTTTTTTCGATTCTCGCAAGGTGTCGCTGCAATCGCACAAAATTGAAATAAACCTTAAGCGTCCATAAGTTTGTAAATATTTACAAATTCTCGCTACTCGTGTTGACAAAAAAACGTTCAGTTTAAAAAACAATATCTGTGATATCTTGGCTTTCATGAATGTTTTTTTTAAAGTGTTCTTAATAACAGTATTTGTTTTGTGAAATTTCCACGAGAACGTTCAGTTCCTTCCAACTTTTGTAGAGGCAGGAGCGCACTTTTGTACGGAAAAAGTTATTTCATTTTTCATTAGTTCTCGCGTCTTTTTCTGCATAATGGCTACTTTAACAGAGGAAGAGAGAGTTTCTCTTTTAATGATGCGAGGGTGGGGCGATAAAGAAAGGTCCTATGATGAAGTTGTGACTTTATTCAACGAAGCTTTCCGTGTAGATCAAGTGGGAATTTCGAACTCTACTATGTCCCGTACCATCAAACGATTCCTAGACACAAGGACAAATAAAAATCGCCCAAAATCTGGAAGACCAAAATCTGAAACATCGGAAGCTCGACAAATGGAAGTGGCCCAGGCATTTGTTGAAAATCGAAGGTTATCTAATCAGAAAAGCCAGTCAACAGCTTGATATGAGTGCATTTTCAGTTCATAAGAATTTGAAACTTTTGAAATTTCATCCTTACAAAATTCACCTTCACCAAGAGTTAAATGAAGAAGATTTTGATCGGCGACTTGAATTTAATGAATTAATGATGGAAAGGAGTAACCAAAACCGAAATTTTTTGTCATCTCTACTTGTCTTCTCAGATGAAGCAACTTTCGAGCTCAGTGGAAAAGTTAGTCGCCATAATTTCAGATGTTGGAGTGACGAAAACCCTCACTGGATGCTTAAAACACACACGCAATATCCACAAAAATTAAATGTTTGGGAAGGAGTTTCCAGGCATCGAACCATAGGACCGTTTTTCATAGATGGAAATTTGAATGGAGAAAAATACCTGGAAATGTTGACAAATCAAATAGTTCTCGCAGTACAAGAGATTGCTGGTGATGAGTTTGATAATGTTTGGTTCCAGCAAGATGGGGGAACTATTGAATGGCCAGCAAGGTCTCCCGACCTCGCGCCACTTGATTATTTTGTTTGGGGCTATAATAAACATTTTTGCAGAAATACCACCTCAAATGATGTGCTATTGAAAATTTTTACGTTCGCCTCGGACAATGCCAAGAAGTCAATGGGCACCATTTTGAACACCTGCTATAATCTTGAAATTAAAACCTGCTAGTGTAGCAGTTAAGCTGTAAACTAATTGCCTCAACTGGCCGAAATTCTCACTTTGCCTTAAATGGCTGAGTTACCTCCTTGCCTTCACTGGCTGGGATCAAGAACTTGTCTGAAGTGGCTGAATTAAGAGGTAAAACCACTGTTAGTTTTTTTTAATCGAGTTTTTTTATTGCTCTGTAAAAAAGGTAATTGAAAATTACTAGCTACTAATAAATTTACAGAATGTGAATAGTTATTGTAATTTCCGCACGACCGTGTAAAATCAGCTCGGGAAATCATTCACTCTGAGATCAGTAGTTTTACTTTTCGTATTTTTTTTTGAGTATACGTTCAAAACTTTCATATTTCCACTCAATTTTTTGCGATTGCAGCGACACCTTGTGAGAATCGAAAAAAATGCCCGGTATAAAATTCACGTATTTTGGCCGTAGAATCTGAATCCGCTATAAAAAATAGGGATTTTCATTACAAATTTCAAAGTTGGGTCAACTGGGTATGGGGTGGGAGAGTCGAACCCAATGTCATTGGATATATTTCGTAAAAATAACAAATACGTGTTTTTCAGTTTTTGAATTGGACGTTTTTTTATGGGCACAAGACGCTACTCTTGAAACAGTAATGTTTTCTTTTCATTTTTTGCGATTACAGCGACACCATGCAAGAATCGAAATAATGTTCGGAATAAAATGTACGTATTTCTTGCCGTAGAATCCGATTCCGTAATAAAAAATAGGGGCTTCTATTTGAAATTTATCACGAATGTTTCCTTGCGCTTGAATATTAATAGGACGAGTGCGTATGCACGAGTCCTATTTGTGAGGGCAAGGAAACATGTGTGATACCATCACAAAAATGATCTGCAAACTTTGACTACGAATGGTATTTGGAGGACTATTCCAAAAGCTAAACCATTTTTTCAGATTAGTTTTCGGTGAATCAAGTAATATGTCACGTAGTTTTCATAGAGACGAGTAAACAAACTTTTGTCAATTTGAAGAATCAAATTTAATAAGAATTATTTGCATTCTCTTTGACGAATAATAGGGAAATAAATTGTGTTCTGATATAGAAGCTAGTTCAAAAAGGTTTGGTGACAAATCGGAATGTGAAATTGATGAATATACTTTTTATTAATTTTTTAGTTTAAATACTCACTTCGACCACTGGTGAAATACCCTTTGGTATTTCCACGCGCCCAAATAACCTCCGATATGTATCGTTTCTATGGCGGTTTAGCATTGTTATAAATATTACGAATGTAATAGTCAAATTTATCAAATAAATTATTACCCGAGAGGCAAACCGCAGCCTCAAGATTTCCTTTTTTGTAATAATTTCTGTGATTTCACTTAGATTTCCTGTTATTTCCACTTGGTATCCTATGATTTCCCCTCGACCTCCTTCAAATTTAACTACACTAAACTATTGAAAAGTAAATCTAAAATATCTCTGTGGCTAGGTAGACTCGAAATCTCATTATTGTAAAGATTACCTATATGTGTCTATAACAATGGTAACGGTTTTAATATAAAACCTTTTATGAAAAATATTTATAAAATGTCTTTACACGAAGTTCTTTTCAGTTATTTAGATAGATTGGTAACAAGCAGGGCCGCCGAGAGCCAGTTATTGCCCGGGGCAAGCGAACTATTACTGCTCCCTCCCCCCCCCCAACATAATATGAAATAAACAAACTGAACAAATAGAACTGTGACTCGCCTCTTGTTTTCACTGTAATCCAGTCATTTTATTTAAAAAGAAGGGATCTGCGGTAAAAATATTCCAGCAAGCTAATTTCTTGTTTATACCTGTATTTTGTGATAAAGTGTCACAGTCCTCATCGATATCGCTTGTACTTCAAACATTATACGAGGTCAAAGGTAAAAAAAAATCACATATTCTTCAATATCTCAATTCTTATTGGTCGGGGGGTAAAATGGCTATTAAAAAATTCAGATTACCTACACAACATGTTTTATGCATTTCCTTCACAGCAAACACAAATATATAGCATATATGTAAATATTACGTAATCTTCTCATATAACTTTACCTCTCTGAGAAGAATATTAAAAGAACATATTTACGTAAAATATTTTTATAAATATACATAAATACAATGTAAGGAATAAGTCATTTTGGACAAAATTTGTTAATGTATATGTTACATAAATTTGCATATTTTTTACATTAGGAATATGTAAAATTGTATGTAAAACTGTTAGATAATGTGTACATAAAATAATATTATTTTTAGGCCAATATTAACTTCATGTTTATATATTTTTTACATAATTTTACTTGTTAAACACGTATAAATGTTTACATCATCTTATGATATATAGCATATTTAAATCTACTTCCATTTCCTAGAAAAATTCCAGTGATATTTATTTTTATTTGACTTACGGTTACAGTATATAGGGATATTAGTTACGTATATTCTTTCCTATTGTTTGGGTTTTCTACCACATGTATTATTATGCTCTTCAAAAACAAATCACCGAATCTACAAAATAATAGAATTATTGGAAAAAAGCATCTGTTCCTGTGACGTTTACACAAAGGAACAGTCAGAGGTTATGTTTTACAAATAATATAAATCGAAATAAACACAAGAATAATGCATTTTTCTGATGTTTCGGAAAGTAGTCTCTTTCCGTTTTCAAAGCTTTTTTTGGAAGAACTCTTATTTTGCTGTGCATGTCAAATATACAGCTTTAAGATTCTGTTTATGTTATTTACATAGATACTTACTACTTACACAGAATTGATGATATTTTCTTTTAGATAATGTTGAGTTTGTTAAATTCTTCTTTTAACATTGGTAGCCAGGTTGTATAAATGTTTACAGAACAATTCGATACGCACTTATCTTCATTTAATAAGATTATTGCTGATTCTTTAATGTTTCTTTTTTGTTATCTGCTTCTTTTGTTAAAATTTTAAATCCACTCAGTTATTCATAATGCGATTTTGTTCAAATTTTGGTGGTAATTATTTGTTTGAAAAATGAATTATTTGGGTTATTATTTTTCATTGGTGTGCGGTTTTAGGGGGTAAAATAGGGTAGGTTTTTTTGGCAAAAGGATATTAGGGCTTATTTTAGACAAATTTTTTTATCATATTTTGGTTTCAGCATGTCCAAAAACCTCTTAATCCATATTCTCAATGAGCTCCAAAACGGATTGTGGCAGAAACGAAAAAATTAATTAATTTCTTAAAAAACGCTTTTTAATTTTTTTATAACTTTATTTAATTGCTATAACAAACTAAAAACAACTTTTTTAAAATTCTGGTCTCTTCAACATAACCACCTTCCAATGATACCACACAGTTTGTCATAAATGTTGCATCGTCACTAAACATTATGTTCTTTATAAAAATCTGTCGTTAAGATGCCTTGCTACCATAGGCATTAATCAAAGGTGCTTTGAAAAATAAGTTTTTTTGACATTTGGCGATTTATAAGAATTGTCAAAAGTTATTTAATTTAGTTAGTTATTGTTATACAACAATCAATTCTCCTACTCTGTGTATAGAAAACACCAACCGTTACCTCAATTCAAAATCACATCACCATCTATCACAAATAAATTTAGTTGTCAACACTGTTGTAACCAGATCCCTCAGACTAACAGACAATCACAACAGACAATCCGAACTACAAACTTTAGAAGATGCACTTCTACAAAACGGTTACGACAAAGGACATATAACGCATCCATACACAAAGCACAAAATCCTTCCCAAATACAACAGACAGAAACTCTTCCTCAGTAAAAGGCTTTCCTACCCTACATCAAAGGTGTCACAGACAAAATTTCAAAAGTCCTGAAAGCCCATAACATAAAAACCATATTCACAACACACCAAACAATTTCCAATTTAATTAGAACCCCAAAAGACCAAATACCTAATGATTCCCTCGGTGTATACGAAATACCTTGTTTAAACTGTCCCCAAACCTACATTGGACAAATTAATAGACGGATTAACAATAGAACATATGGACATCGTCGTGCAGTTAGAAAATCCGATCCCACATCATCACTTGCCCCACACAGCCTCCTAACAGGCCATAATATAGACTTCGATAACGCCAAAACCATAGCACCCTCATTTTTCCAGAAACCGCGAATCATCCGCGAAGCAATTGAAAATGAAAAACGTCCCAATTGTCTAAACAAAAGGGATGACGGTCATCGTCTTCCAGTCGTTTGGAAATCATTGATCTCCAGACTAGCCCCATAATCTTCATCAACACCTCATAATCCTGATAGCAGCCGTTCTGCTCTGATGCCTCCATCAACAGACCCTCAACCCCCCACCACTCTCCCACCCACAGACAGCTTTCGTATAAATAACACTTCGTCAGATACTGCCAGCGAGTTCGCTCTAAGGAGTAGGCAGATTGAGGCCTTAGAGACGGATCGTGGTGATATCTGGGGAGTAGGCAGATTGAGAGTTCTGCGAACTCCTAGCATTATTTAGACAACCGTGATTCCTGGAGGAGTCGACCATCGACCATATATATATATATATATATATATATATATATATATATATATATATCCAGTAGCGTGCGGTCACAGCGCTACCTTCTTACTATGTAAAAATCATATGCACATGCTGCTGACATTTCGCAGAGTATGCACAAACTAGGTTTACGTAGCATTTAGCTAGGTTAGCAACATCACCAGAATTTGCATGCAGATCTAGACAATGATTTAGATGTACTTGGCTGAGAGCATTGCGTTATCAACCGTATAGTAATGCAGAATTGTGTTGTCGTGAATGGGGGTTGAGACTACGTTTTTTGATTGATAGAGGGCACCAGTAGTCTAGTTAAAGATTCCGACAAGCTAGTGAGGACGAACTATGGCTCTCAGGATCGATTTTTATAGATATGGCATGAGACTTCAATTGTAGGATGGTGTTGCTTATGACGTCAGAGTTATCGAGACTTCTAGTGGCTTCTACGATGGCGGGAGAGCCCAGACTGACTCATTACAGCGCCAAGCTTCCCGAGATGTTGAATATTTTTAGTATGGGTGCTAATACCCGTAGCTGCAATTAGGTTAAGTAAATAAAATACGAAAATCCATAAAAAAAATAACTAAGGCCTCTTCCCCACAGGGCGCGAACTGATTACACGATCCGAACGCTTGCGATCTCGTGTTATAGTTATCACATTTGTACTCAGTATATTCCCTCCAAAAGATTCGAAACTGGGGCTATATTTTCGAGCTCAATTGATATTTATCGCATGCGAAATACTAGGCACCCGACTCGTTTAAAAAATTTCGCTTATAGTTCTGAGGTGGTATTCTCGAACACCATTCGAGATTTGTTTTTCGCACACGTGAAAATGTTATATGGCAAATGTGGCAACGCTGTTTTGTGCAACCAAATGGACTCGAAATCCTCATTGAATTACAAGACTGAATATTATAATGTACCAGCAATCAGCGGAGAAGAGGGTGGGATATATTAGTGCAGACCAGAAAAGGGAAATGGTGGATTTTCTTGAAGCTCACCCGAAATTGAAGAGTGGTAAATTTACCTAAAATTTCAGATTCAAAAAAGGCCAAGCTAGTCCATTTAAAGAATCGGGACTTATGACGAAATTACCGAATGTTTGCGCCTCGGACTAGACAATGCCCCCCTCCCACGTTTTTGAGAGTGCTGAATCGATTTCCGGGGTCAAACCAATTTTTCCACCTCAGCGACCCCCTCAAATTGGCCAAAAGCCACCCCTAAAGTCCTCTTTTCCGTGAACTCGTTTATTTTCTCCAATTGTTGTTCCCTCGAGCAGAACGG